>CM022300.1:370298087-371508696 GCA_011799875.1 Thinopyrum elongatum | reverse complement strand
TGTCAAACAGGCCAATTTTTTTACCACATCATCTTGGTGGCATGACATTACGTCAAGCAAGGTTTCATGTGTTTCTGATCATTTTTTAATTTTTTAGAATTTAAATGCCATGGCACTCCATGCATGTGTCCAAGTCGTGACACCAATATGTTTGAAAATTCGTTCGAATTTAGTGCACATGGAATTAACTCGCACACAAGTACACAAAAATGATTTTTCAAACCGTTATATTAGCCGTTGCATGTAGATGTAGTTCAAATTTGAATTACGGTCATTACATGGCTAGAAAATCACTTAAATATATTAAAACGTCAAATGACCACTGGAATTTTCCAAATTTTCACACGACAGTTGTATTAGTGCACGTTAAATGTAGAAAAAAATTGAAGGCCAGAAGAGGAAGCTATCGCCCGTTCGTCATCAAACATGCATTGTTTCCTCTCAGAACCACGAGGTTTCTAGTGAGTTGCTCCGGTTTGTGAGGGGTGTGTGTCCAAACTTTCGTCAAACATGCCAAATTTTTTACCACATCATCTTGGTGGCATGACATTTCATCAAGCAAGGTTTCATGTGTTTCTGATCATTTTTTAATTTTTTGAAATTTAAATGCCATGGCACTCCATGCATGTGTCCAGGCTGTGACACCAATATGTTTGAAAATTCCTTCCAATTTACTGCACATGGAGTTAAATCGCACACAAGTACACAAATATGATTTTTCAAACCATTATGGTTAGCCGTTGCATGTAGATGTAGTTCAAATTTTAATTACGGTCATTAAAGGGCTAGAAAATCACTTAAATGTCTTTAAAAGGTCAAATGACCCCTGGAGTTATCCAAATTTTCACATGACAGTTGTATTAGTGCATGTTAACTGTAGAATTTTTTTTAAGGCCATAAGAGGAAGCTATCGCCCGTTCGTCATCAAATATGCATTGTTCCCTCTCTGAACCACGAGCCTTCTAGTGAGTTGCTCCGGTTTATGAGGAGTGTGTCCAAACTTTCGTCAAACATGCCAAATTATTTACCACGTCATCTTGGTGGCATGACATTACATCAAGCAAGGTTTCATGTGTTTTTGATCTTTTTTAATTTTTTGGAATTTAAATGCCATGGCACCTCATGCATGTGTCCAGGCCGTGACACCAATATGTTTGAAAATTCCTTCCAATTTACTGCACATGGAATTAACTCACACACAAGTACACAAATATGATTTTTCAAACCGTTATGGTTAGCTGTTGCATGTAGATGTAGTTCAAATTTGAATTACGGTCATTAAATGGCTAGAAAATCACTTAAATGTCTTTAAAAGGTCAAATGACCCCTGGAGTTTTCCAAATTTTCACATGACAGTTGTATTAGTGCACGTTAACTGTAGAATATTTGTGAAGGCCATAAGAGGAAGCTATCGCCCGTTCGTCATCAAACATGAATTGTTCCCTCTCGGAACCACGAGCCTTCTAGTGAGCTGCTCCGGTTTGTGAGGGGTGTGTGTCCAAACTTTCATCAAACATGCCAAAATTTTTACCACATCATCTTGGTGGCATGACATTACATCAAGCAAGGTTACATGTGTTTCTGATCTTTTTTTTTTGGAATTTAATGCCATGGCACTCCATGCATGTGTCTAGGCCATGACACCAATATGTTTGAAAATTCCTTCCAATTTACTGCACATGGAATTAACTCGCACACAAGTACACAAATATGATTTTTCAAACCGTTATAGTTAGCTATTGCATGTAGATGTAGTTCAAATTTGTATTACGGTCATTAAATGGCTAGAAAATCACTTAAATGTCTTAAAGAGGTCAAATGACCCCTGGAATTTTTCAAATTTTCACATGACAGTTGTATTAGTGCACGTTAACTGTAGAAACTTTTTGAAGGTTATAAGAGGAAGCTATCGCCCGTTCGTCATCAAACATGCATAGTTCCCTCTCGGAACCTCGAGCCTTCTAGTGAGTTGCTCCGGTTTGTGAGGGGTGTCTGTCCAAACTTTCGTCAAACAGTCCAATTTCTTTAACACACCATCTTGTTGCCATGCAATTACGTCAAGCAAGGTTCCATGTGTTTCAGATCATTTTTTATTTTTTTGGAATTTAAATGCCATGGCACTCCATGCTTTGTGTCATAGCCGTGAGACCAATATGTTTGAAAATTCCTTCCAATTTACTGCACATGGAATTAACTCGCACACAAGTACACAAATATGACTTTTCAAACCATTATGGTTAGCTGTTGCATGTACATGTAGTTCAAATTTCCATTACGGTCATTAAATGACTAGAAAATCACTTAAATGTCTTAAAAGGTCAAATGACCCCTGAAATTTTCCAAATTTTGACATGACAGTTGTATTAGTACTACAAATTTTCTCATACATTTAGAACACCATCCGTTGGCACTTTAATCCAAACTCGTCTTTCACACCTTATAAAATATCAACAACATCACACATAGTTTTTTTGTAGGAACCATTTGCGATGAAAATTCGTGGGTCTATTTAAGTCTTCCACCTTAAGCTTCGCCGGCTTCATCTGCTCCAGTGCCGGCAACCCTCGAATCCATGAATCCCGATCCCCATTCCCGCAACCCCTTCTTGCAAAGATGACACCGTGGAAACAATTCGGGAGGGCCCATACGTTGGCCGCGTCCTCCCCAAGCACCGCCGCCTGCACCGAGAGTGCTGCCGCATCCGCATTGAGCGCGGCTGCATCTGTCGAGAGGGCGTCTGCGGCAGACGACAGGGCAGCTGCAGCAGCCGAGACGGTTGCAGCAGCTGCTGCAACGGCGGTTGCAAACGCTGAGAGCGCTCGAGCTGCAGTCCGTGCCGCCGATGTCGCCCTGGCCCGGGTCGAGGCCATCAACGCCAAGATCGAGGACACACACGCCAAGATATTCCAGGCCACCTTGGAATACAGCATGCAACCCACGTCTGAAAAGGCGGCGGTGGCCATGGAGCACCTGCTTCCTCATGAGATCGCCGAGCGGGAGCTGGAGATGCAGGAGGCGGTGGAGATCGAGGAGCGTCGGGAGAAGGAGTTGCGCGTGGCCGAGGTCGAGGTAGAGAAGAGTCTGTCTGTCGAGGAATCGGCGGTGGAGTACCAACGCGAGCTCTGGCGTAGCCACTACTACAAATACTACAACCTTGAGGGCAGCGCCGAGGACGAGGACGCGGTCGACTTTAGCAGGGGGCGCGGAGTCCACCAACGGTGGCATGTCGCCAGGACAAGTCATCGATGTCTCTTCTCACACCGGCGATGCGTAGGCCGGCACGGCGGCGGCTTTGTTAAAATTATGTGTACTTAGGCTTTGTTTATAATGCTGGTCTTTTGTGAGAGCAATGTTTAGGTCAACTGGCTCATTTTAATTACTAAAATTGCCCAATTCAGTAAGTGTGGTTTGTGTGTTGTACGCTCTTTTGTGTGCCCAAATTAGCAAGCGATGTTAAATTATGCAATGACATGGATGAGGACATTACCCAGGGAAATTTCCACCAAAATTTGAATTATCAAACTCATCCCATGTGCGTAAAGCAGAAGAATCATTTGCGATGCACACAATCGTTCAAAGTGAATAGTGTCCGGCGACACCACGCGCAAAGTTTCCCTCCATATTTTGAAATTTTTGGCCTACCGCTGAAATCTCTACCCCCCGTCCCCACCCCCTTTTCTCCTCGACCACAAGTCACATTTCCCATGTTTCCTCCTTCCTTCTTTCCTTCCTTCTGAAGCAATATCCGCTTTCTCGCTTGCTTCCTCGCTCTCGCCGTCTCGCATCCTACCGCCGGGGTCGCCATGGTCTTCTTCAATGGCCTCTCCAGTGGTTCCTCCTCCTCCGACGACTCTTTCACCAGCCGGGTATGCCTCTCTTCTCTCTCTCGGGTTATGACTTGGAATGAAGGATTTTAACCCAGCGGTCGATTTGAGTCATTTCTTCCTCTTGTAGCTCCCTAGGACCATCAGTTGCAACGAATGGAGTGGGGTGGCTGAAGATTTGCCTGCTTGTTGTCACCATCAATCTCCATGCATGAAGTTAGTTGCATTTGAATCTGTGGACAGTGGGAGGAAGTTTCTGGCATGTGCAGAGAAGGTTAGCCCCACTTTTGTTGTAACAAATCATTTGTTAGATGTGATTCAAACACTGTCACTGTGCTATGTTATTCTGGATGTTAAGACAGTGTCACAGTTTGTACCTAGTATCTAAATTTTTTGCCATCTCATCAGTGGTGCCATTAGAAAATTATTTGGCACCGCTTCAGCAGTTTGTGCAGCCAACTTTGGTCCACACATCCGAGCAGCCAAGCAGTAAAATACTAAATCTTTATGGGACGAAGGAACTGGGCATCGGAGCAACTAAGTGCTCTGGAGTCCAGTTCCCTGATTTTTTTTCCAATGCATCGGCTCGCCAGTGCAGGGCACCGGTGCCAAATGTAGCAACAGTTGTCTTGACACCGGTTTTGGCATACATAGTGGACGGCCTTAGTGGTATTAGTTCTGTGTTACTAAATTTGTGCATGTACACACGTGTTAGTATCAATTTGATGCCATCCAAACACTGTCACTATGCTGTTGCAGTTATATTTAGCTTCCTCATAAAATGTTCAATTTGTTATTTATAGTACATGACTAAGAACTTGTAGTGTTGTTGTAGTTAATTATAGCTTCTTATGTTTTAGAATTTGGTTGTTTTTTCAGTAGCAATTAATTCATTTGCATATTGATCTTTTTGAGAAGATATGTCATAATTAACCTATTTCTTCAGTTTTTCAAAATATGTATTTGGTGATTTTCTATGTTGCTAGAAACCCATTTCCCCTACAATTGTTACTGATCTAGTTTTAAATATTATAGGATGAACGAAAGTGTTCTTACCTGGAGTGGGTTGATCAAGAGTGGCCACAGTCTTTGAAGATGCGCCTAGCAAAGCTTTGGAGCATGTATGAGGAAGAGAACAAAGGTAGGCTTAGAGAAAGTGTTGTCAATGCTGAAGAATATTTCAAGATGCGGGAAAAAAGAGGATCATGGAGAATGAGCTCAGATTTTTTAAATTAGACTTTGCTAAGATGGTGTTGGCGAAGGAGGAGACACTTTCCCAGTTGGTCAGTGCAGAACAAGTTCTTACTGAACTGAAAGCAGAGGTGGATAAGACGAGCCTGGATGATCTCGATTAGGGAAATGAATATATTGTTCTAATATTGTTCTTATGAAGGTGAACTAGCTACATGTTGTACTGTGCTATTTTCAGGTAGCTATCGTACTGTGATGTTAAAATATATTTATGTGCCTGATATGAAATTGGCAAACAGTTGTTCGATATGAAATGTGAATTTGCGTAATACTGGAATTATTAATTGTAAACTAATAAACCTGCTAAATGGGACATGGAACTTTGCAAACGGTTCTTGCAGTAAAAGCGGTTGTGATGGATAGCCCAATGCCATACAGTTTTCTTCACTGAATCGTGTGTGACGTAGTTGAATAAAAGCAAATGGTTAACCGAGGCAGAGCGTGTGTGATCGTTACACCTATCACACACGAGGCTATACATAAAACTGTGTGGGATGTATATACGAACGGAAACGTTTTCCCTCGATTGACTGTGTGGGATGTACATACGAACGAAAACGTACTTCTTGGATTGACTGTGTGGGATGTACATAAGAACGAAAACATATTCCTTGGATTGACTGTGTGGAATGTACATAACCTAACGGAAACCTTTGTCTGGGATTGACTGTGTGGGATGTACTTATGACCGGAACCGGTTGGGCTTGTATAATTGTATTTGATCGCTCGCCCATCGCACACGATCTCATTTTGCCCAGCGTGTCTAACCGGAGGGCCTATCCCTGATGGTTTCTGGGTCGTGTGTGAAGGACCCACCCTATCACCCACACTCACTAGGCGACGGTTCAGAATGCCGTCGTGGAAAGGGGTTAAAAACGGTTTGTATAGCAGCTCGCTGTACCAGTGATTTTATAAGGAGACATACCCATAGGGTTTTTATAAGCAGTTCTATAGGCCCATAATGCTTCATCAAGTTTCTTAGATGAATTATTTCTGGATCCATTAGCAGTCTTTTGCAAGATTAACTTTATTTCTCTATTGCTCAATTCAACTTGACCACTGGACTGAGGATGATAGGGTGATACAATTCTATGGTTGACATCATATTTAGCTAGGAGTTTACGAAATGCACCATGAATAAAATATGAACTACCATTGGTCATTAAATATATAGGGACTCCAAACCTCAAAACAATAACTTCTTTAAGCATTTTTAATAAATGTGTTGTGATGAGCACTACTAGTTGGAATAGCTTCTGCCCACTTAGTAACATAGTCAACAACAACTAAAATATGAGTGTACCCATTTGAGGAAGGAAAAGGTCCCATATAATGAAAGCCCCAAACATCAAATGGTTCAATAACAAGTGAATAACTCATAGGCATTTCCTGTCGTCTACCAATATTACCAATTCTTTGACATTCATCACAAAAAAGGACAAACTTTCCTTGAAGAGAGTCGGCCAATAAAAACCATACTTTAGTACCTTAGGTGCAGTTCTGTCTCCAGCATGCTGCCCTCTGTATGCCTCGAAATGACACTTCTGAAGGATTTGTTCCTATTCATGCTCAGGTACACATCCTCTAATAACACCATCTACTCCTCCTTTATATAAATGTGGGACATCCCAAAAGTAATGTCTTAAATCAAAGTAGAACTTTTTCTTTTGTTGGTATGTATAACTAGGTGGTATATATTTAGCAACAATGTAATTAGCATAGTCTGCATACCAAGGATTATTACGAGAAGTAGAAGCATTTATAACGGCTAATTTCTCGTTAGGAAAACTATCATCAATAGGCAGTGGGTCATCAAGAACATTTTCCATCCTAGACAAGTTATCTACTACAGGATTCTCAGCTCCTTTTCTATCAACAATATACAAATCAAACTCTTGTAATAAAATAATCCACCTAATAAATCTAGGTTTAGCATCTTTATTTTCCATAAGATATTTAATAGAAGCATGATCAGTGTGAATAATAACTTTAGGATCAACAATATATGGTCTGAATTTATCACATGCAAACACAACTGCGAAAAATTCTTTCTCAGTAGTAGCATAATTTCTTTGAGCACTATCCAAGGTCTTACTAGCATAATGAATAACATTCAATTTCTTGTCAACTCTTTGACCTAGAACAGCACCAATAGCATAATCACTAGAATCACACATAATTTCAAAGGGTAGGTTCCAATCAGGTGGTTGAACAATGGGTGTAGAAATTAAGGCTTTCTTAAGTATTTCGGAGGCTTCTACACAATCATCATAAAAAACAAATGGAACATCTTTTTGCAAAATATTAGTAAGAGGCCTAGAAATTTTATAGAAGTCTTTAATGAACCTCCTATAGAAACCAGCATGACGAAGGAAACTTCTTATGCCTTTGATATCTTTAGGACATGGCATCTTCTCAATTGCATCAACTTTAGCTTTATCTACCTCAATACCTCTTTCAGAAATTTTATACCCAAGGACAATACCTTCATTGACCATAAAGTGGCAATTCTCTTAGTGCAAGACAAGATTAGTTTCTTCACATCTCTGCAAAACTCGATCAAGGTTGCTTAAGCAATCATCAAAAGAGGTTTCGTAAACGGAAAAATCAGCCATGAATACTTCAACGATCTTTTCACAAAAATTAGAGAATATAGAAATCATACATCTTTGAAAGGTAGCAGGTGCATTACATAAACCAAAGGGCATACGTCTATAAGCATAAATTCTATAAGGAGAAGTAAAGGTGGGTTTTTCTTGATCTTCTTTTGACACATGTATTTGAGAAAAACTAGAATATCCATCAAGGAAACAAAAGTGTGTATGCTTAGATAATGTTTCTAACATTTGATCAATAAAAGCCAAGGGGTAATGATCTTTTCTAGTAGCTTTATTTAATTTTCTGAAATCAATTACCATCCCATAACCGGTTACAATTCTTTGTGGGATAAGTTCATTTTTATCATTGGGAACAACAGTAATACCTCCTTTCTTAGGAACACAATGAACACGACTTACTCATCTACTATCAGCTATAGGATAAGTTATACCTGCCTCTAGAAGCTTTAATATTTCAGTTCTTACCACATCCTTCATATTAGGATTCAGACAACGTTGATGATCAACCATGGGTTAGCATCAAGCTCCATATTATTCTTGTGCTGGCATAAAGTGGGACTAATGCCCTTAAGATCATCAAGAGTATATCCAATAGCAGCACGGTGCTTCCTTAGAGTTTTAAGTAATCTCTTTTCTTCATGCTCTGGCTCTTTACCTTTGTCGATTTCCCAATCTTCGAAGTTGAGTTTAATTCTTTCCAAAAGATCCCATTTGAATTCCATAGTTCTCTTCATAAAGGAACCAGTAGAAGAAGTATCGAGCATGGATTGATCATTACGAGAAAGCTGAGCATATAAGTTCTGTATAATTACCTCTCTTGAGAGCTCATGATTGGGGCATGTGTGCATCATATATTTAAGCCTTCCCCAAGCTTGAGCGATACTTTCTCCTTCATGAGGCCAAAAATTATACATATAATTCCGATCACGATGAACCAAATGCATAGGATAAAACTTCTGGAGGAATTCCAGCTTCAACCGGTTCCAATCCCATGTTCCAGTATCATCCAATAGCCTATACCATGTCAATGCCTTTACCACCAAAGATAAAGGGAATACCTTCTTCTTAACTCCATCCTCGGATAAACCAGCAAGCTTAGATAATCCACAATTTTCTTCTATATATATCAAGTAGATATCATGATGTACTGTTCCATCTCCTTCATAAGGATTAGCTAGTAGTTTCTCTAACATACCACAAGGAATCTCATAATAAATATTTGGAGTAGGTTCAGTAGGTTGAGGAGCAACTCTTATTGCTTTCGGTCGAGGTGAAGATACCCCGAACAAGCCCCTCAAAGGATTATTTTCCAAAGTGACAAGTGACAGTAAATTTCAGCATGTAATATAAATGTTTCCTTACCAAATTCCACTTACCAAAGGTGCTTCACTCCTTGGCCATGGCGGCAGGAAAGAGTCTTGATGACCCACAATTATAGGGGATCAATCGTAGTCCTTTAGATAAGTAAGAGTGTCGAACCCAACAAGGAGTAGAAGGAAATGATAAGCCGTTTTTAGCAAGGTATTGTCTGCAAGTAATGAAAGTAGCGGTAACAAATAGGTTTGTAGTAGGATAATTCGAAACAAGTACAATAGTAAAAAAGTGCAGCAAGGTGGGCCAATCATTTTTATAGCAAATGACAAGCCGTAAAGTTCTCTTATATGAAGCAAAGCGTTCTCGAGGACACATGGGAATTGTCATCTAGTCACATTCATCATGTCAGTTGATTCGCATTCGCTACTTTGATAATTTGATATGTGGGTGGACCGACGCTAGGGTGTTTTTCATACTTGTACAAGAAACCCTCTTATGATGACCCCCTCTCGCAAGCATCTGCAACTACGAAAGAAGAATTAAGATAAATCTAACCATAGCATGAAACATATGGATCCAAATCAGCCCCTTACGGAATAACACATAAACTAGGGTTTAAGCTTCTGTCACTCTCGCAACCCATCATCTACTTATTACTCCCCAATGCCTTCCCTTAGGCCCAAGTGTGGTGAAGTGTCATGTAGTTGACGTTCACATGACACCACTAAAGGAAGAACAACATACATATCATCAAAGTATCGAACGAATACCAACTTCACATGATTACTTATAACAAGACTTCTCTCATGTCCTCAAGAACAAAAGTAACAACTCACACATCATATTCATGTTCAAGATCAGAGGTGTATTGAATATGGTTGAGGATCTGAACATTTAATCTTCCACCAAATAAACCAACTAGCATCAGCTACAAGATGTAATCAACACTACTAGCAACCCACATGTACCAATCTAAGGTTTTGGGGCAAAGATTGAATATAAGAGATGAACTAGGGTTTGAGAGGAGATGGTACTGGTGAAGATATTGATGAAGATTGGTCCTCCCATGATGAGAGGATCGTTGGTGATGTCGATGGCTTCGATTTACCCCGACGAAATCGCTCTACCGGAGAGCAAAAGTGCTCTTGCCTAGGTTCCGCCTCGAGATGGCGGCGCTTCATCCTGAAAGTTTACTTCTTAATTTTTTCTTGGGAAAATAGCCTCATATAGCAGAAGATGGGCACCGGAGGCCTGCTGGTGGGCCCACGAGCTCATAGGGCGCGCCCTTGAGCTTGTCGCTCTCTGGTGGGCCCCCTCCGGTATCTCTGATGTAGCTTTTTCAGGTCCAGAATCCAGCTGCCTGCAATCTCCCTCTTCATGTGAAACTTGCAAAATAAGAGAGAAAAGGCATTAGGATTGCATCATAAAGTGAAATAATGACCCAAAACATAATAAATATCAGTAGGAAAACATGAAGCAAAATGGACGTATCAGGACCTACTGGCCCTCTGTCCATTCCACTAGGAAATCGGCGATGGCTTGTGATTTGACTGTTGTTCGTGGCTTGTATGAGAGCTCGAAAGGGAGGAGCCCAATTGCCCACTTTGCCACGTGGCCTGTGACATCCTTATGGTTCATGATGTCAGAGAGCGGCCCGTGGCTGACCACCATTATTGGAGACGCAGCTTCCTTGCAGCCATGAATACCTTGTAAGTGATCTTTTGGTAGTGTGGATATCTGGTCTTGCAGGGTTTTAGCACTTCATTGACGTAGTACACCAGGTGTTTCACTCATTGCACTTTTTCGGCCTTCTCCCGTACCACAGCAATGACCACGTTGACCACCTGGGTGGTCGCCGCTATATATAGTAACTTGGGTTCTGGTTGGGCTGGGGAAACGAGAAGTGGGATTGATTGTAGTAATCTCTTGAGGCCTGCGAATGCTTTCGTTGGCCTCATCACTTAGTACTTGTCACCCTTTTTCAGGAGGTGGTACAAGGGCAGGGCCTTCTCGCCCAACCATGAGATGAATCTGCTTAGGGCTGCCATGCATCCTGCGAGCTTCTGCACATCGCACACTGTCTCCGGGGGCTCAAGGTTTACTATGGCTTGGATTTTTTTTTGGATTTGCCTCTATTCCCCACTGGGACACGATGAACCCCAGTAGCTGTCCGGCAGGGACCCCCGAAGACGTATTTTTGGGGTTTAGCTTCATGCTTAAATTGCGGAGGTTGTCGAAGGTCTGCTGGAGGTCGCTGAGAAGGCTTGAGCCTTGTTTGGACTTGACCATGATGTCATCAATGTAGACATCTGCGTTTACACCAGTCTACTTGTTGAAATATTTATGCATTATTTGCTTATATGTAGCCCCCGCGTTCTTGAGGCCGAAAGGCATGGTGATGTAGCAGAAGGGTCTATACGGCGTGATGATGGAGATCGTCTCTTGGTCAGACTCTTTCATCTGGATCTGATGATTTCCAGAGTATGCATACAGAAAGCATAGGCTCTCACATCCTGCCGTGGAGTCAATGATCTGATCGATCCTGGGTAGTGGGAACAGGTTCTTGGGGCATGCTTTGTTGAGGTCGGTGCAGTCTACGCACATGCGCCAAGTGTTGTTTTTCTTCAATACCATTACTGGGTTCGCCAGCCATTCCGGGTGTGCGACCTCTCTTATGAACTCGGTTGCGAGTAGGCACACTATTTCCTCCCATGTCGCCATTCGCTTTTCTGTGCGAAGCGGCGCAGGGCTTGTTTCACCGCCCTCCCGTCCTTGTGGACGTTTAGGCACTGTTCGCCTTTGCTAGCTGCCACCCCTGGCATGTCAGCGAGTTTCCAGACGAATATATCCCAGTTGGCTCGGAGGAAGGCGAGGAGCTCCATCTCCTGGCTCTCTGAGAGGTATCGGCCGATGGTTACCATCTTGGTGGGATCTTTCGGGTGTACCTGGAACCTCTTTGTTTGTTTAGCCGGCTGGAACACGGGTCCTGGCCTAGGCTTCTGTGGGAGCTCGGTCTCCGATGGCCCTATTCGTTTTCTTATTTTGGTGAGCTCGGTGGAGGACAAGGCGGCCTTGGCGAGCTGTTTGTTGGCCACCCTAGCTTTGTAGGACTTTTCTGAGCTCCCCCGTATGGTGATTGTGCCGTTCGGGCCCATCATCTTCATCTGTAGATAGGCGTAAGATGGGACTGCCATGAATTTTACGTATGCGGGCCTGCCAAAGATCGCATGGTAGCTGCTCTGGAAAGGAGCGACCTCAAACTGGATGGCCTCGCTTTGGTAGTTGTGCTCGTCTCTGAAGACGACCTCGAGCTCAATCCGCCCCAGGGGTGGACTGGGTGGCCCAGCACCACCCCATGAAATCTCACGTTCGATCTTCGTAGACTGGACATTCATATCTTCATCTTTTCCAAGGTGTTAGTGAAGATAATATTGAGGCCGTTGCCTCCGTCCATTAGGAAGCATGAGAAGCGGCAGCCTCCCATGATTGGATCAAATATCATGGCATGCTTGCCTTGATAGACGACGTCCTCTGGGTGATCCCTTACATCAAAGGTCACCGTTTCCTGGGACCACACAAGCCTCTCACTGGTTGCATTTTCTGCCGCATAGATCACGCGTCGTGCAAGTTTCTGGTTTCGCCATGTATCCGCCGTTGTGAATATCAATTTCACGGCGGCCTTACGAGTGGGCTTACGGCTTTGCGGAGGCCGTACGATGCATCTCCATAGCTACGTTGCATGAAAATAAAAAAATCCTACGAAACACCCAAGATCCAATGTAGGAGATGCATAGCTATGAGAGGGGAGTGTGTCTACATACCCTTGTAGACCTAAAGCGTTAACGATCTAGAGATCGTGGTTGCCGTAGTCATACTCGCGTCACGATCCAATCCAAGTACTGCACATGCGGCACCTCCGAGTTTAGCAAACATACGGCTCGGCGGCGTCCTCTCCTTCTTGATCCAGCAAGCAAGAGAGAGGAGGTAGATGAGATCAGGACCAACACGACGGCATGGCGGTTGCAGCGGAATTCCGGTAGGGCTTCGCCAAGCGCGTACCGAAGGAAAGGTGGGAGAAGTTGGGAGCGATAGAGGGCAAAGGTGGAGGCGTGTGGCTGCCCTCCCACCTTCCCACTATATATAGGGGTGAGGGGGAGGGGGCGCCAGCCCTAGGGGGTGACTTGCCCCCAAGTCAAGTGGGGCGCCCCCATCTAGGGTCCCCCTTAAACCCTAGGTGCATGGGCCAAGGGAGGGGATGGTGTACCTGGCCCAACTAGGCCAGGGCACCCTCCCTACATCCCATGTGGGTCCCCGGGGCTGGTGGAACACCCCGGTGGACCCCCGGAACCCTTCGATGCCTCCGATACATTGTCAGCATGCCCCCGAACTATTCCGGTGGCCAAAATAGGACTTCCCATATATAAATCTTTATGTCCAGACCATTCCGGAGCTCCTCGTGATATCCCGGATCCCATCCGAGACTCTGAACAACCTTCGGACTTTCCGCTATTCAATATCTCAATACTACCCTACCGCTACCGAACGTTAAGCGTGCGACCCTACGGGTTCGGAACATGCAGACATGACCGAGACTCCTCTCCGGTCAATTACCAATAGCGGGACCTGGATGCCCATATTGATTACTACATATTCAACGAAGATCTTTATCGGTCGAACCACGATGTCGAGGATTCAGTTAATGCCGTATGCAATTCCCTTTGTCCAGCGATATGTTACCTGCCCGAGATTCGATCGTCGGTATCTCCATACCTAGTTCAATCTCGTTACCGGCAAGTCTCTTTACTCATTTTGTAATACAAGATCTCATGACTAAACTCATTAGTCATATGCTTGCAAGCTTCTTGTGATGTTGTATTGCCGAGAGGGCCCAGAGATATCTCTCTGTCACACGGAGCGACAAATCCCAGTCTCGATCCATGCAACCCAACAGACACCTTCGGAGATACCTGTAGAACACCTTTAAGATCACCCAATTACGAAGTGAAGTTTGATAGCACACAAGGCATTCCTATGGTATCTGGGAGTGGCATGATCTCATGGTCTAAGGAACTGATACTTGACATGAAGAAAGCTATAGCAAATAACTAAACGATCTAATGCTAAGCTTACGGTTGGGTCTGTCCATCACATCATTCTCCTAATGATGTGATCCCGTTATCAAATGACAACTCATGTCTATGGTTAGGAAACCTTAACCATCCTTGATCAATGAGCTAGTCTAGTAAAGGCTTACTAGGGACATGGTGTTGTTTATGTATCCACAAATGTATTTAAGTTTCCGGTCAAATACAATTCTAGCATGAATAATAAACATTTACCATGAATGGGAAATATGATAATAACCTTTTTTTTAAAGCTTGGGACAGTGAGGGCAACCCCCCACTGACTTTATATTAAACCATCACACCCAATGATACATGAGCAAGATTACATGGAGTGAAAAGAGTAAAAGGGATTTCTATCCTCCAAGGGTATAGGGGGGGGGTACAAGGTGTCTAGTGGGACAGTACGCAGTACAACAAAATGCTCAATAAACGGCCCCAGGGCCTCCTTCACTCCGTGTTTCATCATTCCAAAGTCATTTTGGAATCTCTGCCGCCATCCATTCCACGTGGGAACGATCCCTCTGAAGTGTTTATTGTTACGTTCCTTCCATATGCTCCAAGCCGCGATGATGAAGATCTCCATCAACATGGGCCGGGTCCACACGTCCTTCGCCGCATGCACAAGCTGCAGCCTGTTACCACTTATTGGCCACGTGATCCCTAGCTCCCCCCAGCATGATTTGCTGAACTCACATTCGAAGAAAAGATGCTCAACCGTTTCCTCGGGCAGGCTGGAGCATAGCAAGCAGGCATAGTCATCGCCCCTCGGCTTCATACATTTCCTTTTCAACAAGTTCTGCGTGTTTAGCCTGTCCGCTAGCAGCAGCCAGGAAAAAACTTTCCATTTGTTAGTGCACTTAGTCTTCCAGATCCACTCAAAGGCTTTTTCTGCTACGCCATCACGGAAGCAATGCAGGTAGAATTTGATGGACGCAAAACCCTCAGATCCCCAAACACATTTCCAGACGTCCCTCGTTTCAGCCAACTCCATCGTGGTCATGCTGGTTTGGAGGCCCTCGAGTTCTCCCCTGGCCTGGACTGAGAGCGGCAGATGAAAGTTTTGGCCTAGTGTAGGCGCGGTCAACAGATTTTGCATGGAGACATCCTCATTTGTGGCGAACGAGTATAGCCGGGGGTGACTGTCAGCGAGTATGTTGTTGTGCCACATGTCCTTCCAAAAAAGAATCGTGCTCCTATCTCCCACCTCCACAGACGTGACCCCTCGATAGATCGGCGCAAGTTGCACGATGTCACGCCACCAAAACGAGCCACAAGGGTCAGTTGCATGCGGTATCAAACCAACATAGTACGCTGACCAAACCAACTTCACCCAAGGCAAGTCCATGCGATTATAGAATTTGTGCATCTGCTTAAGGAGCAAACCTTGATTTTGAACCCTGAGATCAATCACTCCAAGCCCCCCTTTATTCTTGGGGCGGCACACTAGAGTCAATAATCTAGGGCATATTTCCAACAGTCTCCCACTTGCACTAGAGTCAATAATCTAGTTACATAGTAATGTATCTCACACCCATAGAGTTTTGGTGCTGATCATGTTTTGCTCGTGGAAGAGGTTTAGTCAATAAGTCTGCCACATTCATATCCATGTGTACTTTGCAAATGTCTATGTCTCCATCCTTAATGCTATTACGAATGGAGTTGACGTGGCGCTTGATGTGCTTTGTCTTCTTGTGAAACCTTGGCTCCTTGGCTATCACAATGGTGCCAGTGTTGTCACAATAGAGAGTCATCGGATCCGATGCTCTAGGCACAACTCCTAGGTCGGATATGAACTCCTTCATCCAGACTCCTTCATTCGCCGCTTCCGAAGCAGCTATGTATTCCGCTTCACATGTAGATCCCGCTACGATGCTTTGCTTGGAACTGCACCAAGTTGACTGCTCCACCATTCAGAATATATACGTATCTGGTCTGAGACTTTGAGTCATCCGGATCAGTGTCAAAGCTAGAATCGACGTAACCCTTTATGATGAGCTCTTCGTCACCTCCATAAACGAGAAACATGTCCTTAGTCCTCTTGAGGTACTTAAGGATATTTTTGACCGATGTGCAGTGATCCACTCCTGGATTACTTTGGTACCTCCCTGCCAGACTTATGGCAAGGCACACATCAGGTCTGGTACACACCATGGCATACATTATAGAGCCTATGGCTGAGGCATAGGGGATGACTTTCATCCTTTCCCTTTCTTCTGCTGTGGTCAGGCTTTGAGTGTGACTCAACTTCACACCTTGCAATACAGGCAAGAATCCCTTCTTCGACTGGTCCATTTTGAATTTCTTCAAAATATTTTCAAGGTATGTGCTTTGTGAAAGTCCTATTAGGTGTCTTGATCTATCTCTGTAGATCTTGATGCCCAATATGTAAGCAGCTTCACCCAGGTCTTTAATTGAAAAACTCTTGTTCAAATAACCTTTTATGCTTTCCAGAAATTCTATATCGTTTCCAATCAACAATATGTCATCCACATATAATATTAGAAATGCTACAGAGCTCACACTCACTTTCTTGTAAATACAAGATTCTCCGTAAGTTTGTATAAAATCAAAAGCTTTGATCACCTCATCAAAGCGTATATTCCAACTCCGAGATGCTTGCACCAGTCCATAGATGGATCGCTGGAGCTCGCATACTTTGTTAACATCCTTAGGATCGACAAAACCTTCCGGTTGCATCATATACAACTCTTCCTTAAGGAACCCAATAAGGAACGCTGTTTTGACGTCCATCTGCCAGATCTCATAGTCGTAATATGCGGCAATTGCTAACATAATTCTAACAGACTTAAGCATCGCTACGGGTGAGAAAGTCTCATTGTAGTCAATTCCTTGAATTTGTCAGAAACCCTTTGCGACAAGTCAAGCTTTATAGATGGTGACATTACCATCGACGTATGTCTTCTTCTTAAAGATCCATTTATTCTCAATGGCTCACCAGTCATCGGGCAAGTCCACCAAAGTCCATACTTTGTTCTCATACATGGATCCTATCTTGGATTTCATGGCCTCAAGCCATTTGTTGGAATTCAGGCTCATCATCGCTTCTTCATAGTTTGTAGGTTCGCCGTTGTCTAACAACATGACTTCTAGGATGGGATCACCATACCACTCTAGTGCGGAACGTACCCTAGTAGACCTTCGAAGCCCAGTAGTAACTTGATCCCAAGTTCCATGATCTTCATCATTAGCTTCCTCTCTGGTTGGTGTAGACATCACCGGAACTGCTTTCTATGATGTGCTACCTTCCAATTTGAGAGAAGGTACGATTACCTCATCAAGTTTTACTTTCCACCCACTCACTTCTTTCGAGAGAAACTCCTTCTCTAGAAAGGACCCATTCTTAGCAACAAAAATCTTGCCCTCGGATCTGTGATAGAAGGTATACCCAAAGGTCTCTTTAGGGTATCCTATGAAGACGCACTTCTCCGCTTTGGGTTCGAGCTTATCAGGTTGAAGCCTCTTGACATAGGCGTCGCATCCCCAAACTTTAAGAAATGATAGCTTAGGTTTCTTGCCAAACCATAACTCATATGGTGTCGTCTCAACGGATTTAGATGGTGCCCTGTTTAAACTGAATGCGGTTGTCTCTAATGCATAACCCCAAAACGGTAGTGGCAAATCGGTAAGAGACACCATAGAATGCACCATATCCAATAAAGTACGATTGTGACGTTCGGACACAACATTACGGTGTGGTGTTCCGAGAGGCGTGAGTTGCGAAACAATTCCACATTGTCTTAAACGATTGCCAAACTCATAACTCAAATATTCACATCCACGATCAGATCGTAGAAACATTATTTTCTTGTTACGATGATTCTCCACTTCATTATGAAATTCCTTGAACTTTTCAAATGTTTCAGACTTTTGTTTCAATAAGTAAATATACCCATATCTACTCAAGTCATCCGTGAAGGTAAGAAAATAACGATATCCACCGCGCGCTTCAACACTCATCGGACCGCATACATTGGTATGTATTATTTCCAATAAGTCACTTGCCCGCTCCATTGTTCCAGAAAATGGGGTCTTAGCCATCTTGCCCATAAGGCATGGTTCACATGTATCAAGTGGTTCCAAAAATCCATCAGCATGGAGTTTCTTCATGCGTTTCACACCAATATGACCTAAGCGGCAGTGCCACAAGTATGTGGTACTATCATCATTAACCTTGCATATTTTGGCATCAATATTATGAATATGCGTATCACTACGATCGAGATTCATAAACAATAAAGCATTCACAAGGGGTGCATGACCATAAAAGATATTATCCATATAAATAGAACAACCATTATTCTCTGACTTAAATGAATAACCGTCCGGCAATAATAAAGATCCAGATATAATGTTCATGCTTAACGCAGGGACCAAATAACAATTATTTAGGTTTAAAACTAATCCCGAATGTAGACATAGGGGGAGCGTGCCGACAACGATCACATCAACCTTGGAGCCATTTCCAACGTGCAACGTCACCTCGTCCTTAGCTAGTCTCCATTTATTCTGCAGATCTTGTTTCGCTTTACAAATATTAGCAACCGAACCAGTATCAAATACCCAGGCGCTACTATGAGCACTAGTGAGGTACACATCAATAACATGTATATCACATATACCATTGTTGATGTTGCCAGCCTTCTTATCTGCCAAGTACTTGGGGCAGTTCCGCTTCCAATGACCATTCCCCTTGCAATAGAAGCACTCAGTCTCAGGTTTGGGTCCAGCCTTGGGTTTCTTCACGGGAGCGGTAACTCGCTTGCCATTCTTCTTGAATTCCCTTTATTTCCCTTGGCATTCTTCTTGAAACCGGTGGTCTTGTTGACCATCAACACTTGATGCTCTTTCTTGATTTCTACCTCCACGGCCTTAAGCATCGCGAAAAGCACAGGGATTGTTTTCTCCATCCCTCGCATATTATAGTTCATCACGAAGCTCTTGTAGGTTGGTGGCAGTGACTGAAGAACCCTGTCAACCGCTACTTCATTCGAAAGATTAACTCCCAACTGATTCAAGCGGTTGAAGTACCCAGACATTTTGAGTACGTGCTCGCTAACGGAGCTGTTCTCTTCCATCTTGCAGCTAAAGAACTTGTCGGAGGCGTCATACCTCTCAACCCGGGCGTGAGCATGAAATACCAATTTTAGCTCCTGGAACATCTCATATGCTCCGTGGTGCTCAAAACATCTTTGGAGCCCCGGTTCTAAGCCGTAAAGCATGGCGTACAAAACTATCCAGTAGTCATCAGAACGTGCCTGCCAGACGTTCACAACATCCACAGATGACGCTGGAGGGGGTGGCGCACCGAGCGGTGCATCAAGGACATAAGCCTTATGTGCAGCAGTGAGGATAATCCTCAAATTACGGACCCAGTCCGCATAGTTGCTTCCATCATCTTTCAACTTAGCTTTCTCTAGGAACGCATTAAAATTCAGGGGAGCTACAGCGCGAGCCATTTACCTACAACATTAATTTGCATAGACAATTAGACTATGTTCATGATAATTGGTTCTACTAATCAAATTACTAAAGAACTCCCACATAAATCAACATCCCTCAAGTTGTCTAAGTGTTACATGATCCAAATCAACTACCCATGTCCGATCATCACGTGAGATGGGGTCGTCATCAATGGTGAACATCTCCATGTTGATCATATCTACTATATGAATCATATTCAACCTTTCGGTCCTCTGAGTTCCGAGGCCATGTCTATACATGCTAGGCTCGTCAAGTTTAACCCAAGTATTCCGCATGTGTAAAACTGGCTTACACCCGTTGTATGCGAACTTAGAGTCTATCACACCCGATCATCACGTGGTGCTTCAAAACGGCGAACTTTTGCAACAGAGCATACTTAGGGAGAATACTTTTATCTTGAAATTTACTGAAGGGATCATATTATAATGCTACCGTCGTCCTAAGCAAAATAAGATGCATAAAAGATAAACATCACATGCAATCAAAATATGTGACATGATATGGCCATTATCATCTTGTGCCTTTGATCTCCATCTCCAAAGCATCGGCATGATCTCCATCATCACCGGCATGACACCATGATCTCCATCATCGTGTCGCCACGCGGTCGTCTCGCCAACTATTGCTAACGCATAGCGATAAAGTAAAGCAATTACATGGCGTTTTTGTTGACACGCGGGTCTTACAATAAATTAAAGACAACCCTATGGCTCCTGCCGGTTGCCGTACTCATCGACATGCAAGTCGTGAACCTATTACAAAACATGATCATCTCATACATCAGCATATATCACATCACGTTTTGGCCATACCACATCACAACATGCCCTGCAAAAACAAGTTAGACGCCCTCTACTTTGTTGTTGCAATTTTTACGTGGCTGATAGGGCAAATTATAAGAACCGTTCTTATCTACGCAAAACCACAACAGTGATATACAAGTTGCCTTTTAACCTTCTACAAGGACCGCCCTTGTCAAATCAGATTCAACTAAAGTGGGTGAGACAAACACCCGCAAAGCCACTTTTATGCAATACAAGTTGCATGTCAAACAGTGAAACCGGTCTCATGTGCGTGGACATGTAAGGTTGGTCCGAGCCGCTTCATCCCATAGTACCGCCGAATCCAAATAAGTCAAGGGAAGTAAGCAATTTGAACATCAACACCCACAACAACTTTGTGTTCTACTCGTGCATATACATCTACGCATAGACCTAGCTCATGATGCCACTGATGGGGAACGTTGCATGAAAATCAAAAAAATTCCTACGAAACACCCAATATCCAATCTAGGAGATGCATAGCTACGAGATGGGAGTGTTTCTACATACCCTTGTAGACTGAAAGCGTTAACGATCTAGATATCATGGTTGTCGTACTTGTATTTGCGTCGCGATCCAATCCGATCCAACACTACAAAAAAGACACATCCGTGATATTTTGGCCCGAACAATTTTTTTTATGTCATGCTTATGACACTTCTATGACGATAATTGTGACAAAACCATGTATCATCATAGTTGTGGTGGGCTCCTACTTCTGTGAAAAAAAATCATGATAGAAAATGGGCTTTTCGTCCTGGGCGGGCCGGGGACGCACCTGCATGACATTCTTTGGCCCGTCCATGACGAAAAAAATCATGGTAGAAGAGAGGGCGAGGAAAATATCAGGGAGTTCCCGGTTACGATGGGTGGTCGGGGCCGAGCGATGCACGAAGGGATTGCGTGTTTCTCTCGTACACGTACGCACTTGTGTGCGAGGCGTTGGGCTCTAACTGAGCCCGAGCGAGGCGTTCGCTTACTGAACCCGAGCGATTGCACTAGCTACATTACTGAACCCGAGCGATCGATCCATTGGCTGTTAACTAAACCCGAGTGATTCCTTCGCTACTGCTGCTAACTGAAGCCGATCGAACCTGATGCTGCCTCTTGATGAACAATGACCATTGTTGGGGTTGGATGAATAGTTCCCGGTGGGGGTTGGATGAATAGGACCCTGTGGTAGTAGAGGCCGTTGTCGCTGGATGAACAGGACCCTGATCGAGGAGGCCGCCACTCACCCGAGCCGGTTGGGGGTGGATGAACAGGACCCCGTGGAGGGCTGGTTGAACAGTAGCCGTTGGAGGCTGGATGAACAAGACCCAGTGGAGGGCTGGTTGAACAGTAGCCGGTGGAGGCTGGATGAACAGGACCCCCGTGGATGAACAGTCATTGGTGGAGGCTAGAGGAAGTCGACGGTGGATGAACAGTAGCAGGTGGAGGCTGGAGGAAGTCGACGGTGGATGAACAGTAGCCTGTGGAGGCTGGAGCCATGCAGTAGACGGTGGATGAACAGTATCCCGTGGAGTCCCGTTTTGCGGTACGCCACACCCCTCCCGATGAACAGGACCCCCGTTTCGACCGTAGGTGCTCCAACATAAGTCTGTTTCCTCCATTTTGCGGTACGCCACACCCCTCCCGATCAACAACACCTTGTTTCGATCATAGGCACTCGAACAGAAGGTCGTTTCCTCCGTTCTGCGGTACGCCAGACCCTTCCCGATGAAGAGGACCCCGTTTCGACCGTACGCGGTCAAACAAAAGGCCGTTTTGCGGTATGCCAGACCCTGTTCCGGCTGATCCGTCCAAGCCGGTTGGCTCCCGATGAACACGACGCGTTCCGACCTAGTGGCTTCGCTCCCGATGAACAGGACGCGTTCTGCCCCAGTCACTTGGCTCCCGGAGAACACGACGCTGTTTCCTCCATTCCGACCCAATCGGTTAGCTGTCGATGTTGCTGTCGTTCGTTGCCTCTCCATGTACACGAGCCCTGGCCGTCCGTATGCGCGAGTACGCGTTTCGAGACCCCGCTCGTATGTACGTACATGGCCTTTTTTTTGGGCATGTGGCTGTATGTACATGTACACGATTTAGACGGGACAGCCTGAACTGCTACGTGGGGGGCTCTACTATGACATGTGCTGCTACTTACTCGGCCACGGTTCATCGTTGCAGAGCGACCGATCGACCTGTATGTACGTACACGTTTGTGACAAGACAAACAACGCTACGTACGCTTTGACCGGGTAGGTCCCAGCTGTCAGGGAGGATAAGGACGCACTTCCTTGCGTGCGAAGATATAGCTGCTGGGTCCCAGCTGTCAGGGGGAGGAATCATTTTTTCCGCGTAATAAGGAGGCACATCCTTGCGTGCGAAGATGTAGCTGGTGGGTCCCAGCTGTCAGGGGCGGGAATAAGGAGGCACTTCCTTCCTTGCAAAGATATACATGGTGGGTCCCAGCTTTCAGGGGGAGGAATAATTTTATTTTCACGTAATAAGGAGACGGTTGCATGCGTATGTCCATGGACCTGGTGCGTCCCCACTGTCAGCCTCTCCATGTATAGTCCTCTTCCGATGACTCTCGTTTGTTGACCATGTTGACCACGCCGCGCCAAGCGCACCAAGGCGGTGGACGACGGTGAAGCCCCGGACGGCAACGAGCCAGTGATGGGAAGATGCGGCAGTGGAGTCGCAGACGAGGAGGTGTACGAGGGTTAACTGGTTCTGGTGTGGCGTGGTTCTGTAGTCGGTGGAGAATAACAGGAGGTGTGGAGGGGTGGAGCGATGGCTTGGCCGACGGTGGGGTAGCGCTTCGCAGCGAAGTGTGCTAAGCAGAGCTGCTAGCAGCCGGAGGCGGGAGCGGGTGGTCCCGGCGGTGCTGGAGGAAGAAGACGAGAGATTGAAGATGAATGCTGGCCGTTGGATGTAAATCCAATGGCTATCGATGTTAGAATTATTTGTTGACTAAGTTGACAACGCCTTGCGTAGGCTTCGACCTGTTGGCCCACATGTCAGCTTGCAAAAATGTGGCATATATTTAACCCATGTTTTCTAGAATTTACAGTCCATTTGCTGGGCTGGATGAACAAATAATTTCGGGTCAATGCGGCCAATTTATTTTTTTCTAAGAAATCACAGCCCATTTGCACTTTCTTGAAATACACGAATTAGCTGGGCTTGTTCTATATTTAATGTTATGTTAGAAGGAGCAATTAATATCAAAAAATAAACCGAAGCTACACATTTTATTATATATAAAATTTACAAATTAGCGAGTTATTGCTCAAAAGAAAGTTGAGCGCGTTATTATTACATTGGTCCTTAAAACCTTCGCAAGTTTTTGTACGCAATCACCAGGATTTTCCTTGCCTGAGAGTAAAAAACAACCAGGATTTTCCTTGCCAACTTCTGTTAAACATTTTTTTATAAGTTAATAAGACGTGGGATGTTTTTATAATGTATATATAGGTTTCTATTAAACATATCCCCGCAAAAAATTAAATATACGATAATAGTAATAATATAAATATATATAATGTGGTTAGAAGGGGAAATAAAAATTGGACACTGCATTATTATTCTTATATATAGATAAATAGAACAGAGATCTGTGTTTTATTAAAAAAATACATTGGGCTGCCGATGTTTAAGAAAAAGTAAAACCTACGTTGGGAGGCCCATAGGCCGGTACGTACATGATGGACCTGAAAAACTAAGTTGAAACCACTGTCTCGGTATGTCGTGGGCTACGCATGTTAAAAAACAAAACCTAGGCCTAGCTGATACTTGTTCGCCCTCTGGAAAAAATGATACCAACTAGATCCCTGATACCCCTTTCCCGCAAAAAAATATCCCTGATACCCCAAAAAAAAGCTCTCCGATGACAGTCATCGTTGGAAATTTTTTCGTTTATTGACTAGGTTGACAAACCCGTGGGCCTCAACGTCAGTATACAATTATGAGGAAGCTTTTTTTTCCAATGAGGCACTTGCTTGCGTACGGCTTGGACCTGGTGGGTCCTCACTGTCAGCCTCTCGGGGTATAGTCCTCTCCGGATTCCTCTAGTTTGTTGAGCATGTTGACAACGGCATACGGCGGCGCCACGACGAGCGCACACGGACGGGAAAGAACCAGAGCCGGGGAGGACGCCTTCATTATTTTGAACATACCGCACTAGCCCGGTGGCTGCAGCGCTCTCACCCAAAAGTTGTACTGCCCGGGTTCGATTCCAACTGGTGCAGTTGAAAAATATCTAACACTTGCCAAAATTTCGTCCCTAGTTTACCCAGTTTTTCGCACACTCAACATTGTCTTGCCATTTTGAAAATAGCATATCTTTTTGACTTTGCATCATATGAAGATGTGTTATACATGAATGTTGATCAGCATGATGTTAACTTGTTGTTAGTTCCATTTTTTACCATGAATAAAATTTCCAACATTCTGTTATCCATGTTTGAAAAGTGTGTGTTGATTTAAATGCTCTTCCTCTGAAACATGCAGTTTCTTATCTGAAAATCACTTGAACAAGCAGCCATCGCCGGTGTTGGATTCGATGCCGTGCTTCTTCAATCCCCCGGCAGCGCGAGGGGGAAATAAACTTCCATCCCGTGCTGGTGGTTGGGGAATGCAGTGAACTGGATTAAATAGGGGGCCGGTGGCATGACTGGAGAAGCACATCAGACGTGACTTTTTTTCAGTGGATGGCTCTCGATGGTGTTTTTTTATTTGCCTCTGCACCAGTCCGTGGTGGACCAGCAGCCCATTTGCTGGGCGGGCCAACCTACAGAAAGCAGCCCTTGATTTTTCATCAAGGCCCAAAAACAACGCAATACTATGTTTGTTTTGAGGCCGAAAACATTACATCAGGGGTTGAGCGGGGGAGGGGGGAAGACAGAGCAAAAAGATAAAAAAGAGCTGATGCGCAAGCAGGTGCAATTCTTCTCGGGAAGGAGTGCCGTTGACACTCTCATTTCACAATCCCACAGTAGACATTCTAACAAGTTCACACACAAGTATAATAGAAAAGGTAAACATTCATAACAAACTCAGGTTCATAGGACACGTTCATATTCATAGTCAACATTCACAATCAACAACTCAAAAGATTCATATATACACAAGTTCAGCATGTCTATGCATCCAAATGATTGATAGATCATAAGACAATTTTCATAGATAACATTCACAAAAAGATTCAGATATACACATGTTCAGCATGTTTACGCATCCAAATGATTGAGAGATCACAGCCAATATCATCCATGGACAAACATTAATTACCTAGCGTACATACTGGTAAATGGTGTTCACTCGGTGGTACTTCTTGCTAAAATTAATGCTTGTACGAGCAAACTTTCGAGTACATAAGAGGCAA
The DNA here is from genome assembly GCA_011799875.1 of Thinopyrum elongatum. NCBI lineage: Eukaryota > Viridiplantae > Streptophyta > Magnoliopsida > Poales > Poaceae > Thinopyrum > Thinopyrum elongatum. The sequence continues at coordinate 371,482,866 of CM022300.1, read as the reverse complement.
CACAGACAATCTAAACTTTGCTTGTAGGTTTATCCTCGAGATAGTGGCCTCGATGCCGAGGGAGGTTTGAGCAACTTGGCCACTACTTTCATCCAACTAGTTTACTGGCTCATCTTGGTCCTGTAGCTCGCCAAAATTCTACATTGCAGACAAGAAAGGAGGCGGTCGATAAAATGAACCACCCAAATTTTTTGTGTAGTTCAACTGAAATGGAGCATCCCTGGCGTGCACACTGATTAAGTGCCAGATGAATATACGCATCAACCAACTTGTCTTGAATCTTCAGACTCCATGCCATACAGTTCGCTACCATATGTGCCGATAACGAAAAGGCACAGGTTGGGACCAAAGACTGGACTGTGTTTTTCTTGGCTATGCGCTAAGCAATATTGTTGGCGTTCACTCTGGCACTTCTTCTTGTCAATACTGATGCTTGTCTCAGTGGACTTTGGAGTACATAGCAGCAGCATAAGTATCTGTCCATCTGATCTTTTTGTGCAGTTTTACTGAAATCGCCCAATGTAACGATTTGCCTGCGAGTTCAGGCTCCAAGTTACTCCTTTATGAAATCGACCAACAGTAGCACAATACCAAATTACCAATACATATGACAAGCACAATAATGAGGATAAAGACCGATACCAACCTGTGTGAGGAAGCATATCAATTACTATTTCCTTTGACTGGAAGCCGAGATAAGCGACTAACAGGAAAGGAAGGATGTAGTCGAGGCAATGAAGCACCCAAAGTTTTTGTGCAGATCCACCAAAATCAATCATCCCTGTTGGCACATATATTGAGAGAGTGAGATTACTGTAATAGTGGGACTAGTTAATGAAACATAAACTAACAAGTAGAAGCACCCTCATTATTTTAGTGGGTAAAGTTAGCAACATAGTATTCTTGCTTAAAGAGAGGTATTAGTTTATTTAATCAGTGCCAATTAGCTCAACACTCAAAGCATTACCATGTATCATAGGTTGCAAAAATTTAACGTGGAAAGATAAAGGAGTTTCTCATGACAATAGCAACACAGTAGCACGATACAAATAGAGATGACAACAACCTAATATGGATGAAGGCCTTAGGCCGGTACCAACCTAAGCAAGAAACTTATTCAAGTAGTCCCAGAAGAGATGATAAAGCACTCATTGGAATCATTCAATAGGACATATTTTTGTGCACTTCAAATGTATGGTTGACATCACTCTTGTTTACAAGTGGTGAGATTATATCGAAAGATTATCAAGAACTTCCAGCATAGTTAAAGCACTGGCTGGGATACAGTTCATTGTATTCTCTTGTGCAGTTCCACTAAAATGTACGATTGGCACAACATGATCCCTGTTTGCACAAGTAGGAACAAGGTGAAACCTTCATTAGCTTAGTGCGAAAGGATAGAAAGACATTAGCATATTACTTTAACGGTAGCATCAAATTCATGATGGGCAATATAGTAGTAAAACATTGCCTCATTGAACCAGTGGCAATAAATTGACATGCAAAACAATAGCATTATTATTTCATGACACTACCAAACTACCAAGTTCCCTTCCCTGCTCCACCACATGGTTCACCTCCACAGACACACATACACACGTACATGATTCAGCATAGGGTGCTACTAAAGATTTTTTTAACTCCGACAGCAAAATTAGGCAGCAATTAATTAGTGCTACTTAAGTACTCGTAATTCATTAAGCGACCTTGCAGGAGAGACAACAGAAGTGGGAGGAATCCTGGAGGATCATCTCACATGTAAGGGAGACGTTGTCGGAGCCCTTGAATGGCCTCGACTGAGGCCTTGGCTTCAGCAAGATCACCTTGGCACTGTTGATTGTGTAGAGTTGGGTCACACATGCATCCAGAATCCAGTTAATTAGTATGATGTGTCGTCAAGCCAAGTACTACTCTGCTACGTACTACAAGTGCATTTCTTCAAGTAAATTAAGACTAGTAGCAACACAGCAATACAATACCACTAGCAAGATGTCATGATAACATAGGACGGTACCATCATGTGATCTTCTTCATTTCCTTCATCTTCTTCGTCTTCCTCATCTTGCTCTGTTTCTCTTTCTCCTCACCAATTGGTGAAACCAAGTACATGATTGGCCTTCTATTTCATATTTGGTTTTGTCAGTGAGGGAGTACAGGTGTAGTAGCAAACAATAGCATTATTTTCTCATGGCAGTCGTAAAATAGTGGTGAACACATGCATTAAATATCATTCTTACCTAAAGGAAGGTTATGGTGCGAATATGGAGGATGAAGATTGGAACACAGATCTCCCTTTGTGTAGTTCCACCGAAATGAACAAACGGTTCCGGTGTGACATTCCAGTTAAACAGCACAAAAGTCACTTCTTTTAAGAAGTGTTTTGTGCAGTGCACCAAAAGTCGCAATAACAATGAGGTGAAATGGATTTTTCTGTTTGCACAAAAAGCTACAGAGGAAACAGTCAGAGTCTCAAACAATTACTGGCAAAAAAATTGGTTAAACTTGTCATGGCTTATAACATTGGCATGGCTTCATTTTACCAGGGGCATTAGATTAAGAATAGCTAAATATTTTCTATAAGGGCATGGAACAGTGGGTGCACCAGCAATCCAGCACCATGTACCTAAACCGGGGCATAAAGTGGTGGTTCAGAGTTTGCTTCCCCGAGAAACAAACATCCAAGCAACATATCTGGGTTGGTCCCATTTTTGTTCACTTTAGCCACCTATTCGTATGTGTGGATAGAAAATCTAGTCCTGGTCATACCATTGTGTACAGCGTTTTCCCAATATTTCCCTTTTCGACCAAGAGACCGGTTGGATGACCAGTATGTACTACTTTCAGCCCCTTTCTTTCCTGTTTGTACCAAGTCCGATGTACATACTAACTTTTCCCCCTTTATTTCTTGTTTGAACCAAGTAGAAGATTTGACTCCATGAAGTAGCTTTACCTCTAACAATAGAAAAAAAATTAGGTGATGTTGGACCATCCAATCGAGCCTAGCTACGAGGGGGCTGAGAGGTAGAAAATGATGCACATGCAGCGACGTAGCGAGCTGGGGAAGTAGAGCTAGGCCGGTTTTGAAGGAAGATATACCTAAAGGTCGTCGGGGTGTGGGTAGGTGGGCGGCGGGAGGCCGGATCCGCCCACACTAGGGCAGCGACGAAGGGACCGGAGGACCTCCCGCGTCAGCACTTGGCCAGAGATAATGGTGCACCCGGCAGTGGGTCTCCTCCCTCGCTGTCGACGACGGCCTAAACGCTGCCCCTCCTCCCCTTCATCAGCGGAGGGGATACATCGGGATCTGTAACCAGCGGTGAGGATAGAAAGACAGTGTTACCACCGCTATCTTGTTTAGATCTGGAGAGGATGAGAGTGTGTAAATAGAGCAACCCTAGTAAGCAAGCGCGGAGGCTCCTGCCTATATATATACGTATAGTGGGGTAGTTTTCTTTTTTCACTCCAAAACAATCGTTTAAAATTGTGTACGTGCCAGGTCGCCGTTTTTTTGAGCTATTGATTGTTTATTGAGATAGCTACCCGCTTATTCCAAGTGGTGTGCAGGGGTGGATTAACGAGTTGCTCGGTTGTTAAGTTCGGGCTCGTTAAGGCTCAGATTGTTAAGCTCCGAAAGATTAACGAACAAAAAACCCTGCTCGGCTCGGTTCGTTTGAAGCTTGTTAAAAGAGAATTCATGTAAGATGAAACATGTGTTGTGTTGTTACTAACGAACTTAGCATCAAACTTGTTAGCTGGTCCGTTAAGCTCCTTAAGAAATTGATGATTGGCTTTGTTCATTATGAAGCGACCCATGAGGATAACAAGCCAAACTATCGAGGGATCATTGCTCGCGAGCTACGAGCTTTTGTTACAGCCCTAACGGTGTGCGAGGTCGCTCTTTGTATCGTTCAAGTCTGGCACTAGACCCACCATTAAGTGAACAACCATCGCCTCGTAAAAATTGTGAACAAGCCCACGGCTCAAATTATCGGAAACGTGGGCTGCACCAACATGCATTATTATTTATATTTTCTATGTGGGAGTATCCTCAAAACAAAATGTGAGAGTACAATCTTTATTGGTCCCCTTTGTAATTTGTGCTAAATTTTGTCCAAATATTTAACTGACAAAATGTTAGTGCATGTTAACAAAAATTATATCCTTGGATTCGTGTTTGAACATAGTTTTCAATGATGTAATTTTTTGTGACATGCATGAACATTTGGTTAGTTAAATTTATAGTCAAAATTTGGCACAGGTTATCATAGGGACCAATAAACCAGGACCGAGCTCCTTGTCTTTCGTCCAAACTCCATGACTAGTCGGTCTATTACATGCGGGACATCAAGCATCCGGGCCCGCGTGCCATCCACCAAATCACAGCGAGGTGCTACAGTGGAGACTCACCAGTCACCCCGGTGTGGCCGTCATGACCCGTCATATCACAAAACCCACACCTTTACCAGCAGTGGTAAAGTGGCCTCAAAGTTAGACGGGACGAAGCAACCATCATTTCACTGGAACGCTCGTTGAAGCCCTTTCTCCCCTATCTTGAAGAAAACCTCACTCCAAGCTACTCACTTCTGCCATTTTTCTTCTGTACCGACGAAGGAAAGGTGGGTGAATCAGTGATGCTACTATATTTTCATTCCAAGAATCTTCTTTTTGCGAAACACCGACCGATTCTCACTGCCTATTCTTTTCCCGCTTTCATTGCGATTGTGGTTTCCTTTTGATTGCTTTTTGTTTGTCAGTTTATTGATGGATCCTGGAGCACTATACAAAGAGTTGCTGGCGGACAACCCACTCGAGACAGAGATCTCCAGGAAGCGAGCACCGGCCAACGAGTTGGCCATGTTGTCGGGCCAACCCATGGAGACAAAGAACTCCAAGAAAGAAGCACTGGCCAAAGAATTGACGACGTTGGCAAACGAACTCCTCAACCAAGAAAGCGGGAAGAACAGCAAGGGCCCCACCGTGCCTACCCCATAAACTCTAATGGCAACCTATGAGAGGCTCAAGGCCGAGTTTGAGGAGATAGACACCGTTGAGAAGCAGTATTTCCCTAGCAAGGTGATGGCCCCCATCGAGGAGATGGCCCCCGGAGGGATGGGATCCCCCGGTGAGCTGGACAAGGTAAAAAATGGCTTAACATAATTGTGGTTTTTGATTATTTGCAATGTGCTTGCTAATATGTTAGGGTTGTGCAAGTGCCGGTGGATGTCCTTGATGATTCTGATGCCGCGGTCCGTCCTGTGGTCATCGCCCCAGAGATCGATCCCCAAGCCGCTGTCCGTCCTGTGGACATCGCCCCAGAGATCGATTCTGATGTCGTGGTCCGTCCTGTGGACATTGCCCCAGAGATCAATTCCCATGCCGCTATCCATGCTATGAACATTACCCGAGAGATCGATGACAAGAAATAGTAGGTCGCGCTAATCCTTCAACGTAGTTTGCATTGTGTTTAATTAGCAGAACGATGCTTGTTATCAAACCATCTTAGGGCTAGTGCACTATCTTGTGTGGGCGGTACTTGCTACTTTTGTTTGATAATGAATCATGCGAACCCTCTCCGAGTTATGGAAATAGATGTATCCTCACCAGCTTTTGATGTAATATATGGCATGCTTAGATGTAAGTTTGAACTGTTTATCATATCAACAGGGCTTGTTTGATGATTCTTGGTGTTAGTAGGCTAGCTACTGTGCGAGCTATAGTACTTGCAAACACTCACCAAAGAGAAACGTTGGGGATGATGAGCTCGTGGTACGCTTATAGGTCTGATCCATCGTCGATCGGCCAGTAGCCCAAGCTCCTAAAATTGTAGGCTTAGCGATCGATTAGACAATAGTCCACAATTATACATTAATTCTAATCAAACTCAAAGAGTTGGTTCACGAATACATTCACAGGAATAGCCAGCAAAATTGGCACGTACTTGTAACATGCATGAATATGTATTTTTTTGCTGGAAGCGTGAATGCGTAGTGACGTCGTACTTTCAGAGTGGCTACAGAAAGTGTGTACGTGTGCTAGAGGGATTGTGGGATGGAGAGAGATCTAGAGAGAGAGAAAGACCCTCCATTTCTTTCTAGTCGTTAGATTGACAAAGGATACGTTTGCTACAAAATCATAGCACTACACAGGCGTACAAATCCTAGGCGGGCTAGTTTGGCCTAGTGGGTTTCAGTGATATGACGTGCTACAGTGGCGTCCAGTCTTCGCGTGTGGTAGCAGTATTGCGGGTGCAGTAAGTTTTCTTGAAGAAGCAGATTCAACGAAGTCATGATGGTTCCTTCGTCCGAGCAACTACGACCGGGGTTGGGCCTGCGATTTGACAGCTCATTAGTCATTTATTACTGCGACGCTACGACTCTCCCCTGCAGTACTGTGTGGTGCACTATAATTTTATGCATGGCAAGTGAACCAGGATGGTCGACGTCCCACATGTCGGCGAATGAAAGTATTCTTTCTGATATCGAGGACGAGCAAGGAGTATTCATTCTTTATTTTTGATGAAAGCTATTGTCTCCATTGTTACGACGGAGGAGTGTGAAACACGGCAGCCCAGTGAACTTGGCATGTGCACAACTCCCTCCTTCCTCATGTACCATAGTGTTGACTATAAGGTTACAACTTTTTCTCACTTTCTCTCTATCTATTTCCTCTCAAATGTTTTTTACCTTCTTTTTTTAGACACAAATGTTTTTTTATACATAGGAGCACGTGTAGAGACGGGCTCTTGCATTAGTGCCCACTCCTTCACTTTTTCAATGCCTCTCTCCTCCACATAAGTGGGCTTATAGCCCAGTATTGTACTTGCTCTGAATGTAGCTGGCGCCTAAGGGGAGTGCGTGTGGGAGGGGGGAGGGGTTTTCTGGTGGGCCAGGGCGGTCAGAAGCGGGCTTGGGAGCGGTCCGGACTCCCGCTTGCCCCACCTCACATTATCACCATATTTCTTGGAGTCCGTGCGTGGCGGGCGGGCGATCTCATCTCCCTCCCCCGTGTCTCTCTTCTCAGCCGACGCCTGCCGAGCGATTACATTTTGGCTATCGACGGTTTATTCAATTGCAGTCACACATTTCAGTGAAAATGCAAGACAATGTGTGTCCCCTTTGGTGAGCGGTGTACGATACCGAATGTCGGGGGTTGCGACGCGAACACGATAGGCGTGCTTTAAGTGTGCCGCCTTTTCCTTTTGGATTTGCAAAGTGTAACATTTTCGTGCGATCGATCGATAGAAATCCAGAACAAAATGACGAGGGCAGGGCTTTCCCGCGCGTTAGGCGGGCTAGTTTGGCCTAGTGGGTTTGAGTGATATGACGTGCTACAGTGCCGCCCACTTGTTATTTTTATGTAAGCAAGCATCTCCACTCTTACGAGGGAGGAGTGCGAAACACGATGGATCTGATTTTCATCTTGGGATAACTGTTCCCTGCGAAATAATGGAGCACTGTTAGCGATTATAGCATGATAGTTAGGGCATCTCCAGCGCTGACCCACAAATTTACACTGGCATCTGTCCGAGGACACTGATGCCAAAGGATGCCATCCAATGCTGCCCGCATACCTTTCGACAACTATATGAACTAACCGGACGAAATTCATGCAAACAAAGCAAATTTCATATTAATCAGATGAATTCATTACATTTTGAAAACTTTTCCTATAAACCGGACGAAATTCATTACATATTTCGCACAAACCATACTAAAACCTACTGTAAACCTAATCTAAACGATTGCCGGCGCCCGACCACCATGTCCGGCCATGAGCCCCGAGGACTGACGCTCTGGCTATTGCCTTTGCCTCCTCCTCATCCGCCTCGCCTTTGTCCAGCTCCGCCTCCATAACCTCCTCCTCCGGAGCACAAGGTTCTGAAGATTTCCGTCTCCACGTCGCCGTCAAGCGGCTAATCGACCGCCAATGTTTACCCCACCAAGCTTGGCCTCGACTGAGTGGAGGAGCGGTGGCCTTCCTGGGACCAGAGCGGCGGTGACCTACCATGTACTACTCTTCCTTGCTGCTGGCTGCGCCCACGCACGCGCGCCGGCTTCGTGGTCATGGCGGTGAAGGGCCGCCGGGGGGAGCGGGTGATGTCCTTCGTCTGCTCCTGCAACAGTATGTCCAAGAGAGCTTTGGAGCGCACCCGGAGCAGAGCCGGCGATGTCCTTCGTCTGCTGCTGCGACAGTACGTCCAAGAGAGCTTTGGAGCACAAGGAGGCCATGGTTGGAGTGGTGCCGACAGAAGGAAGGGACCGGAGGAGAATGACTGTGGGTCTCTTTGGCTATGGCTTGGGCTGAAGTTAATATAGCGGGCAAATGGCAATGAGACGCGGTAGACGGACGGACGGCTGGCACCGGAGTAGGTTCGTCGGCAGCAGCGTGTCATTAATGTGGGCGGCAGACGGACAGATGACCGTGGTGTCCTTAACGCGGAGCAGTCGCTTGCACCGGGATGCTGCACGGGTGGCGCTCTCTCGGCCGTCGCGCTGCTGCAATACCGGCGCCAGTGAGAGGTCGCGCTGGGCGTGAATGCGGCATTGATGTTCTGGAGCGACGGTGACCATTTCAGGCGGGAAGCGCGCGCTAGCGATGGAAGGGGTTTCAGTGGGCCAGGGCGGTCAGACGTTGGCGTGGTGGTATATTGTTTTTGTAGTTTGCAAAAGTACTCAATTAATGTGGCAGTTCACTTTTTTTCTATGATCAACATAGACCCTACAAAGCACCATGTTCAAATTTGGCACTTCTCCGGGTTCATTTACCATATTTAGGCCATTATGTGCATTTTGTAGAAATTTACTACCACCATCCTGATCTATTGGCCCCCTTAGTATTTTGTGCCAAACTTTGACCACGGATTGAACTAAGAAAATAATAATTAATGTCACCAAAAATTATATCGTTGGATTCGTATTTCTTCTATACCCCTATAATAGTGTGTGAATAACTTTGAAAGATGGTCATTCGATGAAGCCAATCCGACAGTGCAGAGATGGCAAATCCGAGCACTATTGGCCATTGGATATCATCTACATTCCACCAGATTCTGCCATATGTACAATCTAGAAGATTCCATGGTTGAACTTAAGCATAATGCTCAAACCTCAAAACACAAGCACTTCTCCTTTGTTCAAGAAGCTTCCGTATCATAATTGCCCAAACTTTTTTTCTAGATGAATTGCCATTATTTGTTTTTACTTTATGCTTTACAACGCACAATTCCATGAATCTTAAAATAGATTAACTTTTTTAACAAAAACTATTGATTTTGAATGAGTTGAACTATAAGAATTAAACAAACATCTACATCATGCATATATGACTCAAAGCTTACATGCTATAGTGTGGTATTTATTCATAATTTGGTTGCCAAATCTCATGTGTGCAATGCACGTGTACCTTACTTGTAAACATAGTTTCTAGTGATATTATTTGTAGTTACATGCATCAACCAGGACGGAGGTGCAGAAACATCAAATCCCAGCTACAGCTACACGGGTGTGATGATAGGGACGTGGAATGCCGTTCGATCATGATGCACGCGCGCGATCCGCATGGCTGGGGTGGCGGCCAATCAGAAAGCAACCCACTATTGGGTCAGCGCACACAGTTTCCACAGGCTACGGAAAGTAACCGTGTGCGGTAATAAATGACCAGGATTGAAGGGGAATCCGAATTTCCTTCATCGTCTGTCCTTGAGCTCCTGACAAACCAATGCACTATACGGTTGTCCGGCCACTCCGCCCCAGAGCTCTCACCAAGCATCGTTCATGCCACCATGTCGCACACTAACCGGTAAGGAAGCGATGGTATCCCGCCGCGCCGAGTTCCTCGCCGCCCACGACCACACACAAAATGGTAGGGAAGCGATGGCATCCCCCCATGCCGAGTTCATCGCCACTCGCGACCTCACACCTACGTGGACGGACTTTGAAGCTGCCAAGGCCGAATGGGCGGTAGAGCAAGAGGCGGCCAAAGTCGCACAGAGGGAGCGGAAAAGGCATAAAGCACTCAAGAAAAGAGAGTCCCACTGCCGCAAGAAAGAAGAGGACGCACGCGCTGCTGCGGAGAGCTCGGCGGAGATCCAAGCATGGTGGGGTGTCGCCGACAAAGCCGGGAAGGAGAACGACAGCGTTTGGCCAGCATTTGAGAAGTACTCCATCGTAAAGAAATATAAGAGTGTTTAGATCACTACTTTAGTGATCTAAACGCTCTTATATTTGTTTACGGAGGGAGTAGTAGTACTAGTAGTTAGTGTGTGTATGTGTCTGTGTCGCCCGTACGTTTGTTTAATTAATTACGAGCATGTACCAGTACTAGTTACTACTGTAGTTTTTAGAGCAAATTACGAGTACATTAGCCTAGACTCAATGGAATAACTCCTATCCTGTGCGTCAAATGGCATCTCTTTCTCTATAGGAATTGAGATGCATGTCATCTCACTTCCTATGATTTTCATATTCCTATAAAATTCCTATCCTATGAACCAAAGGAGGCCTCCGCTGGAGTACAGTACTACTGTAGCTAGCAGTATTGCTGGCACGGTAGTTTTCTTCAAGAAGCGGAATTCAACGAAGTCATGATGGTTCCTTCATCCGAGCAACTTTACAGTGGGAAAGGTTGGGCCTGTGATTTGACGGCTCATTAGTCATTATTACTGCGGTGCGACGACCAGGGTGACTCTCCCTTGGAGTTCTGCGTGCATGGCAAGTGGACCAGGATGGTCGACGTCCCATATGTTGGCGAACGAAAGTATTCTTTCTGATATCGAGGAGCAAGGAAACTGTGTGATATAGTATCACTGCTGATTTATATTTATTTTTTATTTTTGATGAAAGCTAGTGTTTCAACTCTTACGACGAAGGAGTGAGAAACACGCCACATGTCAGCGAAAGGAGTGGGACATGAACAGCGTGGTAGAGCATCTCCACTTCTTCCACTTCTAGGTCGAAGACCACACGTAGTACTACTAGTATGTAACGATACAACGTGCGACCCGGAGAGGAAGACGCATCTTGTTGGAAGGTCTCGGGCCATACACATAAACAAATATAAAACCTAATATGTGCCTCCAATTAATATAGCAGTAGAGTACTTAGGCATGTCATAATATCACCATGCATTGCACGTACAACATTTAGTGGTAGTAAGACAAATGCCTATATGCCACACATGTTCATACTATTTGTGCCTTTCTACTTCACTTACTGCGCTACATTACTCAGGTTTGTACATCCCTGGGTACATGTCTGTCTCGTAGTTCCAGTCCCACGTGTTCTTCATAGATGGAACGATCCATAACGGTGGGCAACGCGAGTCCATATCATCACAGCTTCTTAGTGTGGCTCCCCACGATGGAGACTCATCCAAACTGAAGCGTCATAGATCAGGGATAGGGGCGTTCAAGATATGAATCCATCGGTGCGCAATGAAAACACACCCGTTCTTCATGAACGGCAGGCCGTCGACGTCGTGCACGGAAGGTGGCATCGTTTGCACTATGGGGTAGTTGTTCCAGATGAAAATCGAGTACTCTTCAAGTGTGTTCATCCGCACCCAGGTAGCATCACGGGGGTCGAACACGCCGCCGTCCATCTGGTACACCTGGCATCTCAGACCTGGATACATGCTGACGTGCATGGTTATGGTCCATGCAGTATAATAAGGTGACGTAAGCAGAGGATACGGATTAAAATAAAATACTTTATATTGCTTATTTCTATGAGGGGGAAGGGAAGCAATGTATAGACAAGGTGCGGCTCGGGCGACGACAAACACTTTGAGAGTGTTACCTGGGCCATGTACATTAATTAAAGTAGGAGTAGTTTTGTTTGATGGGATTATGGCTACCTAGCTAGTACTACACGGAATTGAAGTCATTTATAGTTTATGCAACTAGCATTATAAAGTTCCGTAGATGACTATCCCAATCAATAAAAAAAATAAGGAAAGAACTACTCCTGCTCCTGGAGTATAAAGAGACATGTGCTGAAATGTTATAAGATGACATAGCAATAAGATATACGATAGTTCCTTGCTCTACTACTCTTGGATGGAAGAGAAGGGATTACCTGGGTACATGATCAGGGTCCAATCGTGATAGATCGTGGCACCTTGTTGCCCTTCAATGGTACCATGGGTAACGACTGCTAAGATAGTACATTCCAACTGGGTGTCGTCAGCTACAACGTTCCAAGTTAGACCAAATGCCCCATGCACATCCACGATTGGCGATCTGATTTTGATCGGGGATGACTTTGCCCTGCATAATCGTGCAAACAAGGTGGAATTCATAGAAACCGTACGAAAATCATTACATTTCAAAAACTTTTCATATAAACCGGACGAGATATATTACAGTTTTCATACAAACCAGAGTAAAACCTAGTCTAAACAAGTTGCAACTGTAATGTGGGAGGCGCACGGACGACGGCCGGCCGTGGTGTCGTTTGAGGCTACTCATAGTGGGGAGTATCATATACAATATACTAGTGCATGATACTAGTGTATGATATACTACTTTTATAGTGCATAGTATCCTAGAGTAGTAGCATAGATGATCATATTTATTGCCATGCATGCCCCCCTGTCTCTTCTTCAATTCTCTGCCACATCACCATGTATGCTATTCTCGAGTGTATGTACCAGCTAAGTTACCACCACTATGGCCAACCTCGACGCGGAGCAGTCGCTTGCACCAGGAAGCGGTGCTCTCTTGGCCGTCGCGCTGCTTCAAAGTCGGCGCCAGTGAGAGGTCGCATCCGCTCTGCCCGGGCATTAATATGGCACTGACGCTCTAGGGCAGCGCTGACCATTTCAGGCGGGAAGCGCGCGCCGGCAAGGGAGGGGGGTTTGGGTCGACCAGGGCGGTCAGACGCGGGCGTGGTGGTGGTATTGATTTTGTACCATTTCAGGTGTAGTACTAGGAGTTTGCAAAACTACTCAATTATTGCACTCAGTTTCCTAAAAAATTGTGGTAAAAAATGTTACTTGCAATGCATGCATGCATGACCAATATAAATGACCAATAAAAAACTACTAAATGACCAATCTAAATTTGAATTTCAAACTTATAAAACCAAAAAATTCAAAACAAATAAACTGGAAGAGAGGGAGTATACCGTAGGATGTGTCCCATATGAAACAAGTCCCCTGGTTTGTCACCGCGAAGATGCGGTTAGAAAGGAGCACAGCGTCTTCGTACTCGTACGGCAACAAATCGGCCGCAGACAGCATGGTCCACCTTTGACCGCCATGTGCAAGGTTCGTGAAAGCAATCGCGATGTCGAACACCATGATGAGAGTGTAATTTTGGTTGGCGGACGGCCTTATCGCGGCTTCCGGGATTGCTATCTTCTTCAATCTCACCGTGGTTCCATTGTACCAATTCAGGCGATGGCCCATTGCATGGCTGATCCCAATGTTGGACAAAGGTTCTACGGGAACGGTGTCACCATTATAGATGTTGTGCAAATTGATGTTGGTACCCTCCCATACATATGCAAGCCAATCTCCACTTGCGCCAAGCCTAATCTATGAAACAGTGGGCAGCGGGGGAATTAGGAAATGGACACGGAAGTAGTCTTTAGAATGCATTTACTACGTGATCAAACTCATCACTTACCTGCTCATCAGACAAAATCTGAGTGCCCCTCAACGTCAGCATCTCAAGGGGCGTCAACTTGCAACTACGGCCACGCTGCGCTGGAGAGACCCCCAAGGAAACATCCTCGTCCTCGAGGACTCATGGCAGACGAACTAGCATGGCCTTCTCCCACGCATATTTACGCACCCTCTTAAAATATTTGGTGCAAGTACCGCTAAGTCTTGTGGATGTGAGGAAGTCGGAGTGACTTACAATTTGTCCCAAAGGATCGTCATCCAAGGTCTCCCAACCTCGACGAGGATGAGAAGCGCCACCGCCTTGCGAATCCATGGCAATGGCGACCAACTACCTTGTCCCTTGTGGAGGTGGTTTACACGAGAGGAGATGGTAACTGCAGGGCTTCAGCCATTCGGAAAGGATGTTCTATGGGTGCGCACTAGTGCAGTTTATATTTGAGACTAGCAAGAGGCCCATGTGTTGCACGGAACATCAAGATGCATTTATATGAGCTGTTTATCTCATGGGAGACGAAGATGAATGAGGGAAGGCCTTATCTGCAAATGTGGAGAGGGGTGCGGGTATCTTTACGCAAAATTGCCATAGTTTGCTTTCTATCGGTCAGATATAGATCGGACGGTCCATATTGTAGGATGGCAGGCACACCATCATCACCAACTGGGTTTTTTATAAGAGTAGAGAATATTGCAGGATGGCAGGCACACCATCATCACCAACTCGGTTTTTTATAAGAGTAGAGATAGAGATTAGGGTGCTGGCAGGTGGTTCGTTGTACGGCGCGTTCGCATCCATCCACTAGCCTGGAATTAAAGCATGCACAACATTTACAGCGACTGTGATTAGTTGTTTTCCGGGTGCATGGACCAACGCGGACTAGCGGACCTTGTCGCCCTTTTTCGAGCACGCCTTCAACAAGTACGTGCATGACATGCGTGCATGCAAATCTTGCATGACCAAACCGTGCGAAGCAGAGCGGTAGACTGTCGAACTGAAGCCTGCATGTTGCAGCCATGTCATCCACATGCAACCTAAAGGCCAATTCATACTCCGTTGGACTATACTGTACTACTATGCATTGTTTGGCATGAACGTTCCTTGGAGCTCATGCTACAACTGGCGTACTCCACAGCCCGCTTCCCTTCTCCTTCCTCTTCCACCGCCCACGCACGTCCGCGGGAAGCGACCGGTCAACCCTTATATAGGAGTGCTAGCACATAAAGATGCATGCATGACCACTAAAATTTCCTTTCTCTTATCTCTATGAAATAAATGTGGTGTGAGACTCAAAGCCCTTTAAGTCTGAGTATAATGGAAATCATCGTCCTCCTCCGGCTCCGCTTTGCCCGCGTCGTCGTCCTCCTGTTCCGGCTCCGCGTCGTCGTTCTCCTCCTTCGGCTTCACGTGCTGCTCCGCCTGGAGCATGGCGTATGTCGTTACCTTCGGGCGACGGCGACCGAAGAAGAGGCGGCGGGAGGGGAATGAATGCAGCTACTGTTTGGGTTCGCCGTCCGGCTTAAATAAATGTGCACCATCACGTGTACCCGCGGGTGCACAAATTGTAACATACGGGTCTGCTTAGGGGCGTCACGTAACTGGTATGTGTGTGAGATTCTGAGAGACAGAGTCCGTGTGCAACTCTACTCTTCGGACATGTACTCCACCTTTTGCATCGAGATATAAGTATAATGGTATTACACTTTAGCTTGTGATTTACATGGCCATGTTAATGTGGTTGTGTAAAAAAAATGTCTCTTCCTGCTCGTGATTTGCGTTATATAATTATGACAAGTTTGCTAACTACTAAAATAAAGTGGAATTTGTCCATGTTATATAAGTAAATTAAGGTGATTGTTTATCATATGGGTAAGGTTGGACGAAGGGTGGTAGGAACAAATGCTCCACCTAGAGCAGGTGTGTGTGAAATGGAGTCTTAGTGTGTGTGTGTGTGCGTGTGTGTGTGTGTGTGAAGTGGAGTCTTCGGTGGGGAAAGTAATTTAAGTGTGTGTGGCTTCATCGTAGAGAGGTGATGTGTATGGCACAGGCCACCAACGAGGGGGGTGCGAGAGAGAAGAGGCCCGTAAAGAGGGAAGAGAAGGTGTGTGTGCGTGAGAGGAGTCGACATCGAGATAACGTGTTTGTTCGAGAGACACCGAGGAAGACTACTATATATCGATGGTGCATGTAGGCGGGAATTAAACGAAGGGATAGTCTTATTGGTTTTAGGGATATAGGGAAGGAGTGTGAGAGGGGGGTAGCTAGAAGGAGATTGTTAAGTGTGAGTGGGTGTTTTAGAGAAGAGACCCATCCAGGCGGAAGTCATGTGCACACAAGAAGAGAACGATTCGATGTGGGGTGAGGGCTAAGGGTAATTAACTATGTATGGAGACATAGGAGACCTTGAACGTGCATGTGCGAGAGGTATACATGTATACGTGGGATGTGTGTGCGCGCGCGCGCATGATCGAGATAAAAGAAAGAAGACATAAGTCATAAGATCAACGGCATGGGAGAGATGGATCGGTATGACAATATGCATGCATGTGAGAGTGGAGGGAAGAAGGCCCGATAATTGAGCATGTGTTTTTGTCTTTAAGAGATAGTGGCGTGGGCTGGAGCATGCATCTATGGCGAGCAGAGAGAGCGAGACACAACAATTGTGCAAAAGAGATCGACCTATAGATGCATGTATAGAGAGACAAATATAGTGTGCGTGATAGGAAGCAAGAGTGCGTGTGAGAAAGAGAGGTTGACGGAGAAACTGCAGATAGATAGAGAGATAGAGATGCTAGCTAGAGGGACATCGGCTAATTTGTGTGTTAGAGATGACCGCCGAGTGGTTCAGAGGGGTGAGTTATGTGTGTGTGAGAGAAAGATAAAAAGAGGGCGCATGACTGCTTGTAGAGAGAAACATATATAGTGTGCGTGATAGGAAGCAAGAGTGAGGGCGAGAAAGAAGGTTGATGGAGAAACAGATAAATAGAAAGATAAAGATGCTAGCTAGAGAGAGATCAGCTTGCTACTGTGTGTGTTAGAGATAAGAGTCGAGTGGATCAGAAGGCTGAGTTATGTGTGTGGGTGTGAGAGAGATAGAGAGAGGGTGCATGTGAGTCACATATAAACAAATATCAGAGAGAAATGAGATCCCGAGAGACGGAGTTTTGTGTTTGCGAGAGAGAAAGATATTTCACAAGGAGAGTGATAGCTAGAGAGACATATCATGGAACGCGAATTATCCCTAGGGAGAGAGAGTGTGTGTGAGCGACATAGAAGGGAATGGTGGAGAGATATAAGACCCTGGGAGACAGAGTTTGTGTTTGTGTGTGAGAAAGAGATATTTAAGAGGGAGAGTCATAGCTTCTCATACCTAAGGAGCGCAAGACATCTCTGTGTGAGAGGGGGTGTGCGAGCGGCACACAGGGGAATAGTAGAGAGAAATGAGACCCCGGGAGACAAAGTTTGTGTTTGTGTGAGAGAAACAGATTTCACAGGGAGAATCATGGTTAGAGACACATAGCAGGGAGCAAGATATACTTAGAGAGAGATAGAGTGAAGGTCGAGGGAGAGAGTACCATCAGTGTGTTACGAAGATAAAAGATCATTGTCGACATACAAGTAGCACGAGAGATACCCGAGAGACGATGAAGGCGCATAGGTCTAGAGAGAGATATAAGCATGAGTGATAGCTATATGAGACGAATATCAAGATTAAAGGGGATTCAAATATTTAAACTAGAGATCACGACATTGATAATATCATAACGAAAATTGGTCTATCAAACATGCATATTCATTTGAATTTGATGTTATATAGTTTATCAATATTAGTGATCCATAGATTCTTTAATCAGAGACAATGCATGGTTTATATGCAATTAATGTCTAAACGGGATTACACTATATGTTGCGTGTGTCAAACACATTATACATGTTTGAGAAGTAAAAAAACACGCATGAAACACACATTAATTAGAGACAGTTAGCAAGGAATGCATACATTGGATTTCAACATAAAGTGGTTTCAAATATTTGAAAATCCAAATTAAGATGGATCCAGCATTATGAATCTGAGATCATGACATTTGTAAACCATATTTATGTATAAAGGGTGTTGTGCTTTTGAAAGTATATATAAAAAAATGATGTATATAGATTTGTATTCGAATACAAAATGGATCCTGCCCAAAGAAAAAAAGAATACGAGATGGATTCCAATTGAGTTGGCACGGTAAACGTGCAATATTTTTCTGAAAAAATTTGAACGAAGCGGGGGCCGGTGGTTCGGCCGGCGGCCCGTGTTGTGGTCTGTAGGGGAAGAATAAGGGTTAGGAGATGTAGGATCTTCATCCAACCGCCTAGAATGGTCGATTGACCCAAATGATGATAGTCAGGCGACTTGCATGTAGACATTCTCTTTATATTCAGTGTACCATCATCCTAGGTGCTTCGAGACGTGCTAGCACTGCTCCTCAACCCATCAAGCTAAACATATGCCACTTATAATTCCAAACTTTGTTGCTCAAATACGAATCTGATATGATGTTGATATTACTAAAACAAAGAACGTTTAATTGGTTAGCTAATGTTCCTACTTTACTTTCGAAAAGCACGTGCGCCACATATAGAGAGACAGCAGTGAGCTGCATTCTTTATGCTCTCTGGTTCATCATGTGTGGGCAATGAACATTTTATATCCAAAATCTGCTTGCTCTTCTTTAGCATGTTCCTCTTCTATTCTTCTTTTAATAAGTACTCTCTGCGTTCCTAAATATATGTCTTTGTAGAGATTCCTCCATGGACTACATACAGAGCAAAATGAGTGAATCTACACTCTAAAATGTATCTATATACACCCGTATGTGATCCATAGTGGAATCTCTACAAAGACTTATGTTTAGGAATAGAGGGAGTATAAGAGTTGTACAGTATGTTCCTTGTAGTGAAGAGGAGCAGGCACATTTGTAGTGTACAGGTCTATTAGGTCGCCTGTCATGGACGCTTTCAACTCTTCGTGTTGGTCTGCCCTAATATCCAGGAAATGCTGGGAGCTGTGTCGCCTTTGAGAGTTAGAGTGATAGTAACAGTACCGCACCTTCAGTTGTAGAGAGCTGGTATCCGAAGCCTTTCTAGCCATTCCGGCAATACTAGCACATATTTTCCAGCAAGTTCCACTTTCCTGATTTTACTCGTGATGCTTAGGGTTTTCCCATTATATCTACACTATAACCTGTGTAGGTGCTTTGTGTCATACTAGCAGCAATCCACTCTTGAAGCTAAACAACACACGAATCATACGTCCAAAGCTTACTTCTTCAAATACGAATGTGATATGATACTGACATTAGTTAACAAACACACAGTTAATTGGTCAGCAAATGCTCCCACTTGAGTTTCGAAATGCATGTGGCCACATATAGAGAGACATCATGGAATGGCATTTCTTTGGGTGCTCTGATTCATCATGGGTGGGCAACCAACATTGTACAGAAAGAAGGGGAATCTCAATAATATGCTTCCCCTTCTATTCTTTAACATGTTCCTCTTTTGTTCTTCTTTAGTAAGTACAGTATGTTCCTTGTCAGGAAGGGGAGTAGGGACATCCGCAGTTGACAGCTCTATTGGGCCGCTTCTGCTACATGATTTTGCAATTCGAGTTGGTCTGCCATAATATCCTGGAAATGGTGGGAGCCGCGCGGTCTTTGATAGACTAGACTAATAGTAACAACAGTGCGCCTTCGGATGAATAGAGCTGGCCTGTAGGTGATCGATAGGCTGCATATTAGTAGCGGCAAAACCCTAAATTTTCCAGCCAGTTCCGCTTTCCCGATTTATTTATGGTGGTTATAGTGTACCCCTTTTATCTACACTATGATCTGCCTAGTGGCTGTGCTCTCTCGTTATCATGGTTTGGCAATAAACTTTCTATACGGTATATTATGAACCTATCATCTGCCAACTATCCTTACATCTGGAGCTCCCAACAGGGAGCCTATTTTTTTGTGTAGTTGTGCCATATTATATTAATCTACTCACCATATTAAAGCACACATGGGCTCTCTCATCAGAATCCAGTGATAGCACACAAGGGTTTACAGGGAGCCCCTATTATATTAGAATATCCTCTGCATTACAAAGATAATCTCACTACTATTTATGATTTCCTGCTTCTCAGATATTATACGTAATCACAATGAATATAAGAATGCGCACATCAGAAGAATATTGCAGAACAGTTCAATGGGTAACAAACTTGGCATCAAGGGATTGAGGTCCATTGTGGATGCAATGAAACCCACATGCTCCCGACCTATAGATTCGTATTCAGAATACGATCCTAATGACAATTCTGAGCTCAAGGATTCAAAGGCAGATGGCCTATCCTGTTCACCCAATAAGGTGCCTGTTCTAATTTGGCAAGGTTTTATTGGTTGCACGTATCTTGCATAAGGTGTCTTGCATTTCTTTTGCTTCGTTGCACCGCCATCTGCTTAGTTTACTCATGATATATGTGAAGATGCCATGCCCATCCATTATCAATACCTATTCCATTTGTCGTCATACCATGTTTTTTCATTCAAATGTTGTTCTTGTGTTTCAGACATCCAAAAGGAAGAGGGTGATTGCAGAACCTAAAGGAGTACAAGCAAAGTCCTTGAAAAAGGTGGTGCTACCGAAGAAATCAGATAGCACCCCACTTATATTGGTGATAGAACCAGCGCCACAAAACCTAGGATGTCACAACTATGCTGGTCGCTGCTTTGCTCTTGTTAGTACCTATTGTCCTGTCGCTGTACTTACATTCATACCTGGTGGATTATGTGACATCATTATGCATTATAGCTTGCTTATCCACTGTTCGCTCCAAATTATCAGATCTATATTAATGCTTACATTAATGTAGAATAAACCCAATGCTTATGAAGAAATTTAGTTCTGCATTGTTCTTGTAAGTATCTGCTGTCCTTCATCACTGTACTTATATTGTCAGCTAGTTCTTCATGTACACTTTGCAGCTTATTTTCCTTTGCCCTCCATTTTCTACACATCAGATCTACATTTACTCTTGCCAAAATATTGAATAAAACCAATGCTACTGAAGAAGTTTAGCTCTGCATTGCTCTTGTCAGTGCCTTTTGCCTGTATGCTGTATTTACATTTGTACTCTGCATCTTAGGTTAAATAATCGCCATTTGTTCCTTTATTTTCACATCTATATTTGCTCTTAACAAAACATAGAATAAAGGCAATTCTCTTGAAGAAGAGTCTGCGGTAAACTTCTTGAATTCCCCCCATCAATATGGACAATGTCTTTATAGAGCCAGTCTTCACTACTACTGTAAGTTTGTCCTCCTCGAGCCTTCAAACTTTTTTGTTTATATTTGGATAGCTATGAGTGCAAATGCTGTTTATTTTTGTCATCTGCATCAAATTGCTTGTTCAAAGTTTATAACGAAGAAGTACATAAACATAAGTTTGTCCTTCTCAATTTCAGTCTTTAGTTGTACAACCTAGTTCCTTATTCATACCATGTAAATTAAACTAAACATAGCAAGTTATCTTCTTTAGCACTGTGTGTATACTTGTGTTCTTGATCTGTAATCCAGTGGTGTGGTGAAACTACCAACTCCAGCACAATGTCATATCCTGCTATCTCAACTATGAACTATACCATATTATATTAATGTTATTTAAATCATGTCTCTTTCTTTACCAATCTGAAATGGTATAAATTGACAGTACACTCACCATTCATGCTTATACGTTGTTTAGCACTACATGTATGCTTGTGTTCTTGATCTGTAATCCAGTGGTATGGTGAAGCTGGCCGCTCCTGCACAATGCCATTTCCTGCCGTCTTAACTATGAACAATGCCTACTATGTTAATGCTATTTTAAACTGTGTCTCTTTATTTCTGACAAAGAAATGAGATGAATTGACAGCGATGATGCTTATACGTGCAAAACCTATTATCTACCTACTTGTTTCTCTTTCAGGGTGACAGCACTGATGCTAGGAAGAACTGCCACAATGATAGTGAGACGAACCCATTGTTTGTCCCTCTAACATATATTCCAGAGAAGAAGGCAACACATCTTGAGGGTAGCGATACAACCCCAAAGTCATGTCTTGATGTAGTGTCGAACTTACTCAGTGACACAAGCTCGATGAAGTCGCCGCTTGAATCTGTTCGACTTCTTCAGTCTGAAATTCAAGCAGAAAGACATGCTTCCGCTCAAATCCGACTCAAACTCCAATCTCTATGCAAGATTAACCATAAGTATAGGACGTCTATTGATGCTATGCAGCTTGAGTTGGTGGATATAAGCGTCAAACAAGCGTAGTCTCATCAGGCTGCTAAGTTGCTTGCGCTGCAGCTCCTAGGCCGGGCTAACCTTTCTTGAACTGTGTTGAAGTGTTGTCAGTTTTGTCTATTATTTTATCGGCCTGTTTACTTCCACTGGTGCGACCTGCCCAGTTTATGGAATCTGCTGTCTGGTTGCCCTTTATTATCACTAGCGACGAACTTTGATGCCCAGGGGATGTAATATGCTGTAATTTCTTTGTTGTATAGTCTAGGTTTATTCTTCATCGCGATGCTGTAATTTATCTGCTGTTTATGCTGTCGTCGCTCTGAGAAAAGGTCGTAATCTTTGATCGGAGCACAATGAGCCAATTGGTTAGGTTTATAAAAAAATAATTTCGGTACTAAAACTGGCCGGTCACTAATCGCTAGTACGGGCCGAACCGTGGGCCTACAATCATCATGGGTCATTAGTTAGGTCTAGACTTAATATGGCCCACTATTAGTTTCGGGCCTTTAAAAGGCCGAGTAAACCACTTGCCTTAATTGGGCCAGAAAATTAAATAGGCTTTTAATAGGTTGAGATCTAGATTGAGCCTTAATTGTGGTGAACAAATCACGGGCCGACAGCAGGCTGTAATATACATCGGCCCATTATTGGCCCATATGTATGACGGGCCATTAACAGGCTGAAATGTTTTTGGGCCTTGGCTGACCCAATTCCATGACGGGCTGGACGCAGGCGGGATGTATAACGTGCCAAAATTAGGCCCAACACTATCAAGGGCCTTTAACGGGCCGATAGCCAGTTTGGGCTAGAATGTATCCACGAAGACTACGGGCCGTTAAGAGGCCGAAAGTAACTACGGACCAGAATTAGGCCCAGGTGCAACTCAGGCCTTTAAATGGCCGAAAGTGAAACCGGGCCGAAAGAGGCCCATATGTAGACAGGGCCGCTGACAGGCGGAAACTAATATCGGACCGAACTGTCAAACAGGCCATTAAGAGGCCGAAGAGCAAATCAGGCCCCCAATGGGCCCGATGGCACAGTAGCTGTTAAAGGGTCGTATCTGTTATGGGCCATAATTTGGCCCAAGATAAGGAAGTTAGTTAACGGGCCGGATCAGATATGGAGCGTAATTTGGCCCAAACTATTGCAGGCTGTTAACGGGCCAGATCTGATATGGGCCGTAAACTGGCCCAGAATATTGCAGTCCTTTAACGGGCCGTATCTGATGTGGGCCATAATTTGTTCCAGAAAATGTTAGGCTGTTAACGAGCCGGCCCGTTAGATGTGACAAAATCTTATGGGCATGTTCCTGGGCCGGCTTTTAAACCTATATGGGCCTCTATTGGGCCGTCCCACGTGTCAACGTTTCATTAGCGACTCTTGTCCAATGGACGGTTGACATTTGTCCCAACGCTGAGCTGACACGTGGATCGTCGGCGAATGAGAAATATACACGTGGAAAATTGCCATTGGTCCTGGCTGTTAACGGGTTATTGGATCCAAACTGGAACCCGATAGCTTAACGGCGCCCGTTACGGTAGATGCCACGTGTTGGTTACCCTTGACGAAAGCACTTCTATGACACGCGATTTATCGTCAGGGAAGTGGACACTTTCATGATGATAATTTTGGTAATGTCATGGAACACTTCTACGACAGCACAGGTATGACTATCTTGATTCTGTCATAAAATCGTCATGGATGTACATGCATGAGATAAAACGTGACCTACTGTGACAAACACGTATCATCACGGAAGTGTATTTTTTTTGTAGTGCAAGTACCGCACGTGCGGCACCTCCGAGTTTAGCACACGTACAACTCGGTGGAGTCCTCTCCTTCTTGATCTAGCAAGCGAGAGATAGGAGGTAGATGAGATCAGGACCAACACGATGACGTGGTGGTGGTGGTGGCAGCGGGGGCGTGCCTCGAAGCACGCCTCCAAGTGGTGCCCAAGCACCTCCCTCGTCGCCCTGGTCAGGTCAGAGGCTCTCCAGATAGGAGCCCCCAAGCCCGTCCTATGGGAGGCGCCGGGCGCACCTTCCTATGCGGGAGGAAGAGGCGCCCCAGCAGCAGGTGCGGGGCCTGAAGTACCGCCGGCAGGTGCGCCAGCCCCTTGACGACTCTTGAGGAGGAGTTGCTTCTTCTTCTTGTGTGTGGTCTCAGGAGGCAGGACGGCGCCCTCATCGTCTGGGTTGTCAGCCACTGCGGCTTGGTAGGCGCACTCGAGGGAGCACACCGCATCCTTTTCATCGCAGGAGGCCGTGATGATGCCGCCATTCCCCGGCATCTTGAGGACATTGTAGCCGTGGTGAGTTGCCGCCATGAACTTGGCGAGGGCCGGATATCCAAGGATGGCGTCGTACGGGAGGCTGATGTGAGCGACATTGAAGTCGATGAGCTCGGTGTGGTAGTTGTTGCGGTTGTCGAAGGTGACTGGGAGGCGTATCTGTCCCAGGGGGATGGTGGAGCCGTTGGTCACCCCTGAGAAAGGCTTGGTTGGAAGAAGCTGATCATAGGGCACTTGGAGTATCTCAAACGTCTCGACAGAGAGAACATTGAGCCCGGCGCCACCGTCAATGAGGGTCTTGGTGATGAGGACGTTACTGATGGTGAGCGAGCAGAGCATGGGAAGCGCACCTCCGGCGGCCGAGCACTTGAGGTGATTCTTGGAGTCGAAAGTGATGACGTACTGCGACCACTTGAGGGGACGCGCAGCCTCGAGCCTCGGGAGGGCTGCGTTCACCTCACGAGGGAACTGCTTGAAGATGTATTGTGAGGCTGGGGCCTGCGCTCCACCCAGGATGCAGGCGATAGCACGAGGCTCTTGGAAGCCCCCAACCCTATCTTCCTGCCGGTTGTCGTCGTTCCTCCTTGGCAGCGACGGAAGAGGAGGGAGGCCAGCATTGCCCTAAGGACGGGCCTCGCGAGGCTGATCACGCCAGAACCCTTCGCGAGGCTTGTCGCGCCAGCGGTCCTCACGAGGCTGACCGCGCCAGTCCTGATGGGGGTCGCGGTTGTCCCAACGGCCTCCATCACGGCCTCCTCCATGGTCGTAGCCCCGGTCACCACGCTCGGGGCGGCGACCAAGGCGCCCATCGTGGAGGCCCCTGAGCTCTTGGCAGTCAATGGTGTTGTGGCTATGTACGTTGTGGAAGATGCAGAACGGGCGGTTGCCCCTGGGGGGTTCGTCATGGTCACGACCGCGCTTCATCTCAGGTTCAGCCGCAAGTACGGCGGGACCCTTGCGCTTCACCTCCTTAGCCTTGGCCTTCCTGTCCTCAGGGTCTACCTCAGGAAGCTCCAGGAGGGAGAGGCGGCCCTCCTCGTCCCTTGCACATTTGCTCGCCAGGTTGAACATCTCCAGGGCCGAGCACAGATCTTCATTGATGGTGAGCCCCTTGTCCCGGACGCCTTCAGAGAACGCCGAGATGATGGCTTCATCGGACGCCTTCGGGATCCTGAGACGGACGTTCGTGAAGCACTATATGTACTTGTGAAAGGTCTCGCCCGGCTGCTGCTTCAAATGGCGCAGGTCGCCCACTGCAGAAGCGCAGTCGTGAGTACCCTGAAAGTTGGCGATGAAACGCTCGCGAAGCTCGTCCCAGGAGGAGATTGACCCCACCAGAGGTTTAGGAGCCAAGAGCGCGCGCCGTCCTTGAGGGCCATGGGGAACCAGTTCGCCATGACCTTGTCGTCACCGTTCGCCACTTCGATGCTTAACGCGTAGAGCTGGAGAAATTCCGTGGGGTCAGGGGTGCCGTCGTAACATGGAGGCAGATCCGGCTTGAACTTGCCGGGCCAGACGACGCGGCGCAGCTCCGGGGTGAAAGCACGGCAGCCTGCCGCACTCACAGGTGCGGGCCGCATGGATGGAGCTCGGTCTTGATGCCCGCGCCCCGCGACCTCCGGCGGCGCGCGGTCCTGGTGCTGGCGCTATGGCGCCGGGAGTGCGTGCGCATCGGCTTGCAGGCGCTAGATCACCTGGCAGCTTGCTTCATCGCGCGCCAATGCCCTGCGTGGTGGGTCATGCTAGGGCGCGTCATGCCTGGGCTCGGGGTTGGCGCCGCACAGAGGAGGAGGAGGAGGAGGAGGCATGCCGTGAGCCATGTCGCCCGCCTAAGATGGTGGGGGAAGGAGCGAGCGGGACGGTGCAGGGGCCTCGCCGGCGGCACTGACGAGCTTGGCAATGTGGCCAAGCCAGTCATCGTAGAGGTCATTGGCGGGGCGATAACGCAAGAGCTCGCGTGCCATGAGCAGCACAGCCTGCGCATTTGCCGGCCCGCGGCGAGCGTGGGAGGATGACGTCGTGGCTGGAGTGGGTGATGGAGTTGCGGTGCGGCCATCACGCCACACGAAAGGTGGCAGCGACGAATCCTGCTGCTCACGAGCAGCAGGATCAGTGGCAGCATTAGCCACTGGGGAGGCAGAGCGATGAGGAGTGCCGTTGCCCACGGGTGCCGTCTGGGCGACACAAGTGGCCCGGCGCTCAGCACGGACGTGGCGAGCATCGGCCATGGGAGCGACAAAACGGAGGCGAAGGGAACGGTGGAAGAAGGACTTCGACACGCCCCTACCTGGCACGCCAAATGTCGGGTTGAGGGCTCCGCAGACCCAAGAAGGTTCGAACTCTGGGGCATGCACGAAGATCTCAACCTCTCAAGCTTAGAGCCTGTCGTCCCATAGCCTAGCCTAGCCGGATTCACATGAGCAAGGAAGAAGATGAACACGGCAGTTTACCCAGGTTTGGGCCACCTTGCGGTGTAAAACCCTACTCCTGCTTTGTGGTGGATTGGCCTCACAAGGGGCTGAGGATGAACTAGTACAGAGGAAGAACAACCTCGCAAGAGCTCGGGGGTGAGAATGAGTCGCCCCTTCTATGGTGGTGGCTAACCTATATTTATAGTGGCCTCGGTCCTCTTCCCCCGAAACTCAGGTGGAAAGGGATACCACAACGGCCAATTTGAAAGGGGACAAGTAGTACATCTAATCCTGACGAAAGGTGGTCTTCGCCTGCAAAGCTTCTGGTCAGGACGCAGCGGTGGGCTCGGTGATGACCTCCGCTTTGCCGAGCCTATGGTCTTTGTCTTGTAGCACCGAAATGGAAACCTTTGGGAGATTCCTCGGGAACCCACGCCTGTCCTTGCCTCCTTAGCACCAAAGAGGAAACTGCCTCTTCTGCGCCCGCTGGTGCCCGCCTCGCCTTGGTCGTCACGGCTCATGTCATCGCAGCCTCGTGAGGCTAGGTACCTGCATAGAAATCTCTGCTCCTCAGGAGACCGCCAGGGGAGGCCGCTCCCTCGGGAGGTCTTGGCGTCGTCCTCCTCGCGAGGCCTGTCCCCTCACGAGGGTCTTGTCTTTGTGGTCTTGGAGATGGGCCATACCAGGCCGTCGAGGGAGCCATGTCGCGGGCCATTGGCAGGCAAGTCTGGGTACCCTGGTTCATAGAACGCTGACAATACTATTGCGAGGCAAAGAAGAAAACCAATTTTTTGCACGATCCCTCAAAGGGAAAGGAAATAATTTCAACTTCACAATATCATTGTACACATATTTTTTTTCTTTTGCATATCACACAATTCTACGAATGTGTTTAGATGGGACGAGGCATCCTTATTAGGAGTACCGGAAAACTGATCTTTCATAACAAGATTGAACAAAGCGGCATTAATATCACAAGATTTCGCACTAGTGGTGAGAGAAGCAATGGGAGTGCTAACAAAATCATTGTTATTGGTATTGGAAAAATCACACAACTTGGTGTTTTCTTGAGTCATCATGACTACGCAAATAAGATTGCAAACAAAAATAGATCTGAGCAAAAAACGACGAACGAAAACGACGGCAAATAAAACGGCAAATTTTTGTGAAGTGGGGGAGATGAAAATGAGAGGCAAATGGCAAATAATGTAAATTTCAAGGAGATGATATTTATGATTAGGAACCTGATAGATGCTGATGATGTCTCCCCGGCAACGGCGCCAGAAATTCCTGTTGATGTCGCTTGAAACTGCGTCGGTATTTCCCCAAAGAGGAAGGGATGATGCAGTACAGCTACGGTAGGTATTTCCCTCAGTTATGAAACCAAGGTATCAATCCAGTAGGAGAACCAAGCAACACTATGTAAATGGTTCCTGCACACAATGAACAAATACTTGCAACCCAACGCGTAAGAGGGGTTGTCAATCCCTCCTGGGTAACGGTGCCAGAAATTGGTAAGTTGACAGAAAAATATTTGTGATAAATTGGATAAATAGCTCTCGATAAAACAGGAAATAAAATAAGTAACAAAAAAGTGCAGCAAGGTATTTTTGGGTTTTTGGAATAATAGATCTGAAAATAAAAGCGAATAAAAATAGATCTCAAAGCCAATATGATAAAGAATAGATCCGAGGGCCGTAGATTTCACTAGTGGCTTCTCTCAAGAAAATAGCACACAGTGGGTAAACAAATTTTTGTTGGGCAATTGATAGAAGATCGAATAATTATGACGATATCCAAGGCAATGATCAATATATAGGCATCACATCCAAGATTAGTAGACCGACTCCTACCTTCATCTACTACTATTACTCCACACATCAACCGCTATCCAACGCGCATCTAGTGTATTAAGTTCATGGAGAAACGGAGTAATGCAATAAGAACGATGACATGTTGTAGACGAGATCTATTCATGTAGGAATAGCCCCCATCTTTTTATCCTTAATAGCAACGATACATGCATATCTTGCTGCCCCTTCTGTCACTCGGAAAGAACACCTCAAGATCGAACCCATCACAAAGCACCTCTTCCCATGGCAAGAAAAATCGATCTAGTTGGCCTAACTAAACCAAATATTCGAAGAAGAAATACGAGGCTATAAATAATCATGCATATAAGAGATCAAAAGAAGACTCAAATAATATTCATCGATATAGATCTGATCATAAACTCAAAGTTCATCGGATCCCACCAAACACACCGCAAAAAAGAGTTACATCAAATAGATCTCCAAGAGACCATAGTATTGAGAATCAAAAAGAGAGAAGAAGCCATCTAGCTACTGATGAGCCACAAGTATAGGGGATCAATTGTAGCTCTTTTCGATAAGTAAGAGTGTCAAACCCAACGAGGAGCAGAAGGAAATGACAAGTGGTTTTCAGCAAGGTAATGTCTGCAAGTGCTGAAATTGTAAGTAACAGAGTAGTTTGATACCAAGATAATTTGTAACGATCAAGTAATGATAGTAGTAACAAAAGTGCAGAAAGGTAGCCCAATCCTTTTGAGGCAAAGGACAGGCCAAAACGCTCTCTTATAATACGCAAAGCGTTCTCGAGGGTACACGGGAATTTCATCTAGTCACTTTCACCATGTTGATTCGATTTGTGTTTGCTACTTTGATAATTTGATATGTGGGTGGACCGGTGCTTAGGTGTTGTTCTCACTTGAACAAACCTCCTACTTATGATTAACCCTCTCGCAAGCATCCGCAACTACGAGAAAAGTATTAATAATAAATTCTAACCATAGCATTAAACTTTTGGATCCAATCGGTCCCTTACGAAATAGTGCATAAACTGGGGTTTAAGCTTCTGTCACTCTCGCAACCCATCATCTACTTACTACTCCACAATGCATTCCCTTAGGCCCAAATATGGTGAAGTGTCATGTAGTCGATGTACACATGACACCACTAAGGGAATCACAACATACATACTATCAAAATATCGAACACATATCAAGTTCACATGATTACTTGCAACATGATTTCTCCCGTGACCTCAAGAACAAAAGTAACTACTCACAAATGATAATCATGCTCAAGATCAGAGGGGTATTAAATATCATATTGGATCTGAACATATAATCTTCCACCAAATAAACCATATAGTAATCAACTACAAGATGTAATCAACACTACTAGTCACCCACAAGCACCAATCTATAGTTCCGGTAACAAGATTGAACACAAGAGATGAACTAGGGTTTGAGATGAGATGGTGCTATTGAAGATGTTGATGGAGATTGCCCTCCCCAAGATGGAAGAGTTGTTGGTGATGATGATGACAATGATTTCCCCCTCCGGGAGGGAAGTTCCCCCGGCGGAATCGCTGCACCGGAGGGCAAAAGTACTCCTGCCCAAGTTCCGCCTCGAGACGGCGGCGCTTCATCTCGAAAGTCCTCCCCTCATTTTTTCTAGGTCAAAATTAACTTATATACCAGAAGATGGGCACCGGAGGTGGGCCTGGGTGAGCACAACCCACCAGGGCGCGCCTGGGCTCCCTGGCGTGCCCAGGTGGGTTGTGCTCACCTGGTGGGGCCCCTCTGGTACTTATTTGCTCCAATATTCTTCAAATATTCCATAAAAAATCTCCGTAAAGTTTCAGCTTGTTTGGAGTAGTGCAGAATAGTTGGCCTAACGTAGCTTTTCCAGGTCCAGATTTCCAGCTGCCGGAATTCTCCCTCTTTGTGTGTACCTTGCATATTATGAGAGAAAAGGCATTAGAATTACTCCAAAAAGCATTATTATGCATAAAAACATCATAAATAACACTAGGAAAACATGATGCAAAATGGACGTATCAACTCCCCCAAGCTTAGACCTCGCTTGTCCTCAAGCGAAAACCGAAATCGAAAAACATGTCCACATGCTTAGAGAGAGAGGTGTCGATAAAAACAAAATACGGACATAGAAGCATCATGTAGATTATTATAACAGCAACAAATTTAAACATAAGACTTTTATCATAGAACTTTTATCATAAAGTTCTCATGAATAAGTGGCAGTTCATCACACAATTGAAGTATAAAGCATAAACTCTATTAGAAACCAACAAACTATGTTCTCAGTCACTTTGCAACTACAATTCATCATCTTTTCAGAAAGGGTCACGTATCGGAGCCTTTAGGCAAGTCCACATACTCAACCATCATATAGTCTTCTATGATTGCTAACACTCACCGCATACACATGAGCAAAACGTTTCAGCCAGACACATATAAAGATAGGGGCTTATAGTTTTGCCTCCCAACGTATTCACCTCAAGGGCAATGTCAACAATAATAACTTATGCCACCCATATTCAACTGGACATATGTGCCTAGATCTTTCCTCACCACGTGATGCTTGCCAAAGGATAAAAATAAAAGGAAGAGAGAGAAGAACTTTGACTCTTTGCATAAAAGTAAAAGATAGGCCCTTCGCAGAGGGAAGCAGAGGTTACCATGCGCTTATTTGTTTGTACGCTCAACCCCTTAGTGTAAAGGAACGTCATGTTGTATTGCCCCTTGTGATGGCAACCTTTATTATGCAGTCTGTTGCTTTTTATTCTTCACCATCACAAGTTCGTACAACGCTCAATTTTCCTTTACACTAAATGATCTCACACTTTTAGAAGCAATTTTTATTGCCTTATTGCACCGATGACAACTTACTTGAGGGATCTTGCTCAATCCCTAGGTAGGTATGGTGGACACTTGAAAATAAGATTTGGGTTTAAGGGTTTTTGGATGCACAAGTAGTATCTCTACTTAGTGCGGAATTTTTGGCTAGCAAAGATAGGGGGCAAGCACCACATGTTGAAGGATCTATGACAATATAACTTCTATGTGAATATGAACAAGCATAAATCATTATGTTGTCTTTCTTGTCCAACGTCAACAATTTTGGCATATAATAATTTGATGGGGGCTCACAATCACAAAAGATTTCTAGGATAGTATATTTATATGTGAATCTTCTCTTCCCTTATTAATTCTTTCATGAGTCGCATCATTGACCAATGCTATGTTTGTCAATCTCTAATAAAATTTTCTACTCATACTTTTCCTTATGTGGTGCCATCACCTACATTAAGATTAGCATATGATCTTTTCTTTTATTTCCTTCCCCCCCCCCTTTTTTATTGCAACATGAAAGTAAGAAAGCAAAAATTCAAACTAAACTTTATTATATATCTTGCACACGATTACAAGGATAGACCACTAAGCAAGCTCTCAAAAAGAAAGGATCGAACTAAACTTTTATTCATCTAAAGCAAAAGATCGAACTAAAATAAGTAAAGGCAAAAAGATAGTGGGGATGATATGATACCGGGGCACCTCCCCCAAGCTTGGCGGAAGCCAAGGGGAGTGCCCATACCCGAAACTCAATTTTCCTTTGGCGATGAAGAAGAAGGTGGTGGTGATGAAGTAGATGTGATCTTGTCCTCGGGTTTCCATAGCAGAGGTCCACCATCGTAAGAGGAAGAATGAGTCTCACGGGTCCTGCAACTGGCAGCCAAACTCATACCTTTAAACCTCGCCTCATATTCGAAGACTTGGTTTTGAAGATCATAGATCTGGCTTTGGAGGAAGTTGATTTGCTCATTGAGGGTGAAGACTTCCTGCTCCATAGCTTGCCATCCACCTTGAGATCACCTTCATGGGCTTGCCATCCACCTTGAGATCACGAGTAAAGTCTGTAATCATGAGGTGATTGGCATTGAGTCCACGCTCCACCATCCCCTTGCACCGGAAGACTTCCTGCTCCATAGCTTCAAGCCTGGCCTCCATGGTTCCCATCCCCTTGAGTCCTTGCACATCGCTGATGTGCAGCACCCCCTCATGCATCTGGATGGCCTGAGGGTGCTGCACCACCTCCCGCAAATATGGGTTGATGACGTTCTTGAAGAACTTGTCCTTGGAGAAGCTTGAAGCAGCCATGGTAGATGAGATCTGACAGAAAACAGCAAGGAAAAGAAAACAGAAGATTTCTCCGCGATACGGTGGTCAATAGGTTCGGGGAGTATATAAAGATTTTTTATCTTGGGAAACAAGCAAACGGAAGAAAAACGGAGTCCGGAAGGTGTCTCAGGTGGGCACAACCCACCTGGGCGCGCCTCGCAAGCCAGGCGCGCCCTGGTGTCTTGTGCCCACCAAGGTACGCTTCCTGGAAGTTTCTTATTTTCCTAATTTTCTAAATATTCCAAAACTGACAAAAAATATTTTTGCGGATTTTTCGGAGTCCGTTTACTTACCGTATCACGTACCTCCTTATTTTCATGATTCTGGAGTGTTCCGGAAGGACTATTTTATGTGTTCTTCCGGTGTCAAAGTTTGGATAATATTACTTTTAACATTAATGGGCGTACCTGAGATATAATGTTTCATTCATTGCCCATTAACAACCTTCGGGTTAGTACCTTCGGCATTATTTATTTTGATAGCTCCAGACCAATAAACCTCCTCGATAACATAGGGTCCTTCCCATTTGGAGAGCAGTTTTCCTGCAAAGAATCTGAAATGAGAGTTGTACAAAAGAACATATTATCCAACTTTGAACTCACGCTTTTGGATTCTTTTATCATGCCATCTTTTAACTTTTTCTTTAAATAATTTGGCATTTTCATAAGTTTGGGTTCTCCATCCATCTAGTGAACTAATATCAAATAACCTCTTTTCACCGGCAAGTTTGAAATCATAGTTGAGTTCTTTGACTGCCCAATATGCTTTATGTTCTAACTCAAGAGGCAAATGACAAGATTCTCCATAAACCATTTTATAAGGAGACGTACCCATAGGATTTTTATATGCTGTTCTATAAGCCCAAAGTGCATCATCTAATTTCTTAGACCAATTCTTCCGGGACCTATTGACAGTCTTTTGCAAAATTAATTTTATTTCTCTATTGCTAAGTTCAACTTGACCACTAGACTGAGGATGATAGGGTGATGCAATTCTATGGTTAACATCATACTTGGCAAGCATTTTACGGAAAGCACCATGAATAAAGTGTGAACCACCATCAGTCATTAAATATCTAGGGACTCCAAACCTTGGGAAAATAACTTCCTTAAGCATTTTAATAGAGGTGTTGTGATCAGCACTACTGGTTGGAATAGCTTCTACCCATTTAGTAACATAATCAACAGCAACCAAAATATGTGTATACCCATTAGAGGAAGGAAAAGGTCCCAAGTAATCAAATCCCCAAACATCAAATGGTTCAACAGCAAGTTAATAATTCATAGGCATTTCTTGATGCTTACCGACATTACCTATTCTTTGACATTCATCACAAGATAAGACAAACTTGCGGGCATCCTTGAAGAGAGTAGGCCAATAAAATCCAGATTGCAATACCTTGTGAGCAGTTCTGTCTCCAGCATGATGCCCTCCATAAGCTTCGGAGTGACATTTCCATAGGATTTGTCCCTGTTCATGCTCAGGTACACAACATCTAATAATACCATCTACTCCTTCTTTATAAAGATGTGGGTCATCCCAAAAGTAATGTCTTAAGTCATAGAAGATTTTTTTCTTTTGTTGGTATATAAAGCTAGGTGGTAAATATTTAGCAACAATGTAATTAGCATAGTCAACATACCAAGGAGTGTTATTAGAAACATTTATTGCAGCTAACTGCTCATCAGGAAAACTATCATCAATAGGTAGTGGGTCATCAAGCACATTTTCAAGTCTAGACAAGTTATCAGCTACGGGGTTCTCAGCTCCTTTCCTATCAGTGATATGTAAATCAAATTCTTGTAGCAAGAGAACCCATCGAATAAGTCTAGCTTTAGCATCTTTCTTTTCCATAAGATATTTAATAGCAGCATGATCGGTGTGAACAATTACTTTTGAATCAACAATATAAGATCTAAATTTATCATAAGCAAACACCACTGCTAGAAATTCCTTTTCAGTAGTAGCATAATTCTGTTGTGCACTGTCTAGAGTTTTACTAGCAAAATGAATAGCATTCAGTTTCTTATCAACTCTTTGTCCTAGAACAACACCAACAGCATAATCACTAGCATCCCACATAATTTCAAAAGGCAAGTTCCAATCAGGTGGTTGAACAATAGGTGCAGAAATTAAGGCTTTCTTGAGTGTTTCGAAGGCTTCTAAACAATCATCATCAAAAACAAAAGGAGTATCCTTTTGCAAAAGATTTGTAAGAGGCCTAGAAATTTTAGAAAAGTCTTTGATAAATCTCCTATAGAAACCAGCATGACCTAGGAAACTATGAATACCTTTGATATCTTTAGGACATGGCATTTTCTCAATTGCATCAACCTTAGCTTTGTCCACTTCAATACCTCTTTCAGAAATTTTATGGCCCAAAACAATACCTTCATTAACCATAAAGTGGCACTTCTCCCAATTCAAGACAAGATTTGTTTGCTCGCATCTCTGCAAAACTCGATCAAGATTATTTAAACAATCATCAAAAGACTTCCCATAAACAGAGAAGTCATCCATGAAAACCTCAACAATATTTTCACAAAAGTCAGAGAATATAGCAGTCATACATCTTTGAAAGGTAGCAGGTGCATTGCATAAACCAAAAGGCATACGTCTATAAGCATAAGTTCCAAAGGGACAAGTGAAAGTGGTCTTTTCTTGATCAGGTTGAGAAACAGGTATTTGTGAAAAACCAGAATATCTATCAAGGAAGCAAAAGTGTGTGTGCTTAGATAATCTTTCTAGCATTTGATCAATAAAAGGCAGAGGGTAATGATCTTTTCTAGTTGCTTTATTTAATTTTCTAAAATCAATTACCATTCTATAGCCTGTAACAATTCTTTGTGGAATAAGTTCATTCTTATCATTAGGAACAACAGTAATACCTCCTTTCTTAGGAACACAATGAACAGGACTTACCCATCTACTATCAGCTATAGGATAGATTATACCTGCTTCCAGAAGTTTTAAGATTTCCGTTCTTACCACTTCCTTCATTTTTGGATTTAACCGACGTTGGTGATCAACAACGGGTTTAGCATCAGGTTCCATATTAATCTTGTGTTGACATAGAGTGGGACTAATGCCCTTTAAATCATCAAGCGTATACCCAATAGCAGCTTGGTGCTTCCTTAGAACTTTCAATAATCTTTCTTCTTCATGTTCTGAAAGGTTAGGACTAATAATAACAGGATATATCTTATTTTCATCAAGATAAGCATATTTCAAAGTGTCTGGCAATTGTTTTAATTCAAACACAGGATCACCTTTAGGTGGAGGAGGACCTCCTAGAGTTTCAATAGGCAAATTGTGTTTAAGCAGAGGACGTTGTTCAAAGAAAATCTTATCTATTTCATTTCTCTCATGCATATGTAAATCATTTTCATGGTCTAGCAAATATTATTCTAAAGGATCAGTAGGAGGCACAACAATAGAAGCAAGACCAATTATTTCATCCTTACTAGGCAATTCTTTTTCATGAAGCTTTCTACTAAACTTGGAAAATTAAACTCATGAGACTCATCACCAAAGCTAACACTGACAGTTTGTTTTTCACAATCTATTTTAGCATTAACGGTGTACAAGAAAGGTCTACCAAAGATAATGGGATAAAAGTCATCTTGTGGGGAACCAAGAATAAGGAAATCGGTAGGGTATTTTATTTTCCCACACAAGACTTCAACATCTCTAACAATCCCAATTGGTGATATAGTGTCTCTATTAGCAAGTTTAATAGTAACATCTATGTCTTCTATTTCTGCGGGTGCTATGTCATTCATAATTTCT
Source organism: Thinopyrum elongatum (assembly GCA_011799875.1). Classification (NCBI taxonomy): domain Eukaryota; kingdom Viridiplantae; phylum Streptophyta; class Magnoliopsida; order Poales; family Poaceae; genus Thinopyrum; species Thinopyrum elongatum. Next base: position 371,446,432 of record CM022300.1, on the reverse strand, counting down.
TGATATAAGGAATAAGGAATAGCACTCACACTAGCACCTATGTCACATAGACCATGATAACAGTGATCTCCTATTTTAACTGAGACAACAGACATGCCAACAACAGGTCTATGATTATCCTTTTTATCAGGTTTGGCAATTCTAGCAGCTTCTTCACAGAAGTAAATAACATGCCCATCTACCTTTTCTTCCAGGAGATCCTTAATCATAGCAACACTAGGTTCTACTTTAATTTGTTCATCAGGTTTAGGTGTTCTAATATAACTTTTGTTAACCACAGTTGAAACTTTAGCATGTTCCTTTATCTTAACAGGGAAAGGTGGTTTCTCAATATAAGCAGTAGGAACAACTGGATCAACATTATAAATTATGGTTTCCTCTTTAATTGGTACCGGTTCTTTAACTTCTTCTTTAATAGGTGGGTGATATTTGAACCACTTCTCCTTAGGGAGATCAACATGAGTAGCAAATGATTCACAAAAGGAGGCTACTATCTCAGAGTCAAGTCCATATTTAGTGCTAAACTTTTGAAAAGTATCGGTATTCATAAAAGATTTAACACAATCATAGTTAAGCTTAATACCTGACTCTTTACCTTCATCGAGTTCCCAATCTTCAGAGTTGCGTTTAATTCTTTCCAAAAGATCCCACCAGAATTCAATAGTCTTCTTCATAAAAGAACCAGTACAAGAGGTATCAAGCATGGATTGATCATCACGGGAAAGCCGAGCATAAAAGTTCTGGATAATAATTTCTCTTGAGAGATCATGGTTGGGGCATGAATATAACATTGACTTCAGCCTCCCCCAAGCTAGAGCGATACTTTCTCCTTCACGAGGCCAAAAATTATATATATAATTCCGATCATGATGAACTAGATGCATAGGATAAAATTTTTGGTGGAACTCCAATTTCAATCGATTCTAATTCCAAGATCCAATATCATCGCATAGCCTATACCATGCCAATGCTTTTCCCTTCAAAGATGAAGGGAAAACCTTTTTCATAACTTCATCTCCGGGTAAACCTGCAAGTTTAAACAATCCACAAATTTGTTCCACATATATCAAGTGCATATCGGGATGTTCGGTTCCATCTCCTGCATAAGGATTAGCTAGCAGTTGTTCTATCATACCCAAAGGAATTTCATATTCAATATTTTCAGTAGGTGCAGTAGGTTGAGGGGTAGCTAATTGTGGTTCCGGTCGAGGTGAAGATACCCCGAACAAACCCCTCAAAGGATTGTTTTCCATAGTAACAAGTGACAATAAATTTCAGCACACTATATAAATGTTTCCTTACCAAAGGCGCTTCACTCCCCGGCAACGGCGCCAGAAAATAGCCTTGATGACCCACAAGTATAGGGGATCAATTGTAGCTCTTTTCAATAAGTAAGAGTGTCGAACCCAACGAGGAGAAGAAGGAAATGACAAGTGGTTTTCAGCAAGGTAATGTCTGCAAGCGCTGAAATTGTAAGTAACAGAGTAGTGTGATAGCAAGATAATTTGTAACGAGCAAGTAACGATAGTAGTAACAAAAGTGCAGCAAGGTAGCCCAATCCTTTTGAGGCAAAGGACAGGCCAAAATGGTCTCTTATAATAAGCAAAGCGTTCTCGAGGGTACACGGGAATTTCATCTAGTCACTTTCACCATGTTGATTCGATTTGTGTTCGCTACTTTGATAATTTGATATGTGGGTGGACCGGTGCTTAGGTGTTGTTCTTACTTGAACAAACCTCCTACTTATGATTAACCCTCTCGCAAGCATCCGCAACTACGAGAAAAGTATTAAGAATAAATTCTAACCATAGCATTAAACTTTTGGATCCAATCGGTCCCTTATGGAATAGCGCATAAACAGGGGTTTAAGCTTCTGTCACTCTCGCAACCCATCATCTACTTACTACTCCACAATGCATTCCCTTAGGCCCAAATATGGTGAAGTGTCATGTAGTCGACGTTCACATGACACCTCTAAGGGAATCACAACATACATACTATCAAAATATCGAACACATATCAAGTTCACATGATTACTTGCAACATGATTTCTCCCGTGACCTCAAGAACAAAAGTAAATACTCACAAATGATAATCATGATCAAGATTAGAGGGGTATTAAATAGCATATTGGATCTGGACATATAATCTTCCACCAAATAAACCATATAGTAATCAACTACAAGATGTAATCAACACTACTAGTCACCCACAAGCACCAATCTATAGTTCCGGTAACAAGATTGAACACAAGAGATGAACTAGGGTTTGAGATGAGATGGTGCTGTTGAAGATGTTGATGGAGATTGCCCTCCCCAAGATGGAAGAGTTGTTGGTGATGATGATGACGATGATTTCCCCCTCCAGGAGGGAAGTTCCCCCGGCGGAATCGCTCCGCCGGAGGGCAAAAGTGCTCCTGCCCAAGTTCCGCCTAGAGACGGCGGCGCTTCGTCCCGAAAGTCCTCCCCTCATTTTTTTTCTAGGTCAAAATGACTTATATACCAGAAGATGGGCACCGGAGGTGGGCCTGGTTGAGCACAACCCACCAGGGCGCGCCTGGGCTCCCTGGCGCGCCCAGGTGGGTTGTGCCCACCTGGTGGACCCCCTCCGGTACTTATTTGCTCCAATATTCTTCAAATATTCCATAAAAAATCTTTGTAAAGTTTCAGCTTGTTTGGAGTTGTGCAGAATAGGTGGCCTGACGTATCTTTTCCAGGTCCAGATTTCCAGCTGCCGGAATTCTCCCTCTTTGTGTGTACCTTGCATATTATGAGAGAAAAGGCAATAGAATTACTCCGAAAAGCATTATTATGCATAAAAACATCATAGATAACAGTAGGAAAACATGATGCAAAATGGGCGTATCAGCTACTGCCTACGGATCCTTAGGTCTATGGTGGACTACTCACGCATCATCGGAGAGGCACCAATGAGGATGATGAACCCCCTCCATGATGGTGTCTAGATTGGATCTCGTGGTTCTGGAACTTGCGGTGGCTGGAATTGTGTTTCGTCGACTCCTCTAGGGTTTCTGGAATATTTGGGAATTTATAGGGCGAAGAGGTGGTGCGAGAGGTCATTGAGGTGGGCACAACCCACCTGGGCGCGCCTGGGCCTCCTGGCACTCCCAGGTGTCTTCTGCTCACCTCGAGCCTCCCCTCTGGTACTTCTTTGGCCCACTGGGTGTCTTCTGGTCCAGAAAAATCTCTAAAAAGTTTCACTGCATTTGGACTCAGTTTGGTACTGATATTCTGCGAAGTAAAAAACAAGCAAAAAACAACAACTCACACTGGGCACTATGTCAATAGGTTAGTCCCAAAAAATGATGTAAAGTTGCTATAAAATGATTGTAAAACATCCAAGAATGATAATATAACAGCATGGAACAAGCAAAAATTATAGATACTTTGGAGACATATCACCTGCTGGAAAGGAGCATCGTCATCTCGAGCAGTATTTCCCCATCGTGATGGATGGCGTGATAGGTCTCCAACGTATCTATATTTTTTGATTGTTCCATGCTATTATATTATCTGTTTTGGATGTTTTATATGCATTAATATGCTATTTTATATTATTTTTGGGACTAAATTATTAACCTAGAGCCCAGTGCCAGTTTCTGTTTTTTCCTTGTTTTTTAGTTTTACAGAAAAGGAATACCAAACGGAGTCCAAACGGAATAAAACTTTCGCGATGATTTTTCTTGGACCAGAAGACACACGTAGGAGTTGCAGATGAAGTCAGAGGAGTCCCGAGGAGGCCACAAGCCTCAGGAGAGCGCCCTGAGGGCTTGTGGGCCCCTCGGAGCTCCTCCAACCCTAATTCTTGGCCCATAAATTCAGAAATATTCCCAAATGACCAGAAGCGTCCACCAAAATACTTTTCCGCCGCCGCAACCTTCTGTACCCGTGAGATTCCATCTTGGGGCCTTTTCCGGCATCCTGCCGGAGGGGGATTCGATCACGGAGGGCTTCTACATCAACTCTATTGCCCTTCTGATGAAGCGTGAGTAGTTTACCACAGACCTGCGGGTCAATAGCTAGTAGCTAGATGGCTTCTTCTCTCTCTTTGATCTTCAATACAATGTTCTCCTCGATGTTCTTGGAGATCTATCCGATGTATTATTCTTTTGCGGTGTGTTTGTCGAGATCCGATGAATTGTGGATTTATGATCTGATTATCTATGAATATTATTTGAATCTTCTCTGAGTTCTTATATGCGTGATTTGATATCTTTGTATTTCTCTTCGAATTATCAGTCTGGTTTGGCCAACTAGATTGGTTCTTCTTGCAATGGGAGAGGTGCTTAGTTTTGGGTTCAATCTTGCGGTGTCCTCACCCAGTGACAAAGTAGGGGTAGCGAGGCACGTATTGTATTGTTGCCATCAATGGTAAAAAGATGGGGTTTTCATCATATTGCTTGAGTTTATCCCTCTACATCATGTCATATTACTTAAGGCGTTACTCCGTTCTTTTGAACTTAATACTCTAGATGCATGCTGGATAGTGGTCGATGTGTGGAGTAATAGTAGTAGATGCAGGCAGGAGTCGGTCTACTTGACACGGACGTGATGCCTATATTCATAATCATTGCCTTGGATATCGTCATAACTTTGCGCTTTTCTATCAATTGCTCGACAGTAATTCGTTCACCCACTGTATTATTTTCTTTCAAGAAAGAAGCATCTAGTGAAACCTATGGCCCTGGTCTATTTTCCATCATATATTTTCATATCTATAAACCAAAAAACCCAAAAATACCTTTCTGCAATTTATTTGTTTTTACTTTGTTTTACGTTTTAGTAATCTTTTATATCTATCTCTATCAGATCTCATCCTTGCAAGTGACCGTGAAGGGATTGACAACCCCTTTATTGCGTTGGGTGCAAGTGTTTGATTGTTTGTGCAGGTGCATAGATTGGAGACTTTCTTGTACCTCCTACTGGATTGATACATTGGTTCTCAAACTGAGGGAAATACTTATCTCTACTTTCCTGCATCACCCTTTCCTCTTCAAGGGAAAAACCAACGCAAGCTCAAGAAGTAGCAGGAAGAATTTCTGGCGCCGTTGCCGGGGAGGTTTTACATCAAGCCTACCAAGTAGCCACCATAAACTCTCATCTCTTGCATTACATTATTTGCCATTTGCCTCTCATTTTCCTCTCCCCCACTTCTAAAACGATTTCAGAAAAACACAAAAATATTTGCCTTTTTATTCGCCCTTCTTCCGTCCGATCTTTTGTTTTCTTGAACTCATCATCATGAGTGACTTTGGTGTGGCAGAAACAGATGATGGCCTAACTCCTAAAATTGGACGAACGGGCAATCTGGATGCTTAAACTTTTGTTTTGGGGCAAGGGAATTTTATGGGAAAATAACATATACAAGATTTTTTCAATTGTGTAGGCAATTTGCCTCTCCACGATACTCCCATACTTAAAAGAACTAAAACTTATGTGGAAGCTATTTCAGCACTAGTTCTGAAATTTGAAGTAGATTTATCTGTACTCATCCTACCTTGCAAAGATTGTTTTATGAGTTACCCATTATAAAGGATCCTAAGGATAAAAAGATATCTACCCAAGTTCTTAAGAATGAATTTGAACACATAGTACGCGAAGCTAGGGAATTTTTTTATCATTATGGTATGAGCCGTGAAAAACTAGTGATAGATGAGATCCTTTACAATAGTGATTATACTTTGAGACATTTGTTTGGAAATAATCAATTTTTTCATGAAAACCTTAAAAAGGAAATCCCTGTTTTAGATATGATCCAACAAGTTTTCAACGATGTTAATCAACAGTATTCTTGGATTGTAGCCGGGAATCAAAGGGGATACATAGATGGGCAGCTTAATGATGCCAAAATTTCTATGGATAATGTGTTCCAAGTTATCTTTGCAAAACCTTCCGACAAGAGCACATCTATGGAAAAGAATACCAAAGATGACAATACCTAGATCTATGTTTTATGCCTAGCTAGGGGCGTTAAACAATAGCGCTTGTTGGGAGGCAACCCAATTTTATTTTTATGTTTTTTGTTTTTTGGTTCTTTTTTTTCAATAATTACACATTATTACCTCTGTAGTAATTGTGTTTTGGTGTTTTAATTAGTGTTTGAGCCAAGTAAGACCTTTGGGATGGCTTACGGTGATAGTTGATTTGATCTTGCTGAAAAACAGAAACTTTTGTGTCCAGTAACAGAATTGTTTAAATTCACTGAAGCGTGTAAAAACCCTGAATTTGTTACAAAAGATTGATATACAAATTTCTTATGTTTTCCTAATTGTTTAGAATTTTTGGAGTTACAGAAGTATGAGAACAATTCAGATCTTCACAGACTGTTCTGTTTTTGACAGATTCTGTTTTCTATGTGTTGTTTGCTTATTTTGATGAATCTATGGGTAGTATCGGGGGGTATGAACCATGAAAAAGTTGGAATACATTAGATATTACACCAATATAAATAAAGAATGAGTTCACAACAGTACCAAAAAGTTGTGATTTATTTTCTTATACTAACGGATCTCATGAGTTTTCTGTTGAGTTTTGTGTTGTGAAGTTTTCAAGTTTTGGGTAGAGATTTGATAGACTATGGAATAAGGAGTGGCAAGAGCCTAAGCTTGGGGATGCCCAAGGCACCCCAAGGTAATATTCAAGGACAACCAAGCATCTAAGCTTGGGGATGCCCCGGATGGCATCCCCTCTTTCGTCTTCAATCCATCCGTAAATTTACTTGAGGCTATATTTTTATTCACCACATGATATGTGTTTTGCTTGGAGCGTCTTGTATGATATGAGTCTTTGCTTTAGTTTGCCACAATCATCCTTTCTGTACACACCTTTTGAGAGGGACACGCATGAATCATGAATTTATTAGAATACTCTTTGTGCTTCACTTATATCTTTTGAGCTAGGCAATTTGCTCTAGTGCTTCACTTATATCTTTTTAGAGCACGGCAGTGGCTTTATTTTATAGAAATTGTTGGACTCTCATGCTTCACTTATATTATTTTGAGAGTCTCTAAACAGCATGGTAATTTTCTTAGGTTATGAATTTAGTCCTAATATGATAGGCATCCAAGAGAGATATAGTAAAAACTTTCATATAAGGAGCATTGAATACTATGAGAAGTTTGATTCCTTATGATTGTTTTGAGATATGAAGATGGTGATATTAGAGTCATGCTAGTGAGTAATTGTGGATTGGTAGAAATACTTGTGTTAAAGTTTGTGATTCCCGTAGCATGCACGTATGGTGAACCGTTATGCGATGAAGTCGGAGCATGATTTATTTATTGATTGTCTTCCTTATGAGTGGCGGTCGAGGACGAGCGATGGTATTTTCCTACCAATCTATCCCCCTAGGAGAATGCGTGTAGTACTTTATTTCGATAGCTAATAGACTTTTGCAATAAGTATGTGAGTTCTTTATGACTAATGTTGAGTCCATGGATTATACGCACTCCCACCCTTCCACCATTGCTAGCCTCTCTAGTACCGTGCAACTTTCGTCGGTGCATTAAACCCACCATATACCTTCCTCAAAACAACCACCATACCTACCTATTATGGAATTTCCATAGCCATTCCGAGATATATTGCCATGCAACTTCCACCGTTCCGTTTATTATGACACGCTTCATCATTGTCATATTGCTTTGCATGATCAAGTAGTTGACATAGTATTTGTGGCAAGGCCACCGTTCATATTTTTTATACATGTCTCTCTTCATCATTGCACATCCTGGTACACCGCCGGAGGCATTCATATAGAGTCATATTTTGTTCTAGAATCGATTTGTAATTCTTGAGTTGTAAGTAAATAAAAGTGTGATGATCATCATTATTAGAGCATTGTCCCATGTGAGGAAAGGATGATGGACGCTATGATTCCCTCACAAGTTGGGATGAGTCTCCGGACTTACAAAAAAATAAAAGAGGCCAAAAGAAGCCCAAATAAAAAAAGAAAAAAAAGAGTCCAAGGAGTCCAAAATAAAAAAAATTAGAGAAAAGAGAGAAGGGGCAATGCTACTATCCTTTTACCACACTTGTGCTTCAAAGTAGCACCATGATCTTAATTATAGAGAGTCTCCTATGTTGTCACTTTCATATACTAGTGGAAATTTTTCATTATAAGAACTTGGATTGTATATTCCAATGATGGGCTTCCTCAAATTGCCCTAGGTCTTCGTGAGCAAGCAAGTTGGATTCACACCCACTTAGTTTCTTTTTTGAGCTTTCATACACTTATAGCTCTAGTGCATCCGTTGCATGGCAGTCCCTACTCACTCACATTGATATCTATTGATGGGCATCTCCATAGCCCGTTGATACGCCTAGTTGATGTGAGACTATCTCCTTCTTTTTGTCATCTCCACTACCACCATATTCTATTCCACCTATAGTGCTATATCCATGGCTCACGCTCATGTATTGCGTGAAAGTTGAAAAAGTTTGAGAACATCAAAAGTATGAAACAATTGCTTGGCTTGTCATCGGGGTTGTGCTTGATTTAATACTTTGTGTGATGAAGATGGAGCATAGTCAGACTATATGATTTTGTAGGGATAACTTTCTTTGGCCATGTTATTTTGAGAAGACACGATTGCCTTATTAGTATGGTTGAAGTATTATTGTTTTTATGTCAATATTAAACTTTTGTTTTGAATCTTATGGATATGAATATTCATGCCACAATAAAGAAAATTACACGGATAAATATGTTAGGTAGCATTCCACATCAAAAATTCTATTTTTATTATTTACCTACTCGAGGACGAGCAAGAATTAAGCTTGGGGATGCTTGATACGTCTCCAACGTATCTATAATTTTTTATTGTTCCATGCTATTATATTATCTGTTTTGGATGTTTTATATGCATTAATATGCTATTTTATATTATTTTTTGGACTAACTTATTAACCTAGAGCCCAGTGCTAGTTTCTGTTTTTTCCTTGTTTTTGAGTTTTACAGAAAAGGAATACCAAACGGAGTCCAAACGGAATAAAACTTTCGCGATGATTTTTCTTGGACCAGAAGACACACGTAGGACTTGGAGATAAGGTCAGAGGAGTCCCGAGGAGGCCACAAGCCTCAGGGGCGCGCCCTAGGGAGGTGCCCTAAGGGCTTGTGGGCCCCTCGGAGCTCCTCCAACCCTAATTCTTGGCCTATAAATTCAGAAATATTCCCAAATGGCCAGAAGCATCCACCAAAATACTTTTCCACCGCCGCAACCTTCTGTACCCGTGAGATCCCATCTTGGGGCCTTTTCCGGCATCCTGCCGGAGGGGGATTCGATCACGGAGGGCTTCTACATCAACTCTATTGCCCTTCCGATGAAGCGTGAGTAGTTTACCACAGACCTACGGGTCGATAGCTAGTAGCTAGATGGCTTCTTCTCTCTCTTTGATCTTCAATACAATGTTCTCCTTGATGTTCTTGGAGATCTATCCAATGTAATATTCTTTTGCGGTGTGTTTGTCGAGATCCGATGAATTGTGGATTTATGATCTAATTATCTATGAATATTATTCGAATCTTCTCTGAATTCTTATATGCATGATTTGATATCTTTGTATTTCTCTTCGAATTATCAGTTTGGTTTGGCCAACTAGATTGGTTCTTCTTGCAATGGGAGATGAATTGTGGATTTATGATCAAATTATCTATGAATGTTATTTGAATCTTCTCTGAATTCTTATATGCATGATTTGATATCTTTGTATTTCTCTTCGAATTATCGGTTTGGTTTGGCCAACTAGATTGGTTCTTCTTGCAATGGGAGAGGTGCTTAGTTTTGGGTTCAATCTTGCGGTGTCCTCACCCACTGACAAAGTAGGGGTAGCGAGGCATGTATTGTATTGTTGCCATCAAGGGTAAAAAGATGGGGTTTTCATCATATTGCTTGAGTTTATCCCTCTACATCATGTCATCTAACTTAAGGCGTTACTCCATTCTTTTGAACTTAATACTCCAGATGCATGCTGGATAGCGGTCGATGTGTGGAGTAATAGTAGTAGATGCAGGAAGGAGTCGGTCTACTTGACACTGATGTGATTCTTATATACATAATCATTGCCTTGGATATCGTCATAACTTTGCGCTTTTCTATCAATTGCTCGACAGTAATTTGTTCACCCACTGTATTATTTTCTTTCGAGAGAGAAGCCTCTAGTGAAACCTATGGCCCCCGGGTCTATTTTCCATCATATATTTTCAGATCTATAAACCAAAAATACCTTGCTGCAATTTATTTGTTTTTATTTTGTTTTACGTTTTAGTAATCTTTTATATCTATCTCTATCAGATCTCATCCTTGCAAGTGACCGTGAAGGGATTGACAACCCCTTTATCATGTTGGGTGCAAGTGTTTGATTGTTTGTGCAGGTGCATAGATTGGAGACTTGCTTGTACCTCCTACTGGATTGATACCTTGGTTCTCAAACTGAGGGAAATACTTATCTCTACTTTGCTGCATCACCCTTTCCTCTTCAAGGGAAAAACCAACGCAAGCTCAATAAGTAGCATGGTGCTCGGGTGATAGAGGACCAGTGTCCCAAAGATGTAATCCTTGAATGAGGGTACTATCATGTATTAAATGACAATTGGGCCTTTTGCTTTATAATGCGGTTGTTTTGTATGGTTTATCATACTTGTGTTCTTTTTTGAATTTTATTTTGATTCCTGTGCGGCCGTTTTTAATCTGAAAGTTACCAGTCGTCAGCTTCAGCCCCCATGTAGATGCTACAAGGGGTGTTTCATCCTCCGCACTGTTACCCTTAGTCGATGTCTCGGTGCCCGAAGGCGTTAGTGCATGAGGGAAACAAGGCAATCGGACTATGCGGTTTTATTACCTTCACTTAGCCATAGGAGCTTGACTGCAGGGGCTAGTGACTAGCCCCTAGTGTTTTGTGATGTTTGGGACAACCGAGGTATATACCTTCATCACGCGGTTTGTGCAAGGACAAAACCCTTCGTATAACACGGGGTAATCGCCATTGATTCTTAGTTTGATACTTGTCATCGGATCGCCGACCAGTTCTCGCTTATTATGACAGTCAGTTTTTGGCTTTCTCCACTGAGGTACTTACCAGGCTAGCCAAAAGTACAATCGCAGTGGTTCTCCCTTTACCTTCTTAGCCGAACGTGCGGAACATAAGAGGGTAAGCACAGGAGCCGGGCAACCCAACTATTGACCCAAGACATAATTCGGAACCAATTCATATAATGCAATATCCGAGACGCCGAACACAGAAAAAAGATAGTGCCGGACTTGATGCGTAGGGCGAGTATTATGATCGAGCCCCCGGTCTATTAGGCGATTGCATCTTAGAGAAAATGTGTGCCGAACTAGTTTATGGCGACGTCAAAGAGCGGAAAAAGGTGCGATATAAATGACTGCGAGAGGACCGTAAAAGGTGGTCTTTATTTCCAATGTGCTCATGACGTCTAGCCGGACAATTTGAACTGTTGAAGCATCTGTTACAGGTACTTTATAAGAAAAAAAGTTTTACAGATGAAAGGTTTACATAGGGCCTTGATACGTGGGTTGATGCCCCTATTGTGCCCTGCTGCACGTCTACACCTTTGCTTCTGTGGGGAAGAAGAACTCCTTGGAGGGGATGAAGATCGGCCGACGGGCCCTTGACGAAGGGCCTTGAGAAATCGCCGTGCTGTTCGAGCTTAATGCCGGATGGGTCCTAGATGGTACCTGTTCGACGTCCGAAGACGTATGTGACCATAGCTCGGTTGAGCCGAACACTTGGTGTTTAGTTTAATTAGGCCCACAGCTGCCCATGGTATTTTGAGTGCGAAGTTGTGCTTACGAGGCACGTAGTCTACGACTGGGGTGGGCATGTTGTGGGGGGCATATCCCTATTTACGTCGAGCATAGGGACATTCACTGAATGGAGACATGGCTCGGGCCCGTTTACTTGCCTCTCGTGCCTTGACGGTGGGCTGGTACTTCAGCCCCTCGATACTGGTTTGGACTTCGCCTGCCAGAGCCGCTGTATATTCCTCAGTCCCGAGTGAACGTTCCGTATTGCCGTTAACTGTGATGACGCCCTTGGGTTCGGGCATCTTTAGTTTCAGATAGGCGTAATGGGGGACGGTGTTGAATCGAGCGAACACCGTCCAGCCTAGGAGGGCGTGATAGCCGCTGCGAAAGGGGACAATGTCGAAGATCAAGTCTTCGCTGTGGAAGTTGTCCGGCGAGCCGAACACTACTTCCAGGGTAAGGGTGCCTGAGCAGCGGGCTTCAACGCCTGGGATTACCCCTTTAAAGGTGGTGTTACTGGGTTTGATCCTTGACGGGTCAATACCCATTTTGCTCACCGTATCTGAGTAAATCAGATTGAGGTTGTTGCCTCTGTCCATGAGGACTCTAGTGAGGTGGTACCCATCGATGATGGGATCAAGGACCAGGGCCGCCGATCCTCCATGACGGTTACTGGTCGGATGGTCTCTGCGGTCGAAGGTGATCGGACATGCCAGTCATGGGTTAAATTTCTGGACTACAGGCTCTATGGCGTAGACATCCCGAAGTGCGTGTTTCCTCTCCTCTTTGGGCATATGTGTGGCGTAGATCATATTCACCATCTTTACATCAGGAGGGAATTGTTTATGGCCCCCATTGTTTGGTCTGCGAGGTTCCTCATCGTCCTTGTTGCGGGGGCTCTTGCCTGTGTCCTCGGTCATGAGCTTGCCGGCCTGTTTGATCACCCAACAGTTATGGTTGGTGTGGTTGGCGGGCTTGTCAGAGGTGTCGTGGATCTGGTAGGGCCTGTCCAAGATTATGTCCAGCTTGGTGGGTCCATCCTGGTTCCCTTTAGAGGGCTTCTTCTGCGGTCCTGATTTGGAGTTGCGGAATCCGGCATTCACTGCCATATCCTCGGCTTCACCACCATTGTGATGATGCTTATTCCTGTTGCGCCGTGGTTTCCCATTTCTTTCCCGGACTTCTAAGGTACCGGGGTCTTCGGGGTTGGTGCTTCTACGAGCCAACCAGCTGTCTTATCCCGCGCAAAAGCGGGTCATGAGGGAGGTAAGGTCCGACATCGTCCTCGGCTTGTCTTGGCCGAGCTGACGGGCTAGCCATTCGTCCCGGATGCTGTGCTTGAATGCGTCTATGGCTTCGGCATCCGGACAGTCGATGATTTGGTTCTTTTTGGTCAAAAACCGATTCCAAAACTGTCGGGTTGACTCGCCGGGCTGTTGGACCACATGGCTCAGGTCATCGGCATCCGAAGGACGGACATAAGTGTCTTGAAAGTTGGCTCGGAAAGCATCCTCGAGGTCTTCCCAGCTCCCTATGGAGTTTTCAGGGAGGCTGTTCAGCCAATGCCTGGCTGGTCCTTTGAGCTTAAGTGGTAGGTATGGCATGGAGGTCATCCCCTCGAGCCATATGAATGTGGAGAAGAAAGTCCTCGATCCACACGGCCGGGTATGTTGTCCCGTCGTATTGTTCAATGTTTACGGGTTTAAACCCTTCGGGGAACTGATGTCGCATCACCTCATCCGTGAAGCACATCGAGTGAGCGGCGCCCCTAACCCGGGCTACGTCACGCCGGAGATCGGCTGCCATCTCGGCCCGGTGTTGCTCCCGAGCTCTATCGTTTCGATCAAGCCAGGCTTGGTATCTGTCCCGTCTATCAGGAGGGTATCCTCTAGATCTGTAGATGGATCTTGTCTGTTCTGCTCTAGTGGCTAGGTCATGACGGAGATCGTATTTGTATTCTGGTTGTGCCGGCTCCTTGCCTCTTCAGCGAGGAGGAGCGGGTGGGTGTTCGGCCTCTTCAGCCGGCCTGTCCCGTCCTCGAGGGGGGCGGTTTGGCTGATCTGCCTGAGTGTATCTTGGTGGTGCGGGCTCAAGGGCCTCGTCGTCAAATTGCGGCAGCAATTTCCGCTTTGGGTAGCTTTTGGTTTGCCGCTCATAGCCGTACCCTTCTTCGGCTGCCAAAACTTTTGTCCATCTATCATTGAGGGTGTTTTGCTCGGCCTTCAGCTGCTGCTGCTTCTTCTTCAGGCTTCGCACAGTGGCTATAAGTTGATGTTTGAACCGCTCTTGGTCTAGTGGATCCTCCAGAATGATGAGATCCTCGGCTCCAAGGCTAACCTCCTCCTTAGAAAGGGGGAGATAGTTACTGTCCTCGGAGTCATTGAGGTCCTCAGGATTAAACTGATCCTCGCGCTCCTCTGAGTTGTCTAGCTGCTGCTCGGGGGCGGGGTCGCCGAGGTCTTCCGCATTATCCGGGGTATCGTCTTCTCTGGTGACCGTGTTGCTTTCCCTGCCTCGGCGCCCCTTGCACCGTCGGCGCTGTCTCCGGCGTTTGGGCGGCTCTTCACCAGGCTTGTTGCTATCTCTCCTAGGGGTGCCGTCCCCATTATTAGCGCCATCACCATTGTCCTTGGGGGTGTCCACCATGTAAACATCATAGGTGGAGGTGGTCGTCCATCGGCTGGTGACGGAAGGGGCCGTGTCAGCGTGGGCCATGGCTTCGCTGTCTTCGTCCATGTCGTAGGCCTCCTTAGAGGCATAGTACAGCATGTCAGTTAAGTCCTCAATAGTGGCTACCAAGTGGCTGGTGGGTGGGGCGTAAAATTCCCTATGGCCAGCCTCATGGCCCAGCCGGATGTAGGCCGAGGATGGGCCATCTGTGATAGTCATCGTCTGGGTCCGATCAAGCGCCTTGTTTAACAGTGCGAAACTAGCCGGATTAGTGTATGAGATTTCTTCGGAGTCGACCTCTGGAGTGATGGTGAGGTGGGGGTGAGTTCGTCCAGGGCTGACCCCCGATCTTCGGACGCCGAACTTGCATCAAGGCTCGAATCCAGGTCCGTTGTAAGGAGGGTGAGTCTGGTCGGGGTTGACTCCCGATCTTCGGACACGATGGTTGCATCTAGGCTCGAAGCCGGGTGCGAGGTAAGAGCCGATCCGGAGATCGGATTGGGAAGATGTCCCAAAGTCGATGCTTCAGGGTTTGCGGGTGCCTTAGATAAAGCTGAGAAGCCAGTGAAAATAAGACCGCCCCGAGTGTCAGCGACATACTCTAGGTTACCAAACCTGATCCGGTACTCAAGGGCAAAACTATTGACCTGGTCGAGATGACCGGTCGAGTTGGCGTGCAGAACGATGCTGACAAACGCGAAAAGTTGGCTGGGGACGAAGATATTCCTGGTGTTGATGCCATCTCCGATGATCAGGCTAGCCATCGATCCTTCGGTGATCCAACAGCGGAACTCTCAATGAAAGCACCAATGTCGGTGTTAAAACCGGCAGATCTTGGGTAGGGGGTCCCGAGCTGTGGATCTTGGATCAATGGGGAACAAGGGACGAAGGACACGATGTTTACCCAGGTTTAGGCCCTCTCGAAGAGGTAAAACCCTACGTCCTGCTTGATTATATTGATGTGTATAGGATGATTACATTATCGATCTACCATGAGATCAGATGAACTAAACCCTAGGCAAGTAGGATGATGGTTGTTGTTCTAGCCTCTATGGACTACAACCCTCTGGTTTATATAGACACCAGGGGTATTAGGGTTACACATGGTCGGTTACAAGGAAGGAATAAACATGCTGATTCTTCTCCTCTTGACTTGGAGGACACACCAAGGCACCAAAGGCTACCTGTCCGAATACGAAGTCTCCTCATAGTTCGGTCTTGTAGCAGTTCATAGTGCGGACCTCCTGTCCGGCCCATGAGAGATAGGCCGGCAGCCCGAGGACCCCCCAGTCCAGGACTCCCTCGGGTATGTTTGTAACCACCAGCATGGTGTCGCCCGCCGCATGTTTTTTGGCATGCTACTAACAACGACTTGTGTCAATCCTTGCTTGATTGCATCATGGCTTGCAATGTCTGGTTATCGGTCGATGATGAGCTAGCTAGTCGGGGCTCGAGATCCAAGGTATACAAATCAAGATACAGAAGATAATACATGAACCCAAGATTCGTGGCCCGAGAAACTGCCATATCTAACTGGTACATGGGTGCCATATACTCTCGAAGAGCCCAGAACATTGGACAGGTGGTCCTAAATCGAATGTCAAACCTTCTGACCAGGTATCAATAGTTCCCACACAAGTACTAGAGGGGTTGGGTAATGAGTTCCCACCTCATAGTATCATTTTTCCTTGCAACCAGAGAAAAATATGAAGCTTTAAAATATTTTCAAGTTATAAAGGGAGTAGAGACTCACAAATTAACATTGTATAACTAAACTGCAAAAAATAGTTTGTCTTGCAAGAATCAGCACGGTTCTGAGATTGAGTAGATCTGCGATGGTTGATGGAATTGTTATATGTGTGATTTCTGATGATTATCAAGGAAACCGATTCTTTCCCCAAATAAAATAAAAATGGAGTTCCTCAAACATGCCTTCTTGCTTTGAAAAAAGGCTAGAAAGGAACTAATTTGTGTTTGAATACGACTTGCTTTGAGCCTAATTTGCATCTTGTCATGACTGCTTGAAATCTAGCATCGTCTATCCTTCAGATTCTTAATTCCGCCATTGACTTTATGTATAAAGATACACATGTTAGCATGCATATAGAATTCCATCCCAATATCCTTACTTTTTTCACAAAACATGCGTAGACAACAATGTGTGGATCAAAACTAAGAGATGCAGTTGTGAAAATTCTAAATATTTTTATCTACTTTTTTGTACATTCATACATTTTCCTAGTGGAAGGTATGCCATAATGGTTATGTACTACATAAGTTAAGACTTTTGATATGGAATGATGGACCAATGGGAGTTTGAAATCATCACCACATTACTGCTGGTATTCCTGGAATTTGTGGTCATAGCGTCACTGGCACCATTGTCGCCTTCATGTGTGCAGCTTAGTGCAGCTCAGCCTTCGAAATTTACAGGAAATGTAAAATGCTTCAAATGGAAAATTCTACGTGGTGGGGTGTGCTATAATATGAACAATATGTCGGACGCGGAGTTTCTTGTGACGCCCCCGGCCCAAACGTGCACTAATCATACACGCAAATGCACACGATCAAGCCTAAGGACTCACGGGAAGATATCACAACACAACTGTAAAACATAAATAAAGTCATACAAGCTTTATATTACAAGCCAGGGGCCTCGAGGGCTCGAATACATAAACTTGCGTACAAGCGTCAGCGGAAGCATCAGATATCTGAGTACAGATATGAAACAGAAACAGAAAAGGCCTTTAGAAAGGCGGGGCAAAATAAAACACTACGATCGAAAGGCGTAGGCCTCCTGCCTGGGACCCTCCGATCCTACTCCTGGTCGTCAGTCAACTCGTAGCAGCATCCATCCTCGGGGTCGAAGTAGTAGTCGATCGACGGGGTATCTATCTCAGGGGGCTCCGACCTCTGGTCACGACAAGCTGATACGGGGAGAAAAGGAAAAACAAAGCAACCGTGAGTACTCAGAAGTACTCAGCAAGCAAGGATCTACACTACATATGCAACATTTTCAAAGGGAAGGCTGTATATGTGGACTGGGCTGCAGAAATGCCAGAATAGAGAGAAGACCTAGTCCTATCGAAGACTAGCATCTTCAGCGGTCTTGCAGCAGTAGAAGAGAGTAGAACAGTACAATATAATGTAGCAGTATCATTAAGTCTCATCCTCACCCAGAGATCCTTTCTCGACTCCCTGCGAGAAAGCAATCCCAGAGCCGTACAGTCATCAACCTCGTCCGGAGATCCCTTCTCGACTCCCTGCGAGAAGCAATCCCAGAGCCATAGTATCCAAGTATCCAGTTCTAAATTGTATCAATCAGGATACAACTCCGAGTGTCCTTTACCGTAGGACCGGCTATCGATAGAAGTATTCTTCCCTGCAGGGGTGCACCAACTTACCCAACACGCTCGATTAACTCCGGCCGGACACACTTTCCTGGGTCATGCCCGGCCTCGGCCAAACGACACATCGCAACCCCACCTACAGCTCAGCAGAGAGGTCCCCGCCGGTCTACATCCTAAGCGCAAGGGGGTCTTGGCCATCGCCCCTCGCCCTCCGGGTCGTTGCGCACACGGTGAAGCCAGGCACCAACACTACAGGAAGGCGCCGGTCCGTCCGTGCCGCGATGCTGAACTAGACGTCTGACAGAGCTTTCGGCTGATGCATACGATGCAGAACGCCCATACTATGCCCACGTGATGGTTAGTGCTATCAGACCAGAGGCCTACTCGGATCAAATATCCAAATCATTAGGACTAGGGCTTGCGGTAACGAGCAGAGACTCACGAAAGATGTGACCCCGTTGCCCCGTCTCGAGGACTTGCTGCAAGGGTTAAGAATGCCCGGCCGCACCTCGTATTCAACACTCGGGCACCACACTGGCACCCGTCTTCACAACACTCGCCACTCAGGCGCACGCGGGTACCCCTCAGGGTCGACCCGCCTATCCAAGTAACATTGTAAAGTCCAAGTATCCGTGTGTCCATAACATCAGGGAATCCGAGGTATCACCCTCGTTTGATTTCCCACTCGATGTATCCGTCAAGGTGAACTCGGAGGAATCACCCTCGCTGGGTTCACACTTGATGTGTTGCATGACAGCGTCGTTACCGGAAGTGGTGAAGGAGGAATCACCCTCGATGACCCGATCGAATAGCTACTCTACAGAGTTAACATCAGAAGTGCTACATGAGGTTTCACCCTCGGCACTCGATAGTAACGCTGCAGTGTCGTTACAACTAAGGGGGGTGATGTGCGGTGTCGGGTCCTGGTCTTCAATCCCGTTGATCGGGTCTTCTGACGATCCAGCGCGGCAGTCGGGATAAGTGGGGTCACTGATAGGTCTCTACCCAGCCTAGACTAAACAGTTTAGGATATGCAGGTAATTATCAGCAGCAGGTTACAATGAACAGGCTATGCATCAGAATAGGTAAAGCAGCAGCAGCAGCAGCAATTCTAATGCAAGCATGAGAAATAGAATGGGCGATATCGGGATGATCAAAGGGGGGGGCTTGCCTGGTTGCTCGGCGGCAAGGGCAAGGTCTTCAGGGGTCGTCGAACTCCGGAGCTGCGTCGGTACCGGCTCTATCGAGAGAGAAGAGGGGAAGGAAACAGTATAAATATAGAGCAAACATGAGCAACGCAAAGTACGGCATGACAATATGCAGTGCCGGGTGATACTGGCGAAGGTGGGATTCATCCGGGAATGCTTTCCCGTTTCCGGACATTTGTCAAACAGATGACCGGAGAGGAACGGTTGCATGTTCGGATAGTTAGGGACGTGTGACGGACGAACGGACCGCGTATTCGAATTCGTCTCGTCATTCTGAGCAATTTTCATGTATAAAGTTTTTCGATCTGAGCTACGGATTATTTTCTATGATTTTCTAAAGTTTTATCATTTTCTGAATTTCTGAAATTAATCTAAATACTAAATTCGAATTTCAACAGTAACTGGAAATGCTAGATGTACCCAGAAACGTACCCAGCTGACCAGCACAGAGGCTGACAGTGGGCCCAGTTAACTTGGTCAACCAGCCTGTCAGAAGAGGCTGACATGTGGGCCAGAGGGCCCAGTCAGCAGTTAATTAGGTCAACGCTGTCTGGGTCAAGTTTGACCGGTGGGGTCCATCTGTCATACTCTCTAGTTAATCTAATTTAGTTAGTTAAGTTAATTAGCTAGGTGGGGCCCCACTATCGGTGTCATATTTTAACTGGACCATTATTCAACAGACTTATTTAGCTATGAACTAATCTAATTAGCTAGTGGGCCCATAGGTCAGTGGCACATAGGGGGGTGATTTGGGGTTAACGATGTTCCACATCAACAGGGTAACGACGGTGAGGCAGAGCGCACCGGCGACGGTCGTGCACTCGCCTTCGGCAACCGTTCGAGCAGCGGTTGGCACGAATTGGTCGAGGGCCTCGCCGCGCACTCACTGGAACAAACCGCAAGCACGGGGAAGGTCGAAGTCGGCCACCATGTCGGCGGCGAGCGGCGGCAGAGGCACGGCCTCGGCGGTCGGGCGTCTACGGGGCACGGGGAAGAGAGGGGAGAGGCCAGGGGGTGCCGGATGCTCACATCGTTGCAGAGGAGAGCTTGGGGGCGGAGGAACCCTGTCGGCGAGGTCCGGCGGCCGGACGGGGCGGCAGGCGCGAGGCAGAGCAGAGGGCTTGGGGGGGCGCGGCGCGGGGTCGACGGACTCAGCATGGGGCGAGGAGGAGGAAGTCGCGGCACGCGAGGTGGTGGCGAGCTTCGGTGGGGCGTGGCGATGACGACGGCGACCGGGGGTGCTGAAGGCGCGGCGCGAGGACGGCGAAGAAGCTGCGGGGCGGAGGCGGCAGTCCTCGGGCGCGGGCGTGCTCGCCGGGGCCTCGGGGAGCAGCGGCGAACGCGGCTGGGACGGCGAGGCGCCAGCGGGGGGGGGGAGGGCTCCGGCGACGGGGAGGGCGGCGATGGCGATGAGGCGCAGGGGCGAGTCGGCGGGGTCGGGGCGCGCGGGGGCGCGATCCAGAACGGGAGAGAGAGAGGTCGTGGGGGAAGTGGGGAGGGGATCGCTAGGGTTCGGTCGCCCCAGGGGGGCTGTAGGCGCCGGCTGGGCCGGCCTGGTTGGCCTAGAGGCCAGCTGGGCCGGCCTGGTTGGCCTAGAGGCCAGCTGGGCCATGGCCCAGTAGGGTTGCTTTATTTATTTTATTTTAATTTTTTGTTTATTTTGTCTTTTGTTTATTTATTTAATTCTTACGTCTCTGTTTAGTAAATAGTTAGGCCTCAAAATGGTTTTTATAAAACATGGCAATTGTTCCAATAAATACTAGGCATCCTCTACTACTACCAAAAATTAGTTTGGAGTTAATTTGAGTTCACACTATTTTTATAATAATTAAAATGCATTAATCCTAGCTGTTTTGGTAATGTTTGAGCCACCTAATTATTTTATTTATTGTTGATTTCAATTTTAGAATAGTCTCTGGAATATTTGCTATTTATTGAACATTTTAGTTTTTATGCTGGACAACTTTTATTTTCCACTTTTATTTAAATTTGAATTTTGACTTAGGAGTTGAAATGCAATATGATGTTAATGATGATCATGCACTGATAATCATGCTGACTTGGCATTATCAAAATGGGATTACTGTGGCTAACCACTGGGGGTGTTACATTTCTCAACCCAAGCTCAAAGGAGCTCGGGTGAACAGTAAAAAAATCAAAACACATTCAAAAAATCTGAATTATTTTTGACAATCTAGGAGCTTGCAAAATTTCATCATGGTATCACATTCCTAGAAGGCGTGGCAAAAATAAAAATCGATACTCTGAAAATGCTACTTTCGAAATCATTTTCGAGTAATGAATTTTCTCTGCCGCGACTTCTTCAAATGTGATTCCATGATGAAATTTTGCAAGCTCTTAGAACATTTTTCAATGTTTGTCATAAGAAAATCAGATTTTTTTTTTTGAAAATAAATTCAATTTGACTGTTCACCCGAGCTCATTTTAGCTCGGGCTGAGAAGGTGACTTTCCCAATATGTCATGTTTTCTGGAACATGGTTTTTTTACTCATGTTATTGTTGCTTATTGCCTTGCATTGGGTTTTGTGGTTATGCAATAACATGCTTATGTGAGCAAACATTTCTATTTAGTTTAAGACATGGTAAATTAGCAATCGATGCATCATATCGACTGTAGACGCATTTGGAGAAGGCATGATGTGTCCAGTTGACACGCTGAAAACAAGGCTTAAGCTATGGAGTCAAGGTATAATGACAGGGGTTGTGGGATCATTTCCAAAAACAACTATTCACTTTACATAGGCATGAACCATAGAGTTTCTTGTTTATTTAATCATTAAAATTTATATTTAATGATTTGTTGTTCCTCTTCTAATTAGTAGGAGTAGGGAATACTTGCTTGCTATTGTGTTTCTACACTTTCACTACAAGTTTTTTCACCACCATCGGGTACGCACATCAATAGTAACACAATACATGTTCCTCCCAGAATTATTTTGTTAGTGATATTTCTATTCATATTATCTAAAAGATTGATATGCTAACAAGATATTAGTAGTCCAAGCAAAGTAGTCAACATGTTGATTAGGTGTTTCTCCGTTCTTGGTTTAGTAGAAGCAAGGTAACTTGGTTCTTTGGTTTTAAATCTGCAAAAGTTGGTGGAATATTGAGTACAGAAAATGTCCACTAGATAGATGGATGTTCTATGCAAACGAGTTTGTGTTTTCAACAACTTGCAAAACTAGTTTCATGGTTGTGGGATTCAAAGTGGTGTTTGCCATGTCGGTTTTGGTGCAGGTTGCAAGGAAGAACTATAGCAAGGAGCTGGTATTTGCCTTCAAAGCCATATTATAACTCCCATCAATTCTCAAGTTGAAGCTACCAGTGCTATTAGGATTTTGATTGTGTCATGCCAACGTATAATTGGTTTTGTAGAGGAAAAATAAGATTATAAAATGTATATTATTTGCATACATCAATTTGTATGCAATGACAACCCTTTATTCATGTAGAACAATTGAATAAATAGGCCAAGGCCTTTTAGTTTGTTAATAATGCCTTCAAAGATTGTTACAATTGGTGGCAAAGTAGGGGGTATTTTATTTTCTTTATTACCTTCAGTGTGTGTGTTATAACATTACATAGCTTCTTTAGTAGATTATGTGAATGTGTCATGTAATCCTTTTTTGCTAGAGGTTGTGGTTTTTCCTTTTATAGTATTCTAAATCCCTTGAACATTTGAATTATATTCAATAAAAGATGGATGTGTGCATCACAAATGATGTAGAGCTCGTGGCTATTCCTTTTGAAAGAAACACGATGTACCTTGCCATTAACTTTACCTATTGAGAATTACTTATATTTTATATTCTTCCTAAAAACTTCTTTGAGCTTTGAATGGTAGGTGGATATAATGATGTTTCTTCTATCCACCATCCCCCTCTCCTTCCTGCGCATGATTTTTTTACACGCATGCACGCACACAAGTCGCCAGGTTATTTTGTCCCACGAGACCTTGTTTGGTCGCATGTTTTTCTCTGTGTTTTTTTTCATGTGTCAAGGGTTGCTTAGCTACATGGACCTGCTTTGGAGGGACAAGGGGCCAAGAAGTTACTCCACTGAGACTGCTTAGCCTACTCGAAGAAGAGTGATTTAACGTAAAACAATAGTGGACAGTGTTGTTTGATGTGCACGAGGATCCTACAAATACATGTTTGAGATGAATGATTTATTGATTTTTGCATGTCGAATAATTAAAAATATTGTTCGGTAAAGAGTGGGGGAGAGAGGAAAAAGGGATGCCTTGTATGCTTGTCGTGTGGAATGGGATGGTGGGTGGTAAGGAGGATGAGTATATATGAGGGTGCTCGACAGAAGGTGGGTGGGTGAAATCGTAGAACTGTGATGCTTATGTAAAAATATGACGACCCTGTAATTAGTGTATCCATATTATTTTTCTTGTCCCCATTGCAACGCACGGATAATTACCTAGTCTGAAAAAAGGAATTTGCAAGAATGCACTAAGTGTTGCTTTTGTTGGGATGAGGAGTTCATTCGGCCTTTATTCCTTCACTGCTCACTTGCCAAATTATTATGATGATCTGTCCATATAGCTTTTAGTCTACCTCCACCCACAAGTAGTATGAATATGTTTGAAAAGTGATTAGTGAGGGTGCATCCAAAGTTGAAGTTTATGAGAATTTACACTTTACTTTGGGCCATTTTAAACACTTGTAATAATTGTATTTTATTCCAAAAAATTACAAGTTATCTTCAGGGCATCCCATATGTAGTCATTGCTACAAAAAGAGGAGGATCAGGCACCCACGGTTTTCGACAAGAGATGATCTCTCGAAATTTGTTCAATCGATTTGGTTAGCGACCTACTAGGATTGGCATTTTCTTCTGAACTTTATTGTTTTTACATGAACTTTTAAATAGTAAATCAATATTAGTCAAAGATTGTGTGCATCACTCGATCAGGCTAGCACAACGGCGCAACCGCGCAAGGCCACCAGCAACATATAGTACGACCCAAATTTGTACTCAAGTAGCTATACGTCTGGATCGTAGAAGCTATTCAACGCAGACCTGTATCGGTCCGCAGAGCGATCTGGAGGTGGCAAATCGGAGACAACCATGAAGGGTTTTGCGGGAGTCCGGATCGTTGCCACACCACTTCTGACGTCTGGTCCACCCAAACCCCCCTCCCTCGCCCATGCGTGTTCCCGTCCGGCGCCAGCTGCCCGCATTCATGCTACTGTAGAGCGCGTCACTCCACATTAAAAACGACTCAGGATGGACACGACCTCTCATTGCCACCGTCATTGAAGCAGCACGCCGGTCGAGGGCGCAGCCCGCGACACGTCTCCGGTGTCTGCGCCTGTTCAACGCCGGAGACGCATTACTGGATGGGATGGGACGGATATCTACCACGCCCGTTGAATGCCCTGTCCGTTCGTAAGCCGGCATTAAATAGGCTCACCGGCCGCGAAACCCACTCCGGCGCTGCGCATTGATGCACCCGGACGGCTGGTCTCACCGGAATTCACTATTTAAAGACGGCCACACTCAACGAACTCCACGCCACAAGACAAGCCGCTCCCCATCCTCCTCCCTTGCACTGCATCCGCAATGACTGCAGGCTGCGAAGCTCTGTGGGAGAACTTTTCCACTGAGATGAAGCACGCAGTGGCCGCCCTTGCTGTCGTCTGGCAGAGCCACTGTGCCAGGCGGATCGAGACCAGCTTGCCGGCTAGCTCGCCCGAGGTGTCCGACGACGAGGACGACACCAGTTTGGAGACGGGCTCCGACGACACCGCCCCGGCTCCAGCGCCTCCTGTGCACACCGGCTTCACCAAGGAGCAGGGGCAAGAGCACTACAACGCCGCCATGGCGGAGGTGCACCCTGCGTCGGCGCCTTTGTCGGTGTTCAGCGAGCGCAGGAGGAACAACAGTACAAACCTGTTCCTCCTGGAGCAGCACCGGCTGACGGAGGGCCAGATCTACGGTGAGCGCGCGAGCGAGGAGGCCGTGGCGGCCATGGCCGCGGCGAACCCCAACTTCGTCGCGGAGCAGCGTGCCATCTACGATGTCGTCCGCGCTAAAGCCGACGCTCGCCAAGAAGCAGCCGCCGCCAAGGCCCAGCTCCAGGCGATCGCGGAGGGGAACAACGCCAGTTGCGCCTCCTAAGCGCTGTCGGCGAACTATCCG
Organism: Thinopyrum elongatum; assembly: GCA_011799875.1. Lineage (NCBI taxonomy): Eukaryota > Viridiplantae > Streptophyta > Magnoliopsida > Poales > Poaceae > Thinopyrum > Thinopyrum elongatum. Next base: position 371,421,245 of record CM022300.1, on the reverse strand, counting down.
GTGGCCTGGTAGGACGACAACAGCGTGGGCGGCACCATTTCCATCATGGACCTCACGTCCACTGGCAACGGACAAGGCGCGGACTCCTGCGAGAATGAGTAGCGCACGTAAGGCGGCAAGGCCATGTGTCCCATGTGGGTCAGTCCGTCTCTCGTGTTCTACTCTTTCTCGCCGGAGACCGTAGTTTCACTTCATCGGTCTTATCGGTGATGGCTCATGGAGATGGCGGATGACGGGCGACACGGGTTTGAACGGCGGATGACGGACGACACGGGTTTGAACGTCGGGCGTTGTCGCCGTATGATAGGTTTAGGATTGGTTCGGGTTTTTTTTGTTTGAAATCTAATAAAAAAAATTGTTTGAAATCTAATAAAAATCAGCCATTTTTTCATGAATACCGTTCGGTTTGTATGAAATCCACCCATGTTTGGATCGGTATGGTGAAAAAGTATTTGCAATGTATACGGACAGCCTCTCGTATCCATGACCGCGAATGCGGAAGAAATTTGAGGGTTGCGTTGGAGTTGCTCTAAGAGCGTATAGATACGAAAACACACCTCGACACATGGGTGCACATGTATACAGTAGACATTGCTTGTTACGGTAAAGTTTCATATTTGCTGATTTATTTTCTATTTTTAATTGTTTTTTGCTTAATCTGGTGTAGGCAGGTTCCAAAAAACCGCACCGATAAAAAACAAAAAAGACCATTCGCATAGATGAAAGGATTGCACCACAGTACAGAGGTTCTCATCACGGATCCATGGTTTGAAAAACAAGCACAAGTGCCAAATGCTTATTACATCGGATAGCTCGCCATAGCAGGACACAACGACAGGACAGAAACTAAACACACACACTCACGGACACATCACCACCACCGACCGCACACGACTTTTATTCTACCGACACGGCAACAGATCACAGGCCGATCTCTACCAACTCCGTGTCACGGTGGCGATCAACTCAGCTTCAGCAGCATGACACGTTTCTGCAAACACAAGCAACGATAAAAACACATTAATATTTTTGCCAAAAGGGAACGCAAATAATTCAAAAGATGGCAGATAAGCTAACTCCATCCGCTTCTACCGACTACTCCACCAGTTTATGGAGATGCTGTGAGTGTTATGCGAAGATGGAGCGAGTGAGGGGGCACTTACACCAGGGGAGGATCTTCCAGCGCTGGTTGTCGCCCTCGCACCACTTCCACAGCACGAGGGAGGTGCCGTCGCGCACGCCGCCGTGCTCCTTGTCGCCGTGGAGAGCGTCAAAGTTAAGGTAGATGTTGTTCACCATGCGGATGCACCGGAAGCCGGCGCCGACGTCGCGGCTCTCAGTCCACAACACTGACTCGTCCTGGTAGTTGGCGTTGTATGGCACCAGCTTCACCTGTTGGACCCAACAGCGAACCAAACAGTTCTTGTTAATCATTTAGTCTCAATCTCTCAGATCTTACCCCAATGAGACCAACAATTTCTATGCAAGTGACGAATGAATCGAAAAAGATCCGAGTGGCTTGGATGGTTGCTTACAGGGTGGCCCTCGCCTTGGGAGTGCTTGATGGCCTCGCCTGTCACCTTGTTGACGAGGGCGAAGGCCGGGTAGCCTTCCTCATCCTTGATGCGGTTGCTGTGCCTCATGTCCTTGAACCAATGCTGGTACTCGTCGCGGGGGTTGGTGGGCGCGAGGACCACAGTGCCGTTGCGGACGGTGGCGCTGAAGCCGTCGTCGGCCTTGCAGAAGATGCGCACGGTGGGCTCTGAGGAACCGCCGCGGGGGGCGTTGGCGCTGCCTCCGGCGAAGGCCTCTTCGCCCCAGGGGAGGATCTTCCAGCTCTGGTTGTCGCCCTTGGCCCACTCCCAGAGGACGACGGTGGTGCCGTCGTGCACGCCGCCGTGGTCCTTGTCACCGTTGAGGGCGTCGAAGTTGAGGCGGATGTTGTTCACCATGCGAATGCAGCGGAAGCCCTTGCCGACGTCGCCGCTCTCCGTCCACATCACGGACTCGTCGAGGTACTCCGGGTTGAATGGCACGAGCTTCACCTGCACACCCAAACAAATCATTCCACTTCCATTACTGATAAGCGCTAAATAAAACGAATCTAGATTCGGAAACTGAACGGACGAACAGTTGAACCATAACAGGGGAATGTTTTCTCAAGAAAGAAAGAGAAAAGAGAACCAAAGAGGGGAAATAAAAGATGACGAACCGGGTGGGACTGGCCGAGGGAGTGCTTGACGGCGAGACCAGTGGCCTTGTTGACGATGGCGAAGGCGGGGTTGCCCTCCTCGTCCTTGATCTGGGTGCTGAAGCGCATGTCCTTGAACCAGTGCTGGTGCTCGTCGCGCGGGTTGGAGGGGGCGAGGACGACGTTGCCGTCGCGGACGGATAGGCAGTAGCCCTCGTCGGCCTTGCAGAAGATCTTGAAGGTGGGCTGGTTGCCGCCGCCGGCGGGCGGAGCGTGGGCCGGGGGGTTCTGGCCATGGTGGCCGTGGTGACCGAAGCCGAACATGCTGTGATCTCTCGGGGGTTTGCGGGACAGAAGGAGAAAGGTTTTGGACGGGGCGATGAGGAACTGCGTCCCTTGGGTCCCGTTTATAGAAGGGTGTGCCCAATCACTGCCTAGTAAAAAGAATCCAAGGCGGGTTGAATTATTGTTGTACTGGGCGTGAATGTCACGGCTCAATGACACGTGGGGTCCGCCAGCCGAAAGTTCTGAACGGTAGGCGTGAACCGTTCGCTTCTGCCAGATGTCAGTCCAAACGCATTTGATGTCTTTAAAAAAAAAGTCCAAACGCATTTGTGCTTGCCTGCTTGGTTCATTTTTTTAACGCAGCACAGACTCACCCTATGAACGCACGCACGTACACCCCGTTCTATCCCTATGAACACCTTCGAGAGACTGAGCCCACATATCATCTTGAGATTTACGAAGTCATCGTAGGCGCCTCGTCGTCGACGGGAACGTCTTCTCCCACTAAAAGTGCATCGGCGGAAATCCTGAAATAAATTCAGAAATAATGCGAGCATCAGGACTTAAACCCTGATGGGTTGGGGATACCACTATCCCTCTAGCCACAGGTTGATTCGCGTCTGTTTGGTTCATGGACGGTGCAGTACCCGTGAGCTATTTCTTTTCCACTATCGTCCACGTTACTATTTTAAGACTTTCGTCTACTTGGGCGGCGCCGTGGTCTTGCGGGGCGCGCGGGGCTTGCCTTTGGCGGAGGCGACAGAGGTGAGGCTGGACGAGGCGAGAGAGGCGAGGCCGGCGACGGCATCGAGGGTCGACGCGCCGTCCATGGCAAACGGCCGGGAGCGCGAGCGGACGGAGTGTTTTGGGGAAGTGGAGGGAAATGGTGGTCACTGTGCCATCGACTGGCGGGTCGGGGAAGGAGTAGGCGCGTGTCACGCGCGTTCGTTTTGTGTCTGCGCCGACGCAAATGAGACCCAAATTTAAATTAGGAATGGATCGCCCGGCGAATAAAAAACAGACGAGTGTTCGTTTGGGTCGTCGTGTTAGACCGACTTTTGTGTTCATTTTAACAAGCACGAACAAAATGGATCGGCACGTTGGAGTTACTCTAATCTCCAAATGGATGTCGATCGCGGACACAATCATGGCGTTACTCTAATCTAACAAAATGACTTTTGTCCGAAGCTAGCTTCGAACCTAGGTGGACCTGCGGGGCATCAGGTTGAGGCTACCAATTGTACATGCCCTTACTTTTTTACCTTTGGCTAGGGGAAAGGACAAAAAGCTTTACCGGAAGGACGCGGCCCCATCCGGATCCGAATCGTGCTTCATATCTCGTGTGGTGTGGTGTACGAATGATGCGTCTTTGGGTGCACGCATCAGACAGAGTTCGGTGATGAGACATGCACGTATCGTTTTCCTATCAGCAAACTTTGTTTAAAGCAGGCAAATCAAACTTTTCCCTGATATTCCCATTACTTGTTTAGACTATCCACAATGGAAATAACATAAATGATAACTTCACACATCTCTTGACAAAACAAATAATATGACGGGTAATTAATGAGTAAAGAGAGGCATGTGGTAATATAGCTAGTTAGAGCAAGGATAATAACAGCGTCGGCAGCCGGCTGTAAGCCTGTGCCATATCATCAAAGAGCCAGCTTAAAGCCGAGCCATATAATAGGCTAGTTATACACCGGCTGTTAAGTGGGCTTCATTAAAGCTTTAAATTATTAGTTCTTTAAGCTGGGTATAAACACGATTGGGTGGAATCTCCTAGCGTCGGCCTAGCGCCAGCGGTGTGAGCTGCAAGCCGGCTGCTCTGCTTGTACTGCGTGCTATAGCCGGGCGACTGCAGGAGAGCCCGCTCCATTCTCTTTCCTGCTTTCTCTCTCTGCCACGTAGGATTTGGATGAGCTGGCAAATGCTATAGCCTGCTGAGTAAGCCTTATTATACATGCTCTTACAGTAATATCACACATATCAAGACAAGATGAGTCTACAACCTAATAAATAAAGTGTTGCATGATACTATATATATATATATTACTTTCAACTATAAAGATAGTAATATAATCTATTAACATATGCATGTCTTACGTTCGCTCTCCACGGGCCTCGACATGCGGCCAGCGGCATTGCGCACACGTAGGAGATGAATCACGCTGCATGCAGGCCTCGACGACGGAGAGTTGCCAGGTGTCAGCCATCGGATGTTGCATGGCCACGTTTCCTGGTGCGCATGCAAGGGTAGGCAGGGTTCCAAGAGGAGCGTGACTTGCATTAATCTTGGAAAAGGATCAAACAAACAAGAGATTTCATTTTGTGTAACGTGGCTATATTTTGAAGCAAAATGACTTCATTTGGTTTCCTTCCCCCGAAATGAATCAGAGTCAATAATTCTTGTCCTTTTTAGGTGACAATGCTTATTTCTTTGTTGGTTCCGGGTTAAGGGCATCCAAAGCTGACTCTCAAACTGTCCGCATCGGTTCGGACCGCGGAAGACGCGGTTCCGTGGCGTACTTTCTTTCACAAGTCGGAGATAAATATGGGAGATTTTTCGAACGTCCGGACAACACACAAGCCTGCTTCTAACCACACTGGCCCACCCAAACCCTCTACCTCGCCTGCGCACGTTTTCGCTCGAAACGGCCAGCGTCGCTCCAGAGCGTCAGTGCCCACATTCATGTCTGGCCCGAGCGGACGCGACCGCTCACTGGCGTTGGCATTGAAGCGGTGCGCCGGCCAAGAGATCGCTGCCCGCGCTGCTTTTCGGTGCAGGGGACTGCTCAGCGTTTAAACGACACGAAGGCCGCCCATCTGCCGCCCACATTACACGCGGTTGTCGAGGCGGCTACTCCGGCGGAACCCGTTGTAACATCCCCAATGGTTAGCCACAGTAATCTCATTTTGATAATGCCAAGTCAACATGATTAACAGTGCATGATCATCATTTGCATCCTAATGCATTTCAACTCCTAACTCAAAATTCAAATTTAGATGAAAGTGGAAAATAAAAGTTGTCCAACATAGAAACTAAATTGTTCATTAAATAGCAAATAAATCAGAGACAATTCTAAAATTGAAACCAACATCATTGGAGTTGGGTAAGTGACTCAAACATCCCCAAACAGTGACTAAAGATAATATTTAATTACCTTTTATTTAATCTAAAATAAATATGAAAAGATATTTACCCCAAACTAGTTTTTGGTGGTAGGATATATTGTGCTGTGATTTGTGGGCCAGCTCTCATATTTTACAAAAGTGCTTTGAAATAAAAACAAAAGCCTAAACAGAAACAAAAAAGAGAAAACAGAAAAGAAATTAGAAAAAGAAAAAGATAAAAGAAAAGCAAAACAGAAAAAGGAAAAAAAAGAGAAAAAAAAACCCCTCTCTCCCCTGGGCCACGGCCCAACAGGCCAGCCCACCACCCCCCCCCCCCCCCGGCCTCCCGCTGCTAACCCTACCTCCCCTTTCCCCTCTCGCTCGCTCTCTCTCTCAGACCCGACTCGCCGTACGTCGACTCGGCCGCCGCTCGCCGTTGCCATAGCCACCGGCCACCTCGAGCCTCTCCAGGGCGTCTGGGAGCACCGCCGCCGGCTACCTCTTCTTCCACGACCACCGGACCAAGCCGGACCGCCCCAGGCATCGCCGGCGTCGACCGTTTCCTCCGCCACGGCCAAAGAAGTTCCTCGCCGTCGATCTGCCCCACGCCGTCTTCCCCGCGCTTCTCCGAGCTCGGCATCCATCTTTGTGAGCACGCGCAGATGTTTTCCCCTTAGCCCGAGCTCGATTTCGAGCTCCGGCGCCGTTTGCCCCTTTGCTGATTCCAGCCGCCGCCATTTGTGCTCGCCGTCGGCGTTGCAGCCGTCCGCCGCTTGAACCGGTTGTGCCGTTAGGTTCGTCTCTTCGCGCACGTGTGCTTCGCGTAGTCGTCGCTCCATTTGGCCGCCGAAGCGCGTCTCCGGTGGCACGCCGCCGCGTCGGGCCTCGCCGCCGGCGTTGTGTGCGCGCGCGCGTTGAGTTTGACCCGGCCCTTTCTCACTGACAGTGGGCCCGGGGCTTTAGCTGTTAATTAGGCGCTAAATAGTCTGCTAATAAACGCTGACAGCTGGGCCCCTCTGTTACAAATGATTCAGTTAAAACGTTACACTGACATGCGGGTCCAATTACACTGTAGGAATTAGTTAATCTAATAAAACAGTTTAACTGGAATGTCTCTATGACACGCGGGTCCCACAGCCCCTTTGACCAGTCAACCGTGGACCAGTCAACTGCTGACTAGGCAGTTGACTGGCCCCACTGGTCAGTCACCGGTGCACACTGGGTGCAGTGCACCGGGTGCACCTAGCCTTTTCCTGCACTGTGCATAATTCGAATTGATTTAATTCCAGAAATTTCAGAAATTGCTTAAAACTTTAGAAAATCATATCTTTTAATACGTAACTCCGATCGAAAAACTTTATACATGAAAATTGCTCAGAACGACGAGACGAATTCAGATACGCGATCCGTTCGTCCGTCACACGTCCCTAACTATCCGAACATGCAACCGTTCCTCTCCGGTCATCTGTCTGACAAATGTCCGGAACCGGGAAAACATTCCCGGATGGATTTCTCCTTCCTCGGTGACGTGCAACCATACATTAGGACACACCCGGCACTGCACATTGTCATGTCATACTTTGTGTTGCTCATGTTTGCTCTATATTTATACTGTTTCCTCCCCCTCTTCTCTCTCGATAGCCCCCGACCTCGACGTCGTCCCCGAGACCGACGCAGTTCAGGAGCCCGACGCCACCATTGATGACCTTGACCTTGCCATCGAGCAACCAGGCAAGCCCCCCCTTTGATCATCCCGATATCGCCCATTCTAATTTCCCATGCTTGCATTAGAATTGCTGCTGCTACTGCTTTACCTATTCTGATGCATAGCCTTTTTATTGTAACCTGCTATTGATAATTACCTGCATACCCTAAACTGTTTAGTATAGGCTGGGTAGAGACCGATCAGTGACCCCACTTATCCCGACTGCCGCGCTGGATCGTCAGAAGACCCGATCAACGGGATTGAGGACCAGGCCCCGACACCGCACATCACCCCCCCCCTTAGTGGTAACGACACTGCAGCGTTACTATCGAGTGCCGAGGGTGAAGCCTCATGTAGCACTTCTGATGTTAACTCTGTAGAGTAGCTATTCGGTCGTGGTCATCGAGGGTGATTCCTCCTTCACCGCTTCCGATAACGACGCTGTCGTACAACACCTCAAGTGTGGACCCAGTGAGGGTGATTCCTCCGAGTTCACCTTGACGGATACATCGAGTAGGAATCCAACAAGGGTGATACCTCGGATTCCCCTGATGTTATGGACACACGGATACTTGGACTTTACAATGTTACTTGGATAGGCGGGTCGACCCTGAGGGGTACCCGCGTGCGCCTAAGTGGCGAGTGTTGTGAAGACGGATGCCAGTGTGGTGCCCGAGTGGTGAATACGAGGCGCGGCCGGGCATTCTTAACCCTTGCAGCAAGTCCTCGAGACGGGGTCACATCTTTCGTGAGTCTCTGCTCGTTACCGCAAGCCCCTAGTCCTAACGATTTGGATATTTGATCCGAGCAGGCCTCTGGCCTGATAGTACTAACCATCACGTGGGCATAGTATGGGCGTTCTGCATCGTATGCATCAGCCGAAAGCTCTGTCAGACGTCCAGTTCAGCACTGCGGCCGGGCTAGGCCGACACCATCCTGAGGGGTGGAGCCTGGTTCGCCCGGCACGCAACGACCCGGAGGGCGAGGGGCGATGGCCAAGACCCCCTTGCACTTAGGATGTAGACCGACGGGGACCTCTCTGCTGAGCTGTAGGTAGGGCTGCGGTGTGTCGTTTGACCGAGGCCGGGCATGACCCAGGAAAGTGTGTCCGGCCAGAGTTAATCGAGCGTGTTGGGTAAGTTGGTGCACCCCTGCAGGGAAGAACACTTCTATCGATAGCCGGTCCTACGGTAAAGGACACTCGGAGTTGTATCCCGATCAATACAACTAGAACTGGATACCTGTGATGAGACCTGTATGTATGGCTCTGGGATTGCTTCTCGCAGGGAGTCGAGAAGGGATCTCCGGACGAGGTTGATGACTGTATGGCTCTGGGATTGCTTTCTCGCAGGGAGTCGAGAAAGGATCTCTGGGTGAGGATGAGACTTAATGATACTACTACATTATATTGTACTGTTCTACTCTCTTCTATTGCTGCAAGACCGCTGAAGATGCTAGTCTTCGATAGGACTAGGCCTTCTCTCTATTCTGGCATTTCTGCAGCCCAGTCCACATATACAGCCTCCCTTTGAAAATGTTGCATATGTAGTGTAAATCCTTGCTTGCTGAGTACTTCTGAGTACTCACGGTTGCTTTGTTTTCCTTTTCTCCCCATATCAGTTTGACGTGACCAAGATGACGGAGCCCCCCTGAGACAGATGCCCCGTCGATCGACTACTACTACTACCTCGAGGATGGATGCTGCTACGAGTTGACTGACGACCAGGAGTAGGATCGGAGGGTCCCAGGCAGGAGGCCTTCGCCTTTCGATCGTAGTGTTTTATTTTGCCCCGCCTTTCTAAAGACCCTTCTGTTTCTCTTTTAATATCTGTACTCAGATATCTGATGCTTCCGCTGACGCTTGTACGCAAGCTTATGTATTCGAGCCCTCGAGGCCCCTGGCTTGTAATATAAAGCTTGTATGACTTTATTTATGTTTTAGAGTTGTGTTGTGATATCTTCCCGTGAGTCCTTAGGCTTGATCGTGTGCATTTGCGTGTATGATTAGTGCACGATCGGGCCGGGGGCGTCACACCCGTCCGTCCCTCTCCCGCCCACCATTGCTATATAAACCGTTGCCTCGACCATAGCCGCAGTCATCTGCCACCGATCCCTCTCTGCACCACTCCCACCATGGATTCCTCCCCCGCCAAAGCTTCCTGGAACGGACAAACGCCGGCAGAAGAAGAAGATGGCCGTCATTGCTGCAGGCAGGCAGCCGGAGGACGACGACGAGCCGACGGCACCCTCCTCGTCCGCACCACCCTCCTCCTCCCCCTCCGCGCCACCCTCGCCGGTGCATTGCACCATGACCATCGGCGAGGCCCATGCCCATTACATGGATATGGTGCGGGAGGAGCAGTTCTGAGAGGAGCAGGCCGACGCCGCCTACAACCATCAACTCCTCCATGAGCACCTGCAGGCAGAGGAGCAGCTCTTCGCCGGTAGGGCGATCACGCCGGACGTGGACTTGGCGGAGCAGGTGGCACTGCTCGACTCCTACCGCTCCGCCTGCGAGATCCGCCTCGCCCACTGGCGGTACCGCCAGCAGGCGACGGAACTGGCGGCCGCCTACAAGGAGTGCGACGAGGCGGGCGAGGCGGTCTTCGGCGAGACCGACGACGAGGACGACATCGCCAGATCGGCCGAGGCCGCGCCCCGCCACCACGACCACGAAGCCGGCACGTCCGCGGGCGAGAAAGAGTAGTGCACGGTAGATCGTCGCCGCTCGGGTCCCAAGAAGGCCACCGCTCCTCCCCTCCCGTCGACGCCAAGCTTGGTGGGCTGAGCATTAGCGCCCGATTAGTCTCTTGGCGGCGACGTGGAATCTCCAACGGTCCATCCAAAACCGAGCCGCAGCCCGCACAATTGGAGCGATTTGCACTGTTTTCGCGTAAAAACCCGTGCTATCGCAACCTTCTTCGATCTGATCGTCGTTGCCCTGTGCCCCAATTCCTGCACTTTTCACTGTCCACCGCCACATGGCCCATACGAAGAGCTACCAGAGCCAGCGGAGGTGGAGGATCCAGAGTAGGTGGCGTCCCGCAAGATCATTGGCGACATCGCAGGCCCATCACCTCAAAAAGAAGACAAAGGAACAAGAGGAGGTGGAGGCCGACAAAAAGAAGGGCGGCGGGCAGGGGCGTGGACAGGAGGCAGGGGTCGGGCTAGGGCGTGGACGAGGGGTGGCGCCACCCCCGTCCATGCACATGCCGCCATGGCCGGAGCAGTTCCAGCACCCTACTTCTACGCCACCCTGGCCGGAGCAGTTCCAGCGCCCTACTTCTACACCGCCCTGGCCGAAGCAGTTCCAGCACCCTACTTCTATGCTGCCAAGTACTCGTATTGCACCGACCTCGATGTGACACTGCTCCATTTTGCCGACTCAGCATCGTCGCAAATTGTCCGGTCACGGACATCAGGCATGGATCAGCTGGGTGCTCGCTCTTTATTCACCAATATGTCTCAACTGGGTGAGACGACGTATGATGACGCAGATAGGGAGTTGGTGGAGATTATCCACGGCGGAGGCAGAGGGTGGCTTTGAGAACGGACAAGTGGATGACTCGGAGTCGGAGGTGTATGCCCAACAGCCAGACACGTACACTCAGCAGTCAGACTCGTACACCGGGTAACCGGAGCAGGACATGTACGCCGATGAGACGGGCCTTGATCCGAAGGATTGGTCAGCCAATTCATAGAAGAGGGTCAGAGGAGAAAGTTTCAACATGAGGAAGAACGAATTGGTGTGCGATGCGTGATTGGCTACTAGCATCGATCTAATCCATGGCACGAAGCACAAGGACATGACATTTTGGTACAATATTTATTCTTAATTATCTCTACTCCTATAAAAAGCACAGTTGGTGATGATGGCGTGTCTGCCATCTGACGTTTCAAGCAGTGCGATCCGCATCAAACGACTGTCATCCAAGCTTAGGGAATTTTGCAAAAAGACGTCCATCACTGCGTCCACATTTACACTTAACTCCTTCTTCTCTCTCTCAGGCCCTCCCCACCTTATCCAGCCATGGAATAGATCTGTTGTAGCTCCGCTGCCGGTGCCATCCGTCACCAGCGCCTTTCCTGCCTCCTCCTCCTCCTCCTCACCGCCCACCACTGCCGCCCTTCCTCCTTTCCGTCTCCTCCACGCGCTCCCGTCCGCGACGGCCCCGTCACCTACAACTCCTACCCCGTCACTACTGAGGCGCTCCACAAAGCCAGTCCCCTTCGAGTACGAGCCTCTCCCTGAAGTGCTGACAAGCTTCCTCGCATGGTGTAGCCTAAATGGTTGCCGCCACCACCACCATTTGCTCATCCCCCTCGTCCTCCCACATTCAGCGCTACCGTGGATACTAAGGTCATCTCCCTCTCCACGCTCACACCCTCGAATGTACAGGACCGCACCACCGTCCATCGCTTCCGTTATCCCCCCACCCCTTCATCCATCTGAGAGCCGCCTTCACGGCTTCACCATTCTTCTCCGTGGTAGTATCTACCTAGAAGGTCGCGCCGCCATCCAAGGTTGCCATCCACGGTCTTCACCGCCTCCTACAATACCGCCACGCCTACCACCTCCAGGAAGGACATCGTTGCTGCTTGTCTGCAAGGTATTCGGCCTCATCCTCTCTATTTTTTTGGCATTGTGCATTGTACTCCATGGCATAAATTGATGACCGTTTCTTCAAATGTTCACTACAGATTTGATACAACTGGTAGAAATTGGTTGTCTAACGATTGACACTAGGTATGTTTGATGGCAGATTTATGACTATTGGCTCTATTTTTGTATAGTAACAAATTAATGGATTTTTCAAGCTTCTTGTAGAATAGTTTTAGTTGTGTGTTATCATGTATGGTGTATGTGTGTGAGATCATGATCATGGGTTGTGTTTTGGAATAAGCTGGCAATCTTTTTTTTGTTTATGTGACTATGTTGGCAAAAATAGTTTTCCAATTGTTTGCCATCGATATTTGGTGCAAGAGAAAGAGAAGTTCTACACTGTACATTGTTCGATGTGGCTATTTATAAAGCTTTTGCATTTGTTACTTCTTGCACGATTCTCTTTTTTTGTCTATACCTATATGTTGCACTGATATAGAATACTAAATTGATAGATAATCATACAATTAAACAATGCTACGATAGATAATTAACCTTCACGTGACAAGCTTTTAAGAATGCATATAGTGTGATGTTTACATCTATTGGACATATTATTCCAACAGCCTAGGATTAATCAACCCGCATAAAAAGAGCCTAGGCATAATTGGCTCGTTCTTTAGGCCTGGATGTAGCCTTTCGCTTCTCTTGTTTTCTCTACATTGGTTTGTACTTGCTCTGCTTAAGTGCTGAATGTGTGCTTGGCTTCTTGCAGCTTGCAATGATCAGAGAGGAATGACAGGTGCAGCAAGGGGGTAGCGGCAGTCGGTAGGCTCACACTAGGACCTGGAGTCTGTAAATTAGTTGGTCGGATACCATGTTATTAGATATCCTGCTGCTAGAATAGCTTACGAAAATTATTTGTGATGACTTATATTTCTGTAGTTGTATTAGTGGGTAACCATCATGTGAAGGGTTACTTATATTTGTGTTGTTTTCATGACAAGGTTTCGAGAGAGGAATTGTTATATGGGGTTCAGATAAGGGAGATACACATGGTCTTCTTACAATATTCCTTCTTTTCTCTATATCTTTGGCATATACCAAAAGATCTGACAAATTTAAGTCATTTGCTTTCGCGTTCCCTTGCTTTGGCGCTCATGATATTTTGGAGGACTTCTGTTTTTTTGGTAGTTGTCTTTGTTACTCCTTCGTTAATAAAATCTGGACAGCGCCTACAACAGGCTGATTTGTCATTGGTGCCTCTGCTTTGCTTGGTAGCTCCACATCCAATATTTGTTTCCTTGATGTTTGTTATCGGCATTTATTTTTAGAAACCACGTTGATCTAAGAAAGTTATAAGTAGCCAGTACTAATAATTTTGTATGTATGTACATGTGCACTCACCCCTTCTATATACATATGTTTCAAAAGCAGGTGTTACTGTAAGATTTTGTTTCTTTGCTCCATACAAAAACTGCAAGTGTTGTTCTCGGTATTTCCCTTTGCCTACCCCCCCCCCCCCCCCCCCCCGCGACACACACTCATTTGTTTTTTCTTTGCCCAAATATACCACATACCATTATGTACGAAGTGGTGATTGTTTGATGTATACAATATTTATTCCTTCTATAAATGAAATCAATAGCTCTGCGGTTGGGTTTAAGAAAAAACTGTGTTGGAGCTCAGTTCTTCCATGTGTCAAATATTTACATTTATGAATAAACTTCAGATGAGAGGCATTTATGATGCTTTCTATATTCCAGTGCCAATTATCCATGCATGCAACACTTCTTGAATTTTTATATACTCTCTTATGTATGCAAGTTATGTATAAAGTGTTTTTATTTGTGTTCTCTTTTTTCATGCGAGTTCCCTTGGATTCAAAGATAAATCGGATAAGAGAAAATGTTTGGCTTGGACGAAAGGGGTCGGAAACCATATGATTGATTGTGCTTGATGCGTACCTATCAATGTCTAGGAACATTTTCATTGTTCCAGCCAAATGAATTGGTTCTTGAATTATAATTGAAGTAGACAATGTTCCACTGGACCTTTTGTGATCCGTAGCGTAGCACGGACATCTTACTAGTATGACTACAAGAATTTTAAGCCCTACCACAACAGAGTCATGCACAATCATGGGACAAAGCCGCTCAGTGATCCGTGGTACACCATCCAAGAGTCATTGAACAAGTATTGCAGCCACCGCAAACCACTAATCGGTTGATGACCAAATGGTGCACAAATCGCTAAGCAAGTAAGTTGTTCTGCGTGTTGGTCATTGACCGGATATGCAATTTGTTGGGCGGATATGCTCTATGTGTTGGTCATTTGACCGGATATGCACCTTGTTGACAATGTACTTTTTTTGCTCGCCCTCTCATGCGTGCAACTTGTGTTTCAAGGTGGAGAAGAGCTTCGTCCTTATGCATTGTTGGTTGAAGTTGGATACGTAACCCAAGGTGATGCAATTGGATAGCCAACTCATGTATTCATATCCGTGGACGAGTCAGGATCAGTCTGCGGACAACTTGTGTGTCTGTTTTAGCGGACGGTGTTGGAGATGCCCTAAAGGCATAAATCTAGTACTATAGTAACAAACGAGTTGCACGTATTAACTTCAATGCGGATCACCAAATAAAAAAAAAACTTCAACGTGGATCAAATCAGACCTCACCAAGTCTTTGAGGACATGTCCACGTGTTCATGAAAAGGGACCGGGGGCGGACACCATCCAACAGCATGCACTAAATGTCTATCTCATTGTAAATGGATCTTTTAGAAAGCAGACGAAATTCATGCTAAATCAGATGATATTTGTTAAATTTTGATATATTACAACCAAAACAAATAGAATTTAACAAATTTTTAACTAACTGAACCAGATTTAGCCTAAACCTAAACTAAATTAAGCGAGGTATCAGACGGGACCTTGTGGGCATGGCCTCCATGGCCACTGGCACCTCCGTTGTTATTGTTGCTACTGACCAATCCGCTGCCGTCCTTTTAGTGGTGGAAGGCCTACTAGGGGTCGTGGCAGCCTTGATCGTCCGCCGTAGCGCGCTCATGGCGCAACCACTCCGTTGCCTCCCCATAGCGGCAACGGTCGGCACCGGAGTTCGGCTTGCACCACCCGACATTGCCTTTAAGAGGGGCCAACCGCTCGGATCTGGAAAACTCCACTTTGACGAGTTGGTCGCCGAACTAGCGACGACGATGGACGAAGATCTCCGCAGTGGTCCTCGACAGATTAATGCCCAGGGCCTTCGTGAGCATGGGGTCCACTAGAACCCAGGGTGGCGCCACGTCAAACCATGCCAAAGGCGCTAGGCACTGTGTGTATTGACGCTCCCGATACTCGACCTCGTACGCCTCTCAGGAGGGCGTCATCACTATGGAGGAGGACGAGCCACGGCCGCCGAAGTAGTAGGCGAGGCAGCCGCGAGCATTGGCGACTCCTCCTTCTTCACGCCAGGTGCCGCTGGTTCCTGGATTACCGATGGGGCGGTGATAGCAATGCCACCTCCTTGTGGCAGCGGAGGCAGCTACCAGTAGGGACAACAACTATTCCTTGATGTGGCGTTCGATTTGAATGTCGCGGTTGCACAGGGACGGGAGCGGCGCGGGACCGTGATCGTAGCAGGACCGCTCGAGTAGCAACTCTGTATGATGTGCGAACTTTTGCGCCCTAGATTTGGGCTGAATATGAGGGGTGCCAGACAGCCAGAACGTTTGGGGCCGGTTCGAGGCGCCCGACTGGGTCATATTTTTTTGACCAATCAATTATTGGTCCGTTTGTCTGGGTGTTTGGGGCCGGTTTGAGGCGCCCAAGCATAGATACCGTGACCCCTTTCAAGTTTGGTTTTGATTTGTACAGACATTTTTTTACAAATGTCTTTTTTTAACAAGTACAGACGCAAGCGCTCATATATACGCGCATACACTCACCCCTCACCTCTATGAACACACACACACACTACTCCTATGAGCATCTCCGAGAGATTGATCCGACATATCATCTTGAGATTTTACGTAGTCACCGTAGACGCCTCGTAGTCGATGGAAACGTCTCCTCCCACTGAACATGCATAGCCGGAAATTCTAAAATAACTCAGAATAAATGCGAGCACCAGGGTTTGAACCCTGGTGGACGGGATATCATTGTCCTCCTAACCATTCAACTACAGTTGGTTCGCTTTTACGAATGTCCGTTGGATGGTAAAAGTAAAATAATTCTAAACATTCAGAGATGATTCGGAGATTCGCGTTGGAGTTGCACTTATAGAAGCAACTGACGCCCGAGGAACATGCCGTGTAGTCGGCCAAGAGGAAGGGCCGGAGGCACGCGCAGGACGTAAAGATCGAATCAGCTGCCGTCGCCGCCCTCTCCGCCGCTGCACAGCAGGAGGAAACCAATGCCCGAGTCGACGCGGCAATGAGGGAGGCCCTGCTCTACCTAGGGTTAAACCCTGGCCAACACGGGCTTGTCAGCGCCGCTGTGGCCGCGGCCAGCACGGGCTCGTCGGCATTTCCTCGGATGGTGCTGCCAGAGTCGTCGTGCACGTCTGCCACACAGCTGATTCTCGGATTTCATGTCTATCCGCAAAGCCTCCCGCTTCTTTGGGGAATGCTCGCAAGAGGTGAGTGTGGTGGCACCGTCCGCGCCCGCGCCCATGGCCATCAACCTCAAACGCCATACCAGTGGCCGGTGCATCATCCTCCGAGGGGGCGAGGAAACACCCGCGGGAAATACCAGCCGACATGCTTCCCGACGCCCGCAACCTGTTCGACAGAATGCCGACGATAGGTGACGACGAAACGGCCAACCGTTTCATCATCGAGAACATCATCATCGAAGGCGGTGCGGGGCCGCTGCCTCCGCTGGCGATGCCGACGCGCTGCCTTTGATCCCGAGGAGACCCAAAGCCAAGACAACCGAGTGCCATAGCCATTCATGCCCGCCACCTATGATCAAGCTGGCATGGACGACACCTTCATGCAAGATCAGGTCGGTATGGGCAACACCTTCCTGCTCGACCACGAATTCCCAGAGGACTACGGCCTTGAGGAAGAGGATGAAGTGGACATCGACGGGGAGCTTTTGTTCGAGGACGAGCTCGCCAACAAAGCCGGCGCAAACAAGAAGCGCAAAAGCAAGCGGACAAAGGCATACACATTGTCCGAGGACAAACTCCTTTGTGAGTGTTGCAGAGACATTGGGCAAGACCCCAAGGTCGGCACTGAACAAAAGGCATCAACCTTTTGGGTTCGTGTTCATCGTGAGTACCATGAGCGCAAGAAGTTTGCGCCGTATCAAATGGAGAGCAAGCGTGGGTGGATGTCTCTCTCGAAGCGATGGAGGGTGATACAACAAGAGTCCAACAAGTTTTGTGCCACCCTTGAGACCATCAAGACATGCCCCGTGAGCGGCATCGGCATGAAAGATATGGTATACATGCGTCCCTCTTCGTATCCATTTCCGTTATGCTTGCATGTTAATTTGCATGTCCATTAGCCCATATGCTTGCATGCTGTTCATTTGTAGGTATTCCAAGTTTTAGAGGCGTTCAAGGCCGAACATGAGGGCAATTCCTTAAACCTCTCCCATTGTTGGATGGTCATCAACGGGGAGGAGGAGTTCAAGGCGCAATATGCCGCCGCCAAGGCACGTGAGGGGGGGGGGGGGGAGGAAGCCGTCGAGGAGCATGGGGAGGGCGAGAAGCCACGACCACGAGGGAAAACCAACTCCAAGAAGGAGGACAAGAGAGATGCGGCGTCGATTGCCTTGCATGCCACATTGAAGGGCATGATGACCAAGAAGGACACAAAGGACGAGAAGCGCCGGCAAGATAAGGAAGAGCAAATGAATGCCTTCATGGAGATCCAAAGGAAGAGCCTTGGGCTCGAAACGGAGAAGCAAGACAAGATGCTTGAGATGGAGGCGGAGAAGCAACCCAAGATGCTCGAGATCGAGGCTACCGATGCCAAGACCAAGACAAAAGAAGTGGTACTCGCTAGCATGATGACGGCGATGGAGATCATGAAGGTCAACTTGAACACCGTTCGCCGAGGAAGATGCCATGGTTCGAGAAGATGCAGGCTGACATGCTCAAGTTCAACGACGAGTGATTTATGGCGGAGAGCGTCATCCTTTTTTTGTATACCAGCAAGTGTGCTGTCATGATCACGACTGAGATGGCGTGGCTGAACTCCCGTCTTTTTTTTTGTGCTGGCATGTGTGCTGACCGCTGGCAAGTGTGCCAGCATGAACTATGTGATGGTTTTTTTTTAGGCTGGCATGTTGCTAGCATGAACTCTAGAATGATGGCATGACCGCTAACATGATCTATGACCGCGGGTCTTTTAAAATTTATGCGCGAACATAAAATGGGTCGCATTCATTGAACGCATGACCGAACCAAACATAAAACGAAACGGACGCCGGACGACCGACCCAAATGAACGAAAAGCGGACGAAGTGCGTCTCGTTTGGGTCGGCGTGATTGGAGTAGCTTTTATTAACTTCAAATATATGTTCGGCGGCCACCACAGAGTCATCCAGGAAACGGGCAAAGTGGCCTTCGGTGGAGTGCCGGATTGCAGGAAAGTAAGCTACTTCTCTCACGACTAAACTATAGTCCCGATTTCTTTTAACACTGGTTTCTCCAAAACTAGTATATTTTGTGAAAAGTACCGTCAATGGCAGACCAAGATCATGAAATTGATGTTTCTAGCGGTACTAGCATGTGGTGCCAAAGAATCTATCATACATTTCCGTGTCCTTTTTTTGTATAAAGTAAGAAATAATTGTGTTGTGTAATACTCCATCCATTCCGTGGGTATAAGAACATCTCCAACGCAAATACCCTAAATCGGAAATGTATAACCCATGGTCCGAAATGTCAAATGTCAATCACTTGTGATCGCCGGACCATCCGATAAGTATCCGTCATGATGGCGCGGTAGCTTTGGTTCTCGATCCAATAGTTGACGTTTTTCATCTAACCAGGGTCCTCATGGACGGTGGTAGTAGCCTCAACCTTATATCTGCTGACATCGTTAACAAGATGCGCATCGACCCGTCCCAAATAAAGTCCAGTATTTATGAGCATTTTTTAGACATGTCTAGATGCTTCTCATGAATCCAAATTTGGACCATTCTCAACATAAAACAATTTTCTCAGAGCTCGGTGTTGGATATTAGGCTGGAGAGAGCTAGATTGGTAAGGTTTCTTTTCTAAAGAAATAAAAATGTCCTTGCCAACTTATTTTTTAGTTCAATCACACATTATCTTATCAAGTTCCCCGAAACAGGTCCACATCCCTTGCCCAGTGCAGGGAAAACCCAGAGGACCAACCAATTGGTTCGTTGTTGCAAATTTCATCGATATGAGCTTCGACTTTCTCAATCTTAAGAGAGATTTAGACCAAATTCTGACGCCAATTTCAGATGTAGTATACAATTTCAAGATGTTTTTCATAGCAAGCTATCCTCATTGCCCTTTCTTCAATATCTAGAGTTTTGGAATAAGGCACATGAGTGCCAAAGTTGGAAACAAGGTTTTTTCTCTCCTTGTTTCTAGAGAGCTCCTTGGTTATACACAGTTCTTCTTTTGATAATTTTCTGTTTGTCGCAGACTATGCTGCTGATACGTCTCCGTCGTATCTATAATTTTTTACTGTTTCATGCCAATATTATACAACTTTCACATACTTTTGGCAACATTTTATATGATTTATTGGACTAACCTATTGATCCAGTGTCCAGTGCCAGTTCCTGTTTGTTGCATGTTTTTTGTTTCGCAGAATATCCATATCAAACAAAGTCCAAACGCGATAAAAATTTACGGAGAATTATTTTGAAATATTTATGATTTTTTGGAGGTGGAATCAACGCTAACGGAGGCCCACGGCCTCCACAACCCACCAGGGCGCGCCGGGCACCCCCTGGCGCGCCCAGGTATCTTGTGCCCTCCCCGTAAGTCGGTTGGGGCCCTTCTTCAGGCGCAAGAAAGATAATTTATGGAAAAAAAAGTGTAATTTTTTTAGCGCAATCGGAGTTACGGATCTCCGGGAATTTAAGAAACGCTGAAGAGCCAGAAAACAGGAACGCGAAACAGAAGAGGACAGAGAGACAAATCCAATCTCGGAGGGGCTCCCGCCCCTCCGCCGCCATGGAGGCCATGGACCAGAGGGGAACCCTCCTCCCATCTAGGGGGGAGGCCAAGGAAGAAGAAGAAGGAGGGGGGGGGTTCTCTCCCCCTCTCTCCCGGCGGCGCCGTAACGCCGCCGGGGCAATCATCGTGTGACGGCGATCTACTCCAACAACTCCGTCATCTCCACCAACAACTCCATCACCTTCCTCCATCTATATTCAGCGGTCCACTCTCCCGCAACCCGCTGTACCCTCTACTTGAACATGGTGCTTTATGCTTCATACTATTATCCAATGATATGTTGCCATCCTATGATGTCTGAGTAGATTTTTATTGTCCTATCGGTAATTGGTGAATTGCTATGGTTGGTTTAATTTGCTTGTGGTTATGTTGCTGTCCTTTGGTGCCCATCATATGAGCGCGCGTGTGGATCACACCATAGGGTTAGTTGTATGTTGATAGGACTATGCATTGGAGGGCAAGGGTGACAGCAGCTTCAGCCTAAATATAGAAATTGATACGTACGGGATTGAAGGGGGGCCAATATATATCTTAATGTTGTGGTTGGGTGTTTTACCTTAATGAACGTTAGTAGTTGCGGATGCTTGCTAATAGTTCCAATCATAAGTGCATAGAATTCCAAGTAAGGGACGACATGCTAGCAGTGGCCTCTCCCACATAAAAACTTGATATCGGTCTAGCAACGTAGTCAATTGCTAAGGGACAATTTCGCAAATCCTACCACCACTAATCCACACTCGTTTTACTAAAATTAATTGTTTCTTTATCTAAACAACACCTAACTTTTATTTTCAAGTTCTTTATTATCTTGCAAACCTATCATACCTACAAAGTACTTCTAGTTTTATTCTTGTTCTAGGTAAAGCAAACGTTAAGTGTGCGTAGAGTTGTATCGGTGGTCGATAGAACTTGAGGGAATATTCGTTCTACCTTTAGCTCCTCGTTGGGTTCGACACTCTTATTTATCGAAAAAGGCTACAAACGATCCCCTATACTTGTGGGTTATCAAGACCTTTTTCTAGCGCCGTTGCCGGAGAGCAATAGCGTGGGGTGAATATTCTCGTGTGTGCTTGTTTGCTTTATCACTAAGTAGTTTTTATTTTGTGCTCTTGTTTTCTATCTCTAGTTATGGGTAGAAAACGAAAAATACCAAAAAAATTAGTTGAACCTACTAAGCCCATGGTTGAAGAACCACCCAAAATCTATCATACTGCTGAAGCTTTCTACTTGGATCATCTTCGATCCCTATGAACTCGTGCTGAAACCCCAACTAGCTTAGTTGAGGGAAAACCATTACATGAGCATGCTCATTTTGTGCGACACCGCTTGTCTCAAAAAGGGAAACTTTTACGGCATCAAATTAATACTATGCAATGCTATGCTTGGAATTTGTGAGCTTCCCTACCAATGTGAGTTTAGTGATAATGGAATCTTATCTTCCTATGCCAAAGATGTTTATAATTACTATGATATTGAACAAATTGAAGAATTTGTTGCTTTTAAGGGTGCTTATGAAATTGCTTCTTTGATTGAAAAGTATGATGCTACTCTTTACAAATCTAATTTTTTTGCCATATTTAAATATTGCTATGAAAATTATTCTTCTAATGCCTATATTAAACCATATATTGAGGACTTCTCCGTTGTCCAAGAAGAGACTAATATTTTGCAGGAGTCTATGGAAGAAGAAATTGATGAAACTGTGAGCTCATTGGATGAAAAAGATTATGAGGAGAGCAAAGAACAAAAGGAGGAAGAGCGGATTAGCTACCCGTGCCCACCTTCTAATGAGAGTAACCCTCCAACTCATACATTGTTTAATGTCCCTTCGTTCTTACCGAAGGATGAATGCTATGATAATTGCTATGATTCCGTTGATTCTTTTGAAATATCCCTTTTTGATGAAATTGATGTTTGCTATGCTTGTGGCCAAGATGCCAATATGAATTATGCTTATGGAGATGAATTTGCTATAGTTCCTTATGTTAAGAATGAAATTGTTGCTATTGCACCCACACGTGATAGTCCTATTATCTTTTTGAATTCTCCAAACTACACTATATCTGAGAAGTTTGCGCTTATTAAGGATTATATTGATGGGTTGCCTTTTACCGTTGCACATGATGATTTTGATGAATATAATATGCATGTGCTTGCTACTCCTACTTACAATTATTATGAGAGAGGAACTATATCTCCACCTCTCTATGTTTCCAACACGATAAAATTGCAAGAAACTGCTTATGCTATGTATTGGCCTTTACTTGATGTGCATGAATTGTTCTTGTATGACATGCCGATGCATAGGAAGAGAGTTAGACTTCGTCATTGCATGATTTATGTTGCTTTGTGCTCACTACTAAATGTCAAATCATTGTTAATTAAAATTGGCTTTGATATACCTTGGGATCCGGGTGGATCCATTATTTGAGCACTTTATGCCTAGCTTAATGGCTTTAAAGAAAGCGCTGCCAGGAAGATAACCCGGAATTTTTAGAGAGTCATTTTATTTTTTTGAGTGATTTTATAAAGTTTAAAAACAAAAAAATATAGAAGGGAACCTAAAAACTTTTTCAAAAAGAGAAGCGATTGAAAGGTGATGTATTGGAGAAGTGAGGGTCGACCTTGAACACTTGTGTTCATGCTCATGGAAACAATATAAATTTTTCATGAAGATTCTCACAAAATAAATTATCCCCTTGTACAAATCCATTGTATTATAAAAATAATGTGCCAAGATTTATCTTTAGGATGATTAGATTGCTTGTTGGTATGTGTGGTGCAAAAACAGAAACTTTGGCTGTAGTGCATGATTTTACAATTTTTACTGGAATGTCAAAAGTTTTTGAAAAGTATTTACATACAAATTTTTTATTTTTTCCTAATTTTTTAGAATTTTTGGAGTACCAGAAGTATGGTAGATGTTCAGATTGCTACAGACTATCCTGTTTAAGACAGATTCTATTTTTGATGCATTGTTTTGCTTGTTTTGATGAAACTATCGATTCTATCGGTGGTATAAGCCATGGAAAAGTTATAATACAATAGATACAATGCAAAAACAAAATATGAATGGATTTGCAACAGTACTTAAAGTAGTGATTTGCATTATTATACTAACGGATCTCACGAGGTTTCTATTGAGTTTTGTGTGGATGAAGTGATCAAAGATCGAGGAGGTCTCGATATGAGGAGAAGGAGGAGAGACAAGAGTTCAAGCTTGGGTATTTCCAAGGCACCACAAGTAAATATCCAAGGATACTCAAGCGTCTAAGCTTGGGGATGCCCCGGAAGGCATCCCATCTTTCTTCAACAAGTATCGGTATGTTTTCGTCTTCGTTTCGTTCATGTGATATGCGTAAATCTTAGAGAGTCTTTTGTGTTTAGTTTTCACTTTTATTTTATGCACCATGCTGGTATGAGATAGTCCATGGTTTATTTATAGAATGCTCTTTGCACTTCACTTATATCTTTTGAGTATGGCTTTATAGGATGCTTCATGGGCTTCACTTATATCATTTGAAGTTTGGATTGCCTGTTTCTCTTCACATGGAAAACCGTTATGCTCTTGTGCTTCACTTATATTTATTAGAGCATGGTATTTTTTTTAGAAAGAATTAAACTCTCTTGCTTCACTTATATCTATTTAGAGAGTCAACGGGAATTGGTCATTTGCATGGTTAGTCATAAAATCCTACATAAAACTTATGGATCACTGAATATGATATGTTTGATTCCTTGCAATAGTTGTGTGATATAGAGATGATAATATGTGGGAGGTACTAGTAAACATTTGTGGTTAGTAAGAATATTGGTGTTAAGGTTTGTGATTCCTGAATCATGCACATATAGTCTCTCTTTATGCTATGAAGTTGGAGCATGATTTATTATTGGTCTTCCTTATGAGTGGCGGTCGGGGACGAGCGATGGCCTTTTCCTACCAATCTATCCCCCTAGGGGCATGCGTAGTAGTACTTTGCTTCGAGGGCTAATAAACTTTTGCAATAAGTATATGAGTTCTTTATGACTAATGTGAGTCCATGAAATAAACGCACTCTTACCTTTCCGCAATTTGCTAGCCTCTACGGTACCATGCGTTGCCCTTTCTCACCTCGAGAGTCGGTGCAAACTTCGCAGGTGCATCCAAACCCCGTGATATGATATGCACTATCACACATAAGCCTTTTATATCTTTCTCAAAACAACCACCATACCTACCTATTATGGCCTTTCCATAGCCATTCCGAGATATATTTCCATGCAACGTCCACCGCTTCTGTTTTGATGACTTGAGCATTCATTGTCATATTGCTTTGCATGATCGTAAGATAGCTAGCATGATATTTCCATGGCTTGTCCATTTTTTGGTATCATTGTTATGCTAGATCATTGCACATCCTGGTACACTGTCAGAGGCATTCATATAGAGTCATATTTTGTTATAGGTATCGAGTTGTAAGTAAATAGAAGTGTGATGATCATCAATTTTCATTATTAGAGCATTGTCCCAGTAAGGAATGGATGATGGAGACTATGATTCCCCCACAAGTCGGGATGAGACTCCGGACCAAAAGAAAAAAAGAAGAGAAAAAAGAAAGAAAAAAAGGAAGAAAAAAAGAAGAAAAAAAGAAAGAAAGAAGGAAGAGAAGGGGCATGCTAGTTCCACACTTGTGCTTCAAAGTAGCATCATGTTTTTCATATAGAGAGTCTCATATGTTGTCACTTTCATATACTAGTGGGAATTTTTTATTATAGAGTTAGATGCACACCCACTTAGTTTTCATATTGAGCTTTCATACACTTATAACTCTTAGTGCATTCGTTGCATGGCAATCCCTACTCCTCGCGTTGATATCAATTGATGGGCATCTCCATAGCCCATTGGTTAGTCGCTTCGATGTGAGACTTTCTTACTTTTTTGTCTTCTCTATATTTACCCCTATCATTATACTCTATTCCCCCCATAGTGCTATATCCATGGCTTGCACTCATGTAAGTGCGTTATGCATTCATTTTTCTTCCTAATTTATCTTCGGGAAACTCCCATTCTTCTAGCTTTGTCACTTATGCATTCACTCCTCTTTCTAAAATTTTGTAAATCATAATCAGTTATGCTCGAATAAGTTCTACTCATCTAGCTTTCACACTTGTAGTAATCCATTTTTCTGTTTCCAGATGGTTGCAGGGTCTGGATGAGTTGGAGTAATTGGAAACTATAGTATGGGAGTTCATCATGGCAAGTCAAAGAAGAACTTAAAGAAATACATCACTACCCAGTAACATGAATACTAGACTAAGTATGCAAGTTGTAGAAAAATTTGAGAACTTAGAAGGCATCAGTTCTTCTATATCTTCTATTGATATTGGAGTTTTTGAGTGAATGCTTTCTATCCAGTAAAAAACATTTTGAAGTGACTAGCCGAAAACTAGTACAATTTTATGTACTTGTTCATTACAATTTATGCACAGTGAATGCTTACTATCCTGCAAAAATGCTTATTACCTAGTATATTTTTTTTGCCTCTTTCATTGAAATTTTTAGATTCATTTTTATGGTGAGAACAACATTTTTTTCTTGAGTTGTACAATAAAATAAGAAAATTTTAATTTGATATGCACAATTTACCGAGGAATATGTACATTTTTTCCCCAAAAACATTTTTCTTGAGGAATATGTACATTTTCAAGTGGGAAAGACAAAAATGTATCCAAAGAAAATATAGTGCTAGTTGAATGTATCAACCAGAAGTAGAAGCAAAGAATGAAGAAAGAAAAAAATGTATCCAAAGAATTTGTACCAACCAGAAGAAAATGTATCCACAAAATTTTGTACTGCTAGTTGAATGTGTCCAAAAGAAAGAAGAAAAGTAAATTTCAGTAGAAGGAACGAACCAGTTTATACCAACCAGGAGAAAAGAAAGAAGCAAAGGAGAATGTAGAATAAGCACGCACCAAAATTTGAAAAAGGGCAACGATGCGGGCGCCAACTGACCCGGCCCAGTTGCACGCTGTCTTCAGCGAGAGTACCTCTCGTCTCGCATTCAAGGAGACATTGGTGAACCCTATTTGGCGCGTACATAGCCAAATAGCGATCAAACACATACCCCCAGCTTAGGGTGGGCATTCGGTTCCCCCGAACCGTTCGGTTTGGTACTTCGGTGTTTTAGATTTTTTGATTCCTAGAAAGTATGCGCTGATCGGTCCATAGGAATGAATGAAACCGAGATTTTGGTGCCCCGATATCGGTTCGGTATTCGGTTTTTGACCGAACAGGTTGGACAGCTGGGTCTTCGCCGCCTGGGGTAGTGTCGCGCTGGGTTGTGTTAGGCTTGCCGGATGGGATAGATGCATTAATTAAACCTTGTCTATAGTGCCTTGGCTGGGCTAGGAATTGTGTTGTGTGGGCTACATAATCTCTACTCCTAATGTCTCAGTTGGTAGAATAGCCTCCACGGTTTTTTTTTGTCCCACCACTTTCGTCCGTTTTTTTGTTGGTTTTTTCGTCTCCCCTCCCCCTACCCACGCACATAAAAAACCACATATGCTCCTTGCTACGTCTTGAGCTTGCGTTGGTTTTTCCCTTGAAGAGGAAAGGGTGATGCAGCAAGTAGAGATAAGTATTTCCCTCAGTTAGAGAACCAAGGTATCAATCCAGTAGGAGACAACGCACAAATCACCTAGCACCTGCACAAACAATCAAACAACTTGCACCCAATGCAATAAAGGGGTTGTCAATCCCTTCACGGTTACTTGCAAAAGTGAGATCTGATAGAAATAGGTAAAACTAAACAAAAGATAAAGTAAATATTTTTTGGTTTTTTGGTTTATAGATCTGAAAAATAGAAGATTGCAAAATAGTAGATCAGAAAGTAATATGATGGAAAATAGACCCGGGGGCCATAGGTTTCACTAGAGGCTTCTCTAAAGATAGCAAATAATACGGTGGGTGAACAAATTACTGTCGAGCAATTGATAGAAAAGCGCAAAGTTATGACGATATCCAAGGCAATGATTATGAAATATAGGCATCACGTTCGTGTCAACTAGACCAAAACGATTCTGCATCTACTACTATTAGTCCACACATCGACCGACTCCTGCCTGCATCTAGGTATTAAGTTCATGAAGAACAGAGTAATGCATTAAGTAAGATGACATGATGTAGAGGAATAAACTCAAACAATATGATGTAAACCCCATCTTTTTATCCTCGATGGCAACAATACAATACGTGCCTTGCTGCCCCTACTGTCACTGGGAAAGGACACCGCAAGATTGAACCCAAAGCTAAGCACTTCTCCCATTGCAAGAAAAACCAATCTAGTTGGCCAAACCAAACCGATAATTCGAAGAGAATTACAAAGATATCAAATCATGCATATAAGACTTCAGAGAAGATTCAAATAATATTCATAGATAAGCTGATCATAAATCCACAATTCATCGGATCTCAGCAAACACACCGCAAAAAGTATTACATCGAATAGATCTCCAAGAACATCGAGGAGAACTTTGTATTGATAATCAAAGAGAGAGAAGAAGCCACCTAGCTACTAGATATGGACCCGCAGGTCTGTGGTAAACTACTCATGCTTCATCGGAAGGGCAATAGAGTTAATGTAGAAGCCCTTCGTGATCGAATCCCCCTCCGGCAGGGTGTCGGAAAAGGAAGGTTGCGGCGGTGGAAAAGTCTTTTCGTGGATGCCTCTGAGGGTTTTGGAATATATGTGAATATATAGGACGAAGAAGTAGGTCGGTGGAGTCATGTGGGGCCCACAAGGCAGGGGGGCGCGTCCTACCCACCTGGGCGCGCCCTCCCCCCTTGTCGCCGCCTCGTGGCTCTTCTGACTTGAACTCCAAGTCTCCGGGGTGTCTTCTGGTCCAAGAAAAATCATCGTGAAAGTTTTATTCCGTTTGGACTCCGTTTGGTATTCCTTTTCTGCGAAACTGTAAAACAAGGAAAAAACAGAAACTGGCACTGGGTTCTAGGTTAATAGGTTAGTCCCAAAAATAATATAAAATAGCATATTAATGCATATAAAACATCCAAAACAGATAATATAATAGCATGGAATAATAAAAAATTATAGATACGTTGGAGACGTATCAAGCATCCCCAAGCTTAATTCCTGCTCGTCCTCGAGTAGGTAAATGATAAAAACAAATTTTTTGATGTGGAATGCTACCTAACATATTTATCCATGTAATTTTCTTTATTGTGGCATGAATGTTCAGATCCATAAGATTCAAAACAAAAGTTTAATATTGACATAAAAACAATAATACTTCAAGCATACTAACAAGGCAATTATGTCTTCTCAAAATAACATGGCCAAAGAAAGCTTATCCCTACAAAATCATATATTCTGGCTATGCTCCATCTTCATCACACAAAATAATCATTCATGCACAACCCTGATGACAAGCCAAGCAATTGTTTCATACTTTTAGTGTTCTCAAACCTTTTCAACTTTCACGCAATACATGAGCGTGAGCCATGGACATAGCACTATAGGTGGAATAGAATATGGTGGTTGTGGAGAAGACAAAAAAGAAGGAGATAGTCTCACATCAACTAGGCGTATTAACGGGCTATGGAGATGCCCATCAATAGATATCAATGTGAGTGAGTAGGGATTGCCATGCAACGGATGCACTAGAGCTATAAGTGTATGAAAGCTCAAAAGAAAACTAAGTGGGTGTACATCCAACTTGCTTGCTCATGAAGACCTAGGGCAATTTGAGGAAGCCCATCGTTGGAATATACAAGCCAAGTTCTATAATGAAAATTTCCCACTAGTATATGAAAGTGACAAAATAGGAGACTCTCTATCATGAAGATCAAGGTGCTACTTTGAAGCACAAGTGTGGAAAAAGGATAGTAGCATTGCCCCTTCTCTCTTTTTCTCTCATTTTTTTTCTTTTCTCTTTTCTTTTCTCTCTTTTTTTCTTTTTTTTTGGCTTGGCCTTTTGGCCTCTTTTTTTATTTCCTCACATGGGACAATGCTCTAATAATGAAGATCATCACACTTTTATTTACTTACAACTCAAGAATTACAACTCGATACTTAGAACAAAATATGACTCTATATGAATGCCTCCGGCGGTGTACCGGGATGTGCAATGAATCAAGAGTGACATGTATGAAAGAATTATGAAAGGTGGCTTTGCCACAAATACGATGTCAACTACATGATCATGCAAAGCAATATGACAATGATGAAGCGTGTCATAATAAAACGGAACGGTGGAAAGTTGCGTGGCAATATATCTCGGAATGGCTATGGAAATGCCATAATAGGTAGGTATGGTGGCTGTTTTGAGGAAGGTATATGGTGGGTGTATGGTACCGGCGAAAGTTGCGCGGCACTAGAGAGGTTAGCAATGGTGGAAGGGTGAGAGTGCGTATAATCCATGGACTCAACATTAGTCATAAAGAACTCACATACTTATTGCAAAAATCTATTAGTCATCAAAACAAAGTACTACGTGCATGCTCCTAGGGGGATAGATTGGTAGGAAAAGACCATCGCTCGTCCCCGACCGCCACTCATAAGGAATACAATCAAAAAATATCTCATGCTCCAACTTCGTTACATAACGATTCACCATACGTGCATGCTACGGGACTCACAAATCTTAACACAAGTATTTCTCCAATTCATAATTACTCACTAGCATGACTCTAATATCACTATCTTTATATCTCAAAACAATCATAAGGAATCAAACTTCTCATAGTATTCAATGCACTTTATATGAAAGTTTTTATTATATCCCTCTTGGATGACTATCATATTAGGACTAAATTCATAACCAAAGCAAATTACCATTTTGTTTAGAGACTCTCAAAATAATAAAAGTGAAGCATGAGAGTTCAATAATTTCTATAAAATAAAGCCACCGCCGTGCTCTAAAAGATATAAGTGAAGCACTAGAGCAAAATTGCCTAGCTCAAAAGATATAAGTGAAGCACATAGAGTATTCTAATAAATCATGATTCATGCGTGTCCCTCTCAAAAGGTGTTGATGTCTACTACGCAACTTTATTCTTGTAGACTCGTGTTGGGCCTCCAAGCGCAGAGTTTTGTAGGACAGTAGCAATTTCCCTCAAGTGGATGACCTAAGGTTTATCAATCCATGGGAGGCGTAGGATGAAGATGGTCTCTCTCAAACAACCCTGCAACCAAATACAAGAAATCTCTTGTGTCCCCAACACACCCAATACAATGGCAAATTGTATAGGTGCACTAGTTCGGCGAAGAGATGGTGATAAAAGTGTAATACGGATGGTAGAAATATATTTTTATAATCTGAATAAATAAAAACAGCAAGGTAGCAAGTGAGAAAAGTGAGCACAAACGGTATTGCAATGCGTGAAAACAAGGCCTAGGGTCCGTACTTTCGCTAGTGCAACCTCTCAACAATGCTAATATAATTGGATCATATAACCATCCCTCAAAGTGCGATGAAGAATCACTCCAAAGTTCCTATCTAGCGGGGAACATAAGAATAAATTGTTTGTAGAATACGAAACCACCTCAAAGCTATTCTTTCCGATCGATCTATCCAAGAGTTCATACTAAAATAACACCAAAGCAAATTTAGATTCGTAATGCTCAATCCAACACAAAGAACCTGAAAGAGTGCCCCAAGATTTCTACCGGAGAAACAAAGACAAGAATGTGCATCAACCCCTATGCATAGATTACCCCAATGTCACCTCGGGAATCCGCGAGTTGAGTGCCAAAACATATATCAAGTGAATTAATATAATACCCCATTGTCACCATGGGTATTCGTATGCAAGACATATATCAAGTGCTCTCAAATCCATAAAAGTATTCAATCCGATAAAACAAAATCTCAAAGGGAAAACTGAATTCATCACAACAAGATAGAGAGGGGAAAACACCATATGATCCGACTATATTAACAAAGCCCGCAATACATCAAGATCGTGACATCTCAAGAACACGAGAGAGAGAGATTAAACACATAGCTACTGGTACAAACCCTCAGCCCCGAGGGTGGACTACTCCCTCCTCATCATGGTGGCCGCCGGGATGATGAAGATGGCCACCGGTGATGATCTTCCCCTCCGGCAGGGTGCCGGAACGGGGTCAAGATTGGATCTCGTGGATACAGAGGCCTTGCAGTGGTGGAACTTCTGATCTAGGGTCTCCATGAGGGTTTTTGGAATATTTGGCAATTTATAGGGCGAAGAGGCGATGCGGGAGGCCACCGAGGTGGGCACAACCCACCGGGGTGCGCCTGGGGGCCCAAGCGCGCCCTGGTGGGTTGTGCCCCCCTCGGGGCACCCCCCCAGGTGTTGCTCTGGCCCATTGGATGTCTTCTGGTCCATAAAAAATCCACAAAAAGTTTCGCTGCGTTTGGACTCCATTTGGTATTAATTTTCTGTGATGTAAAAAACAAGCAAAAAACAGCAACTGGCACTGGCACTATGTCAATAAGTTAGTCCCAAAAAATGATATAATGTTGCTATAAAATGATTGTAAAACATCCAAGAATGATAATATAGCAGCATGAATACTTCATAAATTATAGATACGTTGGAGACGTATCAGCATCCCCAAGCTTAATTCCTACTCGTCCTCGAGTAGGTAAATGATAAAAGAAATGATTTATGAAGTGTGAATGCTAGCAAAGTGCATAAGTTTGATCAACAGTAATTTCAATCACTTTTCCTAGCATCATAACAACAACTCTTTCTCATAAAACTCATCATGTTAAAGTAGCAACCAATTCACATGTTAAGGTTCAAACAATGAATTCTCTTGAAACTCAGCAACCTATATTCTTAGTCACCAAACAATTGCAATTCAACTTGTTCAACAGAGTCTAAGTAAGAGCTCCACATACTCAACCATCATATAGTCTTCTATGATTGCTAACACTCACCGCATACACATGAGCAAAACGTTTCAACCAGACACATAGAAAGATAGGGGCTTATAATTTCGCCTCCCAACGTATTCACCTCAAGGGTAATGTCAACAATAATAACTCATGCTACCCATATCCAACTGGATATATGTGCCTAGATCTTTCCTCACCACATGATGCTTGCCAAAAGAGAAAAATAAAAAGGAATAGAGAGAAAAACTTTGACTCTTGCTTGAAAGTAAATACATAAAAGTAAAAGGTAGGCCCTTCGCAGAGGGAAGCAGAGGTTGCCATGCGCTTTTTGTTTGTATTCTCAATCCCTTGGTGCAAAAGAACGTCATGTTATATTGCCCCTTATGATAGCAACCTTTATTATGCAGTCTGTCGCTTTTATTCTTTGCCATCACAAGTTCGTACAACGCTCAATTTTCTCTTACATATACACTAAATGATCTAACACATTTAGAAGCAATTTTTATTGCCTTATTGCACCGATGACAACTTACTTGAAGAATCTTACTCAATCCTTAGGTAGGTATGATGGACTCTTGAAAATAAGATTTGGGTTTAAGGGTTTTTGGATGCACAAGTAGTATCTCTACTTGGTGCGGAATTTTTGGCTAGCAAAGATGGGGGGCAAGCACCACATGTTGAAGGATCTATGACAATATAACTTCTATGTGAATATGAACAAACATAAATCATTACGTTGTCTTCCTTGTCCAACGTCAATAATTTTGGCATATAATATTTTGATGGGGGCTCACAATCACAAAAGATTTTCAAGATAGTGTATTTGCATGTGAAAGTTCTCTTCCTTATAGTAATCATTCATGAATTGCTTGTATGACCAATATTGTGAGTGTCAAGCTTCAGAAGATTTCACTTTCTAAACCCAATGTGAAGCTACCACTAGGCATGATATGAACATATAATTTCAAATTCATGATATTCAATTCATTCAACAATTTACTCATAGGATATAAGTGAAGCACGAGAGTAAATGACAAACTACTCCAAAAAGATATAAGTGACGATCAAGCGAGTAGTTAAGTATAGGAGTAGCTAATTGAGGACTCTCTCTTATTTAAAAACTTTCAGATCTAAGTATTTTATTAAAACAGCAAGTAAAACAAAACAAAATGACATTCCAAGAATAGCACAACTCAAGTGAAGAAGCAAAAACTTAGGCTCAACCGATACTAACCGATAATTGTTGATGAAGAAAGGTGGGATGCCTACCGGGGCATCCCCAAGCTTAGATGCTTGAGACTTCTTGAAATATTATCTTGGAGTTCCTTGGGCATTCCCAAGCTTGAGCTTTTGCGTCTCCTTAATTCCTTTTATAACACGGTTTCCCTAAATCTTAAAAACTTCGTACACACAAAACTCAACAAGAACTCGTGAGATAAGTTAGTATAAACCAATGCAAAAACCTTATCATTCTCTACTGTAGCAAATCACAAAAATTATTATTCAACATTGCATATTAAATGCCTCTGCATATTTAATACTCCTATCCTCAAATAGAATCATTAAACAAGCAAACATATGCAAACAATGCAAACATAACAGCAATCTGCCAAAACAGTACAGTCTGTAAAGAATGCAAGAGTATCAATACTTATTTAACTCCAAAAATTATGAAAATTTACCACACTGTAGAAAATTTATCAGAGCTTATTGTGCAAAAAGTTTCAACATTTTATCACATACTGACTTTTCTCGGGAATTTTTGCAACATCGATAAAGTTTCTGTTTTTAAACAGCAACTCATATATTTGCAAAATAAGCATGGTAAAGGCTATCCTTGACATTTTTATTGAAAAGAAAGATGCAAAACATTATTCTCAATAACAGCAAGGAAATCCTAACAAGAAAATGATGCTCCAAGCAAAACACATATCATGTGACGAATTGCTACCTCTTGAGCTTGCGTTGGTTTTTCCCTTGAAGAGGAAAGGGTGATGCAGCAAAGTAGAGTAAGTATTTCCCTCAGCTTTTGAGAACCAAGGTATCAATCCAGTAGGAGACAACACGCAAGCCACCGAATACCTGCACAAACAAACACCAACTTGCACCCAACGCGATAAAGGGGTTGTCAATCCTTCACGGTTATTTGCAAAGTGAGATCTGATATAGATGGATAAACGGTAAAGTAATGTTTTTGGTATTTTTGGTTTATGGAATGGAAAGTAAAAGATTGCAAAGAAAGAAAATAGGAAACTAAAATTGTAGATCGGAAACTTATATGATGGAAAATAGACCCAGGGGCCATAGGTTTCACTAGAGGCTTCTCTCAAGATAGAAAATATTATGGTGGGTGAAAAAATTACTGCCGAGCAATTGATAGAAAAGCGCAAAGTTATGACGATATCTAAGGCAATGATCATGAATATAGGCATCATGTCCATATCAAGTAGACTGACTCCTGCCTGCATCTACTACTATTACTCCACACATCGACCGACTCCTGCCTGCATCTAGAGTATTAAGTTCATAAGAACAGAGTAACGCATTAAGTAAGATGACATGATGTAGCGGGATAAACTCAAGCAATATGATGAAAACCCCATCTTGTTATCCTCGATGGCAACAATACAATACGTGCCTTGCTGCCCCTACTGTCACTGGGAAAGGACACCGCAAGATTGAACCCAAAGCTAAGCACTTCTCCCATTGCAAGAAAAACCAATCTAGTTGGCCAAACCAAATCAATAGTTCGAAGAGACTTGCAAAGATATCAAATCATGCATAAAAGAATTCAGAGAAGATTCAAATAATATTCATAGATAAGCTGATCATAAATCCACAATTCATCGGATCTCGGCAAACACACCGCAAAAAGTATTACATCGAATAGATCTCCAAGAACATCAAGGAGAACTTTGTATTGAGAATCAAAGAGAGAGAAGAAGCCACCTAGCTACTAGATATGGGCGCGTAGGTCTATGGTAAACTACTCACGCTTCATCGGAGAGGCAATGGTGTTGATGTAGAAGCCCTCCGTGATCGAATCCCCCTCCGGCAGGACGCCGGAAAAGGCCCCTAGATGGGATCTCACGGGTACAGAAGGTTGCGGCGGTGGAAAAGTGGTTTCGTGGCTCCCCTGGTAGGTTTTGGGATATTTGAGAATATATAGGCGGGAGAAATACGTCGGTGGAGTCACGAGGGGCCCACAAGGGTGGGGGGCGTGCCCTACCCCCCTAGGCGCGCCTCCCAACCTTGTGGCCGCCTCGTGGCTTTCCTGACATGCACTCCAAGCCCTCTGGATGTCTTCTGGTCCAAGAAAAATCATCGCGAAAGTTTCATTCCGTTTGGACTCCGTTTGGTATTCCTTTTTTGCAAAACTCTAAAACAAGGAAAAAACAGGAACTGGCACTGGGCTCTAGGTTAATAGGTTAGTCCCAAAAATCATGTAAAATAGCATATTAATGCATATAAAACATCCAAAACAGATAATATAATAGCATGGAACAATAAAAAATTATAGATACGTTGGAGACGTATCAAGCATCCCCAAACTTAATTCCTGCTCGTCCTCGAGTAGGTAAATGATAAAAACAGAATTTTTGATGTGGAATGCTACCTAACATATTTATCATGTAATTCTCTTTATTGTGGCATGAATGTTCAGATCCGTATGATTCAAAACAAAAGTTTAATATTGATATAAAAACAATAATACTTTAAGCATACTAACAAAATAATTATGTCTTCTCAAAATAACATGGCCAAAGAAAGCTTATCCCTACAAAATCATATAGTCTGGCTATGCTCCATCTTCATCACACAAAATATTCAAATCCTGCACAACCCCGATGACAAGCCAAGAAATTGTTTCATACTTTTGATGTTCTCAAACCTTTTCAACTTTCACGCAATACATGAGCGTGAGCCATGGACATAGCACTATAGGTGGAATAGACGGTGGTTGTGGAGAAGACAAAAAGAAGGAGATAGTCTCACATCAACTAGGCGTATCAACGGGCTATGGAGATTCCCCTTAATAGATATCAATGTGAGTGAGTAGGGATTGCCATGCAACGGATGCACTAGAGCTATAAGTTTATGAAAGCTCAAAAAGAAAACTAAGTGGGTGTGCATCCAACTTGTTTGCTCATGAAGACCTAGGGCGTTTTGAGGAAGCCCATCGTTGGAATATACAAGCCAAGTTCTATAATAAAAATTCCCACTAGTATATGAAAGTGATATCATAGGAGACTCTCTATCATGAAGATCATGGTGCTACTTTGAAGCACAAGTGTGGCAAAAGGATAGTAACATTGTCCCTTCTCTCTTTTTCTCTCTTTTTTTGGGCCTTCTCTTTTTTTTTGGCCTTTTCTCTCCTTTTTTTTATTTCCTCACATGGGACAATGCTCTAATAATGAAGATCATCACACTTTTATTTACTTACAACTCGATACTTAGAACAACATATGACTCTATATGAATGCCTCCGGCGGTGTACCGGGATGTGCAATGAATCAAGAGCAACATGTATAAGAAATGATGAACGGTGGCTTTGCCACAAATATGATGTCAACTACATGATCATGCATAGCAATATGACAATGATGAAGCGTGTCATAATAAACGGAACGGTGGAAAGTTGCATGGCAATATATCTCAGAATGGCTATGGAAATGCCATAATAGGTAGGTATGGTGGCTGTTTTGAGGAAGGTATATGGTGGGTTTATGGTACCGGCGAAAGTTACGCGGTACAAGAGAGGCTAGCAATGGCGGAATGGTGAGAGTGTGTATAATCCATGGACTCAACATTAGTCATAAAGAACTCACACACTTATTGCAAAAATCTATTAGTCATCGAAACAAAGTACTACGCGCATGCTCCTAGGGGGATAGATTGGTAGGAAAAGACCATCGCTCGTCCCCGACCGCCACTCATAAGGAAGACAATCAAAAAATATCTCATGCTCCAACTTCGTTACATAACGGTTCACCATGTGTGCATACTACGGGACTCACAAACCTTAACATAAGTATTTCTCAAATTCACAACTACTTACTAGCATGACTCTAATATCACCATCTTCATATCTCAAAACAATCATAAGGAATCAAACTTCTCATAGTATTCAATGCACTTTATATGAAAGTTTTTATTATATACCTCTTGGATGCCTACCATATTAGGACTAAATTTATAACCAAAGCAAATTACCATGTTGTTTTAAAGACTCTCAAAATAATATAAGTGAAGTGCGAGAGTTCATCAATTTCTATAAAATAAAACCACCGCCGTGCTCTAAAAAGATATAAGTGAAGTACTAGAGCAATTTTGCCTAGCTCAAAAGATATAAGTGAAGCACATAGAGTATTCTAATAGATCACGATTCATGCGTGTCTCTCTCAAAATGTGTGTACAGCAAGGATGATTGTGGTAAACTAAAAAGTAAAGACTCAAATCATACAAGACGCTCCAAGCAAAACACATATCATGTGGTGAATAAAAATATAGCCTCAAGTAAAGTTACCGATAGACGAAGACGAAAGAGGGGATGCCTTCCGGGGCATCCCCAAGCTTAGGCTCTTGGTTGTCCTTGAATATTACCTTGGGGTGCCTTGGGCATCCCCAAGCTTAGGCTCTTGCCACTCCTTATTCCACAGTCCATCAAATCCTTACCCAAAACTGGAAAACTTCACAACACAAAACTCAACAGAAAATCTCGTAAGCTCCGTTAGTAAAAGAAAATAAATCACCACTTTTGGTACTGTTGTGAACTCATTCTTTATTTATATTGGTGTAATATCTACTGTATTCCGACTTTTCCATGGTTCATAGCCCCCGATACTAGCCATAGATGCATCAAAATAAGCAAACAACACATAGAAAACAGAATCTATCAAAAACAGAACAGTCTACGAAGATCTGATTTTTCTAATACTTATGTAACTCCAAAAATTCTAAAAAATTAGGAAAACAGAGGAAATGCGTTTATAAATCTTGTGTAAAAAATTCATTGTTTTTACACTGTCCAGTTAAAAATAAGAATTGTTTTTCTGAGCACAAAAGTTTCTGTTTTTCAGCAGGATCAAATCAACTATCACCGTAAGCCATCCCAAAGGTCTTACTTGGCACAAACTCTAATTAAAACACAAAACCACATCTAACCAGAGGCTAGATGAAAAATTTATTGCAAAACAGCAAGGAAAAATATTGGGTTGTCTCCCAACAAGCGCTTTTCTTTAAAGCCTTTTTAGCTAGGCATTGAGATTTCAATGATGCTCACATGAAATACAAGAATCGAAGCACAAAGAGAGCATCATAAAACATGTGAAAAATGAGTTTAAGTCTAACATACTTCCTATGCATAGGCATTTTATAAGCAAACAAATTATCAAGACAAGAAAAACATAGCATATGCGAGGAAGGAGAATAAAACATAGACATTCTCAACAAGAAGAGAGGTAATTTAGCAACATAAAAATTTCTATGACCATATTTTCCTCTCTCATAATAATTACATGTGGGATCATATTCAAATTCAACAATATAGCTATCACATAAAATATTCTCTACATGATCCACATGCATGCAAAGTTGACACTCTTCCAAAATAGTGGGATTAACATTAACTAAAGTCATGACCTCTCCAAACCCACTTTCAATATTATTGCAAACATTATTATCAATCTCATATTCATCATGGGGCTTAAATAAAATTTTAAGATCATAAGAAGAATCACCCCAATCATGATCATTGCAACAAGTAGTAGACATAGCAAAATTAGCATCCCCAAGCTTAGGGTTTTGCATATCATTAACACAATTGACATTAATGGAATTTATAATAACATCATTGCAATCATGCTTTTCATTCAAGGAGCTATCGTGAATCACTTTATAATTTTCTTCTTTCAACACTTCATCACAATTTTCAGATTCATGAATTTCAAGCAAAACCTCATAAAGATAATCTAGTGCACTCAACTCACTAGCCATAGGTTAATCATAATTGGATCTCTTAAAAAGATTAGCAAGTGGATGAGGATCCATAAACTTTTAGCAAGCGAAGATGCAAGCAAAAAGAAGGCACATAGTAACACAAGCAAACAAAAGATCAAACGGAAAGAAGGGCGAATAAAAAGGCAAAGAGAAGGGCGAATCAAAAGGCAAATCTTTTCGAAAATCATTTTAGAAGTGGGGGAGAAGAAAACGAGAGGCAAATGGCGAATAATGTAATGCGAGGGATGAGAGTTTATGATGGGTACTTGGTATGGCTCGGCTTGGCGTAGATTTCCCCAGCAACGGCGCCAGCAATTCTTCCTGCTACCTCTTGAACTTGCGTTGGTTTTCCCCTTGAAGAGGAAAGGGTGATGCAGCAAAGTAGAGTAAGTATTTCCCTCAGCTTTTGAGAACCAAGGTATCAATCCAGTAGGAGACAACACGCAAGCCATCGAATACCTGCACAAACAAACACCAACTTGCACCCAACGCGATAAAGGGGTTGTCAATCCCTTCACGGTTATTTGCAAAGTGAGATCTGATATAGATGGATAAACGGTAAAGTAATGTTTTTGGTATTTTTGGTTTATGGAACGGAAAGTAAAAGATTGCAAAGAAAGTAAATAGGAAACTAAAATTGTAGATCGGAAACTTATCTGATGGAAAATAGACCCGGGGGCCATAGGTTTCACTAGAGGCTTCTCTCAAGATAGAAAATATTACGGTGGGTGAACAAATTACTGCCGAGCAATTGATAGAAAAGCGCAAAGTTATGACGATATCTAAGGCAATGATCATGAATATAGGCATCACGTCCGTATCAAGTAGACTGACTCCTGCCTGCATCTACTACTATTACTCCACACATCGACCGACTCCTGCCTGCATCTAGAGTATTAAGTTCATAAGAACAGAGTAACGCATTAAGTAAGATGACATGATGTAGCGGGATAAACTCAAGCAATATGATGAAAACCCCATCTTGTTATCCTCGATGGCAACAATACAATACGTGCCTTGCCGCCCCTACTGTCACTGGGAAAGGACACCGCAAGATTGAACCCAAAGCTAAGCACTTCTCCCATTGCAAGAAAAACCAATCTAGTTGGCCAAACCAAATCGATAGTTCGAAGAGACTTGCAAAGATATCAAATCATGCATAAAAGAATTCAGAGAAGATTCAAATAATATTCATAGATAAGCTGATCATAAATCCACAATTCATCGGATCTCGGCAAACACACCTCAAAAAGTATTACATCGAATAGATCTCCAAGAACATCGAGGAGAACTTTGTATTGAGAATCAAAGAGAGAGAAGAAGCCACCTAGCTACTAGATATGGACCCATAGGTCTGTGGTAAACTACTCACGCTTCATCGGAGAGGCAATGGTGTTGATGTAGAAGCCCTCCGTGATCGAATCCCCCTCCGGCAGGACGCCGGAAAAGGCCCCTAGATGGGATCTCACGGGTACAGAAGGTTGCGGCGGTGGAAAAGTGGTTTCGTGGCTCCCCTGGTAGGTTTTGGGATATTTGAGAATATATAGGCATAAGAAATACGTCGGTGGAGTCACGAGGGGCCCACAAGGGTGGGGGGCGCGCCCTACCCCCTTGGGCGCGCCTCCCGACCTTCTGGCCGCCTCGTGGCTTTCCTGACATGCACTCCAAGCCCTCTGGATGTCTTCTGGTCCAAGAAAAATCATCGCGAAAGTTTCATTCCGTTTGGACTCCGTTTGGTATTCCTTTTTTTCGAAACTCTAAAACAAGGAAAA
Source organism: Thinopyrum elongatum (assembly GCA_011799875.1). Taxonomy (NCBI): domain Eukaryota; kingdom Viridiplantae; phylum Streptophyta; class Magnoliopsida; order Poales; family Poaceae; genus Thinopyrum; species Thinopyrum elongatum. The sequence continues at coordinate 371,380,516 of CM022300.1, read as the reverse complement.
AACAGGAACTGGCACTGGGCTCTAGGTTAATAGGTTAGTCCCAAAAATAATATAAAATAGCATATTAATGCATATAAAATATCCAAAATAGATAATATAATAGCATGGAACAATCAAAAATCATAGATACGTTGGAGACGTATCACGAATAAAAATGTAGCTCCAAGTGAGGTTACCGATAATGTTGGAGACGAAAGAGGGGATGCCTTCCGGGGCATCCCCAAGCTTAGTCGCTTGGATCTTCCTTGAATATTACCTTGGGGTGCCTTGGGCATCCCCAAGCTTAGGGTCTTGTCACTCCTTATTCTCCTCATATCGACATCTCACCCAAAACTTGAAAATTTCAATCACACAAAACTTAACGGAACTTCGTGAGATAGGTTAGTATGATAAAGAGCAAACCATTTCACTTTGGTACTGTCAAAGACAAGATTCATAATTGTTTCCACACAATGCCTACTGTAGCATATCATTTCCACAATTTATATTGAGCAATATAAGCCATTGAAATTAGAAAACAAGCAAACTATGCATTGAAAACAGAATCTGTCAAAAACAGAAGAGTCTGTAATAATCTGTGCTCCAACCGTACTTCTAATACTCCAAAAATTCTGAAAACTTAGGACAACGTAGAGAATTTGTATATCTATCACCTGTAAAAAATTCAGATCAAAAGCACGTTCCAGTGAATTTTCAAAATTCCTGGACTGAGCACAAAAGTTTCTGTTTTTGCACAGAATCAAGTCAACTATCATCCACACTATCCCAAAGGCTTTACTTGGCACTTTATTGAAACAAAAGCTATAAAACATGATTACTACAGTAGCCTAATTATGTGAACATATAAAAACAGTAGGGGTAAAAGTTTTGGGTTGTCTCCCAACAAGCGCTTTTCTTTGATGCCTTTTAGCTAGGCATGATGATTTCAATGATGCTCGCATAAAAGATAAGAATTGAAACATAAAGAGAGCATCATGAATCACATTACAAGAACATTTAAGTCTAACCCACTTCCTATGCATAGGGATTTTGTGATCAAACAACTTATGGGAACAAGAATCAACTAGCATAGGAAGGCAAAACGAGCAAAACTTCAAGATTTTCAACACATAGAGAGGAAACTTGATATTATTGCAATATGTAAAAGCATATGTTCCCCTCTCACAATAATTTTCAGTAGCATCATGAGTGAATTCAACAATATAACTATCACAAAAAGCATTCTTTTCATGATGCATAAGCATAGAAATTTTGTTACTCTCCACATAAGCAAATTTATTCTCATCAATAGTAGTGGGAGCAAACTCAACAAAATAACTATCATGTGATTGAAAATTAAAATCATGATGACAAGTTTCATGGTTATCATTATTCAATATAGCATACATGTCATCACCATAATTATCATAGATAGGAGGCATGCTTTCATCATAATAAATTTTCTCATCAAAACTTGGGGGACTAAAAATATCATCTTCATCAAACATAGCATCCCCAAGCTTGTAGCTTTGCATATCATTAGCATCATGGATATTCAAAGAATTCATACTAGCAATATTGCAATCATGCCCATCTTCCAATGTTTTTATGTCATAAATTTTGTTGAATTCTTTTTCTCGCAATTGAGCACAATTATCGGAATACCTATTCTCAAGATAGACATTATAAAGATAAAGAACAACTTGAGGTAACCCAATCTCCATTTTTTTGTAGTTTTCTTTTATAAACCAAACTAGTGATAAAACAAGAAACTAAAAGATTCAATTGCAAGATCTAAAGATATACCTTCAAGCACTCACCTCCCCGGCAACGGCGCCAGAAAAGAGCTTGATGTCTACTACGCAACTTTATTCTTGTAGACTCGTGTTGGGCCTCCAAGCGCAGAGTTTTGTAGGACAGTAGCAATTTTTCCTCAAGTGGATGACCTAAGGTTTATCAATCCGTGGGAGGCGTAGGATGAAGATGGTCTCTCTCAAACAACCCTGCAACCAAATACAAGAAATCTCTTGTGTCCCCAACACACCCAATACAATGGCAAATTGTATAGGTGCACTAGTTCAGCGAAGAGATGGTGATAAAAGTGTAATACGGATGGTAGAAATATATTTTTACAATCTGAATAAATAAAAACAGCAAGGTAGCAAGTGAGAAAAGTGAGCACAAACGGTATTGCAATGCTTGAAAACAAGGCCTAGGGTCCGTACTTTCGCTAGTGCAACCTCTCAACAATGCTAATATAATTGGATCATATAACCATCCCTCAAAGTGTGATGAAGAATCACTCCAAAGTTCCTATCTAGCAGAGAACATAAGAATAAATTGTTTGTAGGGTACAAAACCACCTCAAAGCTATTCTTTCCGATCGATCTATCCAAGAGTTCGTACTAAAATAACACCAAAGCAAATTCAGATTCGTAATGCTCAATCCAACACAAAGAACCTCAAAGAGTGCCCCAAGATTTCTACCGAAGAAACAAAGACAAGAACGTGCATCAACCCCTATGCATAGATTACCCCAATGTCACCTCGGGAATCTGCGAGTTGAGTGCCAAAACATATATCAAGTGAATCAATATAATGCCCCATTGTCACCACGGGTATTCGTATGCAAGACATATATCAAGTGCTCTCAAATCCATAAAAATATTCAATCCGATAAAATGAAATCTCAAAGGGAAAACTCAATTCATCACAACAAGATAGAGAGGGGAAAACACCATATGATCCGACTATATTAACAAAGCCCGCGATACATCAAGATCGTGACATCTCAAGAACACGAGAGAGAGAGATTAAACACATAGCTACTGGTACAAACCCTCAGCCCCGAGGGTGGACTACTCCCTCCTCATCATGGTGGCCGCCGGGATGATGAAGATGGCCACTGGTGATGATCTTCCCCTCCGGCAGGGTGCCGGAACAGGGTCTAGATTGGATCTCGTGGATACAGAGGCCTTGCGGCGGCGGAACTTCTGATCTAGGGTCTCCGCGAGGGTTTTTGGAATATTTGGCAATTTATAGGGCGAAGAGGCAGTGCTGGAGGCCACCGAGGTGGGCACAACCCACCGGGGCGCGCCTGGGCCCAGGCGTGCCCCGGTGGGTTGTGCTCCCCTCGGGGCACCCCCCCCAGGTGCTGCTCTGGCCCATTGGATGTCTTCTGGTCCATAAAAAATCTACAAAAAGTTTCGCTGCGTTTGGACTCCGTTTGGTATTGATTTTCTGCGATGTAAAAAATAAGCAAAAAACAGCAACTGGCACTGGGCACTATGTCAATAAGTTAGTCCCAAAAAATGATATAAAGTTGCTATAAAATGATTGTAAAACATCCAAGAATATTAATAGAGCATCATGAATACTTCATAAATTATAAATATGTTGGAGACGTATCAGGTGTGTATAGCAAGGATGATTGTGACAAACTAAAAAGTAAATACTCATATAATACAAGACGCTCCAAGCAAAACACATATCATGTGGTGAATAAAAATATAGCCTCAAGTAAAGTTACCGATAGACGAAGACGAAAGAGGGGATGTCTTCCGGGGCATCCCCAAGATTAGGCTCTTGGTTGTCCTTGAATATTACTTTGGGGTGCCTTGGGCATCCCCAAGCTTAGGCTCTTGCCACTCCTTATTCCATAGTCCATCAAATCCTTACCCAAAACTTGAAAACTTCACAACACAAAACTCAACAGAAAATCTCATAAGCTCTGTTCGTATAAGAAAATAAATCACCACTTTTGGTACTGTTGTGAACTCATTCTTTATTTATATTGGTGTAATATCTACTGTATTCCAACTTCTCCATGGTTCAAACCCCCCGATACTACCCATAGATTCATCAAAATAAGCAAACAACACGAAGAAAACAGAATCTGTCAAAAACAGAACAGTCTGCGAAGATCCGAATTTCTCTAATAATTATGTAACTCCAAAAATTCTGAATAATTAGGAAAACAGAGGCAATTTGTATATAAATCCCATGTAAAACATTCAGTGTTTTTGAACGCTCCAGTGAATTATTAAAATTCTGTGAATGGACGCAAAAGTTTCTGTTTTTCAGCAAGATCAAATCAACTATCACCGTAAGCCACCCCAAAGGTTTTACTTGGCACAAACACTAATTAAAACACAAAAACACATCTAACCAGAGGCTAGATGAATTATTCAAAGCAAAACAGGAACAAAAAGCAAAAACAAAAATAAAATTGGGTTGCCTCCCAACAAGTGCTATTGTTTAACGCCCTTAGCTAGGCATAAAAACACAAATAGATCTAGGTATTGTCATCTTTCGTATGCAATCCATAAGTAGCTCTCATAATAGATTCATATGGCAATTTAATTTTATTTCTTGGAAAGTGTTCCATGCACTTCCTTAACGTAAATTGAAATCTAATGTTTCCTTCTTTCATATCAATAATTGCACCAATCGTTCTAAGGAAAGGTCTACCAAGAATAATAGGACATGTAGAATTGCAATCTATATCAAGAACAATGAAATCTATGGGCACATAATTCCTATTTGCAACAATAGGAACATCATTAATCCTTCCCATAGGTTTCTTAATAATGGAATCCGCAAGATGCAAATTTAAGGAACAATCATCAAATTCATGGAAACCTAACACATCACATAAAGTTTTTGGAATCGTGGAAACACTAGCACCCAAATCACACAAAGCATGGCACTCATAATCTTTAATCTTAATTTTAATAGTAGGTTCCCACTCATCATAAAGTTTTCTAGGGATAGAAACTTCCAATTCAAGCTTTTCTTCAAAAGATTGCATCATAGCATCAACGATATGTTTAGTAAACGCTTTGTTTTGATTATAAGCATGAGGAGAATTCAACATGGATTGCAACAAGGAAATATACTCTACTAAAGAACAATTGTCATAATTAAATTCCTTGAAATCCAAAAGAGTGGGTTCGTTGCTACTTAAAGTTTTGACCTCTCCAATCCCACTTTTATCAATTTTTGCATCAAGATCTAACAACTCCGAATCATTGGGACGCCTTTTAACTAAAGTTGACTCATCTCCAGTCCCATTTTTATCAAGATTTATATTGGAAAACAAAGATTCAATAGGAGTCACATCAATCACTTTAAGATCTTCATCATTATTTAAAGCCTCCGACTTAGCGGCCATCTTATTTACCAAGGTAGCTTGTTTATCAGAGATTTGGCCTACTAAATTTTCAAGATGAGCAAACTGAGATTTCAAACCATAAAATTCCTTAGACATATCATCAAGCTCTTTATTCATGTACTCCATAAAACTTTTCTGCTCCTTAAGCTCGTTTCTAAAGAAACTATTATACTCAAATTGTAAAGACATGAAGCTCCTAACATTATTCTCAATTTCCTCCAACCTCCTAAAGTGAGGATCAACGTTCTTTGGTTGGGCCATTAAGGCAAACAGACACACCAACACACGGGCACACAAAAAGCAAACGAAAAAGACGAACGGAAGAAGGGCGAATAAAAAGGCGAATCTTTTCGAAAATCGTTTTAGAAGTGGGGGAGAGGAAAACGAGAGGCAAATGGTGAATAATGTAATGCAAGAGATGAGAGTTTTATGATGGGTACTTGGTATGTCTTGACTTGGCATAGATCTCCCCGGCAACGGCGCCAGAAATTCTGCCTGCTACTTCTTGAACTTGCGTTGGTTTTTCCCTTGAAGAGTAAAGGGTGATGCAGCAAAATAGAGATAAGTATTTCCCTCAGTTAGAGAACTAAGGTATCAATCCAGTAGGAGACAGCGCACAAATCACCTAGCACCTGCACAAACAATCAAACAACTTGCACCCAACGCGATAAAGGGGTTGTCAATCCCTTCACGGTTACTTGCAAAAGTGAGATCTGATAGAGATAGGTAAAACTAAACAAAAGATAAAGTAAATATTTTTGGGTTTTTTGGTTTATAGATCTGAAAATAGAAGATTGCAAAATAGTAGATCGGAAAGTAATATGATGGAAAATACACCCGGGGGCCATAGGTTTCACTAGAGGCTTCTCTCAAGATAGCAAATAATATGGTGGGTGAACAAATTACTGTCGAGCAATTGATAGAAAAGCGCAAAGTTATGATGATATCCAAGGCAATGATTATGAAATATAGGCATCACGTCCGTGTCAAGTAGATCGAAACGATTCTGCATCTACTACTATTACTCCACACATCGACCGACTCCTGCCTGCATCTAGAGTATTAAGTTCATGAAGAACAGAGTAACGCATTAAGTAAGATGACATGATGTAGAGTAATAAACTCAAGCAATATGATGTAAACCCCATCTTTTTATCCTCGATGGCAACAATACAATACGTGCCTTGCTGCCCCTACTGTCACTGGGAAAGGACACTGCAAGATTGAACCCAAAGCTAAGCACTTCTGCCATTGCAAGAAAAACCAATCTAGTTGGCCAAACCAAACCGATAATTCGAAGAGAATTACAAAGATATCAAATCATGCATATAAGAATTCAGAGAAGATTCAAATAATATTCATAGATAAGATGATCATGAATCCACAATTCATCGGATCTCGACAAACACACCGCAAAAGAATATTACATCGGATAGATCTCCAAGAACAACGAGGAGAACATGGTATTGTGAATCAAAGAGAGAGAAGAAGCCATCTAGCTACTAGCTATGGACCCATAGGTCTGAGGTAAACTACTCACGCTTCATCGGAAGGACAATAGAGTTGATGTAGAAGCCCTTCATGATCGAATCCCCCTCCTACAGGGTGCCGAAAAAGGTCCCTAGATGGGATCTCACGGGTACAGAAGGTTGCGGCGGTGGAAAAGTCTTTTCGTGGATGCCTCTGAGGGTTTTGGAATATATGTGAATATATAGGATGAAGAAGTAGGTCGATGGAGTCACGTGGGGCCCACAAGGCAGGGGGGCGCGCCCTCCCCCCTTGTCGCCGCCTCGTGGCTCTTCTGACTTGAACTCCAAGTCTCCGGGGTGTCTTCTGGTCCAAGAAAAATCATCGTGAAAGTTTTATTCCGTTTGGACTCCGTTTGGTATTCCTTTTCTGCGAAACTCAAAAACAAGGAAAAAACAGAAACTGGCACTGGGCTCTAGGTTAATAGGTTAGTCCCAAAAATAATATAAAATAGCATATTAATGCATATAAAATTATAGATACGTTGGAGACGTATCACTCCTCTCGATCCCCTTGACATAAAATCTGTCGCTGCAGACGCACGAGATAGGGGAGGGGCGATCTCGCCGCCGCGGATCTCACAGGGCGCACGAAAACTTCGCCGCCGACCTCACAGGGTGCACGAGATTGCCGCCGCCGACCTCACAAGGAATACGCGATCTCGCCGCCCCAGACCTGACAAGGGAAGGGCGATCTCGCCGCCGCGGACCTCACAGGGAAGACGCCGTCGCCAATCCAACTGCTCTCTCGATACAATCCCTCCTCAATCCTTTTCCTAGGTCGTGATTGTGGGATGACGCCGCCGCCGCCATCGCTCCAGCCTCCGCCGTCCTACATCTTGCCCCTCTGCCAACCTCAGAGACCTCCGCCGCCGCCGCCATCTCGGAACCCCAGTTCATGGCAGGACTCAGGGAGGGTGTGGCTATGGACGACGCTGCCGCCGTCACGGAACCCTGGCGCAGGGCGTGGTCGCGTTGCGGGCAGCGCAAGCGGTCATGCGTCTCCCCCGTCAGGCTGTCCTCGGCGGGAACTCGGGACCTCCTCCTGGCAGAGCCAAGGCCCTCCTCACTGTGCGGCGTGCACCATGAGCCCTCAACTAGTGCGTGTGTGGCCACTGCATCAGGTAACAACCTCCACCACAAGCCCCATCGCAAGTTTGTTTTTTCGTCATGTGCTTAAGACAGAAAGAATTCTGCTGTATTTAGGGCATGTGTGGTTGTGCGAGTAAAGCTATTTGATATATGCCACTACAGAACTACTATCAGCCTTTTCATGTCCCTGCAAAAGGGGTTTGCACTATGTGTGTTCTTGTTGTACATCAATGAGAATAGCAAGAATAGTAGAGGAATCGATGGCAAAAATAAGGAGCGACATTCTTCTTATTTCAAAGAAAGGCATCATAAAGCTATTTCATGTGAGTTTTTGGAACTAAAGCATCATACAATGTATGATGATCTAATTATATTCACAAGTAATTTATTTATGAACAGGTAGAATGACTATGGGAAGATTATCTTTTGAGGTAGTATGCCAACCTTATTCACGTACTTTTGTGCTAAGAAGTTTGCATTAATGGTATATTTTCCATACAATTGTAGGGAAATCCTCACCTTGATGAATGAAACCAATGGTGAAGAAAGGTGTAATTTCTACCAAGGGACCAGGCTGCGCTGAGGCAGCGGTGTGGTTTGGATAATGGCGTAGAGGTTGACATAACGATAACTTGGAGTTATTATTCTGTTTGGAGTAGATTGTGGCGCCGGCAAGAAGCCATGGGTCTTCCTCCTCTCCCTTCCCCTCTCTTCTATTTTTCTATCCCAACAAGACAAGGTAATTCACTACTATACTAAGTACATGAAGCTTGTGATTTTGCTGTCCAGGCATAACCTGGTTCATATTATGTGTAGGTTATCCTTGGTACTGATTTTCATACCTGCAATGCTTGAGCCTTTGGTCAATTCGCAATTGAAAAAGGAAAGACTGATGCAGGTTTTGTGATGGAACTGGAAAGGCCCTTGCGAAGGTATGCAAACATGTAACATTCTATTCATGAATATGGATAAAGACATATCTTTCTCACTACGTGCAAACAAATCTTAGGCCCCAAATCATGAATGGATAGTCCTTATATTCTATTCATGTTTTGGCAAGTTGAGAGAGATGGGATGGTGGATGCATAGTTGATGTTAGTAATCTGTGTAGGATTTGAATTTGTCTTGTGTTCATGAGTATATGCTGGATTGACCTGCTCTGGTTCTAGCTTTAAATGAACTTTTTTTGGCTCATTGGCCATGTGAAGTATTTCCATATTTAGGAATATTGTAAATGGTTTGCTTGTGAAATATGCTTATTGAGATGTGATGCTTTGACCCATTATAAAAATCTTCTGCAATTATGACAGTTGTTGTTGTAGTTCATACCATCATCTAATGAGATGAAGACGTCATTGTTCCTACTCAGCTGCAGGGCAAGGGCGGCCGCTGCCTCGTTGCAACCGTCATGGTGTTATGGCTCAGTCGCGCTGAAAGTGTTTTCTTATATCCAACGTATGATGATCTAATTATATTCACAAGTAATTTTTTATGAACAGGTAGAAGGACTATGGGGAAGATTATCTTTTGAGGTAGTATGCCAAGCTTATTCACGTACTTTTGTGCTAAGAAGTTTGCATTAATGAGATGAAGACGTCGTTGTTCCTACTCAGCTGCAGGGCAAGGGCTGCCCCGGCCACGTTGCCACCGTCATGGTGTGACAACATTAGTAGTAGCAACTGTGCCTATCCTATGTGGATCGTGGAATCCCGATGCAATCCATTGGTTTCGACTGCTTCTTTAAGGGTTTGATAGCCTCGCTTTTGCCTGCAACATCCTATATTTTAGCGTCTTTCTGTAAATGTTTGTTCCACAATTAATGCATAAGATATGATTATTTTGATAAGTAGCTGATGTCAGTCATCTAAACATGCATATGCAGTTCTGTACTTACAGATTATTATCCTTCTACAAAAATTGTATGTGCGGACTTCAAGGCTCAAAAGTCAAAATCAGTGTTTAATATGACTAAATGTCTTTGCTCCTATTACTTTATGATAACTTGAATTGACATGTGAGGTTAGTATCTAGATTAGAGAGCAACCAAAATTTCAAATTTTGTGCACATGTCATTTTAACACAAGTAGGTTTATGAATCAGCCGACTATAGTTAGGTAATGGACATAGGTTCTTTCGAGAATTGAAGGTATTACTTATTGAATTTAATAGCTCATTTTCTACTTATTCTAACTACTGAATGGTAAATGATATGCTGCTTGTGGCAGTTGTTTCTTTTTTTATTGGAAATTGGAGCTTTTACTCATATTTTGATCTATATATCTACTTCTTATTCATGAATAGTAGGACCGGTGATGCAGAGGTGAAATGCTCTATAAATTTAATTTTCCATTCTGCAAAAAAGTTGGTTATTTTTGTCTCTCAGTGTGAAATGACTAATAACCAGTCAAATAGTAGCACCACTGAGAAAAGTCTTGGTGAAGTGCAAATATACGCTATCGACCACCCATCTCGGCATGGTAGTAGCACCAGCAGCAAAATCACTACATTAATTACATGCTTGGTCTGAGTTGCAATCGTTGCTTGGCCTTAGTTGAGCCCATAGAGTTTAGTTACTCTAACGGGTTCCACCATGAGTACCTCGAGCATGGAGTCGCGCCGCTGCAGGAGATCAATGACTCCCCATACTCCCAAGATGGTAAGCTATTCGCACTTTGCCCTTGCCAGGAGCATTAACCGGTCTAATACCCTTATTGTTGGTTTTGGCTCCAGCTGTTTGAGTCATCATTGCTTCCTTCGGTGTATTGGTACGTTCATGCTTATCGCATGAAGTTATTCTCCTATTTTTTGTAAACTTTGTGCCAAGTGTTCTGATCTTTGATTTGATTCAAGATGCTAAACAAGGAACGTGAGAGCCAGCCACCTGTTTGCCTCACATGAAGATAGTGATCTACGATGTGATGATGTGGAGGTAGGAGGTGTCGCCCATGGCAGAGGTAGCGATGGAGAAGGTCTAATTATCTGCTGGAAATCTACCGAATACGCAAGGGCATTGTGAGTTATTTGCGAATTTTACCCTTTTGATTGATGCAAAAGTTGTTCAACATTTTAATATGAACATGGCTACTTTTTTGAAAGTTTTCATTCTGTAGTATTTGAGGACTTCACTTGAATTGAAGAGCATTGGATATTATTAACCATTATTTTGTTTAGAAATCTTCCTACAAAAAAATCTACTTAAGAAAACAGAGCCATTCGTGTGTTTCAAATAAGCTATATACATGCCATCTCACCAAGCACTGTTAACATGTTTTTTTAACAGAGCATATTTTTTAACGGAGCTACAACAACCAACGGGCACTCACTTTAAACAACATACAATCATTTTCTTTATGAACAAATATAATCGAATTGTCCAGTCAGGTATGGACACTGGTTTGAAGGGACTGTCAATCTACATAAATCATGGCAAATTTTCAAAATTTTCCTGGGTAGGTCGATTGACGAGTTGAGAGGAGAATTTGTTGGTGTATTTTGTACAGAAACCTTTTTTTCCAAATGGCGGAATTTCTGTATTCATTAAGAAAAGAGTTTCTCAGTTAATTAGGAAAAACCGAGCGAAAACCAGATTGCCCTGTTAAATATGGAAAAACAGGCGAAAACCATCACAACCGCACGCACATCACTCCAAAGAGGGCATTGTCAAGACAACACACAGACATCATCGTCATCACTCTTTCCCTAGAGGCGTCATAGCCACCCCTAAATCCTAAGCAAATGACTCGAACTTCGCCGTAGGCGATCATCGACACAACCCACACCGCAGCGGATGCGTGAAGCTGAGTGAATATCCATGCCAAAACTCAGCCAACCACGACCAGGCAACGCAGCTCCGACTCTGACGTAGAACGCCGAAGGACAAAAACCAGGCACGGTTGGTGCCACGAAAGATTGGAGAACGGGCCACTTCCAGCCAGTCATCCTACACCGCAAGGCCCTGCCGCCGTAAGTTCGACTCCACAGCAACAAACAAACCGAGGCCATCCCGCGGACATGTTGAAGAAGAGCCGACTACCGCAATCATTCTTGCGTTGCTGACATCGCTCCCACCATCATCTTTGCCATAGAAGCCTGGACGCCACAATCGTCGACAACCACCGGTCCCGCTTTCCGATGCCGAGCTTCGAGATGAAGCCCCCAAGAGGGGAAACGACACACCAAAGCGTCGCCGTCGTTCAATCACAAGATCAAGGATTTCCCCTGGTGAGGCCAAGATGGCCAGATCCATGCGAGAGGGGTGCGGCAGCAAAGCAACGATGCCTCCAAGAAGGTCAACGGCGACCATAGCCGCCGCCATCTTTGGTCCCTGCAGAAAGTCGGGACAGGGTCTTCACCCAAGCTCGCGCACAACCTCACCACAGATCATCCCGCATCGACACATATATGGTTGTGAAGCTTAATGAATGCTCAGTGGACAATTCAAGAGTTCAAGGTATTCATAATTTGCCCTGTGTGTGCTGATTAAAATGTTAAAGCTATCCTAACTCAAATTGCCAGACTGAATATAGAGGGGTTTATGGCCACCCCTTCTTTGTCGCTCAACCGAAATCTAGAGCTTCTCATTTCTCTTTTTTACATGTTCTCTAAAAAGACATGTAACTTATATGACACAATTTTGATGCCACTTGTAAGTTGTAATGCCACATGATTGGGTGATTTGTCGTAGCTCGAAAGTGTCAAGGGGAGAAGAGCAAAGTTCAAAAAGCGCTAGGCGTTAATTATGCATTTGACCACCTACTTGCGCTTTTTCTAGCTTAGGCGTGATTACTGAAAATTAGGCGCAATTAGGCATTTGTACTGTAGCATGAAGAAATAAGCTAGATGGCTTGGCATAGCCCATTAAATCACATTCCCATCTTCCTATTTTCCTACTAAAGTTCTCGTATGTGCACAGTCGATAGAAAGCCTACGTTTCCTCCTCACGCCACCTCTCCCCCTCGTCCTCGCCCGGGAGATTGATTTCTCGCCTGAGAAATGTGATTCTCAACGAAGAACCTCGTCGGCCACTTTTTTGAGCACCTAGGGCCAAAGCGAGGAGTTATGCCAACCCCTAGCGCTTAAGCGCCCGTAATAGAGCCTTTTTGAACTATGGAGAGGGGGAGGACATGGAGCCGATGGAGGAGTCAGCTAGGGCAGGGTGGGCCGACGAGGCGCAAGACGGTAGAGCTACCGGTTGTGGTTGGTGAGGCATTGCGGTTAGACGGTCGTCAAAAGGGTCGGGTGACGGAAGAATATGCGTGTGGAATTTGACGGGCACACAAATTATTCTGGCACTGATTCCATAGTATTTACTAAACAAATTGATAAATAGGGCATACATTAGACATGTTGTTAGATAACCTGATTGATTCATTTACTTGCCTTTTGTCATCGACAAACATGCATGCCGTGTATATTTTTTGGACCCTATCCATACATCACAGCCATCACAGGTTAAAACTCGGATATGATATTTGAAAGTTTACGAGGGAATTCAACGACAAACTCGAAATAAAGTAACCCGGCTAGAATATTGATATATCTAGATGGCAACATTTGTTTCCGCCTGGTATTCCAACAAGCATAGATGGGTAATAAATTTTTATATTTTATTATCATAACATTCAAAATATAAGCATTTATATTTTATCACTATATTCAAGATAATATTAATTTACGAAATTGTTGGGACGTATCTGGCTATTTTATTTTTATTTATACTCTGGTGGAACAGTAAAGAATTGGCTCATCTGGTTTGCACAATGAGTATTCTTTGTTACACATTGTAAGACTTTTGACATGAAGTATTTGCTACATATATTGCTTGTGCAGGATGGGTATGAGTTGATGAATAATTTTTATTATACTTGCTCAAATATCATGGGAATGAAGCTAAAGACATCATTCTTGATATTATGCGTGAAATTTTTAAGTGCATCAAGTAGATATTAATTTGTAACATATTATTTTAGTTGGATAATCGCTCTATATGAATACATCATCAAAATGCCTTTTTGTTATCGATTTACATTGTAAGTGGAGTGAACTTCAATTTTTATACGGTTGTGCCCTTGCCATCCATTCTCTGCATGTAAAATTTAACATGCATATAACCTATGGCCAGAAAAATATTTCAAAAGCCCGTGGCAACGCACGGGCATTCTACTAGTAACATTATATGAGCGAGACATCAGGCAACAACTATGTATCCTGCCCATGTGATGTATAACACATATTGCTAAAAATAACACGTGATGTATAACACTCGAGGACAATAAAAAAAGGAAAAAGGAAGCAAACGGGCATAGTTATATTTAATTATTTATGAGTTGCGGCCTGCGCCTGCGGTACAGGTTAATTCGATGGCCAGGATCGTCACGTGAGCTGTGGACGAGAATTAAGCATAATTACATGGGCTCTGGTGCTTCGGACAATTCGGTGGTCCGGGCGTGCACACCGAAATCACGGAAGAAAATTCGGTTTCTCACAATTGCTAACCGAGCACAATACCAAATCAATCGGTTTCGATCATTTCGGCTTCAATTCATGTTAATTTGCTTCAGTCGTTCGGTTTTCGGGTTATATGCCCACCCTGACCCCTAGCTACCCGTTACATACACTTGGGTGGCCCAACTAACCCATTTCATGTGAACCTCCCCAGACCGGTTTTCGCTCTTTCACTTTTTTTTCACTTTGATTTTTTTCATTTCATTTTTTAGTTTATTTTTTTCAAGTTTGATTTTTATTTTATTTCCATTCTCCTTTATTTTTTCCTTTTTTGAACATCTTTCAATTCATTAATACTTTTTGAATTCACGAACATTATTTTGATACCATGAATATGTTTTTTAATTCCTGAACATTTTTAAATTTTGAGAAAACATTAGCAAATTTTTTAACATGTTTTATATCATGATAATTTTTCAAATTCGCAAATACTTTTTGAAACTCATGAAGTTTATTTGAATTGTCAAAGTATTTTGAATCAACAATCATTTTTGGAAATTTTGGAACAATGTTTAAAATTTATGAATATTTTTTTGAATAACATTTTTTAAATGCACGAATTTTTTTATTCAATGAAAAAATTAATCGATGATTTTTTTTAAAATTTCTGAACTATTTCTGAAATTTTCAAACATTTATTAATAATTGCCGACCATTATTTGAATTTACGCACATTTATTCAAATTAATGAATATTTTTGAATACATAAACATTTTTGCAAAATTATGACCATTTTTTGATTTCCCGAGTGTTGTTTTCAAAGTCATTAACAATTTATGAATATGCAAACATTTTCAAATCATGAGCATTTTTTGAATCCCTGAACATTTTTTGAATTCACAAATATTTTATGATTCTGAAATGTGCTTTTCAAAAATCACTTTATTTTAAAATGAACAACTTTATTGAAATCCCGAATCATTTTAAGGGCGCGCGCGGGGGGGGGGGGGGGGGGGGGGGGGGGGGGGGGGGGGGGGGGGTGGGGGTGCGCGTTGTGCCTCCTGAGCGTGCACTATGCGGAATAGGGCAGTGTGGGGCATTTTATCAAGAGGCAGGGCAAAGACGGGGCATTTTATCAATTGCAATGTAAGGTGGGGCATATTGGTCGGGGCAGAGCAAAGGTGGGCAAATGATCAATTGGCCCATGCGGAATAGGGGCTCCCGAATAGGAGGTAAACTCTTGACTCAAAAAACAAAAAAAAGAATATGAGGTAAACTCTATTGAATGCTCACTGCGTCATGTAGTCCTTGTTTTGCACAGGAGCCGAGCGAACGAAGGTAGGATGGGCTGGCCCATGTAAGATATTGTTCGTTCAATACATCCTGGTTATTTCGTCTCTTCGCTAAAAACTGGTTATTTCATCTCTTTTTTTTCTTGTTCTTTGCTGGTATATTTTAGGTTTTTCTTTTCTTTTCTTTGAAAACTAAAAATTGTTTGGATATTTATAAAAATGTTTGTGCTTTCATGGAATTTTTTTGTAATTTAAAAAAATGTTGCCTTCTGCAAAAATGTTCAAACATTTTCAAAATATATTCATGTTTTCAAAAGGTTTTCAAAATTGGAAAATGTTCATATTTCTAAAAGTCTAAAAATTTAAAAACATTTGCGCTTTAGAAAAATTTATGTTTTTGAAGAATGCTCACAAATTTGAAAACATATTGACGATTTTAAAAAATGTTTGTAAATTAGAAAAAATGTTCATATTTTCATAAAATGTTCGAAATTTTGTATAAAAGTTATCATCTTTTTTAAAATGCTGGTGTTTTAAAAAAACTTTGCAGATTTGTAATTTTTTTTGCGTTTTAAAAAAATTCAATTTTTTTGAAAAACATCCGTGCTTTCGGAAAATGTTTGCAAATAGATAAAAACTAATTCACAAAATCTTCACACCTTTTGAACATAATACTTCTTGATCTTTCGGAAACTGAATGAAATTCAAAGGTTACTAAAACAACGACTGTGCGGGAGGCTGGTACTTCGACACTTAATGTGTCATATAGGAGATTCTAAAATAGGAAGCGCCCAAACCAATATTCATTGGCCCTCTTCCTTCCACGACCCAGGTTGACAAAACTATGAGATGGAAATCCGAAAAACAACCCATCTTTGTTGTAATTGCTCCCAGAAATGCATGCTCCACTTGGATGATTTATATATAATGAAACATTTGTTTACTTAACTAATCAGTTCATATATTTCTGAATAACATCTTCTTCTACGAGTAGCCAATACTATCACATGTACGCCCTTGTTAGAGTTTGTGAGTAAAAAATATACTGCAACATGGATGGACAAATTACGGGCGGTGCCCCTTATGCAATCAAGCTCCTGAGACGGTTGCAGACCTTATTTTGCAATGTCGCTACTCCATTCGACTTTGGCGCATGGTAAAAGATTGGCTTGGAATGCACCTTCTCGAGCTCTCCACGTAGAGCAACTTCAATGGCATTTAACCTTGGTGGGATCATCTTCTCCATCATACCCATGATAGCCACAAAAGCCGTGGGCTCTCTTACCATGCTAGTTTGGTGGGAGATCTGGAACGAGATAAATTCACATGTTTTCAACAACAACAAAGCATCAACATGTGACATTGTCCTATCGAGAATTCGAAATGCAACCGACCGTTGGGTCTTCGCGGGGGCTAAGCATTTGGGTATTTGTATGTCGGGAAAGTAGGCTTTTGTATGATAGGGTTACAATCTCGAGACAAGAGTGCCTCACAAGAAGAATGACCTGAATGTATCCATACCGCAGCACAGGCTTCAGTACGGCTGTAGCTTGCCAGTTGATGTGCTACCCAATTTTTTTTTTAGGAACCGGCAGGAGCACTGCCTTTTCATATAAGAAGGAGAATAAGGTTTATGTACAAGAGTGTTCCGGTTTTTTGGAGAGAAACCGGACAAAAACCCCTAGAAAAGCCCACATGCTGGCACTAATTAACCAATACCGGCTGCCACCTGTGCCCGGCCAAAGGCCAAAGTCCTTTGCTTGATGTCGTCGAAGGCAATAGCTGCTACCTCTAGGTGCGTGAGGCGAGTTCCATTGAAGATGCATCGGTTTCGCTCCTTCCAGATGTTCCAGATGGTGTAAAGGAAGCGGCCGCTCCGCCTTCTTCTGTCGTCCTTGGGCAAATTGGTGGTGAGCGAATCCCACCAGTCTGAAATCCCCATCGAAGGGGGCAACGTGGGCGTGGCCCCAGAGTCCTCTCCCGTCCACACCTGGACGTGAGACCAAACTGCGGCGGCAAACGGGCAGTCCTTGCAGAGATGAGTGGCCGTCTCCGGTGCCCCAAGGCAAAGGGGACAGCGAGGGTCATGCGGCCAGCCACGAACGGCTAGCATGTCGGCCGTGAGGATTTTCCGGTGGAGCACAAGCCAGGCGAAGAACTTGCATTTTGGCTCAGCGTGTGCCTCCCAAATCTTGGCTGGGGAGAACCTGGGATAGGATCCAGAGAACTGGGCCGCGTAGGCCGAAGCAGCAGAGTATATGCCATTGGGGGTCCACCGCCAAGTGATGGAGTCCTCCTGGTCCGGATTCAACGCAACCTGAGTGATAGCTGATGCGAGGGCAATGAACTCCTGCAGGTGGGTAGGCGATGAAAGACGGGCCACCGATCTGATCCAGTTCTCCTCCTGGAGCTCCTTCATCACAGTTCTCCGCTTCCTGGTGGCAATTTTGTACAGCTCCGGGAAGGCCCGGGACAGAGGGCCCCGTCCTGTCCAGTCATCGTGCCAGAATAAGGATTTTCTCCCATTGCCCAAGAAGATGGTGGTAGAAGCCCCGAAGAGCGCCATATCCGTCTCATCGCAGGGCACCGCAGAGCCCACCCATTCTACTAACTTTTCGAGGAACAAACTCTCTAACTTCCATGAGAGATTTAATCTCAACAGGTAGATGACCATAGGCCAATCTGAAAAGAGTCTCGCCCAGAAGGATGGACAACGAAATCGATGAATCTGCTTGAACAATCACGGGCCTGTCCGTATGCTTAATGGCCAGTCTTTTGTCAATTTTTTAAAAACAAACACACACAACGTTGTCACATGTGTTTTACTACTAAGTCCTAGTACTTGTTTATTTTCACCAACCACGTCTCTGCTGTCTTTTGCACTCCTAGTACCTAAGTTTGGAACATAGCACCTACAAAAAGTATAAACTCGCCATCACTGCCACAAAAGCAGCCACTATATAGTAGTATGACTCTCGAGGCATGGGTTCGGTATAAGCGTGCTCAATCTCTCCACCATCATTTACATAAAATTACTTTATAACTGAAAGGCCAGCGATCAATCATGAATTAGCGGATAAACGCCCTTGCTACAAGATAACATATCATATTCACGCAACTTGCCCTAGGTAGCGTCAAAATAGCTGCCCTCCCTGCTTCTTTGTTTCCCTGCCGCCTGCATGGGCTCACGAACGGCAGTGCGCTGGACGAATTCTAGTCGTCGCTAGAACCCGCACGGCCGCCACGGCAGCAATTCCCCGTCACTCCGATGGCTCCCCAATCGTTAAAAACGTACGTAGCTCCTAACTAATGGAGCTACGTGACAGAGATGTGGGAACGGAGGCCTCCCTCAGGTGGCCCGTTTCCGGCGAGAAAATTTAGCTCCGGCCAGTGGCGAGGGGATACGTGAGAGGCCATCTCGTCTCGTGTGAGCTGCTGCCACAAGGGGAAAACGGCTGGGCGATGGGAGTTGGAAGATGGAATATACTTCTGAATCTCTGGTTAAACTATCCAAGCTCTTTTGGTTGCCGTCTTACCGTGAGATTCAGAGAGTTTGAGGAATGTTGTGCCTTATCTGCATGCATGGGAATAAAGCACGAGCCGGAATGGTATTGTTTTCAACCTTTGTTCAGGGCATAGATGGAGTGGGTGGTCAATGCGCTCTACTTACTTCATTACTTGCGTGTGCAGCATGGAAAATTTTACCTGTGGATAAGCATCTCCGCCTTAAGAAAATATAAACAGCATGGCACTAGTAGATGACTAGATGTACATGGTGCTATGGAAAGTAACAACCAGGTAGTAAAAGCTAATCTGCAGAAAACGAGACATAGCGAAGGGATTCGTTTATTCTTTCAATTGTTAATATTTCTCTCAAGGACTCAGCTGACTGGTAAACGTTAAAGTATAAAACACCCGATGCACCGTACATTTCAAAGCACTACCTCCGTCCTAGTTTATTGTCCCCTTTTGTATTTTGTGTCAACTTTTGATAATTGATTTTACTAATAAAATATTAGTGCAATGATATAATTTTTTATGACATACATTAACATTTTATTAGTTAAATTTAAGATCAAAGTTTAGCACAAAATACTAGGACGACGATAACTGCCACACGTGTGGCATACTAGCCATCCGCCCACACACCGTGTGTGGTGTGAGCAGGAGGCAGCCCACACGGGCTGCGTGTGGGCGGACATTAGAATTGCCTACACGTGTGGGCGCAGCTACTTTGTGCCACATGCCCAACAAGTACTACTCATCTCCACCCCGCGCGTGTGGCACGAAGCAAAAATGCCCACACGTCCTGGCGCATATACGTTAGGTACCCGCGGGATGACGATTTAGTTGCCATCCGGGATGGCAGATGTAG
Organism: Thinopyrum elongatum; assembly: GCA_011799875.1. Taxonomy (NCBI): domain Eukaryota; kingdom Viridiplantae; phylum Streptophyta; class Magnoliopsida; order Poales; family Poaceae; genus Thinopyrum; species Thinopyrum elongatum. The sequence continues at coordinate 371,360,635 of CM022300.1, read as the reverse complement.
TTATCCGGAGATGGCAAATGTAGTTGTAAAAGCATGGCAACTCTATCTGTTTTGGTTAACTATAGTTGCCATGTCTACTTTATGGTAGTTGCCGCGTGTAATCAAACCATAGTTGCCGTGTGTGATTAACTACTTGCTACATATGGTCAAACAGTAGTTGCCATGTGTGTTTAATCACAGTTGCCATGTGTGTTTATCTGGTTGCCACGTACGCGCAACTGCAGTTGCCGTCTAGCAACGAATCATAGTTGCCATGTGTGTTTACTTAGTTGCCACGTACGCGTAACTGCATTTGCCATCCAACAACGTACGGTGTCATGTGAGCGAAAATCAGTTCGCCCACACGCGCGTGGACTAGGTGTTGACTGTGTGGGCAGAAACTATTTCGCCCACACAGCGCAGCTGGCAAACCGCGTGCTGCGGGCGTGTGGGCGAACTCTCAACGCCCACATACCAGCCCCGTCCTACGTGGCACGCGAATTCTGCCTCAATGTGTCAAGATTCGTGCAAACTCGACTGGACGGTGATCCACGCGCGTGGGCGAGTTGCAAAACTGCCACACGTGTGGGCGTTAGTGTTTTCGAAATACTAAGAGAACCAACAAACCAGGACGAAGGTAGTAGTACTCAAATGAGCTCGGGAGTAGAAGGGGACTTTGGTACTCACTCCACCAATTAAGTAGGGAAAACTACAGAGCCGTAGAAAACCACCACACCAGATCCACCAATCCAGCTAAGCTCAACATGCATGAGGTTCTGCCAGCGCCTTGACTTTTTGTTGAATCATCATCCCTTCATCCGTCTTATCACGATTCTTGATGATGGATCTGCTATAGTAAATCAATAATTAGTTGTCCTCTGGCTGTGGCTCCAGGGGACCTGCACTGCACTGAAGTGCACCCATCCATCCATTAATTGATGCCACTCTGAGCCGCCAAATGGGCTATTTTTTGTTTGATCCGTGACATGGATATTCCTGGACTTGTTGATGTGCATGGCAATATTGGGATGCCTTGGTGGCCGGACAAGATTCTACATGGACAAAAAGCCTCTTGGCCAATCTGAAGAAAACTTCAGCCGGATGAAAAGGCTGTCACCCATCCGCTACCTCAACTGAAAGCTAAACGCCATCCGCAACTTGCCTGCTTTTGGCCAATTATTAAATGCCCGGGTTCCATATTCTTCTTTCGTCCGTCCTTTATGTGTTTTTCTGGCTATTTCCCCTTCTTCTGAATGGACTAATTATGTTCTTGGACCAGATGGTGTTCGTACTTGTGATTTTCTCGTCCCTTTCTTTACTTCTTTTTTCTTGGATTCGATAATCTTCCCGTGTATGGCTGAACATTTCTGTATACAAACCCCCGAGTAAAACATGATATGATGAATTAATGGTTCCATTAAAGAATCTATTTTCGCTGTTTTACATCTTTTGTTCCAGACTTTCAGTTCGTCGATCTCAGTCTGATCAAGCCCTTCCTAGCACGGTCATAAGCTTCAAGTACATGATTGTACTGCATGCCTAGGAGACAAAAATATTGTGTACACACTACAAACCATATCTACTAGTATGATCCATGGACCTAGCTAGTCGTTCGACACACACACCTGACGCAAGTAAAAGTACAATCCCTTTCCCTATATATTGACCAATAATTTGTCTAATTTAGACCTATCTTGTGCAATAGACCCCCATAATTGTTCTTCAAATCACCAGTTCGCCGTATATAATTCAGACTGATGTGGGTAGAAGTAGTATACTAGTGTGTATCCACCGTCAGTTCATCAGATCCCCATGTTAGAAATGGAGCAGCGTATGATGGCCCTGGCCTAGTGACGACCCCTGCAAGGTGTTGTTGCCTGTTTGGAACGTTGTTGCACCCAAGCAAGAACTGTTGGGCTTCTTGCCCGTCACCGCCGCTGCTGGCTGGCTCGTCGACCCATTATGGTCACCGTCCTCCGACGGCCTCTTGCGCTTCCCGGCGGCACCCTCGCCTGCCAACGACGTTGAGGCTGACGAATCCATCTGCCCAAGCTGCGGCATGCTGTTCACATGGAATTGGCTCATGATGGGGTGGCCGAGGAGGGCGGCGTGTTGATCGTGCCGTGCCATCAGCGCGTGGCCGCTGTCGTCGAAGAGCTGCGCCAGCGAGTACTCGTTGAGCAACTCCGATATGGACGGGATCTTCGGCATCCTCTGTGTGCCGCCGGCCGCGGCCTGCAGTGGGTAGCCGCCGGCGCCGCCTTGCATGATCATGCCGGCGCTCGACATGGGGTAGGCGCCAGCGCCAGAAGGCTCGTCAAGCTCGTGGTCGGACAGCGGCGGCACCGCCATCGGCGACACTTGGCTTGTCTTCTTGTAGATCCGGCACAGCACCCAGTCATCCAGCTGCATACAGCATACATATATGTCAAGATGGATCACACGTAGTACTATTAATTTTAGGTACTGGAAAAAATCTCGAAATAAATGAATAAAACTTGCAATCAACCAGGCGAAAGATGAATCAGTCATTAACACGCGTATGCATCAGGCCTATCATTGTCGGACCTATTGACTTCGCGCAACCATGCCAAGTATGCCTAAAGAACATTTCTTTAAACGAGACAAGCACATTAAAGCAGCTCTTGCGTCCATTCGCAAGCCACTGCACAACCCGATTCCATTTTGGCAAAACCTGACGTGCCGACGACACGAGTCCGTTCACCCTCCCAGAAAAATCGCGGTGAAAGTGCGCGGGCAGGTGCATGCATATCGTTCGGTGCCACGCATGCAACTGCCATATGACACGAATTGACATATAAGATCTACTCCTATATGTAGTTTTATACTCTATACTAGGGTTTTGGGTGTTCAGTTCAGTTGATTTAATTTGTTTATATGTTTGTTGATTGCTGTACCGTACGTGCTGACGACTTACCCTCATGGAGGCGTTGCGGAACTTCATGGGGCGGTAGGTGTTGCCGGCGTGCGCGTCGGCGGCGGCGAGGCGGTATTCGTGCATGATCCAGTTGGTCTTGATGCCCTTGGGCGGGCGGCCCTTGTAGAAGACAAGGGCCTTCTTGACGCCGACGCTCTCGCCGGTGGCGCTGCAGCGGATGGGCTTGTCGGTGCCGGTGGCCTTCCAGTAGCCGGAACCGGCAGCGCGGTTCGGCCGGACACCGTTGGGGTACTTACGGTCCCTCGGCGTGAAGAAGTACCACTCCCTGTCCCCGTAGCTAGCCTTGGCTACATCCATTAACCACAAGAGAAATAACGGACGATTATTGAGATCAGAATTAAGCTAGCGCAAGTGGGAATCAATCGATCGATCATCAGCATGAATGAATCATGATCTGCTTGGTGCAGAGGGGAGGCAGCAGGCAGGTACTAACATGGCAGGGCCCATGGGTCGAACTTGTAGATATCTACGTCGGCGATGATGGAGACTGGGCAGGGCGATCCGGCGGCGCGGTTGCGGAGGTAGTGGAGGATGAGCTCCTCGTCCGTCGGGTGGAACCGGAAGCCCGGCGGCAGCATGGCCGGGTCGGACATGATTATCGCCACGCCACGCGCGCTCGATGACCAAAACCCTAGCTAGCTAGCCTCGACTGCTAACCAGTCTTGGAAGAAGGTCTGGTAGCCAGAGGAATCTAGCGACAGATGAAGAAGCTAACAGAGCTTGTAGCTATGAGAAATGAGGGGCTCGAACTTTTGGAAACGAGAGGGGAGGGGCCGCTTATATGGTTGCGGAGTTTTGTCCTCTTGTGCGCGTGACGCTTGGCCATGGCCCGGCGAGGAGGGAGGGCTTCTCTGTGGTTTCGTCGGGAAGGGGCCGGGTGTGTGTGGCTATCGTTGATTCGTTATTCCTCACGTCCGGCGTGATGGCGCTCGGGATTGGGATTGGGATTGGGCATGGGCCGCCGTGACGTCGGCCGGTGAAACTTGCTGCCGCAAGCACGTGTTGCCGCCAGCGATGGATTTGGGCCGAATCTCTTGCCCGATCCACCCCACAGAACGGAATCCCACACCGTTGTTACAGAGTAAATAACACGGATTATATTCATTCAGCCAAAAAAAAGACGGATCGTATAATCAGCAGAAAGCTTTGTTATTCTTCTTTCCTTGGGTGTTTGCCTAGGGATGCATGAGTCAGGGAGTAGAGACTAACATATAGGCAACTTCAGCTAGATTAACATGGACTGAAGAAAAAGGAAGGTATGCAATATGTTGACAAATTCGTGGGTCTAGTAGCAAGGCCAGATTTAGTTCGACACGGTGAGATGGCGCGGAAACAGGTTGTGAGGGTAAGATTTGTTTGTTTGGGCCTTTCTTGGCTAAGAAAGGAATATGCCACAGACAAGAAATTGGACCCCGTAGTAGGGTTAGTCAGGCAAAAGAAAGCGTAGGGGTACCATATGCAGCTTCAACCTGTATTAGCTTTGTCTTCTATATGAATTATGCTTGGTACTATTCTCGTGCATATTACCTAGTATGATTTCGATGCGGTGGACCCATTATGCTAAACAAGCTATTTGAACTATTCTTTTCTTGCGAGGGAAGTGAGTTTGAACTATATGTTGGAAATATGAGCAATTTATCAAATGATTTTTTTACATCATTTACCAAATGATTTAATCCCAACCCTGCCTTGCATGAATGGGCTAAACGGACCTATAGGATTTATTAGGAATTCTAAAAATGGTTATTGGGCTGACCCAAAATAGACCAAATTCCAGCACTATAGAGTGCAAACGTGCGACGTGCGAGGAATGAGCTCGAGTGCAGATAAGCCATAAATCTTGAAACCAAATCTGGATATCTTTCCTTGTTTCGGTAGGATCAATGTCAACGATTAATGCACCGCAGATCTTACGATCTACTGGAGGTCGTGAAGAGGGTAGAAGGAAGGGAGGTGTCCGAAGAAACCTCAATGGCGACGAAGGTGACACGATGCTTTTACGCAGGGCCAAGCCCCTAGATGGGTAAAACCATATGTCCTACCTACTAAGCTTTATTAATCAAAATGTGGATTACATTTGTGTAGGTGAGATCTACGGGGAGCTGGGTAAAACCATATGTCCTACCTACTAAGCTTTATTAATCAAAATGTGGATTACATTTGTGTAGGTGAGATCTACGGGGAGCTAGGTTACGGGCCTTGCCTCCGAAGATAGTGGCCCTATGATGGAAGTCCACCCGCCCCTTGTAAAGGTAGACGAAAGCTGGTAATAAGGCAGCTATCGTTGTCGGATACAATACGATCAGGCGATCATATTGTTACAAGGAATGTATCTTCCCAAGCTTAATCCATGCTCGTCCTCGAGCATGAACATGACAAAAGAAATATTTTTGTTTGTGAATGCTACCTTAACATGAATATGATTATGTTATTCAGTCTCATGAAAGTTTAACTCAAAAGAAATGTGATTCAAAGCAATTCTCTTTAGTTGATAACAAGCAAATAACATTAAAACATATAGATAAACAAGCTCTTTCTTTTCATGAATCAATACGTCAAATCCATGTTTCCATTACCAAAGTTTTAGAGAAAATGTCAATATTATGTACGAACTTAGCATTATTCAATCTTCATCTTATAGTGACAATCTTATCATAAATCGGCCCCAAGGCCGATGTAGTACACAACTACGCAACCCTTCTGCATTATCCACTCAATACTCATGCAATACGTGAGCGTGGGTCTAGACCTTAGCACTTAATGAAAAACAAGTGAATAGTAATGGGGGTTAATGAGAAGTAAAAAAGGAAGATAGTCTTACATCAATGCAACTGATCATTAGGCAATGAAGAGTCCTTATAATAGATGTTAATGTAAGGAGTAGGGATTATCATGCAACAGATGCAATAGAGCTATGAATGTATGAAAGCTCTCCTATGGACTAGTGGAGTGTGCATCCAACTTGCTTGCTCGTGAAGACCTAGAGCATTTGAGGAAGCTCCCCACTGGAATATATAGGCCAAGTTCTATAACATGAAGTCCCTATTAGTATATGAAACATGAAGCACATAAAAGCACTCTGTGAATGTAGTAGTGATACATTAAAGCACTTTGTGGTACTTGCTAAAACCAGGTGCTACTTCGAGCTAGAAGTGTATGCTAGAAAAAAATAGTAGAGTTGCCCTCCCTCTACTCTCTCTCTCAAGCTAAAGATGATGCCATAACAAGACAAAGCTAGACTCCTCCTTGCTCTCTCGTATGAGTGGTTGGGTAAACCCCATTTGTAAGGGTGAAGTAACCTAGCAATAAGTATTTTCGCTCGATTGAGAACCAAGGTTTATCGAACCAGTAGGAATTTCATCTGCAATCAAAGTCCTCGGTACCTGCACAGCAAACACAAAACAGTCTTGCACCCAACGTTCCAGGAAGGTTGTCAATCTTCTTGTCCTACTAGTTACAAGGATAAATTGTATGGTTTGGTAGGAATTTAGATAGGACAAAATAATAAAACGGAACAACGAGGAAAGTAAATAGTAACAATGCATATGAAATTAAAGAAGATAGACCCAAGGAGCCATAGTTTCACTAGAGACATCTCTCCAAGCAAGATAAATGTGTTGTGGTGAACAAATTATAGGTAGGCAGGGATTGAATTTCAATATTTCTATCTATGATTTTGATCATTCATGTCATAGCCTTGCATAGGCATTTCGTCTGTGATATGTAGACCATTATGTAACTGAATCTACAACTAATACTCCACCTAAAGACTGATATTCAGCATGCATCTTGAGGTCTTAAGTTCATACAAACAGAGTACTGCAATAAGCATGATGACATAATATAGACAGTAAAACTATCACCCAAGTGTGATAAAGAAACCATCGTTTTACCCTTAGTAGCAACAATACAATACGTGCTCGTTCCCTTTCTGTCACTGGGATGGATCACCACAAGATTGGACGCATTACCGTACACAACTCCCTCTGAAGAACTACCTATTAAACTTGGCCAAAGTAGACAAATAGATCGGAGAGCATATACGACTACTTAATTATGCAGCAAAAAACTTCAAAAGATTCAATATAATTCAATCAACAGTCTAATCAGAAAGTGATAATTCATCATATCCCAACAAACATAACACCGAATTACATCATATGGATCCTGATCATGTGAGGCAGCTCACAGAAACTTTGTATTGAATCACAGGGGAGAGAGGATGTCATCTATCTACTGCTATGGACCCAAGGTCCTAAGGGAACCACTCACACATGGTCAAGGTGGCAACAAGGTTGATGAAAATGGCTCCGATGATGGACTCCCCTTCAGGTAGGGTGCCAAATTAGGCATCGAGAATGGATCTCCCAGAGATAGGAACTTGCGGCGGCAAAAAAATCACGAAAAAAGGTTACTGAGGGTTTCGGGAATGGCACCTTGCACTATTTTTTAAATGGATATCTGAAATTATGACGTGACAACAGGCACAGTAAACTTTATTTGGTAACCAATCATTACACTTCACATGATCAATGTGCTTTCATCAAGATACCCGCAGAACAAAATGTTTGCGCATTGCAAACCTATTGGGCTCACCTTACATGTGCGACCGATGAACATCCTCACACATGAACAACATGAACAATGACCTATGCCAGCACCTCCCCGCATGCAAAGTATGATCTCAAAGTATGAAGTGACAACCAACACCGTAAACTTGAATTTGTAACCACTCATTACACTTCACATGATCAACTTGCTTTCTCTAAGATACTTGCACGAACAAAATGTTTGTGCATTGCAAACCTATTGGGCTCACCTTACATATGCGATGAACATCCTCACACATGAGCAACATGAACAATCACCTATGTCGTCACCTTCTCGCATGCAAAGTAGGATCTCAAAGTATGAAGTGACACCGACATCATAAACTTGAATTTGTAACCACTCGTTACACTTCGCATGATCAACTTGCTTTCTCCAAGATACTTGCACGAAAAAAGTGTTTGTGCATTGCAAACCTCAGCTTGCTTGCAGACTGACATCCCCTAGTGTGATGTACATAATGAATTCTTTTCTTGAAATCCTCCCCACTAAGTGGTATGCATCATGAATACAAAGTATGGAGCGTGTTTGGATTCATACTTTCTCAAATCTTTCGGATGGTAGCACCTTGCCGCATGCAAAGTAGGATCTCAAAGTATGACGTGACAACCGGCACCGGGAATTTGAATTTGTAAACGTCGCGACACTTCACATGATGAACGTGTTTTGTTCAAGTTACATGCACGAACAAAATGATTGTGCATTTCTAACTTGTTGGTCTCACCTTAAACAAGTGAGAAACTTGGTACTACTCTAAGTGAACACATTATGTGAGGAACATGTTGTCACACGAACATACCTCAAATTTATTCTTGCTTCCCCACTAAGCGTTTCCTCAAACATTACCTTCTCTCCACTCGTTTTTGGACGCCCCGCGCGCCCACCTAACCCCAACCCTCCTCACATTTACACCGCCTCTTTCTTCCACACTAACCACACCCCTTCCAATAAAATGAGCCACCTCCTCCTATACCTCTCTCTCTCTCTCTCTCTCTTCGCCTCCAGATCCTCCCTCCTAGCCGGCGGATCTTGCTAGCTATGGCCAGAAATCGTTCGGTGAGGGAGGCGCTCACGACGGATGAAGTTTGGCTTGGCCCCATCTGCTATACTGGTGAAACTACCCCAAGATCTCATCCTAATCGATGAGTTCTATTTGCGGTGCTGTTTTTTATGAATAATAAAAAGTTAGGGTTCTTATTCTCGTTAACACTGAATTTCATTCTAGATATGGTCCTTAGAGTACATCTTCCTCTGATTCAGTCGGTATGTGATACGTCTCCAACGTATCTATAATTTTTGCTTGTTCTATGCTGTTATATTATCATTCTTGGATGTTTTATAATCATTTTATAGCAACTTTATATCATTTTTTGGGACTTACCTATTGACATAGTGCCCAATTCCAGTTGTTGTTTTTTGCTTGTCTTTTACTTCGCAGATTATCAGTACCAAACGAAGTCCAAATGCAGCAAAACTTTTTGGAGATTTTTTCTAGACCAGAAGACACCCGGTGGGCCAAGGAAGTACTAGAGGGGAGGCCCGTGGTGGGCACAACCCACCAGGGCGCGCCTGCAACGCCTCTTCGCCCTGTAAATTCCCAAATATTCCAGAAACCCTATGGGAGTCGACAAAACACAATTCCAGCCGCCGCAAGTTACAGAACCACGAGATCCAATCTAACACCATCACGGAGGGGTTCATCATCCTCAATGGTGCCTCTCCGATGATGCGTGAGTAGTCCACCATAGACCTAAGGGTCCGTAGGCAGTAGCTAGATGGCTTCTTCTGTCTTTTTGATTCTCAATACAATGGTCTCTTGGAGATCTATTTGATGTAACTCTTTTTGCGGTGTGTTTGTTGGGATCCGATGAACTTTGAGTTTATGATCATATCTATATCCATGAATATTATTTGAGTTTTCTTTGATCTCTTATATGCATGATTATTTATAGCCTCGTATTTCTTCTTCGAATCTTTGGTTTATTTAGGCCAATTAGATCGATTTTTCTTGCCATGGGAAGAGGTGCTTTGTGATGGGTTTGATCTTGCGGTGTTCTTTCCCAGTGACAGAAGGGGCAGCAAGACACACATGTATCATTGCTATTAAGGATAACAAGATGGGGGCTATTCCTACATGAATAGATCTCGTCTACATCATGTCATCGTTCTTATTGCATTACTCCGTTTCTCCATGAACTTAATACACTAGATGCATGCTGGATAGCGGTCGACGTGTGGAGTAATAGTAGTAGATGCAGGCAGGAGTCGTTCTACTAATCTTGGACGTGATGCCTATATATTGATCATTGCCTTGGATATCGTCATAATTATTCGATCTTCTATCAATTGCCCAACAGTAATTTGTTTACCCACCGTGTGCTATTTTCTCGGGAGAAGCCACTAGTGAAATCTACGGCCCCCGGGTCTATTCTTTATCATATTTGCTTTGAGATCTATTTTTATTCGCTTTTATTTTCAGATCTATTATTCCAAAACCCCAAAAATACCTTGCTGCACTTTTTTATTACTTATTTTTGTTTTATCTAGAGCTATTTATCCAATCTATCACAAATATTTTCCCGTCAACTTGCCAATTTCTAGCGTCGTTACCTAGGAGGGATTGACAACCCCTCTTACGCATTGGGTTGCAAGTATTTGTTCTTTGTGTGCAGGTACCGTTTACATAGTGTTGCTTGGTTCTCCTACTGGATTGATACCTTCATTTCATAACTGAGGGAAATACCTACCGTAGCTGTACTGCATCATCCCTTCCTCTTTGGGGAAATACCGACGCAGTCTCAAGCGACATGAAAAGGAATTTCTGGCGCCGTTGCCGGGGAGACATCATCAACATCTATCAGGTTCCTAATCACAAATCTCATCTCCTTGCAATTTATATTATTTGCCACTTGCCTCTCGTTTTCATCTCCCCCACTTCACAAAAATTTGCCTTTTTATTTGCCTCTTCTTTTTCGTTCACCTTTTTCTCGTTCGATCTTTTGTTTGCTTGTGTTACCATGTACCATCTATTTGCTTGCATCTTTGCTTGCTAAAAATATATTGATATGGATCCCCATCCACTTGCTAATCTTTTTAAAAGATCCAATCATGATGAACCAATTGCTAGTGAGTTGAGTGCACTAGATTATCTTTATGAAGTTTTGCTTGAGATTCGTGAATCTGAAAATTGTGATGAAGAAATTTATGAAGTGATTCATGATAGCTCCTTGAATGAAAAGCATGATTGCAATGATTTTACTATAAATTCTATTAATGTCAATTGTGCTAATAATATGCAAAACCCCAAGCTTGGGGATGCTAATTTTGCTATGTCTACTACTTATTGCTATGATCATGATTGGAGTGATTCTTCTTATGATCTTGAAAATTAATTTAAGCCTCATAATGAATATGATATTGATAATAATGTTTGCAATAATATTGAAAGTGGTTTTGGAAGAGCATCAACTTTAGGTAAAAATAATCCCACATATTTGGAGAGTGTTCAATCTTACGAATTTTTTGATGAAAGTGGGTTTGGAGAGGTCATGACTTTAGTTGATGTTAATCCCACTATCTTGGAAGATTATAAAACTTTTATGCATGTGGATCATGAAGAGAAAATTTTATATGATAGCTATATTGTTGAATTTGATTATGATCCTACATGTAATTATTAGAAGAGAGGAAAATATGGTTGTAGAAATTTTCATGTACTAAATTACCCCTCGTTATGTTGAGATTGCTATTGTTTCTTTCTTCTTCATTGCATATGCTAGTTTTTGCTTGCCATGATAATTTGTTTGCTTATAAAATGCCTATGCATAGGAAGTATGTTAGACTTAAATTTGCTTGTCTCTTGTTTTATGATGCTCTCTTTGCGTTACAATTATTATCTCTCATGTGAGCATCAATAAAATCTCATGCCTAGCTAGGGGCATAAAACGATAGCGCTTGTTGGGAGGCAACCCAATGAATAAAATTTATTTTTGCCTTTTTCTTTCTGTTCTTGAGTGTTTACACAATTATGCCTCTGTTATGATTGTTTTTTTATGTTTTAATTAGTATTTGTGCCAAGTAAAGCCTTTGTGATAGCTTTGGTAATAGTTGATTTGATCCTCTTGAAAAACAGAAACTTTTGCGTCCAGTAACAGAATTTTTTAAATTCACAGAAGCGACGAAAAATTCTGATTTTTTTAAAAAAGATTTATATACAAATTTCCTCCGTTTTTCTAATTTTCAGAATGTTTGGAGTTACATAAGTATGGGAACAATTCGTATCTTTACAGACTGTTCTGTTTTTGACAGATTCTGTTTTCTTTGCATTGTGTGCTTATTTTGATGAATCTATGGATTGTCTCGGGGGGTATAAGCCATGGAAAAGTTATAATACAGTAGATATAATGCAATAACAAAATTTGAATGGGTTTGCAACAGTACTTAAAGTAAAGATTGGTTTTCTTATACTAACAGATCTCACGAAGGTTTTGTTAAGTTTTGTGTGATTGAAGTTTTCAAGTTTTGGGTGAGATCGTGATGGATGAAGGAATAAGGAGTGAAAAGAGCCTAAGATTGGGGATGACCCATGGAACCCCAAGTTAATATTCAAGGAGAACGAAGCAACTAAGCTTGGGGATGCCCCGGAAGGCATCCCCCCTTCTTCTAACGACCATCGGTATTTTACTTGGAGCTATATTTTTATTCGTCACATAGCATGAGTTTTGCTTGGAGCGTCTTGTATTATTTGAGTCTTTGCTTATTTTGCTTTTTAGTTTGTCACAAGTATCCTTGCTGGAAACTCCTATTTGAGAGAGCAAAAATTATGTTATGATTTGTTAGAATTGATCTTTATGATTCACTTAAATTTTTTGAGCTATGGAATTGCTCTAGTGCTTCACTTATATCTTTTTGAGCACGGTGTGCTTTAATATTTTTGAAGAAATACTCTCATGCTTAACTTAAATTTATTTGAGAGTTAGTAAACTTTTGAAGAAACTCTTTCATGCTTCACTTATATTATTTTGAGAGACGGAAAATTTTATGCTCATGTTATCCTGACCAACACATTGAACTACAAAAAGGGCTCATTTCCCTTCAACTACCTTGGCATGTCCCTGGGCCTATACAAACCAACAGTGGAGCAGTGTATGCCACTGGTGAACAGAGTTGCTAAAAAACTAGTAGGCTTGTCTGCTTTCATGACTCTTGCTGGAAGATTGCTCTTGGTTAAATCAGTGTTAAACTCCCTCATTATTTATTTCATGGGATGCCTAGATGTGCCTGTGACGATCAAAACTCAGGTCATCAAGTACCTGAGACATTGTCTTTGGAGAGGACCAGATTTAGAAGATCACAGACCTGCAATGGTAGCTTGGTCCACGGTGTGCAGACCAAAAAGTCAGGGGGGACTTGGAGTCATGAACATTTTTGTGCAAAATCAAGCCTTGCTCCTAAAGAACATGCACAAATTCTACAATAGAGACAACATCCCTTGGGTTAATCTCATTTGGGAAGCATAATATGAAAATGGCACTCTTCCAGGTCAAAAATGGGAAGGATCTTTCTGGTGGAAGTGTAACCTGAGGCTCATAGATAATTTTAAATCTATGGCAAGATGTTCAGTAGGAGATGGAAAAACTGCCCTTTTTTGGTCTGATCTTTGGCACACAGCTTGTCTACATCAATCCTTCCCACATCTATATTCTTTTGTAAAGGACCAACATCTTTCGGTTCAGAGAGTTTTGCAGCATGAATATTTGGAAGATCTATTTCATCTGCCACTTACTGAGCAAGCTTTTGAGGAATTTGAAATGATGGAAGATCTTTGTGACAACCTAAGAAGTTCTGAATACACAGAACACTTGGACTCATGGAGCTATATGTGGGGTAATGCTACATTCTCAGTGGCTAAAGCTTACAAGATTATGATTGGAATCAAAGTGGTACCAGAACAATTTCAGTGGATTTGGAAGAGTTCTTGCCAGCCAAAACACAAGGTGTTTTTTCTGGAGATTGCTCCATGATAGGCTAAATACAAGGAATCTTCTCAAGAGGAAAACTTTTCATTTGGATAATTACAATTGTGCTACTCTCAACTGCCAACAGGAAGAAACACTTTAACATCTGTGACGCCCCGGCTTAATCGTGCACTAACCATACACGCAAATGCACACGATCAAGCCTAAGGACTCACTTGAAGATATCACAACACAACTCTAAAACATAAATAAAGTCATACAAGCATATATTACAAGCTAGGGCCTCGAGGGCTCGAATACATAAGCTTGATGACAAACAAGCATCAGCGGAAGCGTTAGATATCTGAGTACAGATATAAAAGAAAGACAGAAAGGCCTTAAGAAGCCGGGGCAAAAGAAAACACTACAATCGAAAGGCGCAGGCCTCCTGCCTGGGACCCTCCGAACCTACTCCTGGTCGTCGGCAAGCTCATAGAAGTAGCCACCCTCGGGGTAGTAGTGGTAGTCGTCGACGGGAGCAACTGTCTCAGGGGCTCCGTCACCTGGTTGCATCAAACGGGTATGGGGGAAAAAGAAAGCAAAGCAACCGTGAGTACTCATCCGAAGTACTCAGCAAGCAAGGATCTACACTACATATGCAACATTATCAAAGGGAGGCTGTATATGTGGACTAGGCTGTAGAAATGCCAGAGTAGAGAGAAGGCCTAGTCCTATCGAAGACTAGCATCTTCAGCATCTTCAACGGTCTTGCAGCATTAGAAGAGAGTAGATCAGCACCATATAATGTAGTAGAGTTAACAACCTCGCCCAGAGATCCTTTCTCGACTCCCTGCGAGAAAGCAATCCCAGAGCCATACTATCCAGTAGTAGTGTTATGTAACAGTCTTGCCCAGAGATACTTTCTCGACTCCCTGCGAGAAAGCGATCCCAGAGCCACATATCCAGGTATCATCATAGGTATCCAGTTCTAGTTGTATCGATCGGGATACAACTCCGAGTGTTCTTTACCATAGGACCGGCTATCGATTGATGTTTTCTTCCCTGCAGGGGTGCACCAACTTACCCACCACGCTCGCTCAACTTCGGCCGGACACACTTTTCTGGGTCATGCCCGGCCTCGGCCAAACGACACACCGCAACCCTATCTAGAGCTCAGCAGAGAGGTCCCCGCCGATCTACCTCCTAAGCGCTCAGGGGTCTTGGGCCATCGCCCTGTGCACTCTGGGTCGTTGCGAGCAGGGTGGATACCAGCGATGCCTCGGATGGCCGACACGATCCGACCGTGCCGCAATGCTGAACTAGACATCTGACAGAGCTTTCGGCTGATGCTACGATGTAGAGTGCCCATAACTATTCCCACGTGATGGTTAGTGCTATCAGGCCGGTGGCCTGCTCGGATCACATATCCAAATCGTTAGTGGACTAGGGGCTTGCGGTAACGAGCAGAGACTCATGATCGATGTGACCCCGTCGCCCCGTCTCGGGGACTTGCTGCAAGGGCTAAGAATGCCCGGCCGCGCCTCGTATTTATCTCTCAGGTAACCTCCAGGTTAACCCGTCTTCACATCACACGCGGGTACCCCTCAGGGTCGACCCGCCTTTCCAAGTAACAGTTGTAAAGTCCAAGTATCTGTGTGTCCATAACATCAGGGGAATCCGAGGTATCACCCTCGTTGGATTCCTACTTGATGTATCCGTCAAGGTGAACTTGGAGGAATCACCCTCGATGGGTTCACACTTGATGTGTTGCACGACAGGGTCATATCAGAAGTGGAGAAGGAGGAATCACCCTCGATGACCACAACCAAATAGCTACTCTACAGAGTTAACATCAGGAGTGCTATACGAGGTATCACCCTCGGCACTTGATAGTAACGCTGCAGTGTCGTACAACCAAGCGGGGGTGTAGTGCAATGCCGGGGTCTGGCTGTCGATCCCGTTGATCGAGTCATCCGATAATCCAGCGGGGCAACTGGGGACAAGTGGGGTCTCTGGTAGGTCTCTACCCAGCCTATACTAAGCAGTTTAGGATAAGCAGGTAAGGTATCAATAGCAGGTTACAATAAACTGGCTATGCATCAGAATAGGTAAAGCAGTAGCAGCAGCATTTCTAATGCAAGCATGAGAGAGAAAGAATATGCGATATCGGTATGATCAAGGGGGGGTGCTTGCCTGGAAGCTGTGCTAAAACAGAAGAAGGGTCGTCGTTGACGTAGTCGATCACAGGGGCGACATCGGTCTCGGGGTCTACCGGAGAGAAGAGGGGGGAGAAGCAGTAAATACAAGGCACACAGATATATTACTAAGCATGACGAGACGATAAGTGATGCTAGGGTGTTCTAACGCAGTACTACGCGATACCGGCGAAGGGGGAAAAACATCCGGGAATGTTTTCCCGAAGTTTGGTAATTTCGGACAGACGAACCGGGGGGGGGGGGTTGTATGTTCGCTATGCTAGGGACGTGTGGTGGACGAACGGACTACGTATTCGGATTCGTCTCGTCTTTCTAAGCAACTTTCATGTACAAAGTATTTTCATCCGAGCTACGGATATTTTTCTATGATTTTTCAAAGATTTAACAATACCCGGAAAATCCCTGAAATTTTGCTAAGTCTGAGAATTCGTCAGTTTTTTAAACATCACTTAGCTGTTTTCAAAAGGCTACAACTATTGTTTTGTACATCCTATGATTTCGTGCCTTATATCAATTTTGAGTATTCTCTGTGATCTACAAGATAGTATCACTTTCATCCATATTAGAGTTCATTTGCTTGATCATAAACAGCTCTAAAGTAGCTATCACAATAACTCTGTTTTCAGTCTTTTCTGTTAACAGAACATAAACTTTGGTCATTTTCATAGGAATTAATCCATGCTACTTTTGGATTTGGTCCAATGGAAAGAATTGAACCCTGTCAAGTGTACTACACGCCCATATAAATTTTATCTATGTTCGAGCTTGTTTTGCTGCTGTTTAAGTGCTGTCTAGAGGGCTAGTCAGTGTAGAAGCAGTAAAGCTAGCTACTGCTACAGTAACATTCAGTTACTGTAGCAGAGCAG
Organism: Thinopyrum elongatum; assembly: GCA_011799875.1. NCBI lineage: Eukaryota > Viridiplantae > Streptophyta > Magnoliopsida > Poales > Poaceae > Thinopyrum > Thinopyrum elongatum. Next base: position 371,344,050 of record CM022300.1, on the reverse strand, counting down.
CAGCAGAACGCAACAGCTAGCAGGCAGGCGCGGACGAAGGCGAGTGCGGGTGAGGCCGGAGGTGGGCGCGGCCACACTCAACGCGCACACACACTGCACACACACACTGCACGCACACACATTGCACAAAACCACGGGCATGGCATTTGCCATGGCCAACAGCGGCAGCAGCGCAGAGGATCAGCGGCAGCGGCTAGGCAGCAGTAAAGAGCAGCAGCAGGCAGTAGCAGCAAGCGGCGGCGCGGAGCAGGGCAGGCGCGCGCGGGAGGCAGGCCGGGCGCATGGGGAGCATGGCGGGGCGCGACGGGCACGGGCAGGGGTCACGGCGAGCGCGACCACCGTGTGGTGGGAGCACGACGAACGCGCGCACACAGCAAGCTTCGGGCGCGGCCATGGTAGCTAGCGGTTGGCGGCCTACGGCGACGGATAGAGGGGGCAAAGGTGGGGAATCGGGGGAGAAGCTAACCGCGAAGCTCATGGACGAGGTTAGAAGGCGTGGGGACGCCCGGGCGCGACGAATTTGACGACGAACGACGGCGGCGTGGCGGAGAAGGTGACCCAATGACGAGGAGATAGGGGCTTGAGTCGGTGCATGTAGTCGAAGGAGTCGACGACGAGGGAGCTCCTGGACAAACCCCCAGTCGCCAGGGAGGCCAGTGCCCGCGGGGACGGCGACAGCGCATCGACGGCATCTCGGGCACGCGGTTCAGAGGAGAAATGCGAGTGGGAGAGGGGAATTTTAGGGCTAGGGTTCATCAACAAAGTCGGGGGAACACTTATACACCTCTAGGAGCGCTCAGATGAACGACACGAGGCAATCCGGGCTTGGACGGCGTGTGTGTGCCATGGCGCCCCTGCCTCTGCCTTCCTCCTGTACGAGAAGTAGGAGAAGGCCCGCTGAGTGGGCTGGGCCGCACTGTACCTATGGGCTGTATGTGAGCTGTGTTGTCTCTGGCTTCTTCTTTTCTTTTTCTGTTAAAGCTTTTAGCTCCTGTTTTAGATTTATTTGAGGTTCCAAATGAGTTTTGTTACTTGTGAAACTTTGCACATAAATCAAGTGCAGCAATAATAGATGGCACAAAAGTTTGGGGCCAAAAGGAGTTGTCTAACTATTTTTAGAAATTGAAAAAGGCCAATTTTAATTGCCGTTGGACCACTAAATTAATTCCCAGGGGCATTTTGCCAATCCAAATGAGGTTGGTTTCATCCTGACAAATGCTTAGAGAATATTTGCCAAATTATGAACATTTTAGTTTGCAGTTTAAAGAAAATTTTATTGTTGACTTTATTTCAAATTTTGAATTTGAACTCGGTGTGGATCAAAGTGGGGTTTAGCAAATTAATTGCGATGATATGGCACAATTAGCATGTGAATACTGTAGCTTGACTACCGGGGAGTTACGACATCTATTCTGGACTTGTCCTTTTGCTGCAGAGTGTTGTGACATCATTTGCCTAGCTAGACAAAGAAACTTATCCATCATGGAAGCTTTTGCAGATCTGAGAAATAAGTTATAGCAACCTTTCTTCATGGAGTTCATAATCATAGCATCTTGGGCCATTTGGATTGTCAGGAACGACAAAGTTTTTCAGAACATCCATCCAAGCATCAATAGATGGAAGGCAATCCTTTTTTCAGAGCTGCAGCTCCTCAAATTCAGAATAAAGAATAAATATGCTGGTTCATACATCACTTGGCTGGACAATCTTCAGTTGCAACCTATTTTTTTTCTGTTTCTTTCTTTTGCTGTAGAGGCTCTCTAGATTAGCCTAGTTTAGTTTCCTTCCTTTTTCTTCTTTTTTCTTTTTGGTCTTATCTCAATCCTTGTGTTCCTTTGTACTCTTTGCTTAATATAAAAATTGCAGTGGGGGTTTTGCCCTACTGTGTACAGTCAAAAAAAGAAAATTTTATGCTCATGTTCTTCACTTAAATTTGATTGAGCTTGTCAAAAGCAATTGCAATATATGAAACTAGTCCCAAAGTGATAGATATTCAAGAGGGATATAATAAAAACTTTCATGAAGACCATTGGACAAAATAAACTTGATTCTTTGTAATAGTTTTGAGATATGATGATAGTGATATGTGAGTCATGTTGGTGAGTAAATATGCTTTAGTAAGAATATTGGTGTTAAGGTTTGTGATTCCCTATGCAAGCACGAAAGTCAATATTTATGCAATGAAATTACATCCTACTTGTGGTGCATTATTCGGTGTTAGTTATGCTTAATGCTCGCTTATGTTATTTTTCGTTTCTTGGTTGGTTGCTTCTCAATCTTTTTGATAGCCTCCACTTGTACTAAGTAGAAATACTACTTGTACATCCAAAATCTTAAACCCAGTTTTGCCATATGAGTCCACCATACCTACCTATATGCGGTATTTCCATGTCGTTCTAAGCAAATTTGTATGTGCCATCTCTAATTTTCAAAATGAATTTCCTTTTTGTGTGCCCGTACCGTTCATGAAGCGGCAGGGGGTGGCCAATATTTTCCATGCTAGATGTGTTATTCTCAAGATGAGTGTTTATTCACTTGTCATTGCACCAGAGTACGGTGGTAATAGCGATGCCCAGTCCCGAAATGAAAAAGAAATTTACTTTATGTTGTCAAATAATAAATTCCTTGGAAAGTGTTGGTATGGATGGTACCCGTGGATACGGCTAGCCGTGGAGTGTGAAAGTATGGTGGAAAACGAATAAACTTTATTTTCTGTTTGGGAACCGCCTATGATATATCTAGCATGGAAATTGTTGGGAATTACTTGGTCATTTTCGTTGACGGGAAAAGTATGCCTCTCAAAAAAAAATATCTCTCAATTTAAGCTTTGAGCTCTGGCACCTCTAAAAATCCCTACTTCCCTCTGCGAAGGGCCTATCTATTTACTTTATGCATTTTTTATTTTTTATTTGAGTCTCCATCTTCTCTTATAAAGCACCAACTAGGGAGCACTATGATCATACTTGAGCATTGGATGTAGCTAATATGCGAGTGTGTTTCATGAATGGATCAATGATTGAGCATGATGGGCTAGGGATAACTTTCTTTAGTGTTGATATTTTGAAAGATATGGTTGCTTGTTGATATGCTTGAGTATTGAAATCTTCATGTCAAAACTAGACTATTGCTTTGAACCATATAAAAGTCCAAATGTCCATGCCAAAAAAGAAAAGAATATGTGATGAACATGTTAGGCAGCATTCCACATCAAAAATTCTATTTTTATCATTTACCTACTTGAGGACGTGTAAGAATTAAGCTTGGGGATGCTGATACGTCTCCAATGTATCTATAATTTTTGCTTGTTCCATGCTGTTATATTATCATTCTTGGATGTTTTATAATCATTTTATAGCAAATTTATATCATTTTTTGAGACTAACCTATTGACATAGTGCCCAGTGCCAGTTGCTGTTTTTTGCTTGTTTTTTACTTCGCAGAATATCAGCAACAAATGGAGTCCAAATGCAGAAAAACTTTTTGGAGATTTTTTCTGGACCAGAAGACACCCAGTGGGCCAAGGAAGTACTAGAGGGGAGGCCCGTGGTGGGCACAACCCACCAGGGCGTGCCTAGGAGCCCAGGCGTGCCCAGGGGGGTTGTGCCCCCCACGGAGCCCCCCTGCACCGCCTCTTCACCCTATAAATTCCCAAATATTCTAGAAACCCTAGGGGAGTCGACGAAACACAATTCCAGCCGCCGCAAGTTCCAGAACCACGAGATCCAATCTAACACCATCACGGAGGAGTTCATCATCCTCATTGGTGCCTCTCCGATGATGCGTGAGTAGTCCACCATAGACCTAAGGGTCCGTAGGCAGTAGCTAGATGGCTTCTTCTCTCTTTTTGATTCTCAATACAATGGTCTCTTGGAGATCTATTTGATGTAACTCCTTTTGCGGTGTGTTTGTTGGGATCCGATGAACTTTGAGTTTATGATCAGATCTATATCCATGAATATTATTTGAGTTTTCTTTGATCTCTTATATGCATGATTATTTATAGCCTCGTATTTCTTCTTCGAATCTTTGGTTTAGTTGGGCCAACTAGATCGATTTTTCTTGCCATGGGAAGAGGTGCTTTGTGATGGGTTCGATCTTGCGGTGTTCTTTCCCAGTGACAGAAGGGGCAGCAAGACACACATGTATCATTGCTATTAAGGATAACAAGATGGGGGCTATTCCTACATGAATAGATCTCGTCTACATCATGTCATGGTTCTTATTGCATTACTCCATTTCTCCATGAACTTAATACACTAGGTGCATGCTGGATAGCGGTCGATGTGTGGAGTAATAGTAGTAGACGCAGGCAGGAGTCGGTCTACTAATCTTGGACGTGATGCCTATATATTGATCATTGCCTTGGATATCCTCATAATTATTCAATCTTCTATCAATTGCCCAACAGTAATTTGTTTACCCACCGTGTGCTATTTTCTCGAGAGAAGCCACTAGTGAAATCTACGGCCCCCGGGTCTATTCTTTATCATATTTGCTTTGAGATCTATTTTAATTCGCTTTTATTTTCAGATCTATTATTCCAAAAACCCAAAAATACCTTGCTGCACTTTTTTAATACTTATTTTATTTCACGTTTTATCGAGAGCTATTTATCCAATCTATCACAAATATTTTCCCGTCAACTTGCCAATTTCTGGTGCCGTTACCTAGGAGGGATTGACAACCCCTCTTACGCGTTGGGTTGCAAGTATTTGTTCTTTGTGTGCAGGTACCGTTTACATAGTGTTGCTTGGTTCTCCTACTGGATTGATACCTTCGTTTCATAACTGAGGGAAATACCTACCATAGTTGTACTGCATCATCCCTTCTTCTTTGGGAAAATACCGACACAGTCTCAAGCGACATCAGTATGCTCTCTCAAGATGCTTTTGTTCTCAACTAATCCATTTTGACAATATACCGATTGCTAGTTCATTTCCTGGATCTTAGAACATTTACGTGCATGTTTCGTTGTTTTTGAACGCCCCGCAAAACTAACCCCAAACCTCTCCAATCATGCCTCTTATTTCAACACCAGCCTCCTCCCCCTCTATGAAAGAAGATGTTACCTCCTATCTCTCCCTCTTCGCCTATAGATCTGATCCACTCCCGGCCAGTTTTTCTCGCCTCGCCACCACAAATCATTCGGTTACCATGGAGGTGCACCCGACCGACGGCATTCCGCTCGGGCCCGTCCGCTCACATGGTATGTCTGCCCCATTATCTCAATCCTAATCATCCTGCGCATCTACTTACTTTTTATGTGAAAGTTGTTGTTGTTTTTACAACATTTATAATTTGGGCTTCTTATTCACGCTAAGCACGCATGTCAATCTAGCTAGTGTTCTCATTACTAGTTCATTTCATTCATCTTAGTGTAAGTACGCGAATGTTTAATCATTATGGCACCAATATTTAAAATTATCTCCATCTCGTACTGTACTTACTTTCAACAAGTGATAATCTTTAGGCAGCAGATACTGACATGTTACCAATGGAGTGGGAGAACATTAGTGAAGGCATGAAAATAATAACATGTATCAAAATGAAGAATTTTCTAACTCTCTACCTTGCTTTCTCGGTCATCTCACATATTTCCCTATCTTCTCAGATATCAGAGGTCATGTTAGTTGTCCAAACCATCAAGAAGACCTGATAAACCATGACAGTGACACTGAAAGTGAACAAAAAAGATGCAGATATGGCCACCACTATAGATGTAGAGGACATTGTTATTGCAAGATCTGCATCTATGGTTAGAATATGTTTACTTGCTGTAACAACGCATATGTAATGTAAATTACCTATAGTCTAATGTTTTCAACTACATTATGGCAGGAATATTATCGTTGTGAACTTGAAGTAGCAACTAAGGGTATAAAGATGGTACATGAAGAGTTCGAAAAACTCATGTCTCTAATTTCAGATGCACCCTCAAGCTCAAGCAAATCGAAGAGAAAGCGGGCTCAACCGGTGAGTAGCTGAACTTTTTTTGTAAACACTTCCTTAATTAGTAAGGCTATATTTCTTCATCCAACCACTGTATACTCTGGTAGATGCATGTACAATTTGGAATTATTGTATATGTTGAGATCCGAGGAATCCTGGGTTTATGATTAGATTATTCATTGAAAGTATTTGAGTCTATTCCGAGATTTATTATGTGTGATTTTATAGCCTTGTATTTCTCTCTAATCTATCTATATCTTTTGGCCAATTAGATTGATTTATCTTCAGTGGGAGAGGTGCTTGGTAGTAGGCTCAATCTTGCGTGTCCTTACTCTGTGACAGGAGGAGTTGCAAGGCACATATTTGTATTGTTGCTACTAAGGGTAAAATAATGGGGTTCGAACATATTATTTGGTCTTACTTTCTCTACATTATGTCATCATGCTCGAAGCATTACTCTGTTTGTTATGAACTTAATACCTTAAGATGCGTGCTGGATAGCAATCGATGGGTGGAGTAATAGTAGTAGATGCAGATGGATTTCAGTCTACTTGTCACAGAGGTAATTGCTACTTGTGAGCTGTGTTGTGATTTTCCCCCAAAGAGGAAGGGTGAAGCAATATAGAGCTGAAAAGTATTTCCTTCGGCGAGAATCAAGGTTATCGAACCAAATAGGAGAACCACGCAAATCCTAGTGAACAACACCTGCACACATAAGAGCAAATACTTGCACCCAACGTGGGCAAGAGGGTTGTGAATCCCCTTGAACTCGTTACTTGCAAGGATCAAATCCGGTAGTGGTAGATATATAAATTCCAAAGTAAAGGAAAAGTAAATAAACTGCAGCAAGGTATTTTTGGTTTTAGTAATATGATTAAAGTAGACCCAGGGCCCATAGTTTTCACTAGAGGCTTCTCTCTCGAAATATAGGCATCACTTCCATGACAAGTAGACCGACTCTTGCCTGCATCTACTACTATTACTCCACCAATCGACCGACTCCTACCTGCATCTATGGTATTAAGTTCATGACAAACAGAGTAACACTTTAAGCAAGATGACATGATGTAGATACAATAAAACCAAGCAATATGATTAAACCCCATCGTTTTACCCGTAATGGCAACAATACAAATATGTGCCTCGCTACCCCTTCAGTCAATGGGTGAGGACACCACAAGATTGAACCCACTACAAAGCACTTCTCCCACTGAAGATAAATCAATCTAGTTGGCCAACAAAATAGATAGATCGGAGAGAAATACAAAGCTATAATAATCATGCATAATAAATCTCAGAAAAGACTCAATTACTTTCAATGAATAATCTGATCATAAACCCACAATTCATCGTTTCCCAACAAACACACCGCAAAAGAAGATTACATCGAATCAATCTCCATGAAGTTCATGGAGAACATTGTATTGAAGATCAAAAAGAGAGAAGAAGTCATCTAGCTACTAGCTATGGACCTGTAGGTCTGTGGTGAACTACTCACACATCATCGGAAGAGCAGAAAGGTTGATGTAGAAGCCCTTCGAGATCGATTCCCTGTCGTGGTATCACATGGCCACCTATGGGGCCATCGGCCCCTTCTGGTTCAGCAAGGGGGAAGAGCGCATTGCACAAAGAGCGGAAAGCACAGAGTAGCACGACAATGATGACACGGGCAGTTTTACCCAGGTTCGGGCCGCCGCGAGGCATAAAACCCTACTCTGCTTTGGTGGATTGATGGAAGGACCGTGGTGGAGACGCATCGCTCTAGCCCGGCAAGGTCGTCTCGGGGCGAGAGCAGCTACGCGCGTACGAGCGTACAAGGGTCCGAATCCTTTCTAAGGTAGCCACGACCCTCCTTTTATAGGTCAAGGGGTCACCACAATGGCAAAACAGTCATTATGCACTGATTAGATAGCCACAGTGCTATCATACCTAACTCTGCAGACAGGACAGGGTGCATTAAATGCGCCGCTTAGTGTTACATTGTGGCATAGCCCGGCAAGCCTTGCCATGCCATTCAACCACCTTTTTTCCTGCCCGTGCGACACGTCGCCTAGACGGGTGTCATTTATGGATGATCTTCCTCAGAAATGGCCTGCCACATACCAAGTAACAACCACTTAGTCACTTGGGGGCTCGACACCGCACCGATGGGTGACTTGCGTTGCTGTGAGGTGGAGCGGTGGAGCTTTGGTGGGGTAATCCGCCCTTGGCGTCCCCGGCAAGCCTGCCGGGGGAGTCTTGAGGTAACCTCGACCCCGCCAGGCTCGCCTGCCTGGCAAGGGAGGTTTTTCCTTAGTGATATCTTGCTTATTTGGTTGGTCTTGGTCTTCTTGATCCACCCTTTGATTTCTCAAAGAGCCATCTCTTCTGCTTGGCCTTGTCTTGATCATCGTAACCTTGCTCTTGAGCCTGTGTACAGTCCAGGCAACACACCTGGGGGTTTGTTGCACCGACAGGAGCCCCCGGGCCTGGCCTGAACGCGCTACCGAGCGTCGTCAGGGTAGGCCCTGTCCAGTACACAGGCAAGTGGGTTGTGGTAGCTCGTCCTTTGAGATCTTCTTTGCTTCTCCATTAACCTGTGCTTAAGTCAGTTTCCGATTTTCCCGTGCATCGTGTGATGCCAATTGCAGTGGGGCCACCTTTTGTAATGGCCCGTGAATGACTTTAACGCACGGGGGAGTAACTGTCAATTCACTCTTCCCACCACGTCCTTATCCTCTGCCACGTATGCTGCATGCATTGAGTAGGGTAGGTGATGGAGGCGCGTGGCGCAGGAGAGAGAGTCAGGGCAGGAGCTCGGCCTTCCTTGAATTGGTGGAGAGGGGTGGTGATCGGATTCGGCCGTCGGCGGTGGCTTGGACGGGTCAGATCAGAAAGAGACCCCTCTAGGGTGGGGGCAAAGGATCAGCCCCCAGCCCCAGCTTGCCTATAAAAGAGGGGGGGCGGGGCAAGGATGAAGCAAAAGGCATCCATCCACGCACCTCCCTTTATTTATTTCTTGCCTTCTTCTTTGTTATGTTGAGGGGGAGAGGCCGGGGCCGAGCCCCAGGCTCCAGCTTGAGGTCGATGATGCTGAACGCTCGCATTGATGCTGGGGGAGTGAGTCTGGTCCGAGGGTGCAGGAGATGCAGCGGTCGGGGGTGTAGGCGCCAAACTGTCCACAGTGTGGGTGGCGTTACACTCCTCCAAGATGGTGAGGCGCCCGTCTCTCCCACACGAGCCGGCCACTTGGTGGAGAGTGGTTGCCCTGGCCACAGGACGCCGAGGTTCATCAACTTGACGACGAGGCTCCTGGGGCTTTCAGTGCCTGCCTGGGGTGCAGCGCTCGGGATCTTTGGTAATCCCAGCACTGCTCCTTCCGGTGGAGTCGGGGCGATCATTGAGGACGGCGGCACCTTCCTGCCCTCCAAGGTGGGGAGCGATGCTCCTCGCACGCCTCGGACGCCACCATCGCCTGCTGTTTCTCCGGGGGAGGTGTCGGCCCGATGGGCCGGCGTCCCCCTGGAGTGGTGGTGATGAAGAAGGAACGAGGGAAGACGGAGAAGGCGGGTGGCAGGCCGTCAGGTCGGAGTACGATGGCACCGATGCCTTCATCTCGTATTGCCAGCCCGCTGCCTCATCTTTCCGCTCTTCCCCTCCCTCCCCAGCACCATCATCACCAGCCTCTTTAGGACGGTCGCCGGGGAGGGGGTCGCTCTCTTGGTGCCTTCGCCTCCTCCAGCAGTCTTCCAGCTGAGCTCCGGCGGTTCTCCCCGCCGGTGCTTGTGCTGGGGCTTCTTGCTGGCCCCGGAGGTGGTGACCAGAGCACCGCCGAGCTGCTCCCTCCGCCCCTCTCCTTCGCAGCCTCGCCACTCCCGATCTTGTCAAGCTGCGCCCGGCAAGCCCTGACGGGATCGGGCTGGGCTTCCGCTCAGGCACTCCTTTTGCCCTCTCCACCTCCCACTGTAGTCCCTAGGAGGAGAGGGACAAGAAAGGGATTACGGGGCACTTATCTTTTTTCAGTCTAAAACATGTAGGCACTTTTTTTTTGACTGGGAACTGTGGGGCAACACCCCCACAACATATCAAAAGCTTTATTGAATAAAAGGAAAAACAAGTACAAGTACAAACATGTAGGCACTTGCCAAACTTTAGTCTAAATTATGTAAACTTCTTTATCCATGTTTGTGCTTTGTAAGATCTGTACTTGCTTATCAGCATATTAATGAAAAAGACAAGCCTTGCCGGGTACTTGTGCATGTATCATGTCCATGCAGAGGTGAGGTGCCTCTATACGTTCAAGTAAACAAGTTTCCCCTGGCAAACTATCCTGCCGGTACCCTTAGTTTGCTGCCGTGGGGCAAGGCCTGCCGGGCATAAAACTATAAAAAGGGACCGGCCCCTCGTCGAACCCTCTCCATCAAAGGCAACTGCGACCACCTTGTCCGAAGCAACGTTCGAGACAAAGGATGGGAGCACCTATGTTTCGAAGGTACAAGGTTTTCATATGCACAAGTTTTTACCTTACAGAACAGGTATGGATAAGAAGAAACTTATCTGTTTGGCTTGCCGGGGATTGCTGTGTAGGCTTGTCTTCATTTCTTCTCTTTGGGATCAAGTCCACGGCAAGAACCCTGCAACTTAGTGCAGATGAAAATAGTGCTACGTCCTACCTCATCTACATAATCATGCTATGCTCATGATATGCTTATGCATGTATGCAATCTTGTCGGGGGCCCCCCAATGCTTCGTTTATTCATCTGTTGCTCAGGGTCTGTGTCTGGCTTTGTACAAAGGGTTACATGCAACATCGGCAAGGCTTGTATAAAAGGGTGGCTGCCGGGCAGGGCCCGACAGCCGCGCCTTACAGGTAGAACTTACGGAGATGCTCAATGTTCCATGAGTTTTGCAACTGAATGCCATCTCCGGTCTCCAGACGGACTGCGCCGGGTCTGGTGACTCGTACTACCCGGTAAGGGCCTTCCCACTTCAGCGTCAACTTGTTTACACCCTTGGTGGACTGAACACACCTAAGGACAAGGTCGCCTTCCTCAAGGCTCCGCGCATGAATCCTGCGGTTGTGATAGCAACGCAGGGCTTACTGGTAGCGTGCAGCACGCGTAGCAGCCCGAAGACGATTATCCTCAAGTAGCACAACGTCGTCACGCCGGTGCTGTTCCTGCGCTACTTCATCGTAGGCAAGCACTCGAGGTGATCCGTATATGAGTTCTGTGGGGATAATTGCTTCTGCCACATAGACTAGGGAGAAGGGAGTTTGCCCGGTAGCTCAATTTGGTGTCGTACGGAGGGACCAAAGAACCATCGGCAGCTCGTCGGTCCACCACCTGCCGCACTTTTGCAGCCTATCAAATGTTCTTGTCTTGAGTCCTTGTAGCACTTCAGCATTTGCCCTCTCAGCTTGTCCGTTGCTTCTGGGATGGGCAACAGAGGCAAATGAGACTTTACTTCCGAGGGCATGAACATATTGCATGAAGGCGCGGCTTGTGAATTGGGTGCCATTGTCAGTGATGATCCTGGCGGGCACTCCAAAACGGCACACCAATCCTTTCAAGAACTTGATAGCTAACTGTGCGGTCACCTTCCTCACGGGCTCCACCTCTAGCCACTTTGTGAACTTGTCGATAGTGACGAACAAGAACTCAAAGCCCCCGGTAGCACGGGGGAAGGGGCCCAAGATGTCGAGCCCCCAGACCGAGAAGGGCCATGACAAAGGGATCGTCTGGAGAGCTTGGGCAGGCTGATGGATATTCTTGGAGTGGAACTGGCAGGCTTCACATTTGGTGACTAGCTCAATTGCATCTTGGAGGGCCGTGGGCCAGTAAAAACCTTGCCAGAAGGCTTTTCCAACCAGGGCCCTCGATCCAATGTGGGAGCCGCATATACCCTTGTGTATCTCTGCCAACAGTTCCTTTCCTTCTTCTCGGCAAATGCACTTCAATTTCACTCCGTTGGGCCTTCTTTTGTATAGCGTGTCGTCAATGAACTGATACATACGGGCCCTCCGGGCTACTCTTTCAGCTTCTTCTTGCTCTTTAGGAAGTTCTCCTGTTTGGAGGAAATGGACTATGTGCGCGCCCAAGTTGGAGCCTGAGGCTCGGCAACGAGGACCAATGGCACCTCCTCGTTCGTGGGAGCGCACTCCTCGGCCGCAGAGATTGGTAGTTTGGCGGGAGGGTGCAACTCACCGATTGAAGGGGAGCTGTTTCCGCCAAGCTCTCTGCCGGGGGCTTCGGGAAGCTCTGTCCGGAGAGGCTTGCCGGAGTCCAGTTTCCTCCTCTTCCTGGCCATTGTTGCCGGGGATACGGAGGGTTGAGTCAGATGGAGAACAAAAGTCCATGGTTCCACAGGGAGTTTTTGCACAGCGCACTTTGACAGATGATCAGCAATGTTGTTTTCCACACACGGTATGTGCTCTGTTTGCAATCCATCAAAGCGCTCCTCCAACTTTCTCACTTCCTCGACGTATGCCTCCATCAATGGGCTTTGATAATCCTTGTTCACTTGCCTCACCACAAGTTGCGAATCTCCACGAATGATCAACTTCTTGACTCCCAGTTCTGTTGTGATCCTGAGCCCGACAAGGAGTCCTTCATATTTTGTTGTATTGTTGGTAGCCTTCTCCCGGGGGAAATACATTTGAACCACGTACTTGAGGTGCTACCCAGAGGGAGCAACAAGAAGCACGCCAGCTCCTGCACCTTGTAGGGAGAAGGCACCATCAAAGTACATGATCCATTCTTGGGGCGCTTCCTTGCCGAGGATAACTGTCTCCAACACGTCTTCGTCAGGGGTAGGCGTCCATTCCGCAATAAACTCCGCCAGTGCTCTGCTCTGAATTGTTGACGTGCTCTCGAACTTCAAACCAAAGCTGGATAACTCCAAAGCCCATTCCACTATCCTGCCAGTGGCCTCAGGGTTTCTCAGTATGCGTTGCAAGGGGAAGCGGGTGACAACTGTGATCTCGTGGGCTTGAAAGTAGTGGCGCAGTTTCCTTGAGGCTATGATGAGGCCAAAAATCAACTTTTGCACGCCAGAGTACCTCGACCTAGCCCCTTGCAATAGGGAGCTGACCAAGTACACTGGCCGCTGCACCACTTTCTTCCTTGCCGCGACCTTGGAGCTCTCTCCATTACCACGCTCCTCCTTGTTCTGATCTGCCTCTGACCTTGCTGGGGCGAGTTCACTTCTCTCTCCAGAGGGGACAGCAGTTGCAGCTACTTCTTCATTTACTTCCCGCTGCGCCACCAGTGCTGCGCTAACCACTTGATTAGTTGCCGCTAAGTATAGTAGCAACGGTTCTTGTGGTTTTGGAGCGACTAAGGTGGGGACAGAGGAAAGATAGGTCTTCAGATCCTGCAGCGCAGCGTCTGCCTCCGGGGTCCACTCCATGGGCCCAGCCTTCTTTAAGATTTTGAAGAACGGCAGGGTGCGTTCGACGGACTTGGAAACGAACCTGCTTAGCGCGGCAACACATCCAATCAAACACCTCACGTCTTTAACTGTCTTGGGTGCTTGAATATGCTCAATTGCCTTGATCTTGTCGGGGTTAGCCTCTATCCCCCGGTGGGACCCAAAGAAGCCAAGCAGCTTGCCGGAAGGAACGCCAAACACACACTTCTCTGGGTTCAGCTTCAAGTTGATCTTGCGTAGATTTGTAAAGGTCTCTTCCAAGTCCTGAATGAGAGTTGATTTGTCCTTGATTTTGACCACTATATCATCCATGTAGGCTTCAATATTCCCGTGCAACTAGAACTCAAAGCCAATCTATACTGCTCTTGCGAAAGTGGATCCAGCGCTTTTTAACCCAAAGGGCATACGTACAAAGCAGTACGTGCCGCATGGGGTTATAAACGCGGTCTTCTCTTTGTCTTCATCAAACATGAAAATCTGGTGGTACTCGGAGTAGGCATCCAAGAAGGAAAGTAGGTCACATCCAGAGGTGGAATCCACAATCTGATCGATGCGCGGCAAGGGGAATGGGTCCTTCAGTCATGCTTTATTTAGATATGTGAAATCTATGCAAAGCCTTCATTTCCCATTCGCCTTGCGCACCACCACTGGATTCGCCAACCAAGTTGGATGCAACACTCCTCTAACCAAACCAGCAGCTTCGAGTTTCTTGATCTCCTCGGCAATAAACTGCTGCCGCTCCAAAGCCTACTTTCGGACCTTCTGTTTGACGGGTCGGGCATGTGGGCAGACATCAAGGTGGTGCTCGATTACCTCCCTGGGAACACCAGGGATGTCAGATGGTTGCCAAGCAAACACATCAACATTCGCCCGCAGGAAGGCAACGAGCGCGCTTTCCTATTTGTCATCAGGGGTGGAGCTGATAGTAAATGTACCATCAGCGCCAACCAACCCTGCCGGGACCTTCTTCACAGCAGGTGTAACAACCATTGATCTCTTGCTATTGGAACTCTCCAGCAAATCATCAACAGGTGCAGCGCAGTCCGAAGAGGCGCGCTTCCCGGATTCTTTGCTGGCGTCCTTGCTAGCTTTCTTCCCTTTCTTGCTTTCCTTGGTAGGAGCGGTATCTTTCGCGGCCTCTGCAGTGACTGCTTCCCAGTACATCTTATCCATGCATATGACTGCGTCCTTCTTGTCTGATGGAATGGAAATGACGCCCATCGGTCCTGGCATCTTCAGAGTGTTGTAGGCATAGTGGGATGCCGCCATGAATTTTGCCAGGGCTGGGCGGCCAAGGATTCCATTGTATGGCAGGGGGAGGTCGACCACATCAAACACGATTTCTTGGTCCAGTAGTTTAGCCCCCCCCCCCGAACATTACCGGCAGTGTGATCTTCCCCTTAGGACGACTCCTGCTGAGGTTGATGCCTTGGAAAGTACCGGTAACCTTGAGCTCTTCATCTGCTATCTGGAGCTTGCTGATGACCTTGGGAGATATCAGATTCAACCCGGCCCTGCCGTCAACCAATATCTTTGTGACTTTGAGGTTGCGAATCGTTAGTGAAACCAACAATGGCAAACATCCTACCGTAGTGGTGCGGTCACGGTGATCCTCTTTATCAAAGATGATGGGCATGTGGGACCACTTGAGCGGCTTTCGAGAATCTGCCGCTGGCTCCACGGCATTGACCTCACGTGCCCACTGTTTGAGCTGGCAGTGAGAGGAGTGCAAGGATGCATCTCTGTCAATGCACAGGGCGTCAGTGGCCTTCTGGAATTCCTGCTCGCTGGTTTCCTCTTCATCCCCTTCATCACTCCCATCATCGCATTCCTTCTTCTCACGGCCTCCGGCCGGTTTCCCTTGATACCGAGGGGCCTTGCCAGGGTGACCTCCTCTGCCACCTCGGCCCTTCCCGCCAGCACCATCTTGGTCTCTCTCTTTGTCACGCTTCTCGTACTCAGCTTTCTGCTTCTTGACGAGCTGCTCAACTTGATGACACTCTTGAAGATCGTGTCCCTTAGTCCGATGGATCTTGCAATATGACCCATCAGCCTTCCCAGCCTTCTTGGCAGCCGCGGCTTCCCGATAGTCAGCACACGCGGCAACTTCCTTGCCGGGAGCCTCGGTCTTGGCCTTCTTGCCGGTACTAGGAGTGCTCGCTCCTTCAACAGCCATCACTGCTTTATCCTTGCGCTTCTTGTTGTGTTTCTTGTTCTTCTTCTTCTGATTGGTGGCATCGTCGTCGTCCTCTGAGTCAATGTCGAGGCCATCTTCTTCACCGGGGTCCCCTCCTCTATTCGGGCACACTTGTCCGCCAGATTGTATAGCTCATTCACAGTCTTGGGCAACCGAACGATCATTTTCGAATGTATCCTGCGGTTGCGCACGTTGGACTGGAACGCAGCTATCACAGCTACTGGATGGATGTTTGGAATGTTCCTATGCACCCGGCTAAACCTTTGCATATACTTCTGCAAACTCTCTCCTTCCTTCTGCAGGAGGAGCTGCAAGTCGCTGGGCCGCCCTGGTTCTTGATGGCCACCTGTGAAGGCGCCAATAAACTCATAGCACAGGTCAGCCCAGGTCGAGATGGAGTTCTTTGGCAAGTGCATCAGCCACGACCTCACGTTTGGCTTGAGTGCCAAAGGGAAGTAGTTGGCGAACACCCTCTCGTCCCTTCCTCCAGCAGCTTGAACAACGATGGTGTAGATGCTCAAGAACTCTGCCGGGTTCAATCTTCCATCGTACTTTTCTGGAATCTCTGGTTTGAACGTACGGGCAGATGGCCAACGAACTTGCCACAGCTCACGAGTGAAGGCGGAGCACCCAACCTCGAAAGGCAAGTACCCGCCCCCACCGGGCATGGGTTCATCGACGTCGGGGCCATTGCGCCTATCAGACTGGTGGCGGCTGTCGCGGCGTCGCTCGATGGTGACGCGTGCGTCTTCCCTTCGCCTGTCTTCCAGGACCCGTCGCTGGTCTCAACGTGCCCGAGGATCAGACAAAGCCATTGATACATCGTCAGGTTCTTGGTCGTGTGCCCCTGGCTGCGGCCCCTGCGCTGGCTGTCGTGGAGGGGACTGCACCGTCGGAACGGCTCCCTCGGTGCGGCCAGCGGCTTGGGCCGTTGCCGCCGTTGGTGGAGGCCGTGGCGTGCCTGCCTGCTGTGATCCCCCCGCCTCAGCGAAACCAATCAAGCTCTGGATAGTGGCCCTCCACTCATCCATTTGATTGGCCGCTGGCGGAAATCTCAAAAAGAGCTGGGCCCGCGCCATGGCCTCCGAAGCGGTGCTTGGCATGGACGACGACGCAGATCATGACGTCGCCCGACTTCTGATGGTGCCTGTAGTGGCGGCGCCATGTTCTCACCGCCGCGGGCCAGTCGCTAGGGCAGCATGACGATGAGGCTGATGCGCTTGGGGGTTGACGACCCCATTTGGCGCATCGTCTCGACTAGCTTGCCCTAGGGGTGGCACGGGCCCTGTAGCCGCACCCACGGCGGGGGCAGCTAAGTGATTGTGACCTGCATCAGGGAGAGCGCCGCCGCTGTGGTTGTGTCCCTCGGTGAGGTGGGGGGGACGGAGAAGGAGCGTTCTCCCCACCCGCACCTTGCGGAGCATGGCCGCCGGGTTGTTGTTGGTGTCGCCCTCCTCCGGTGCCTCCTGCTCCTGCTTCGGCCACAGGGGGAATGGTGATGGCGCCTGAGGGAGTCCTGGATTAAGGGGTCCTCGGGCGTCCGGGCTACGTAATGTGGGCCGGACTGATGGGCCATGAAGATACAAGACAGAAGACTCTCTCCCGTGTCCGGATGGGACTCTCCTTGGCGTGGATGGCAAGCTTGGCGTTCGGATATGAAGATTCCTTTCTCTGTAACTGACTTTGTACAACCCTAGTCCCCTCCGGTGTCTATATAAACCGGAGGGTTTAGTCCGTAGAGGCAATCATAATCATAATCAGACAGGCTAGACTTCTAGGGTTTTAGCCATTAAGATCTCGTGGTAGATCAACTCTTGTAATACTCATATTCATCAAGATCAATCAAGCAGGACGTAGGGTATTACCTCCATAGAGAGGGCCCGAACCTGGGTAAACATCGTGTCCCCCATCTCCTGTTACCATCGACCTTATACGCACAGTTCGGGACCCCCTACCCGAGATCCGCCGGTTTTGACACCGACATTGGTGCTTTCATTGAGAGTTCCGCTGTGTCGTCGCTAGAAGACTCGATGGCTCCATCAATCATCCACAACGATGCTGCCGTGAGGGAGGTCTTTCTCCCCAGCCAGATCTTCATATTCGGCGGCTTCATGCTGCAGGCCAACTCGCTTGGTCATCTAGAGCAGATTGACAGCTACGCCCCTGGCCATCAGGTCAGGTTTGGAAGCTTGAACTACGTTGCTGATATCCGCGGAGACTTGATCTTCGACGGATTCGAGCCCATGGCAGCCGCTCCCTGCCACCGCGATGAACATGACCTAAATCTGTCATCGGACCATACCCGGGAGATAGCTCCTGTAACTGCTCTGGCCCTAGATCCGGAGCAGACTGCGCCATCCGAGGACGGGAAGCTCAACCCCGCCACGGAAGCCGCAGACTCAGCAACATTGGAGCCGCACATAGACCCAACTTTAAACGAGATCTATGTCACCGGAACCTCGGATTCATCTCCGGCCACAGGTTCCGAACCGCGTGCGTCCGCGCCCATCGAGCTCGATCGGGCGCCGATCATCGAGTTCAGCTCCGCGGACATCTTCCGGCACTCACCTTTGGGTGATGTGCTAAACTCATTTAAAACCCTCTCCTTAGCGGGGGACTTACAGCCGAACTATATCCGGTTTGAACTGGAGGCTGATGACGGAGAATTTCGCTTCCCACCCACCGCCCACTTCATTGCCACTGTCGAAGACTTTACCGACATGCTCGATTACGACTCCGAAGACATCGACGGTATGGACGACGATGCCGGAGAGGAGCAGGCCCAAAACCTGCCGTTTACTGGGCGCTGGACAGCCACCTCCTCGTATGACGTGTACATGGTGGATACTCCCAAAGATAATAATGGTGATAACAAGAAAGATCCAGTCGAGGATAAACCTCCTGAGACACGGCTAAAGCGCCGACGTCAGCGACAGCGCTCTAAATCACGCCATGGAAAAGACAGCAATACCGGCACGGGAGAAAACAATACTCCGGATGAGGCCGAAGACAAAGAAGATCCCGTCGAGCCGACTTTCGAACAGGACGATAGGGAAGATGGGCAAGCCAGCCCTAACGAACAGGCCATAAATGAAGACTCGGAGGACAGCAACTATCTTCTACCCTCCGAAGATGAGGTGAGCCTCGGCGACAAAGACTTTATCGTGCCTGAGGAACCCGTCGAGCAGGAACACTTTAAGCGCCGGCTAATAGCCACTGCGAGGAGCCTGAAAAAGAAACAGCAGCAGCTTCAAGCTGATCAAGATCTACTCAACGACAGATGGACTGATGTCCTGGCAGCCGAGGAATACGGACTCGAGCGCCCCATTAAAGGTTACCCGAGGCGTAAACTGCTACCCCAATTCAACGACGAGGCACTTGAGCCCATGCCATCAACATGTAATGCGGCTGACCGACCACCACATGGCCGGGACAAAGCGGCAACTCAAGCCGAACACCAGCCCATACTACCTCGCCGCAAAAGCAGAGACATAACAGCCCGGGGTCATACATATGACCTGCGGCAGAACCTGGACAATAGAGCAGGTCAGCCTAGATCAATCTACGGATCGCGGGGGCATGCCCTGGCGCGCGATGATGGCTATCAAGCCAGACGTGACAAACATAACCACGCCCGGGCCAAAAACTGCCGACGAACTCCATCCGAGCTACGTCGCGACTTGGCCCGATATAGAGGCGCCGCACATCCCCTCTGCTTCACCGATGAAGTAATGGAGCATGAATTCCCAGAAGGGTTTAAACCCGTAAATATCGAATCATATGATGGAACAACAGATCCCGCGGTATGGATTGAGGATTTTCTTCTCCATATTCATATGGCCCGCGGCAATGACCTTCACACCATCAAATACCTCCCATTAAAACTCAAGGGGCCAGCTCAGCACTGGTTAAATAGTCTGCCTGAAAACTCTATTGGCAGCTGGGAGGACATGGAAGACGCCTTCCGCGACAACTTCCAAGGCACATATGTACGACCTCCGGATGCCGATGACTTAAGTCACATTGTTCAACAGCCTGGAGAGTCGGCCAGGAAATTCTAGACTAGGTTCCTAACTAAAAAGAACCAGATCGTCGACTGCCCGGATGCCGAAGCCCTAGCGGCCTTTAAGCATAGCATCCGCGATGAATGGCTTGCTCGTCACCTCGGCCAAGAAAAGCCGAAGTCCATGGCAGCCCTCACGGCACTCATGACCCGCTTTTGTGCGGGCGAGGATAGTTGGCTAGCCCGTAGCAATAACACTGCAAGTGATGCCGGTACCTCTGAAGCCAAGAATAGCAATGGCAAGCCCCGACGCAACAGGCACAAGCGCTGAAGCAATGGTGGCACTGCCGATGACACGGTGGTCAACGCCGGTTTCAGTGGCTCCAAGTCCGACCAGTGGAAGAAGCCATACAAAAGAAACAATACGGGCTCATCCAGCTTGGACCGCATACTCGATCGTCCATGTCAGATCCACGACACCCCCGATAAACCAGCCAATCATACCAACAGAGACTGTTGGGTTTTTAAACAGGCCGACAAGTTAAATGCCAAACACAAGGAGAAGGGGTCGCAAAGCAAGGACGACGACGAGGAGTCCCGTCTGCTGAATACAGGAGGACAGAAGAAGTTCCCTCCCCAGGTTAAAACGGTGAACATGATATACGCCACTCATATCCCCAAAAGGGAGCGCAAAAGAGTGCTCAGGGACATCTACGGGATGGAGCCAGTCGCCCCAAAGTTCAACCCATGGTCATCCTGCCCGATCACCTTCGATCGCAGGGACCATCCGACCAGTATTCATCATGGCGGTTCAGCCGCACTGGTCCTCGATCCAATTGTTGATGGATTCCATCTCACGCGCGTCCTTATGGACGGCGGCAGCAGCCTGAACCTGCTCTATCAGGATACAGTGCGCAAAATGGGCATCGATCCCTCAAGGATCAAACCCACAAAAACTACCTTTAAAGGAGTCATACTAGGTGTACAGGCCCGCTGTACGGGCTCAATTACACTGGAGGTTGTCTTCGGATCCCCGGACAACTTCAGAAGTGAAGAGTTGATCTTCGATATCGTCCCCTTTCGCAGCAGCTATCATGCACTGCTCGGACGAACTGCATTCGCTCGATTCAATGCGGTGCCACACTATGCTTATCTCAAGCTCAAGATGCCGGGACCACGCGGTGTCATAACAGTTAATGGAAACACGGAGCGCTCCCTCCGTACCGAGGAGCACACCGCGGCCTTGGCAGCGGAAGTACAGAGAGGCCTTGCCAAACATAATCTTAATTCAGCGGCCAAGCTCCCAGACACTGTCAAGCGGATCCGGACTACTCCGCAGCATAACAGTCCGGCTCGTCAGGAGTTAGACTAGCAATCCGGCCTCCGTCTCCGTCCCGGCCAAGTGGCGGCATACGTACCACGCGTATATAACTACGCACTTAAAATACCATGGGCATAGACGGAGGCATAACTATATTGTGGTCCATAATACGGCTCGACCTCCCCTTGACACACGTACTCTCACTTTTTCTTTTTCATCCTTTTCAGGTTTCTTTTCCACAGGCCCCTCAAGACGGCCTGATCATCGGTCCTTTCGAAGGATAGATACACCAAGACAGCAAGAAGCATTGCGGTATACGGGAATCTCTAGGAAGTCTTTTTGACGATCACTCTACCTGTTCTCAGGACCCTCACGCAGCTCTCCCTTGGTCATGGCATGTAAAATAGCCCTGTTGCTTATCACACTACTTATATGCTTTGACGAATCAATAAAATTATAATGGAAACAGTTCGCGGCCCAACTTCTGCAGCACTAGCTTACTACTTCATTTTTTCTTGATAATCTTATCCATTGCACCCGTACACTTTGGTACGGCCTAAATTTGCCAGGGGCTTTATTGCGCCCCATATTACGGCAACAAAGTCCAAACACTTTTTATAGTATAGTTCGGCACCCCGAATTTAGCATTATATGCATTGGCTCCGAATCATGTCTTTGGTCAATAGTTGGGTTGCCCGGCTCCTGTGGTTACTACCTTACGTTCTGCTATATCGGCTAGGCTAATAAAGGGAGAACTACTGCGATTGTGCCCTGGTTCATCTGGATGAGCACCTCAGTAGAGAAAGCCGAAAACTGACTATCGTGATGCGGCGTGAGCCGGTCAGCTCTTCGGAGGTTACAAATCTTTTGCAATTTTTTCTGCATTATGCGACGAATCGGTCTCTACCCGATCCGGTGTTTACAACACCCTAGTTCGGATTCACGAATACTAGGGGCTGCGCCTAAATTTCTATTATAAAACTCCTATGGCTAAGTGAGGGTGATAAAGCCACATAGTCCGGTTGCCTGGTTCGTTGCGCTAAACACCTCCTTCAAGGACGAAACTTTGGATCAAGAGTGTTTAGATTTTATCCCGAACACCCCCGTACTACCTACGTGGGTGCTGAAGCCGACGACTGGCCAACTCTCAGATTTAATAAAATGGCCGCACAGGAGGAAAAATCTTGATATAAACAACTAACATTATATTACATATCAGTTTTGTTTCATTATGCAGGACAGGATAACTTATTCATCCAAAGATAATGTCTTTTGCACACTGCTCCGCTACAATGCGGGATCCCTCCAGGACATCATCAAAATATCGCTCGAGCGTGCGGTGCTCCTTGCCCGCGGGCGGTCCCTCGGTCGCGAGCTTGACGGCGTTCATCTTCGCCCACTGTATCTTCACACGGGCGAAGGCCATCCGCGCACCTTCAATGCAGACCGACCGCTTGATGGCATCAAGCCGAGGGCAGGCAGCTACCAGTCACTTCACGAGCCCGAAGTAGCTGTTGGGTATGGCTTCGGCAGGCCATAAACGGATTATCAAATCCTTCATGGCCAATTCGGTCGCCCTATGCAGTTCGGTCAGCTGTTTCAGCTGATCGCTGAGGGGCACCGGATGCTCTGGCGCAAGGTATTGCGACCAGAACAGCTTCGCCGTTGAGCTCCGCTCTTCGGCTCGGAAGAAATTCGTAGCATCTGCAATGCTGTGCGGCAGATCCGCAAACGCTCCTGGAGAACTCCAAATCCGGGTCAGTAAGAGGTACCTTTTCTTCACAAATTTGCTTTGCATTATAAAGGCCTTACCCGCCGTGATTTTTCTGGCCTCTTGGATTTCCTGGAGGACGCCCTGGGCTTCAACCCGGGCCTCTTGTGTGCTTCGGTGGGCCTTAGCAAGCTCGGACTCTTGATCCGTAATCTTGCGCTCCAAGGACTCGCATTTCTTTACAGCGTCCTGGAGCTCTTGTTGGACCTCACTGACCCTGGCCTCGTGCTTTTCGCGGACGGATTGTTCCTCCGCCGCTCTCTTCTGAGCCTTGGCCAGCGCCTTTTTAAGGGCCTCCACCTCAGTCGCCGCTCCTACAAATATCATGGCACCATGGTCAATACAAATCATCTATCCTTTCTGATATACAGAAGGTCATGGCATACCTTGCTTATCCTCCAGCTGCTTTTTCACACGGCCGAGTTCATCCTCGGCCCGCTCCAGACTCTGCTTCAGTTCGGAGACTTTGGCAGCATGGGAGGTCGCAGCCAGCAGCGACGCCTGCTTTTTTCACATAGACATGTATGGTTAGTCTCCTGCGAAAATTGTTTGATCCTCTTTCCGGCTTTTCTTTTCGACCACCGGACAGTGTCTCAGGGGCTACTGTCTATACTGTGACATTCTTTTTACATAATTGCGTTTCATACCTCAAAACTTGTTAGAAGGCTTGTGCAGGCTTCGGTCAGTCCGCTCTTCGCGGACTGAATCTTCTCAATCACCGTACCCATGAGGGCACGGTGTTCCTCTACAATGGAAGCACTTCGCAGCGCTTCTAGTAGGGTGTTCGGTGCCTCTGGTTGGACAGAGGTCACCGGCGAAATGGGCACACCCCCTTCTTTTGAAGGAGGCTGCTTGCCGGATTCCAGAGCCATATAGGTCTCCGGGACCGTATTCGGCTGGGGCCCGAATTGGACCTGGCCCCCATTGCCAGGCTCCATGGGGATTTGCTCCCCCATGTGTCCGGCGGCCGAGATTTCACCCTCTGGCGCCGCGCTGACGGCCTCCTACGTCTCTCCCTGGCCCGGGATCCTTTGGGACAACGCCTCGGTGTCATCCATGGCCTTGGGAGAGGAGGCCGCCGGAAGGGACCCGCTGTCCATCACCTTCGGGTCCAGCGAATTCCCTGAGGATGAGGATCGCTCGAGGTCAGAATGAACCGGACTACAAGTACATGATTCAACATGTTAAAACTATGGAGAAAAGAGGCTGGATATATGAATGCGTCAGGGTCTTTGAGTACTCACGATCCGGCCAGGGGCTTAGCTCGGGGGCGCCGCTCTGGGCTGCTGTCGACGTCCCACGCGGAGTTATCCGCGAGGAAGACCTTCCCCTTCTTGGACGCCTCTGCCTCCAGATTTATGGAGGCCGCCCTTTTCTTCCTTCCCCCCCTCTGGGGGAGAGTTGCTTTCCTCCTCCTCCTTGTCGTCCTCTGCGGCGGAGGAGTGAGTCTCGGCGTCTTCGGACGTCGCGTCCGAAGTTCCCTTGCGATGGAGGCCACTTCTGGTCTCCTTGGCCTTTTTCTTGGCCTTCTTCTCCGGCGCCTGGTAGGGCGCCGGGACCAGCATCTTCGTCAGAAGCGGGATGGCTGGTTCCTCGGGCAGCGGAGCCGAACACTTAATCCGCTCTGCCTTCTTCGTCCAGCCCTGAAAAAATAAATAGGGAGGCTTAGGCATTTTCCCTGAGTAAGCAAGTAAAGGATACACCTTGAAAGCGCGAAAGACTTACTGGACTGGCGGGATGGGCCAGGTCGTGCCCGCGGTCCTCGGTCGTCTCCGGCCATTTCTCGCTGGCCTTAAAAAGCACCTTCCAGATGTCTTCGTGCGTAGTTCCGAAGAACTGTTGCAAGGTCTGGTGCTCGGCCGGATTGAACTCCCACAGATGGCAAGTCCGGCTTTGGCATGGAAGGATCCGGCGAACTAGCATCACCTGGATCATGTTGACAAGCTTGATGTTCTTGTCCACCATGCTCTGGATACGCGCCTGCAGTGCTGTCAGCTCGTCCAACGACGTCTAATTCAGGCCCTTCTCTAGCCAGGAGGTGAGCCGCATTGGGGCTCCAGACTTGAATTCAGGAGCCGCGGCCCAGGTGGCGTCGCGGGGCTCTGTGATATTGAACCACAATTGCTGCCACCTTTTGACGGTCTCCACAAAGGTACCTTTGGGCCATGTGACATTGGGCATCTTGCTCACCATGGCGCCTCCGCACTCTGCGTGTTGGCCATCCACCACCTTCGGCTTCACATTGAAAATCTAGAGCCACAGTCCGAAGTGGGGTGGGATGCGGAGGAAGGCCTCGCACACGACAATAAATGCCGAGATGTTGAGGAAAGAATTTGGGGCTAGATCATGGAAATCTAGCCCGTAGTAGAACATGAGTCCGCGGACGAAAGGGTGGAGAGGAAACCCTGACCCGCGGACGAAGTGGGGGATGAACACCACCCTCTCATGAGGCTTGGGGGTGGGGATGATCTGTCCCTTGGCCGGAAGCCGATGGGCGATTTCCTTGGCCAAATACCCCGCCTCCCAGAGCTTCATGATGTCCTTCTCCTTGACGGAGGAGGCCATCCACTTGCCTTGCACTCCGGATCCGGACATGGTCGGAGTGCTCCTTTGAGGCAGAAAATATGAGAACTTGGGCGCTGGAGCTCGAGAGTGGAGAGGCAGAGAAAGAGAAGGCGTGGGTGAAAGGGGTGAATCCTTATCTCTTTATAAAGGCGATGAATATCAAGCGCCTCCCCACTCGCCTATTCCCAAGGGCCGTGCAGACGGCACGGTTGGATTACCCATGCCCGTATTGATGAGAATCCTGTAATAAAGGGACATGATCTCTGCTGTGACAAGGCGTGCCACTGGAAACCGCATCTTAAAGCGTGGAGCGGGAGGCTAGAAAACGGTTCGAAATAATGACCATGCAGGAACGTGGTGTCACATTACAAAAAGTTGTCAGCGGATTGGACTCGTGAAATATTATACTCTCTGCGGTTGTGTTTGGTACTTGTTTTGCAGAGCCGGACACGTTTTCTGTGCTCGAAGTCTGTTTTGGAGTATTCGGAGGAGGAACCCGCCTTGCAATGCCGAAGACAATCTGCGCGCCGGACACATCGTCATTGAAGCCTGGTTCAGGGGCTACTGAGGGAGTCCTGGATTAAGGGGTCCTCTGGCGTCCGGGCTACGTAATGTGGGCCGGACTGATGGGCCATGAAGATACAAGACAGAAGACTCTCTCTCGTGTCCGGATGGGACTCTCCTTGGCGTGGATGGCAAGCTTGGCGTTCGGATATGAAGATTCCTTTCTCTGTAACCGACTTTGTACAACCCTAGTCCCCTCCGGTGTCTATATAAACCGGAGGGTTTAGTCCGTAGAGGCAATCATAATCATAATAAGACAGGCTAGACTTCTAGGGTTTTAGCCATTACGTTCTCATGGTAGATCAACTCTTGTAATACTCATAGTCATCAAGATTAATCAAGCAGGACGTAGGGTATTACCTCCATAGAGAGGGCCCGAACCTGGGTAAACATCGTGTCCCCCGTCTCCTGTTACCATCGACCTTAGACGCACAGTTCGGGACCCCCTACCCGAGATCCGCCGGTTTTGACACCGACAGCGCCGCCTGCGCCAGTCACGTTCCCTAGGGCGTCGGCGTTCCCATGTTCCCCCGCAGCCCCCACGGCATTAGTGGCCGCATGCGAGGGGGCCTTCAAGGTGGACGGGTGAGCTGAAGCACCAGATTTCTTCTTGGGCGCCATGGATGATGAAGCCGTTGATGAAGAAAATGATGATGAAGACGGCGCGCTGCTTACACTCTCGGGTTCGCGCAAGCGCTTCCCCCTACCTGGCACGCCAAATATGTCGTGGTATCACACGGCCACCTATGGGGCCATCGGCCCCTTATGGTTTGGCAAGGGGGAAGAGCGCATTGCACAAAGAGCGGAAAGCACAGAGCAGCACGACAATGATGAAACGGGCAGTTTTACCTAGGTTCTGGCCGCCGCGAGGCATAAAACCCTACTCCTGCTTTGGTGAATTGATGGAAGGACCGTGGTGGAGACGCAGCACTCTAGTCCGGCAAGGTCGCCTCGAGGCGAGAGCAGCTACGCGCCTTCGAGCGTACAAGGGTACGAATCCTTTCTAAGGTAGCCACGACCATCCTTTTATAGGTCAAGGGGTCACCACAATGGCAAAACAGTCATTATGCACTGATTAGATAGCCACAGTGCTATCATACCTAACTCTGCAGACAGGACAGGGTGCATTAAATGCGCCGCTTAGTGTCACATCGTGGCGTAGCCCGACAAGCCTTGCCGTGCCATTCAGCCACCTTTTCGCCTGCCCGCGCGACACGTCACCTGGACAGGTGTCATTTAGGGATGATCTTCCTCAGAAATGGCCTACCACATACCAAGTAACAACCACTTAGTCACTTGGGGGCTCGACACCGCACCGATGGGTGACTTGCGTTGCTGTGAGGTGGAGCGGTGGAGCTTTGGCGGGGTAATCCGCCCTTAGCGTCCCCGGCAAGCCTGCCGGGGGAGTCTTGAGGTTTGTCTTGGGGTAATCTCGACCCCGCCAGGCTCGCCTGCCCGGCAAGGGAGGTTTTTCCTTAGTGATATCTTGTTTATTTGGTTGGTCTTGGTCTTCTTGATCCGCCCTTTGATTTCTCAAAGAGCCATCTCTTCTGCTTGGCCTTGTCTTGATCGTCGTAACCTTGCTCTTGAGCCTGTGTACAGTCCGGGCAACACACCTGGGGGTTTGTTGCACCGACATTCCCCCTCCGACAGAGTACCGAAAAAGGCCTCCAGATGGAATCACGGAAGAATAGAAGCTCATGGCGGCGGAAAAATTGTTTCAGGTGGCTCTCTGGGGTTTTCCCAATATTTGAGAATTTATAGAAGTGGAATTCGGCCAGACGGAGCCACGTGGGGCCCACAAGGTAACGGAGCGCACCCTGTTGCCTTGTTGTCTCCTCGTTTCGCTTCTGGTCTCCTGCCAAAGCTTCCATGGTCTCTTATGTCCAGAAAGAAATAGTTTCATAGCATTTGGACTCCGTTTGGTATAGATTTTCTTGAAAACAAAAAACAAGCAGAAAATAGGAACTCGCACTAGGCACTAGGTTAATAGGTTAGTCCCCAAAAATGATATAAAATTGTATAGAAGTATCTAAGATTGGTAATATAATAGCATGAACGATCAAAATTATAGATACGTTGAAGACGTCTCAGCATCCCCAAGCTTAATTCCTGCTCGTCCTCGAGTAGGTAAATTATAAAAATAGATTTTTTAATGTTGAATTCTACCTAGCATGTTTATCATGTAATCTCTTTATGGTATAAATATTTAGAAATGATGAAGTAATTGATATCAACATAATAATATCCATGAATATAAGAACATAATCATTAATTTTTCAAAATATACGATGGTCAACGAATGTTATCCCTACTCATTTAATTATGTAAGTATGGCATGACTCCGCCTTCACCGCGTAAGTATAAATCATGAGCACCCCAATGTCAAACCAAGCAATTGTATCATACTTTTTAACGCGCTTCAATAGTTTCAACTCCACTCAATACATGAGCATGAGACATGGATATTATCACTAGGGTGGAATAGAATGCGGTGGTATAGATATATAGGAGAAATCAAAAAGGAAGAAAGGCTCGCATCTACTCGGCGGATCATTAGGCAATGGAGTGGCCTTACAATCGATATCAATGTGAGGAGTAGGGATTGCCATGCAACGGATGCACTAGATCTATAAGTGTATGAAAGCTCAAACTAAAACTAAGTGGGTGTGCAGCCAACTTGCTTGCTCATGAAGACCTCGGGCATTTGAGGAAGCCCATCATCAGAATATACATGCCAAGTTCTATAACGAAAAATTCCCTCTAGTATATGAAAGTGATAATACAAAAGAGTCTCTATATGAAGAACATGGTGCTACTGTGAAGCACGAGTGTGGTAAAAGGATAGTCACATTGCCCCTTCTCTCTTTTTCTGTCCTTTTTTGTTGGGCACCTTTTGGGCTCTTTTTTTATGAAGTCCAGAACCTCATCCTTATTGTTTGAAGGAATCATTAGTCTCCATCATCCTTTTTCCTCATTAGGACAATGCTCTAATAATGACGGCCATCACATTTTCTCACCCATTGTCTCTTTGAGCCGGTGTCAGATGCTGAGGCCGTAGTCTCCTTTCCCTTGCTGGCCATTTCTTGTGAGGGATGGGGGAAGAGTGCGAGTGGGTTGGAAGCTTGAAGGTGGATCTGAGAGCGTTGGAGCTTTTTTGAGCTTTTGGGCTATGGATCAGGGGATGGAAGCATGAGATAAAATGGTTCGACTAAGAGTCCACACATTGTGCCAGATAAATCACCTATTACCAACCCTTCATCTCGTTATACACACATCGATTAATCAACTTGATGATGATATCCCTTGAAAACTAGGGCACGATCTCTGTATTGATAAGACATGCCAATGAGAGGCTGCCTTGGTCCATGATACTATTTGTGATAACTAATTCGATCCCACGACAGGTGGTGACGGTTTGAAAAAGCTGTCGGGGTTTAAACCCTCTCACAGGCCATGCCTGTGTGGCCAATCTTTTAGGCTAAGTTAACCTTGGACCTCGGACGCAGAAGGGGCTCTTTGTAAAAAAGACCCTATACTTTCTGGCCAAGGTTAAAGTTTTAAATATATGGTTGATGGGTTCGATAGCATCCATATATGTGAGCCAAAAGGCGCAAATGGCCCCGGCCAAGGTAAGGCTGCAGCCGTGGGAATACCATGCGTGAGGCCGCAAAGTGATATGATGTGTTACATGCTAGATCGGTGTGACTTAGGATCGGGGTCCTGACAGTTTTGGTATCAGAGCCTCCTGGAGGTTACATGGACATTTACGGGCCAGGTGTGCGGGCAGGTGGCGCATGGTGCGTGTGTCTGGGTGGCACACGACATGGCACGGTGTTCGGGCTGGACGTAGACACGTGTTCCAAAAGGTAACATTGCTAATGGGATGAGGACGGGTTCCTTTGAGTCATGGATGGTTAATGATCTATTTGAATAGGCGCGTCCTCGGATATGGACTACTTGGAAAGCTTATATGGTCATATACAACTGAAAGTGGATACTTTAAAATGCGCAAGATAAGCGTGAGTGCTATGGATGGCCTTCTCATAGGGAGACGGGAGAGAATCCATAGTGGTGTATTGTTTTGGTGATTAGTGGACTCGTGTGCGATTTCTCACCTCAAAGGAATTACTGGTAGTCATAGTTCAGGAAAGCCACTGAGTCAAAAGCTGGCTTGCTGCAACCAAACCCATCAATACCCCTATTGATACTAATGCATGTATGATTGGATCTGATGTAAGTCTTGCTAAGTACCTTTGTACTCACATTTGCCTAATTTATGTTTTGCTGAGGAGACTTCAGTCTCATTAGTAGTTCTACTTGGACTTCGACGAGTAGCTTGTTACCTCAGCTACGATCTTGTACCCTTGGGAGGGTCTATAGATAGTCAGGCTTCTAGCCTTGTTGTTTCTTTTTAGTTGTCTGTACTTAGACAAGTTTTATGCTTCCGCTTGGCTTGTATGACTTTGTGTGAAGGGTCATGAGACCCGCTGCTTGTAATAAATGTTATGTTGGCGCTTCTGAGCCTTTAACTTTATATGAGTTGTTGAGTTACGTTGTGATGTCATGTTGTACAACACATACTTGCATGTTATGCGTACGTGTAATGTGTATTGCTATGCATGGGGTTAGACACTTAGTTGTTTGCGTTTGGTAGCCTTTCTTATGGGGAAATGCTCCCTAGTGCTTCCGCTGAGCCATAGTAGCTCGCTACTGCTCCAGAACACTTGGATTGGCCGGCATGTATCCTTCTTTGTTCCTGTGTCTGTCCCTTCGGGGAAATGTCATGCGTTGTTCCTTTAAGTCCATGTAGCTTGCTACGACTTGGGTTCATACGTTGATGACCGACACGTTCATTGCTGGGTTACGTATGCCTGTTCCTGTATGACTGTGCCACCTTGGTTCACGACTAACCATGTCGAACCGGGTTCCCAGTCATATGGATGCTAGCAACACAATCATATGTGTGAGCCAAAAGGCGCAAATGGTCCCGGCCAAGGTAAGGCTGCAGCCGTGGGAATATCGTTCGTGAGGCCACAAAGTGATATGATGTGTTACATGCTAGATCGGTGTGACTTAGGATTGAGGTCCCGACAGCTTTGGTATCGCCCTCGAGCTCGCCTTCGTCATCAGCATCTGACGACCGCCGCCGTTGATTCGTTGTCGTCCCTGCCTCCCCGAGCTCGCCGTCTCCTCCATCGGAACCGCTGTGATCCACTCTCCATTCCCCCCTTAGAATCCTCATCGTTTTCTTCCCCTAGCTACTTATTCCGTCATGACCGGAGCTAACTGCCGCCGTATCCCATCACCGTCATCGTTGTGGCCAAGAACTTTATGCATCAGGATGCAGTAGTGTACCTGGGACTTCTAGGAGGCCAAAGCACCCCTTAAGCAGCCCGTTAGAGCACCTCCGCCTCACGCCCGAGCTAGCCGGACCCCGGCCGCCACCCAACTGGCTGCTGCCGCTGTAGTAGGCCACCCTGGCTCCTCGCACTTGCCCTAGAAGACGCGTCGCACTCCCAGCAACCCATAGAGCCCGTCCACGCATTGTTTGGTCGCCGGACGGTGAAACCCGATGCTCCTCCACCGTGCACTGAGGTCACCGGCGGCTAATCGCTGGTTAGCCGACGTGGCCATCATTAGATTAGGGACTAATTAACCCTATTAGTTTAACACTACACATTGACAGTGGGTACCACTTTATTAGTTTACTGGTTAACCAAAATAATTAGGTTAATTAATAAAATCAGTGTAGAAGAGGGCCTGGTAATTATCAAGGAATGAAGAACTTCGTATTCAAGCATGTACTGACAAGAGGGAACTCGCCTGATAAGCCGAAGACATCAATAAAAGAAGCCATTCCGAGGAGGGAACTATAGTCCTCAGCTTTGGAGACCAGTTCAAGGGCTACTGACGATGTCCTGGACTAAGGGGTACCAACTTGTACGGCTTGCCGTCTATGGGCCGGGCTGATGACCCGTCGAGCACTGGAGAAAGGACTACCAAAGCTGTGGCACTCAGCGTGAGCTGGATGGAAACTTCCGAAGACTTGGCGTGTACTTCAAGGAAAGTTCTAGTAGGTGGCGCATTTATTCCTAGTTGGCAACCAACGATATGTGTAACCTAGGTACCTGATAACCTGCAAGTGCATAGGGTTTGGCCGTAGCCTTTTCAAAGTAAGAGTATCGATCCCACAGGGAGCACATGACACTACTGCAGGTTGGTCCAAACGCGACAGTCCAATCAGAGACCCTTTGACGAAACTGTGTGCGATGCATTAATCACAAACGGTGATGTAATAAAACCGTCAAAAAAGATACAAAACATTTGCGATGGCGGTGACATCAAACATGATTCATATTAGAGT
This sequence comes from Thinopyrum elongatum, assembly GCA_011799875.1. Taxonomy (NCBI): domain Eukaryota; kingdom Viridiplantae; phylum Streptophyta; class Magnoliopsida; order Poales; family Poaceae; genus Thinopyrum; species Thinopyrum elongatum. Next base: position 371,311,903 of record CM022300.1, on the reverse strand, counting down.
TGCGTGTGTGATGCGTGGCAAACGGTTAATCCAGCAGAACTATTTGCGATGAGGCAGAACAACAGAAACGGGTAGCCAGATGAGGGTGTGTGCGATATACGGCATACAGTTCACTAGGATGAACTGTGTGTGATTAGGCAACACAATAGAAACGGTTAGCCAGATCAAGGTGTGTGCGATGGAGGGCATACAGTTCACTCGGATGAACTATTTGCGATGAGCCAAGACAACAGAAACAGTTCAACCGAACAAGATGTGTGTGATACGCGGCAAACAGGTCCGTAATCAGAAATGTGTGCGAAGACCAATAATAACACAGACGATTGCTGCTAATAAGCCGTGTGATTTGCTCTGTCTACAGAAGAATAACATATATATGACTGAAATAAACACCCAATTACATAAGTGACTATACAAATCATTCGCACACACCTCAATAAACAATTGCATGCATTCTAAACTAGGAGAAACGATCGTCTAGTCATCTACTTCTTGTGACGCTCCCACCACTGCTCTGTGGCTCGATCCCTTGTCTGGGGCAGGAAGAAGACACTTCCTCATGTCAACGATCCGCCTGTACATCTCGTAGCTTGTGTACGCGTCCTTGGCTGCGTACTTGACGTGTTGTTCATCCAGTCTCTGATGCCAGACACTGTGCCAGGCATTCTTGTCCTTCTTTCTCTCATCCTTCATCTTCATGTAGTAGGGGTCGATGATGGCCGAGGCGAGGTCAACCAGGGAGTTTTGTTTGTTTTTGTCGCTGCCCAGACCTTGTAGTGGTCCTGGATGTTGACAAGATTCTGGCATTTCAAGCCTGAAACCTTGAGCGCTTTTAGATCGTTGGTGGTGTCCACCGTAGCGAAACTGTAGTCGGAGCTGTTGATAAACCTGGAGAAACGCTCGCAAGGCCTTGTGGCCAGGTGGTAGTGGTAGACGAGGATGTCATGTCGCACGCACAAGTGGGCGACGACAACCTTCTAATTGTGCCCGGCATGACCGCTGGTGAACTCGAGGTCGAAGCCAACCACTTGGTACTTGTCCTCATCAAGCAACTCTTCCATAGTTTGGATGGAGCTCTCCACCGAGACCGGCTAGTTTGTGTACACCACCGAGAGGGCCTTCCCCCTTACGTGGGTGTCCACTACGTGATGCGTGGTGAACTGCCCCCCGTTGTCGTCGTCGGCCGCTGGGAGCGCCATTGGAACCGCTGGATGTCCTCTCTATATGTGTCGTCGTGGGTGTGCTTATTGTGTCGTGTGGCGCGAGAGATGAAGGTAAATGGCCGCAGGAATAAATGGGGGGCGGGCGGCCTGGATTCTCGGCGTGTCCGCATGGCAGTTTTTGCAGCGGGTAACAGCATCGTGGCGCCGTGCCCGGCGCAACCACATGCATAATGGCAGCACGAACGTACGTGATCGTGCGCCGGCCCCAAACACTGGCAGTGCACATGGAGGGATGAGGGCAGAGCGCGTGGCGGGACGCGAGAGCAGAGCGCGCGTGGCGGGATGCGAGCAGAGCGCGCCGTGGCCGCCTCAACCGCGAGCAACCACACGCATAGAGTAGTTGAACACGCAGGGAATGGTCGTCTACAAGCCGGCCGGTAGTTGCGTCGCTGCGTAGAGAGCGGCCGTGTGCTACTACCTCTGTCTTGGTCTATTAGTCCCCTTTATATTATGTGCCATATTTTGACCTTAAATTTAATCAACAAAATGTTAATGCATGTTATAAAAAATATATAATTGGAAACTATGTTCAAATACGAATCCAACGATATAATCTTTGGCGACATGCATTCGTATTTTATTAGTTAAATCTCTAGTCAAAATTTGGCTCAAAAATACATAGACGACTTATAAACTAGGACGGGGATAGTAGGTAATTAAATTGCAAACGTTTTTTTATTACCGTATATGTACGTGTCCTTTCGTCCTCCTCTCGCACGTCTTGTCACCCCGCTGCCGCAGACGGCTTCCAGCGCAAGCTTGAGCAGCGCGCGTGGGCGTTCTTTCGGCAAAACGGTGGTGAGTCTATTCCCACGCAACCGCGTAGGTTCCCGCGCAAGTTTCCCGCCCGAGTCGGTGAAATCCCACAAAATCCCAATGCTTACCGGCATGTTATATAAACCCTCACGGCCGGCGAGTCCTGCGTGGCATTTTCCCCTCCCTCCCTATAGCTTATCTCGTCTTCTTCCCCCACAATCGCCAATGGCACAGGTCCGTCGTCGTCGCTCAGCCACTCTGCCGTCATCAGAGGACAGCTCCAACTGGGAGGCTACACCGCGGCGGCGGCTGATACGTCTCCAACGTATCTATAATTTTTGCTTGTTCCATGCTGTTATATTATCATTCTTGGATGTTTTACAATCATTTTATAGCAACTTTATATCATTTTTTGGACTAACCTATTGACATAGTGCCCAGTGCCAGTTGCTGTTTTTTGCTTGTTTTTTACTTCGCAGAAAATCAATACCAAACGGAGTCCAAATGCAGCGAAACTTTTTGGAGATTTTTTCTGGACCAGAAGACACCTGTTTGGCCAAAGAAGTACCAGAGGGGGGCTCCGAGGGGAGCACAACCCACCAGGGCGCGCCTGGGGGCCCAGGCGCGCCTAGGTGGGTTGTGCCCACCTCGGTGGCCTCCCGCACCGCCTCTTCGCCCTATAAATACCCAAATATTCCAAAAACCCTAGGGGAGTCGACGAAACATAATTCCAGCCGCCGCAAGTTCTAGAACCACGAGATCCAATCTAGACACCATCATGGAGGGGTTTATCATCCTCATTGGTGCCTCTCCAATGATGCGTGAGTACTTCATTGTAGACCTACGGGTCCGTAGGCAGTAGCCAGATGGCTTCTTCTCTCTTTTTGATTCTCAATACAATGGTCTCTTGGAGATCTATTTGATGTAACTCGTTTTGCGGCGTGTTTGTTGGGATCCGATGAACTTTGAGTTTATGATCAGATCTATATCCATGAAAGTTATTTGATCTCTTTTATGCATGATTACTTATAGTCTCGTATTTCTTCTTTGAATCTTTGGTTTAGTTAGGCCAACTAGATCGATTTTTCTTGCCATGGGCAGAGGTGCTTTATGATGGGTTCGATCGTGCGGTGTTCTTTCCCAGTGACAGAAGGGGCATTAAGACACACATGTATCGTTGCTATTAAGGATAACAAGATGGGGGCTATTCCTACATGAATAGATCTCATCTACATCATGTCATCGTTCTTATTGCATTAGTCCGTTTCTCCATGAACTTAATACACTAGATGCATGCTGGATAGCGGTCGATGTGTGGAGTAGTAGTAGTAGATGCAGGCAGGAGTCGGTGTACTAATCTTGGACGTGATGCCTATATAATGATCATTGCCTGGATATCATCATAATTATTTGATGTTCTATCAATTGCCCAACAGTAATTTGTTTATCCACCGTAGGCTATTTTCTTGAGAGAAGCCACTAGTGAAATCTGTAGCCCCCGGGTCTATTCTTTATCATATTTGCTTTCCGATCTATTTTTATTTGCTTTTATTTTCAGATCTATTATTCCAGAAATCCAAAAATACCTTGCTGCACTTTTTTGCTATTTATTTTATTTCATGTTTTATCGAGATCTATTTATCCAATCTATACAATTTTTATCCCGTCAACTTGACAATTTCTGGCACCATTACCCGTAGAGGGATTGACAACCCCTCCTAATCGTCGGGTTGCAAGTATTTGTTATTTGTGTGCAGGTACCATGTACACAGTGTTGCTTGGTTCTCCAACTCGTTTGATACCTTGGTTTCATAACTGAGGGAAATACCTACCGTAGCTGTACTGCATCAGCCCTTCCTCTTTGGGGAAATTCCGACGTAGTTCAAGCGACATCAAAAGGAATTTCTGGCGCTGTTGCCGGGGAGACATCATCAACATCTATCAGGTTCCTAATCACAAATCTCATCTCTTTGCAATTTACATTATTTGCCATTTTCCTGTCGTTTTCATCTACCCCACTTCACAAAAAATTGCCGTTTTATTCGCCTTCTTTTTCGTTCGCCGTTTTGTCGTCAGATCTGTTTTTGTGTGCAATCTTGTTTGTGTAGTCGCGATGACTAAATAAACACTAAGTTGTGTGATTTTTCCAATACCAACAACAATGATTTTATTAGCACTCCGATTGCTCCTCCCGCCACTAGTGCGGAATCTTGTGATATTAATGCCGCTTTGTTGAATCTTGTTATGAAAGATCGGTTTTTCGGTACTCCTAATGAGGATGCCGCGTCCCATCTAAACACATTTGTGGAATTATGTGATATGCAAAAGAAAAAAGATGTGGACAATGATATTGTGAAGTTGAAATTATTTCCATTTTCTTTGCGAGATCATGAGAAAATTTGGTTTTCTTCTTTGCCTCACAATAGTATCGATTCTTGGGATAAATGCAAAGATGATTTCATTAATAAGTATTTTCCACCCGCGAAAATTATTTCCCTTAGAACTCAAATCATGAATTTTAAGCAACTTGAGCATGAACATGTTGCGCAATCTTGGGAAAGAATAAAGTTGATGCTAAGAAATTGTCCTACTCATGGTTTAAATTTTTGGATGATCATACAATTTTTTTATGCGGGATTGAATTTTGTTTTTAGAAATCTTTTAGATTTCACTGCGGGTGGTACTTTTATGGAAATTACTTTGGGTGAATCTACTAAATTGCTTGATAATATTATGGCAAATTATTCACAATGGCATACCGAAAGAGCACCTACTAGTAAAAAAGTTAATTCGGTTGAAGAAATTAGTACTTCGAGTGAAAATTTTGATTCTCTTATGAAATTGGTTGCTAATAAAAGTGCTCCTATTGATCTTAATGATGTGTCTTTGTCTACTTTGATTGAGCAAAATAGTGATTCCGTAGATGTGAATTTTGTCTCGCAAAACAATTTTAATAACAATGCTTATAGAGGTAATTTTAATCCTAGGCCTTTTCCTGGAAATTCCTCTAATAATTATGGCAATTCCTATGGTAATCCTTCTTATAATAATAATAGGAACACCTCTGATCTTGAGAATAATATTAAAGAATTTATCAATCCTCAAAAAGTTTTCAATAACACGATTGAAGAAAAGTTGAATAAGATTGATGATATGTCTAGAAGCACTGATAGAATCTCTCATGATGTAGAAAATCTCAAGTTGAAATTTTTTGTACCCAAGGTTGAGGAATCAATTAAAGCTTTATATGTTTCTATGGATGAAAGTAAGAAAAGAACTACTATGCTTAGAGCTAAACGAGAATTTTTAGAAAGAGCGTTTTCCAGTGATTGCTTTCATAAAAATGATGAAAATCTTAAAGTGATTGATGTTTCTCCTATTGATTCCTTGTTTAGTAAAATTAAAATTGATTATAAAGGGACTGAAGAAGAGTCAATTTTAGTTTGAAGGCGTCCCGATAATTTGGAGGGTGAAAATCTTGATGAAAAATTTGATAAAAGTGGGTTTGGAGAGGTCAAAACTTTAACTAGTGATGTGCCCACTCTTTTGGATTACAAAGACTTTAATTATGATAATTGCTCTTTGATTTATTTTATTTCTTTGTTGCAATCCATGATTAATTCACCCCATGCTTATGAACAATCTAAAGCTTTTACTAAACATATCGTAGATGCCATGATGAAAGCTTTGGAAGAAAAGTTGGAATTAGAGATTCCAATTCATAGAAAATTACATGATGAATGGGAACCTACCATCAAAGTCAAGATTAAAAATTATGAGTGTTTTGCTTTATGTGATTTGGGTGCTAGTGTTTCCACAATTCCGAAATCTTTATGTGACGTGCTTGGTCTTACCGATATTGAAGAATGTTCTCTCAATTTACACTTGGCGGATTCTACTATTAAAAAGCCATTGGGAAGAATTAATGATGTTATTATTCTTGCAAATAGGAATTATGTGCCCATAGATTTTATTGTTCTTGATATTGATAGCAATCCGTCTTGTCCAATTATACTTGGTAGACCGTTTTTACGTACTATTGGTGCCGTGATTGATATGAAATAAGGCAATATTAAATTCCAATTTCCACTAAGAAAGGGTATGGAACACTTCTCTAGAACAAGAATTAAGCCACCATATGAATCAATCATGAGATAATCCTATGGATCTAGAACTAAAGATGACAATACTCGAATCTATGCATTATGCCTATCTAGGGGCATAAAATGATAGCGCTTGTTGGGAGGCAACCCAATGAATAAAATTTATTTTTGCCTTTTTTATTCGGTTCTTGAGCGTTTGCACAATTATGCCTCTGTTATGATTGTGTTTTTTATGTTTTAATTAGTGTTTGTGCCAATTAAAGCCTTTGGGATAGCTTTGGTAATAGTTGATTTGATCCTGTTGAAAAACAGAAACTTTTGCGTCCAGTAAAATAATTGTATAAATTCACAGATGCGAAGAAAAATTCTGAATATTTTACACAAGATTAATATAAGAATTTCCTATCTTTTCCTAATTTTTTAGAATTATTGGAGTTACAGAAGTATGAGAACAATTCGCATCTTTACAGATTGTTCTGTTTTTGACAGATTCTGTTTTCTTTGCATTGTGTGCTTATTCTGATGAATCTATGGATTGTATCGGGGGGGTATAAGCCATGGAAAAGTTAGAATACAGTAGATATAATGCAATAACAAAATTTTAATGGGTTTTCTACAATACTTAAAGTAAAGATTGATTTTCTTATACTAACGGATCTCACGAAAGTTTTGTTAAGTTTTGTGTGATTGAAGTTTTCAAGTTTTGGGTGAGATCACGATGGATGAAGGAATAAGGAGTAAGAAAAGCCTAAGCTTGGGGATGCACCATGGCACCCCAAGTTAATATTCAAGGAGAACCAAGCAACTAAGCTTGGGAATACCCCGGAAGGCATCCCCTCTTTCTTCTAACAACCATCGGTATTTTACTTGGAGCTATATTTTTATTCGTCACATATCAAGAGTTTTGCTTGGAGCATCTTGTATTATATGAGTCTTTGCTTGTTTTTTTTAGTTTGTCACAATTATCCTTGCTGGACACACCTATTTGAGAGAGCCAAAATTATGCTATGATTTGTTAGAATTGCTCTTTATGCTTCACTTAAGTCTTTTGAGCTATGGAATTGCTCTAGTGCTTCACTTATATCTTTTTGAGCACGGTGTGCTTTAATATTTTTGAAGAAATGCTCTCATGCTTCACTTAGACTTATTTTAGAGTTAGTAAAATTTTGAATAAATTCTCTCATACTTCACTTAGATTAATTTGAGAGTTAGTAAATTTTTGAAGAAATTCTCTCATGCTTCACTTACATTATTTTGAGAGACGGAAAATTTTATGCTCATGTTCTTCACTTAGATTTGTTTGAGCTTGTCAAAAGAAAATGGAACATATGAAACTAGTCCCAAAGTGATAGATATCCAAGAGGGATATAATAAAAACTTTCATGAAGATCATTGGACAAAATAAACTTGATTCTTTGTAATAGTTTTGAGATATGATGGTAGTGATATGTGAGTCATGTTGGTGAGTAATTATGCTTTAGTAAGAATATTGGTGTTAAGGTTTGTGATTCCCTATGCAAGCACGAAAGTCAATAGTTATGCAATGAAATTACATCCTACTTGTGGTGCATTATTCGGTGTTAGTTATGCTTAATGCTCGCTCATGTGATTTTTCATTTCTTGGTTGGTTGCTTCTCAATCTTTTTACTAGCCTCCACTTGTACTAAGTAGAAATGCTACTTGTGCATCCAAAATCTTTAAACCCAGTTTTGCCATATGAGTCCACCATACCTGCCTATATGCGGTATCTCATGCCGTTCTAAGCAAATTTGTATGTGCCATCTCTAATTTTTAAAATAAATTTCCTTTTTGTGTGCTCGTACCGCTCATGAAGCGGCAGGGGGTGGCCAATATTTTCCATGCTAGATGTGTTATTCTCAAAATGAGTGTTTCTTCACTTATCATTGCACGAGAGTGCGGCGGTAATAGGGATGCCCAGTCCCGAAATGAAAAAGAAATTTACTTTATGTTGTCAAATAATAAATTCCTTGGAAAGTGTTGGTATGGAGGGCACCCGTGGATACGGCTAGCCATGGAAAGTGAAAGAATGGTGGAAAAAGGAATAAACTTTATTTTCTGTTTGGGAACCGCCTATGATATATCTAGCATGGAAAGTGTTGGGAATTACTCGGTCGTTTTCGTTGACGGGAAAAGTATGCCTCTAAAAAAAGTATCTCTCAATTTAAGCTTTGAGATTTGGCACCTCTAAAATCCCTACTTCCCTCTGCGAAGGGCCTATCTATTTACTTTATGCAATTTTTATTTTTTTATTTAAGTCTCCATCTTCTCTTATAAAGCACCAACTAAGGGGCACTATGATCGTACTTGAGCATTGGGTATAGCTAATATGCGAGTGTGTTTCATGAACGGATCAATGATTGAGCATGATGTGCTAGGGATAACTTTCTTTAGTGTTGATATTTTGAAAGACATGGTCGCTTGTTGATATGCTTGAGTATTGAATCTTCATGTCAAAACAAGGCTATTGCTTTGAACCATGTAAAAGTCCAAATGTCCATGCTATAAAAGAAAAGAATATGTGATGAACATGTTAGGCATCATTCCACATCAAAAATTCTGTTTTTATCATTTACCTACTTCAGTACAAGTAGGAATTAAGCTTGGGGATGCTGATACGTCTCCAACGTATCTATAATTTTTGCTTGTTCCATGCTGTTATATTATCATTCTTGGATGTTTTACAATCATTTTATAGCAACTTTATATCATTTTTTGGGACTAACCTATTGACATAGTGCCCAGTGCCAGTTGCTGTTTTTTGCTTGTTTTTTACTTCATAGAAAATCAATACCAAACGGAGTCCAAACACAACGAAACTTTTTGGAGAATTTTTCTGGACTAGAAGAAACCTGTTGGGCCAAAGAAGTACCAGAGGGGGGCTCCGAGGGGAGCACAACCCACTAGGGCGCGCCTGGTGGCCCAGGCACGCCCAGGTGCGTTGTGCCCACCTTGGTGGCCTGCCGCACCGCCTCTTCGCCCTATAAATACCCAAATATTCCAAAAACCCTAGGGGAGTCGACGAAACACACTTCCAGCTGCCGCAAGTTCCAGAACCACGAGATCCAATCTAGACACCATCACAGAGGGGTTCATCATCCTCATTGGTGCCTCCCCGATGATGCGTGAGTAGTTCATTGTAGACCTACGAGTCCGTAGGCAATAGCTAGATGGCTTCTTCTCTCTTTTTGATTCTCAATGCAATGGTCTCTTGGAGATCTATTTGATGTAACTCTTTTTGCGGTTTGTTTGTTGGGATCCGATGAACTTTGAATTTATGATCAGATCTATATCCATGAAAGTTATTTGGTTCTTTGATCTCTTTTATGGATTATTACTTATAGCCTCGTATTTCTTCTTCCAATCTTTGGTTTAGTTAGGCTAACTAGATCGATTTTTCTTGCCATGGGAAGAGGTGCTTTGTGATGGGTTTGATCGTGCGGTGTTCTTTCCCAGTGATAGAAGGGGCAGCAAGACACGCATGTATCATTGCTATTAAGGATAACAAGATGGGGGCTATTCCTACATGAATAGATCTCGTCTACATCATGTCATTGTTCTTATTGCATTACTCCATTTCTCCATGAACTTAATACACTAGATGCATGCTGGATAGCTGTCAATGTGTGGAGTAATAGTAGTAGATGCAGGCAGGAGTCGGTCTACTAATCTTGGATGTGATGCCTATATAATGATCATTGCCTGGATATCGTCATAGTTATTTGATGTTCTATCAATTGCCCAACAGTACCTTGTTTATCCACCGTATGCTATTTTCTTGAGAGAAGCCACTAGTGAAATCTACGGCCCCAGGTCTATTCTTTATCATATTTGCTTTCCGATCTATTTTTATTCGCTTTTATTTTTAGATCTATTATTCCAAAAATCCAAAAATACCTTGCCGCACCTTTTTGCTATTTATTTTATTTTGTGTTTTATCGAGATCTATTTATCCAATCTGTACAATTTTTATCACGTCAACTTGACAATTTCTGTCACTGTTACCCGTAGAGGGATTGACAACCCCTCCTAATCGTCGGGTTGCAAGTATTTGTTATTTGTGTGAAGGTACCATTTATAGTGTTGCTTGGTTCTCCTACTGGATTGATACCTTGGTTTCATAACTGAGGAAAATACCTACCGTAGCTGTGCTGCATCATCCCTTCCTCTTTGGGGAAATACCGACGTAGTTCAAGCGATAACAGCGGCGCAGTCCCCGGCGTAGTGTAGTGCGCATGGCATCCCTGTTGGGTGTGCGTGGAACACCCACCACACACTTCGCCGCCGCTGCCCGTCGGCAGCTGTTGCCGGCTGCCGTTGCCGCCACCCCACCGTCTGCCGCCTTGGCCACCACACCATCGTCGAAAGCCAGGGCCATCGCTCGCTCCACCGCTGCGGCTCAAAGGCGGGAGGTGGCCGTCGTGGCCGCCACCCCACTGCCGCCCACCGTGGCCATCACCCGCTCCGCCACCATGGCCCGAAGGCGGGAGGTGGTGGTCGTGGCTGCCATCCCATCTTCGGCCGCCGTGGCCGCCAGCCCACCATCGATCGCCGGGGTCATCACCCGCTCCGCCACCGCCGCCCAAAGGTGGGAGGTGGAGGTGGAGGCCCGCACGTGCGTCAGCGACCTTGCGCGCTACATCGAGTTCCTGCGGGAGGAGGAGGAGAGCCTCGTCGAGCATGCAAAGAGCCTTACCGCCGCCGTGGCCACAGCACACGCCGCCGCAGAGGCGAGGAATCAGGCGATCTACAAGGAGTCCTGCCGCTTCGAGAGGGGTCGTCTGGAGCGGCAGAGGGTGTTAGAGGTGAGCGTCGCTGAAGGTGCAGCAACGGCAGGCACCTTATTGCAGTTGTCCAGCTCATCGGTAGGCTCCTCCTCCTCTGCCTCTTACTGAGCGCGCTTGGCAGAGGAGAGGTTGCCGGAAGTAGTACAAAGCCCCTCCGTAGTAGTATTTAGGGGCTATTTTGTTCAGTTCATCTGACTATAGATATGGTGGAACTGTACAACGTACTTAAAATTAGCTCGTATATATAGTTGAACTAGCTATTTCAGTACGTGGTTGGCAACAATTGGGGAAAAGTTTTGTTGGTTCAGCTGTCGAGTTGAACTGTTTGTATAAAGAACGATCGCTTAATCTATGAATGAAATCTATGCTTAATTACTGAATTTTAGTTGCAAAAATTAGATAGTGCTAGTGATTTTTAGCTGCATATTTTGACAAATGGCTGTGTTACAAGGTTGACAAATGGCAATGTTACTAGATCAACAAATGTCAATCTTTCCAGTTTGACAAATGGCAATATACCCGATATGACAGATGCAAATCTTACCAAATTGTCTGTACGTGGTTACACATGGGTCATCCGAAAAAACCGTTTGCGTTGAAGGGATGTACAAATCCTGTGTGCCAGATTTTCTCTTGGCTTAGCGCCGAAGTCTCTCTTTGCATACCGTATTCATTCTGAACCGTTTGCGTTGAAGAGATGCACAAATCCTGCGCGGCGAATTTTCCCTTGGCTTACTGGGGAAGACCATAGCTCTCACTTTGGATACGGGTGTTCTATCTAAAACGTTTGTGATGAAAAGCTGCACAAATCCTGCTCGGCACATTTTTCCTTGGCTTACTAGGGAAGCTATCGGTGTACATACGGGTGTTCTATCTAAAACATTTGCGTTCAAGAGCTGCACAAATCCTGCTCGGCACATTTTCCCTTGGCTTCTTGGGGAAGCTGTCGGTTTGCACACAGGTGTTTTAACTAAAACGTTTGTGATGAGTGTTTTATATTTAAAAACCATTGACCTTTTTTTTAAAGAAAATCATTTGATAAGTCTGTACATTCAGAGAGAAAAACGCAAGTTCGTTCAAACCATATCTTTCATTCAGTCACACTGCGAATTTATATTTATATGATCGAGATATAGTATTAAACCCAAAAAAACTAATTCCGACGGCGGCGGAGGCGGCGTGCCGCGCCGGCGTTGTCGTTGTCGTCCTCCGGGATGATGTTGTTGAAGTCTTCTAGGCAGCACAGAATGTTCTTCACTTGGAAATCAAACATCATGTCATCACGCGATCGACGGGCAGGGCGCGGGAGGACGGCAACTCGCGACGCTGCGAGGTAGCGGTCGACGGCGGCGTCCCATGCCGCTGAGGGGGGCATGCACACTGGGACAGGCGCGGCGGGTGCAGGAAAATGCATGGGGACCGGCGCCGCGGTGGGTGCAGGGGCGCGCACGGGCACAGGCACGGGCACTGGCGCTCGCATGTATACGAGCTCGCGTGGGTCCGTGGCGACCTCGCTGACACCCGCGGCTTCTAGCTCTGTGATAGTGCTCGGCGACCAGCCCATCAATGCTACGGGATGGTTGCTGGCGCGGGCGCGGGGATGGGAGCTGGGCGGGCGCGGGGGCAGCAACCGCCTCGGCCAGCTCATTCAGGGCCATGTCCATGAGGCCCCATTCCTCCCTCTATCTCCTCCAACTTGGAGTCGACTTCACCAAACTGGAAGACTAGTGGCAGATGATCCTTCTGCGCCATGGTGTTGGTGGAGGTCTGCAGGAGGGGAATGGGAGGCGAACAGTAAGGCCGCCCGTATTAAACAGCGGCTCGGGTGCCATTAATGGAGAGGATGCGAGCAAGGCGGGCGGCCACGGAAGTCGAAAGGCTCGCTTCCGAGTGAGCCTACGCAACATACAGCTCGCACGCTTCCTGGTGAGCCTGTGCATTGGAGGACAGCTTGCACGCCTCTCAGTCAGCCTGCGCAGCGGACTGCGCTCGCACGCTTCCCATTCAGTCAAGCAGCTGTCCGCACGGCACCTCCTAGCCATTAAAAGAGTGACGCATGGCATCACGTGAATGGTTAATAGAATGCACACGATTTTAATTATACAAAACATTTGAGATGTTAAAGTGGCAGCTACTTGTTTCAAAATGCCTTTGTTGGCTGTTATTCGAGTGCGCCTTCTCTCAAAATGGACACAAAAAATATCACAGCATGTCGGGTGCCATTCCATGATAGCATGCCAAGTTTCATGAATTTCAGACGAGTTTTGGACTTACTAGAATTTAAAAACAAAGTATCTCAACATTTTGCCGGCAATCAATAATGCCCTGGTGTTTGAAATTCATTCTCATTTCTTGCATGGGACCTAAGAATGCACCCAAGGACACACATTTGATATGTCAAACCATTTTTCTGCACTAGAGCATGTGCATGTAGTTCAAATTTGAATTATGCACATAAAATGCATAGAAAACCCAGTTCATGTAAAAAATGTCCAAACAAACACCAAAAAATCCGAAAAATTGACACAACACTCCTGTTGTTCTATGTTGACACTAGAAAAAATTTCAAAGCAAGAAGAGGAATGGATATCGTTTCGTCCCCAAAGGTGGCGCGTTCCCTACCGAAACCATCAGGCTTGTTGTGAGAAGCTCTGGTTTGCAAGAAGCTTATACCCAAACCTGCCCCAAATGGGATAAAATTTTTACCACAACATGTTGATGTCACGCCATGATAGCATGCCAAGTTTCATGAATTTCAGACGAGTTTTGGATTTACTAGAACTTAAAAACCATGTATCTCAATGTTTGCGGCCGAGCGACGGTGGTAAGGTGTTTGACATTCATTCCCATTTCTTGCATGGGACCTAAGCATGCAACCAAGGACACAGATTTGTTTTTTCAACCAATTTATATGCACTGGAGCATGTGCCTATAGTTCAAATTTGAATTATGCACATAAATGCATAGAAAACTCAGTTAATGTATAAAAATGTCCAAACGAACCCCAAAAATTCCAAAATTTAACACAACACTCCTGTTGTTCTATGTTGACACTAGAAAAAAAAATTGAAATCAAGAAGAGGCAACGGATATCGTTTCGTCCAGAAAGGTGAAACGTTCCCTACCGTAACCATGAGGCTTGTTGTGAGAAGCTTATACCCCAACCTGCCCCAAATGGGACAGTATTTTTACCACGGCATGTTGATGCCGTTCCATGATAGCATGTCAAGTTTCATAAATTTTAGACGCTTTATCAATTTACTAGAATTTAAAAACCATGTATCTCAATGTTAGCGGCCGAGCGACGGTGGCAAGGTGTTTGACATTCATTCCCATTTCTTGCATGAGACTTAAGCATGCAACCAAGGACACACATTTGAATTTTGAACCCATTTATATGCACTGGAGCATGTGCATGCAGTACAAATTTGAATTATGCACATAAATGCATAGAAAACTCCGTTAATGTATAAAAATGTCCAACCAAACCCCGAAAATTCCCAAAAATTGACACAACACTCCTGTTGTTCTATGTTGACACTAGAAAAATTTTGAAAGCAAGAAGAGGCAACGGATATCGTTTCGTCCCCAAAGGTGGCACGTTCCCTACCGAAACCACCAGGCTTGTTGTGAGAAGCTTTGGTTTGCGAGAAGCTTATACCAAAACCTGCCCCAAATGGGACAATATTTTTACCATGACATGTTGATGCCGTTCCATGATATCATGTCAAGTTTCAAGAATTTTAGACGATTTTTCGATTTACTAGAATTTTAAAACCATGTATCTCAATGTTAGCGGCCGAGCGACAGTGTCAAGGTGTTTGACATTCATTCTCATTTCTTGCATGTGACCTAAGCTTGCAACCAAGGACACACATTTGATTTTTAAACCCGTTTTTATGCACTGGAGCATGTGCATGTAGTTCAATTGTGAATTTTGCACATAAATGCCTAGAAAACTCAGTTAATGTATAAAAATGTCCAAACGATCCCCAAAAAATTCCAAAATTTAACACGACACTCCTGGTGTTCTATGTTGACACCAGAAAAAAATTGAAAGCAAGAAGAGGCGACGAATATCGTTTTGTCCACAAAGGTGACACGTTTCCCTATCGGAACCATGAGGCTTCTTGTGAGAAGCTCTGGTTTGTGAGAATCTTATACCATAACCTGCCCCAAATGGGACAATATTTTTTACCCCAGCATGTTGATGCCATTCCATGATAGCATGCCAAGGTTCATGAATTTCAGACGAGTTTTGGATTTACCAGGATTACAAAAGCAAGTACCTCAACGTTTGCCGGTGAGCCACGGTGCCGTGGTGTTTGAAATTCATCCCCATTTCTTGCATGGGACAAAAGCATAAACCCATGGGCACATATATGATTTTACAACTCATTTTGGTGCACCGGAGCATGTGCATGTAGTTTAATTTTGAATTGTGCACCTGAAATGCCTAGAAAACCAAGTTAATGTATAAAAATGTCCAAACGAACCCTGAATAATTCCAAGTTTTTTTTGACGACACACCTATAGTTGCATGTTCACTGTAGATACAAGTTCTAGCAATTCAAACACCCTCCTTTGCCGCTGTGACCCCATTATGTAATTCAAATCAAGACGAAAAATCAAGTAGATCGCACACAGTTTATTATCACCAACCATGTGAGATGCAGTACAAAATATCTTGGAGCATCTCGGAGTATAGTACGCATATGGCTTATGTGAGAAGGTGCATCGGCTACAGTCCATAGCCGGCGTGTCAAGCACACTAGCTCGCTCCCTAAATATCATTTCACTGTTCAATCATCGTCGGTGAAAAATGGGGACGTGGAGCCGCATCGTGAGGGCAAATTCGGCGGCCCACTCCGGCGACAGCGCGGTCGCAGCCGCCATGCACGTGCTAACAAGCTGCGTGAGCACGGCCGCAATCTGTGACCGGGCAGCCAAGGCAGCCCAAACGACCACTGTTGCTTCTCAGATGGCGGCAGCAACATCTGCCTCGGGGATAGCAACTGGCGAGAGCGGCACAACAACTGTCCGTTTCATAGCAGCGGCCTTAGCCCTGATGGAGGCTGCCCACGACCATGTCAAGGCCGCCCACGCCCAGCTCCTGGCGGTCACCGCACAAATCGAATGAAGCTTCTCCGACAACGGTCGGTAACCCACGGCCAAAGAGTTGGCAATCGCCGAGAGCGTTCGAGTAGCCGTCCGTTCCTCCATGGCATACCTTGCCATGACGGAGCCCGTCCAAGCCCAGATCGCGGCCGCCCACGCCCAGCTCGTGGAGGCCTTTTCCAAAGAGATGGCGGACGCGGATGGCGAGATGCTTGCCGAGTATGGTGCGATGGATGCCATGGAGTCCCTTCCCCAGGAGATCATCAGGCGCGAGCTGGACATGGAGGAGGCGGCGGAGATCGACGAGCACCAGCCGTAGTAGTACTCTGTGTTTTGTTTAATTAAGAGCGCCGGTCTTTAATTTGTTAGAGTAATGTTTAGGTCAACTAGCTCTGTTTAATTGCTGAACTTGCCCCATTAAGAAGTGTGGGTGTGCTGTAGTCTCCTTTGTGTACCCAAATTATGCAATGACGTGGATGACCACTGTAATCAGGGAAATTCGGACCAAAATTTGCACGTTCAAACTCATCACACACGAGGTATGCTATTTGAATCGTTTGTGATGTTCACATATCGTACACAATGCTGAATAAGGGACCGTGTCTGATGACACTTTGCACGCCAGTTTTTTCGCTGCACCAATCCAAAATTTTCGGCTTTCGCGGAAATATCTACCTCCCCGCCCCCACTTACCAAAAGCCACATTTTCCCTATTTCCGCCTTCCTTTCCAAGTTGAAACCTTCACTCCTTGCTTGCAGCGCCGCCTCCTCGCCGGTGACCCTCCTTCACGCTGCTCAGCCTCGTCGATCCAGGCAGGTAATCCACACCCGACCCCCATCCTCCTCCTCCTTCCACATCCCACATGCCCCGACCACCGGCGCGACACCTTCCACCCAAATCACTGACCCCTCCCCCAAATAAGCACTGCCCTAAGCCATGGTGCACACAGTATAGCCATGAGCTCAAGGAGCATTTGGCAGCGGAGAAGCAAATCTCGGCCGCACGCGCGGATGAGGTCGCGTTGGCTGCCATTCGTGCCGACCGCCAGATCTTGGAGGAGCACCTCGCTGTCAAGGCCACCGTCGACGCCTCGCTTGCGAACGCCGCGAAGTGGTTGGCTACTTTAAATGGCAGTTCATGGCATTTTATCGAGGCCACCATCGGTGCCTTCGACAAAGACTACGAGGTGTTTTCTTAGCGTGCCCGTGCTTACCTCAACTCGAGAGCCAGCGGGTTGATGCCCGGAGCGGCTCAGGCAACTCACCACTACGACAAGGGTACCCACGATGTGGAGGCCTGATACGTCTCCGTCGTATCTATAACTTTTGATTATTGCATGCCAATATTATACAACTTTCACATATTTTTGGCAACACTTTATATGATTTATTTGACTAACCTATTGATCCAGTGACCAGTGCCAGTTCCTGTTTGTTGCATGTTTTTTGTTTTGCAGAATATCCATATCAAACGAAGTCCAAATGCGATAAAAATTTACGAAGAATTATTTTGGAATATATGTAATTTTTGGGAGTTGGAATCAACGCAAACGGGGGCCCACAGCCACCATAAGACACCTTGGGGCGCCAGGCAGCCCAGGCGCATGGTGGTGGGTTGTGCCTTCCTCGTACGTCAGTTGGAGCTCTACTTCGGGCGCAAGGAAGCTTATATCTAGAAAAAAATCATGTTAAAATCTCAGCGCAATCGGAGTTATTGTTGACACTGATTTTGGCCGAAGGAAATATAGTGCGATTAAAACAAGTAAATTACTTTAAATGATGAAAATACACCATTGAGTGGAAATGACTATGGTGAATTTCCATCACTTAAAATAACAGGCGCACAAAATAAATTAATAAAAGAGGTGATATTTGAGAAATTTGCAAAGTGAATAAAAATCTCCATGGAAAATTTGTCCCGACGAAAATCATATGTACCTTCATCGATGCACGCCGCCACCTACGGCGGGTGCCAGATACCAACATAAAATCACAATATTTCTGAAATATCGACCATATGTAGATGGAGTCCTTGTTCCATCATCGATGAGAAATATTGATGCGACACATAAAAATATTGATCGTGCTAACAAAATATACACGCGGTATATAAAAATAAATAAATGGCGCTCTTTTTCCCCGGCCGGCCGCTGCTGCTCTACTGCTACTTTCCCTACTCATATTCTTGATCTCTGGCCTCACGCTGCTGCTCTCATCCACATATACGCTGCTGCTGCTGCAAGGCCGTCGTCCGGGCAGGAACCTGAGGAAGGTAGACAAGGTGGGAATCATGATCCTCCTCTAATCTTCTTTCTCCTCCCCATATCTCTGATCATATTCATCCCTCTTCTTGGTTGATCATTGTGATACAAACCTAGGAGTATTCCCCATGTATCATCTTGACATTCTGCCTTGGCTAATCATCGTGATACGAGCCAACGAGCAGTTATGTTTAGGAGAGGAAAATTAGTTTGGCCTTGGTTGGTCATTATGATACAAACCAAGGAGTATTCCCCATATATCTTCATCTTGATATTTTGCCTTGGCTGATCATCGTGATACAAGCCAAAGTGCAATTATGTTTAAGAGAGAAAAATTACCCTTGGCTGATCATTGTGATACAAACCAAGGAGCATTCTCCATATAACCCCATCTTGACATTTTGCCTTGGCTGATCATCATGATACAAGCCAAAGTGCGAATATGTTTAAGAGCAACAAAAATACTCCTTGGCGGATCATCATGATACAAATCAAGGAGCGTACAACATATAATTCCATCTTGACACTTTGCCTTGGCTGATCACCGTGATATGAGCCAAAGTGCGATTATGTCAAAGAGGATAAGTTTCACTCCTTGGTTGATCATGTCGACCCAAACTAAGGAGGACATATTTTCCCTTCCATGATAGATGAGAGTGACGCAAGGGCAAAGCTCGGGGGAAACAAATATGAAACATACACAAACCATAGATGACCATCTACATAAAATCATAAAATGTATATGTGCCTACAAAAATGCACTCTTCATTTGATGCATGTTTGAGTTGCATAAAACAAGACCATATAAATTGTGCATGTACCTCCATATTTGGGACGAAAAAACATGCATAAATTGGGTGCTTGCCAAATTATATTTAAAGCCTCTTGTTGGTTACACTGCGAACATACATGCTATGCCATGGCAGTAGTAATACAAATAGGAAGGTACAAAGGTTATTAACATCGCATATAAATGATGTAATAAGCACACTCAAATGCATACAGAATATGCTAAATGAAATCTAATGTGTAAACATGAGATAATAGAAATGCTAGTTGTCTCAATTTGCACTAAAATATAACATGCCCATAAAATCAAATGAATGTGTGTAGGTTAAGTTAAATATAACCCTACATGTCATATGATGGTTTCAGGACATATCAAAGTCAAAGCATGCATGCTCTATGCAATGTGCATACACTCCTAAGTGATAGTTAGAGTATGCGCATGTGACCCATAACAAAATAAAGGATATTGCATCTAGCTCGCTTTAGTCCTAACCAAAACAGACTAATTTTCTTAGTAGATGCTGTCATCAAATATACCAAACAAAATTAAACAAGATAATATATGGGACGGCTCCGATATTACGACCCCCCTTATATTAAATGTGCAGAGGCCAACATGAACTAAATCATGCGCCCCATCAGCATATGCATGGTCATTTGCATCATACATGTATTAGGCAGATGCTCTGCTAGTCGACCCATCACCTGTTAAAATGAAATGACCTAAAAATGATTAAAATAGCCGCATGGTCATACTAGTATATGTTGGTTAAGTCGACTACACGAATTAGGCATCTGACATAAGAGCATGCAAGACACATGATAATTTGAAGAAGATCGAGAACGCTCCCCTGAGCATGCCGGCGTCGACGACAGCGAGGAGCGATTTTTCTTTATCATTTTGTAGTAGTCATGTGTTGTAATCCTATGTAATAGAAATTTTGGAATTCTTAATGAGGGGTTTTCTCCTCGGAGATGTAATTAACAGGATTTTTATGTAAATGTAAGAGTTCTGGAAATAGAGTACCTGCAATGTTTGATCTTTATTTTATTTATGCATTTATGCGCTTAAATTTATTCACTCTGTATTAATGACATGGACGCCTGTTCTCACGCCCACCATTTTCCCGTCATTAGTTATGGATCTCCGGGAATATAAGATACGGTTTTCGGCCAGAAAACAGGAACGCAAAACAGAAGAGAACAGAGAGATAGATCCAATCTCGGAGGGGCTCCTGCCCCTCCGCCGCCATGGAGGCCATGGACCAGAGGGGGAAATCTCCTCCCATCTAGGGGGGAGGCCAAGGAAGAAGAAGAAGGAGGGGGCTGAGGGAGTCCTGGATTAGGGAGTCCTCGGGTGTCCGGTCTATTCGATATGGGCCAGACTGATGGGCCGTGAAGATAAAGCAGAAGACTATCCCCCGTGTCGGGGTGGGACTCCTGTATGCGTGGATGGAAAGTTTGGTGTCCGAATGTACTCTTTCCTTCCTATGTAAACCGACTATGTACGACCCTGGGCCCCTCCGGTGTGTATATAAATCGGAGGGTTTAGTCCATAGAGGCCATTAGAATAATCATAGGCTAGACAGCTAGGGTTTAGCCATTACGATCTCGAGGTAGATCAACTCTTGTAACCCCTATACTCATCGAATACAATCAAGCAGGACGTAGGGTTTTACCTCCATTAAGAGGGCCCGAACCTGGGTAAACATCGTGTCCCCATTGTCCATTGTTACCATCGATCCTTAGACGCACAGCTTGGGCCCCCCTACCCGAGATCTGCCGGTTTTTACACCGACATTGGTGCTTTCATTGAGAGCTCCGCTGTGTAGTCGTGAGAAGCGATCTATGGCTCGCCTTGTCATCAACGATGATATCACCTCTGGAAGGAGCCTAACTTCAGGACAGGTCCTCCAACTCGGCAGTTTTACCGTGGGTGCTGGCATGGCCATCAAGCCGACAGCGCCCCCCGTGATCGCCAAACATCACCCCCGCACCGGTCTCGAATACTCCCAAAAGATGGATCCGGCGGACGTCACGTCCTTAAACGAGCTGCTAGATCGCATCGCCGCCCTGGGGCTGAAAGTGCGTTATATCGACTAGAGGGGGGGGTGAATAGGCGATTTTTACAAATTCGTCACTGAGGAATTTCAAGGTGAGGAAATTCCTAAGCGACGAACTACTTAGCAGCGGAATGAGTACTCAGATGCAAGCATAACAGAGCAGTAGCACAGTCATCATGATGAAATGAAAACAAGCACAGAGTACGAGTAGCGTAAACACAGGATAAGCAGGCTGAAGACAAACTGACTGAAGAATTTGAACTGAGGAAATTGAGAAAGTCTTCAGACAAAGTCTTCAAACAGTAATGATCAAATACATAGCAAGTATGCAAGGAAATGAAAGGGTTGAGGAAATAGAACCAGTAGCTCGGTGAAGACACTGATTTGGTAGACCAGTTCCAACTGCTGTGACAGTTGTACGCCTGGTTGGAGCGGCTAGGTATTTAAACCTGAGGACACACAGTCCCGGACACCCAGTCCCGAACACACAGTCCAGGACACCTAGTCCTCACCGTATTCTCCTTGAGCTAAGGTCACACAGACCTCGCCCAACCACTCGTGGTAAGTCTTCAGGTGACTTCCAAACCTTCACATACTCGGTCACTTGGCAATCCACAATTTCCTCTTGGATGCTCTAGACCATGACGCCTAACCGTCTGGAGGATGCACAGTCCTCAAAGGTAACAAGCGTCGGTTCCACACAGGAACAATCTCTTCAGTGATGCTCAATCACATTGGGTTTGTAGGTGTTTGGGTTTTTCCTCACTTGATGATTTTCGCTCAAAGTCCTCGGAGGATGGGATGCTCTAAATGACAAGTGTCAATCTATTTCTTGGAGCAGCCGACCAGCTAGTGGTTGTAGAGGGCGGCTATTTATAGCCTAGGGAGCAGCCCGACATGATAAGACATAAATGCCCTTCAATGATATGACCGTTAGGTGGGTAGGATATTTGGACAGCTGGCGCGTAGCACAGCAACGGTCGGAAATTTGAGTATCAAATTCCTCAGGGCTATCATGTACCTCACTTGTAGGCAATCCGCACTGGCGAATCCCTAACTCCTCAGTCAGAACAAATTCCTCAGAGAACAGAAGAACTTCGTCTCTGTCACTGAAGAACTTGACTAAACTGTATGAGATTTCCAATGGCTTCACTCGAAAGGATTGGGTAGGTGTAGGATTTTGAGTTGAGCATCACTTGGAAATTTTTCCTTAGTTTTACCTCGACCCCCTTTAACAGTACGGTGTTTCCTATGACTCAAGAAGAAGAAAATGAAACTACGAAAACAAAAGTCTTCACTCTTCATAATCCTCGCATGAATATCAAGTCTTCAGGGTCACACCAATTTCTTCACTTTCAAAGTCTTCAAGAAAACCAAAGTCTTCAGTTGAAGACATTCATTTTTAGGGGTCGACATTCATCGTAAATAACAAACTCCTCATAGACTTATAGACCTGTATACACTCACAAACACATTAGACCCTTAACCTATAAGTCTTCAATACACCAAAATCACTAAGGGGCACTAGATGCACTTACAATCTCCCCCTTTTTGGTGATTGATGACAATATAGGTTAAGTTTTCAACGGGGATAAACATATGAAGTGTAAATACTAATATTGAGGAGTTTGATTGCAAGATATAGAGGAACTCCCCCTGAAGATGTGCATATTTGAAGAATTTGCTTTGAAATAGCAAATGCACATTGTTGAGTAATATCATGGAGATATCCTCCTATATCTTGAAATTCATACACGCATTTATCATATGATATGAAGAATTTGAAATGCATGATGAAATATGGTGTCTGACGGAATTCAGCATGCGTGCATTAAGGTACTTGAGGAAATAAGCATGCAGAAAGCAGTTCAAAAGTATCAGACCACCATAGGACTTAAGTTTACAACTCATCAGAGCAAACACCTCAGAAGAGCAAGAGTTGAAACTTAACAGAAATATAGCCCATATATAAGACCCGCTTGAAGACTAAACTCAAATTTCTCCCCCTTTGTCATCGAATGACCAAAAGGGACGAAAAATGAGGACTAACGCCCCTGAAGAATATCATCATCATGTCGATGGAGGAGCGCCAGCATTGTTGGGGTCAACTGTTGAGGTAGGGCCTGCCGCAGTGTCGTTCAAGTCTTCAGCTTCATCCGTCTCGCGCGATGAAGAATATGAAATGGCAACAAGCTGAGGAACTTTGACTTTCTTGAATTTCTTCGAAGGTGGCTGGGACCAGTCAAAGTCCTGTTGGAAGCCCATCTCCTTGAGTTCTTCAGCACTATGAAGATTAGACAGAATCGCCCAAGTGCGGTCAAAGACTTCATGCAAGTAGTAGTGATTCTTCTTCACAGTATTTTCAGTGACTGTCATGTTCTGAAGAATTGCACCAAACTGACGCTTGACCCACTTGTGATTTCGATCAACTTTCTGATGAAGACTAAGGAGAAGTTCACGATCAGTCATCACACGCGGAGCTGTGGCTTGAGGATGATGTTCTGAAGCTTTGGCGGCAGAATCTTGAGTTGCAGAGTCATCATTGGTGGAATAGGAAGTAGCTTTGCGAAACTGTCCATCCAATGGACGAGTACCTTCATCAATAACAGCAGCTTTGCCCTTCTCGTCAGCTGAGGAAATAGTCCGTTTGAGGACTTCAATAGGGGGCAAATAGCTGAGATGATTTTGAAAGTCAGCCATGTAATGAATTGAAGACCTTGATCTGATGAATCTCATGATCCAGGGAGCATAAGGCTTCAACTCAAAAGGTGACAGTGCAGCATTGGCCAAAGTCCTCATGAAGAAATCGTGGTAGTTGATAGGAATACCGTGAATGATATTGAACAGCAGATTCTTCATAATGCCAACAACTTCTTCATCATCAGAGTTGTGGCCCTTGATTGGACTGAGGGTTTTGGTCAATATGCGATAGACTGTCCTTGGCACATAGAGCAATTCCTTGACGAGGAATTTGGTCCTTGGAGCTTGTCCTGGCTTCAAAGGCTTCATCAGCACTTGCATCAGATGATCAGACAGTTCAGGTTCAACATAGAGAAGCCTAGCACCTTCAGTGGGAGGACTGACTGGGACGGCATGAAGCAATTCAGAGGCCGGTGCTTTGAAATGAGTATTATCGGTCATCCAGTCCAATACCCATGAATTGACATCATCAACATTTCCAGTAATGTGCAGCGTGGCGAAGAATTGAAGAATGAGTTCTTCATTCCAATCGCGGATGTCGGTGCAGAAATTGAGTAACCCAGCGTCATGAAGAACACTGAGGACTGGTGTGAAGCAGGGCAGCGATTCCATATCTACATGAGGAATTTGCTCATGTTCAAAGATCTTATCCTTATCAACCAACAATGAGGAGTAGAAGTTCATCTGGCTTGCAGTCCAGAAACGCTTGCGACGAAGACGAGCAGAGTCATAGGGATTGTAGTCAGTGAAGAATATGTGCTTGTTGAAGAAATCCTCAGCATTGAACTTCTGCTTCTTGGAGTGAGGGTTCTGTGGCTTGGGCTGAAGATTAACAGTTGAAGAATTTACAGCCTCTTGAGGTGTAGCCACTGGAGCCACTGGCTGAGGAATTTCAGCAGCAGCCTTGGCTTTCATTTCTTCAGACATATGTACATCAGCGCTAGTGACTGGAACTTCTTCAGGTATAGAGTGAAGTGAAGCTTGACGTTCATCAGAGCCCGTATGAATTTCTTCAGTTTGCACAGGAGACTGAGGAACATGATGTAGAGGGGTTGTCAGAGGTGAATTGGGGTGATGACTTTCCCAAAAGTCATCATTCAGAATAGGTGTTGTAGACCCAATATCCACATCCTCATCTTCTTCAGTTCCTTCGACGCCTGCCTCTTCAGCTGTGAACTGAGGCATGGGCGATGATACCAGTGGGGTTGAAGGGAAAGTATCCACTTCAATTTCTTCATCCATCTGCTCTGTCGAAGCAGCAGAAGGAATTTCTTCATCAGATTTACTTGGAATTTCATATTCCTCACCAAAGGGAATGATCTCCTTTGATGGCATGCTTGATATTGGAATAGCATCAATTGGGTTTTCAGATGAACTCCTCAAAGTCTTCAATTTCTTGGGGGCTGAAGACTCTGAAGATGCAGATGCTTTCCTTTTCTTCACAGCTGCTCGCTCCGCAGCCTTGGTTTTCTTCGCTTCTGATGCAGAAGGAAGTTTGATGCTTGTCATCGGTGCAGGAGGAGCAGAGGAAATTGGTTGAATTTCTTCAGGCACAACTGATGCAGTTGCCCTAGCTTGTTCAGATTCCTCAGGCACAGTAGCAGATGCTTCAACTGGCCTGGATTGCTCTTCAGGCGCAATATTGGAGGTTGCCCTGGCATTTTCTTCAGAGACTGGAATTTCTTCATCAGCTCTGGCGCTTTCATTTTCTTCAGCAGACTGAATAGATGTTCCAGTCCGAGGAAATTTGGGTTGCGATGAAGCTGCAACACTTGGAGTAAATCCTTTTGCCATTCTGATGAATCTGACTTTGGCACCTAGCCAATCTGCATGGAATGCATGAAATTCATCACTGAGTGCTTTGATCTCAGCCTGCATAGTCACAAGTTCTTCAGGAGACATTTTCACAACATTGTTCTTCAGAAAACGCTCCTTCTTGTACTGAGCCTTCTTCACCTGCCTGGCCTTTTCAAATTTCCATTTTTCTTCATTTATGAAGGCCGTCAACATGTGACTTTGACCAGGAGTGAGGTTTAATTCAGGCAAAGGTGTGTTAGGGTTCTTGTGCCATAGATCAATAAAATCAAGGATCTTCCTTGGATCCAGCATGAGGGGCACAGCACTGCCTTTGGCTCTAGCGGCCCTTTGTTGTCGATCTCTGATGAGCTCAGCTAATTCTTCATCATCAGCTTCGTCTTCGCTTGACGGAACCTGAAAGGCGACTTGCTTCTTGTGAGGACTTGGCCTTGTGCCTCGTCCAGCAGTGGCCTTTTTCTTCAGCAAGGTCGGAGTTGTTGAAGACTGAGGTGGAGCTGAAGAACTTGCAGAGACTCCTGAAGCAATTGAGATTCCAGTAGTCCTTTGGCATGTGGCAAGATGCACAGGTGCTGAGGACTTTGCAGGAGCAGCTGAGGATTTTGCAACCGAGGGAGTTGGAGCTGCTTTTGAGGAATTTGCTTGAGGAACAGGCCGTGAGGGCATTGCAGCTGAGGAACTTGTCTTAACAGCTGATATCTTCAGCATAGCCTTCTTAGGCTTGACAGCAGAGGCCTCAGCGGCGGCAGCAACAGAATCTTCATTGAATTTCTTTACTGCCTCTTTAGCCACTTTGGCCAGCTTGGCTTGACGCTTAGCCCACTCCTGAGGAAATTCCTCACCTCTTCTGATGCTAGTGGGATCATCTTCTTGGCCAGGAGCCAATGGAGGTCTTGGACATGGAGGGTTAACAGCAAATTTCTTCATGTACTTGGGAGTGACATAGCGATATTCCCTCCATTCTCTTGCCCATCTCCTCTCAATCTTCTGAATGCGCACTTTGCGCTGATTTTTGTTCTCCTTGCCATGAGTTGCTTCATCAGGAGTACAATATTCATCATAGATGTCATCAGGGATCTCAAAAGCAGTATTTGTTTCTGGCCTCTTTCCTCCCTTCTAAGGTCTTTTACCATCAGCCATTTTCTTCACTTGAGGGTTTTGAACAATCGAATTTTCTGATGAGGTGTGCAATTTTTCTTCAAGGAACGCTGCAAATGAGTTAAGTTGATGAGAACCTAGAGATTCAGCAGCGGACATGTGTACCTGTGAACAGAATATAGGTGCGAAGAGTTTTGGAGAGGTCATATGCGTTCTTAGAAGATTTTCAAAAGTATCAAGTTTGAGGAAGATGACCAGGGGTGTCTTGAGGAATTTCACTAAGCATTTTTGACTTAGGTTCCAGAGTTGTGTAGATTGAAAATCCACACAATTGAGGAATCTTGAAGAAAAATGTTGCTTAGAGAAACTGATCAAGGACAGAAGCAAGTTGGTGTTTAAGAACATGAAAGTTGAAGAATAAACACCTTTTGATGATTTTGTGGAAATCATCAGAATCAACAAGGGCAGTAAAAATAAATTTTATTTACCCTTGACGAAGAACACGACGAACTGAGAGTGGCAGTGGAGATGTTCGTCCGTTCAGATCTTCCACGCCCTAACTTGGCGATGGAAAACAGCTACGGCGGCGGCGGAGTGAGGATTTCCGTGGCCGGCGTGAGTACGACGGCGACGAGGTCGAGGCAGTGAAGCTCTTCCTCACCGGCGACGATGGAGTGTAGTGGCGGCGCTAGGTCAGAGAGCTCGAGCGAGGGAGTAAGATCGAGCGGGGTAAATGAGCTCTGAGGAGGGTGAGGGGTATTTATAGCAGAGGTGAAAAACCGCTCGTTCAAAGAAAATGGACAAACGTGCCCCTGACCCTTCTCATCCTAGCGACATGTGTCACCCACGAACTGTGAAGTGGAGATCAGGTTAGATCGAGGGTGAATAGATAAATCTTATCGAGGGATAAGGACCGGTTTGAACGGCAAAAGCCAAAAATTCAGATAAGAATATTTTAATGTTTCGTTCGCAAATTCTTCAGCTGTCAAGGACACAGTGAAGACTTTGAACGGGTTTCAAATAGAACGCACATGAAGAATTTGTGAATGGACTGGATTGAGTTTAGCATTGAGGGGGAACGGGTCCGATCACATTCACTTAGAAGAAACACAACTTGAAGAATTAGCAATAAGTGAATGCTGTAGAGGACAGAAAACTCAAATATATATATATAGTCAATGAAGAACATAGACGGAAAGAGTGAAGATTTTGCAAAGTTGAAGAATTTGAAAATTTGAAGAATTTGCACAATGATGAAAAACTCAAATTTTGAAGATTTTCAACTTTTTGTGGTGGCGTGACCCACCGTGTAAGAATGATGATTTCAGACACCGCGTACAATTGTCGTAGGGCTCTGATAATCAAATTCTTTATTAATTTCTTCATACTTAGAGGGTTAGTCTTTATTGATTGAAGAAAAACGTTTCTTCGTGTGTTGCACATCTAAGTCATCAATTTGCATAAGTGTTAGGATGTGTGTCCTTTTCAAAGGACATTCGAAGATTCTAAGATATTTAGCTCACACCGCAACTTGCTAAATCTCTTCTCATCCAAGGGCTTTGTGAAGATATCTGCTAGCTGTTCTTCAGGCTTCACGGGATCAATAGAGATGTCACCCTTCAACACATGATCTCGAAGAAAATGATGACGAATCTCGATGTGCTTTGTCTTCGAGTGCTGAACTGGGTTATGAGCAATTTTGATGGCACTCTCGTTGTCGCAGTAGAGTGGCACATTCTTCACATTGATGCCGTAGTCCTTGAGGGTTTGCTTCATCCATAGCAATTGAGCACAGCAAGAACCAGCAGCAATATACTCAGCTTCAGCAGTAGAGAGTGATACGCAGTTCTGCTTCTTCGAGGACCAACATACTAAGGATCGTCCGAGGAAATGGCATGTGCCTGAAGTTGACTTGCGGTCCACACGATCACCGGCATAGTCAGAGTCAGAATATCCAATGAGATCAAAAACCGAGCCCTTGGGATACCATAATCCAAGTGTTGGAGTGTGAGCTAGATATCGAAGAATATGTTTCACAGCCTTATAGTGTGATTCCTTCGGTGTAGCTTGAAAACGGGCACACATGCAAACACTAAGCATAATATCCAGCCTAGATGCACATAGGTACAATAAAGAACCAATCATGGAGCGGTATACCTTTTGATCGAAGTCTATTCCATTTTCATCAGTGCATAGATGGCCATTTGTGGGCATAGGGATTTTGACGCCTCTGCATTCTTGCATACCGAATTTTCTCAGAATGTCCTTGAGGTATTTCTCTTGAGAAATGAAAATGCCATTATGTTGTTGACGAATTTGAAGACCTAAGAAGAATTTCAATTCTCCCATCATGGACATTTGATATTCCTCACTCATCATGTAAGCAAATTCGTCATTGTAATGTTGGTTAGTACAGCCAAAGATAATATCATCAACATATATTTGGCACACGAATAATTCAACATCATAGGTTTTGGTGAAAAGAGTTGGGTCGAGTGAACCGGGTTTGAAGCCTTTCTTCATGAGGAATTCCTTCAGAGTATCATACCACGCCCGAGGGGCCTGCTTGAGGCCATAGAGGGCCTTATTGAGTCTGAAGACTTTGTCAGGATGTTTAGGATCTTCAAAACCTGGGGGTTGAGCAACATATACTTCTTCCTCAAGCTTACCATTGAGGAATGCACTTTTCACATCCATTTGATATAAGATGATATTATGATGGTTAGCATAAGCAAGCAATATGCGAATAGCCTCAAGTCTAGCAACAGGTGCAAAAGTCTCATCGAAATCAATTCCTTCAACCTGTGTGTAGCCTTGAGCTACAAGACGAGCCTTGTTCCTCACCACTAGGCCATTTTCATCTTGCTTGTTGCGCTAGATCCATTTGGTACCGATGATATTGTGCTTGCATGGGTCCGGTCGCTTGACAAGCTCACACACATTGTTCAGCTTGAATTGATGTAATTCTTCTTGCATTGCTTGAATCCATTCAGGCTCCAGAAATGCCTCATCAACTTTGGTGGGCTCTGTGATAGAGACGAAAGCAAAATGCCCACAAAAGTTAGATAAATGTGAAGCTTTTGAGCGAGTCAGAGGACCTGGTGCGTTGATGTCGTTGATGATTCTCTCAATCTGTACTTCATTTGCAACACGGGGATGAGCAGGTTGACGACTTTGATTTGGCTCAGCATTTTCTTCAGAGCCATTTTCTTCAGATGCGCCATCATGCTGTTCTTCATGTTCTGGAATGATTTCTTCAGCAGATTCTTCGGTAGGAATGACATCCTCAGTAGCTTTGAACTTGATGGTTTCCTCAGGCGTCTTTTCATCTAGCACAGGAGGTAGGTGCTCTCTTTGCGAGCCGTTAGTTTCATCGAACCGCACATCTACAGTTTCAACAACCTTGTTGTGATAGGCATTGAAGACCCTGTAGGTGTGCGAGTCCTTTTCGTAACCAAGCATAAAACCTTCATGTGCTTTCGGTGCAAATTTAGAATTGTGATGTGGATCTCTAATCCAGCATTTAGCACCGAAGACTTTGAAATAACTCACATTGGGTTTCTTGTCAGTGAGGAGTTCATATGAGGTCTTCTTGAAGAATTTGTGAAGATATACCCTGTTGATGATGTGGCATGCAGTATCAATTGCCTCAGGCCAGAAGTGACGAGGTGTCTTGTATTCATCAAGCATGGTGTGAGCCATCTCAACAAGAGTCCTGTTCTTGCGCTCCACAACGCCATTCTGCTGAGGAGTGTATGGGGCAGATAGCTCATGAGTAATACCAAGTTCATCGAGATAGTCATCAAGACCAGTATTCTTGAACTCAGTCCCATTGTCACTACGTATATGCTTGATCTTCACGCCGAAATTCGTCGAAGCCCTTGAGGAAAATCGTCTGAAGACTTCCTGCACTTCAGTCTTGTAAGTAATGACATGCACCCATGTGTAACAAGAATAGTCATCAACAATGACAAAGCCATATAGAGATGCTGCATTTGTTAGTGTGGCATAATGAGTAGGGCCAAAGAGATCCATATGAAGCAATTCAAAAGGACGAGAAGTAGTCATGATAGTCTTCGAGGGGTGCTTGGCTCTGGTCATCTTTCCAGCCTCACAAGCCCCACAAAGATGATCTTTGAGGAATTTGACACACTCGATGCCAATGACGTGCTTTTTCTTCACGAGCGTGTGTAAGTTCCTCATGCCAGCATGACCCAGTCGTCGATGCCATAGCCAGCCTTCTGAAGCTTTAGCAAGTAGACAAGTGGCAGGCTGTGGTCCTGCAGAGAAATCAACAATATACAAGTCTCCTCTCCTAAAGCCTTCGAAGACTTTGGAATTGTCAGATTCCATGAGCACTAAGCAACGATATTTGCCAAAGACAACAACCATATCAAGATCACAAAGCATTGAGACAGACATGAGGTTGAATCCGAGGGACTCGACAAGCATGACTTTATCCATGTGTCGATCCTTTGAGATTGCAACCCTACCTAGACCCAATACCTTGCTTTTGCCTTTGTCAGCGTAGGTGATATGCTTCAAGTGTGATGGAGATAAAGGAGTGTTCATCAGTAAGCTCTTGTCACCGGTCATGTGATTTGTACATCCACTATCGAGGACCCACTCAGTAGCTTTGGGTAAATCATCCTGCAGATGAATTAGTGCATCTTACGAACTCATATACTTCAGAGTGAAGAATATGACATCAAATTCATCAGACATTTTTCATCAATTAAAGCAACATATGTATATATAGCAATGTGAGGACGTGAGAAATGAATAAATTATTTCTTCATGATTAGCTTGCGTCCTTTCAAGCATTTCAGGTCTCCAGCAAATTCTTCAGACGATTTAGTTCGTCTGGAGACCTGACCCTGCATAAGAGATTAGTTCCTTTTCTTCACCACCCACATCTGGATGGGTGGCAAAGAGTTCATCATTCTGCGAGCTCCATAAGAGAAAGGTGGCATAGACGCCAGACCACTTCGTTTCACATAAGAGGGGTTAGGGTAAGCATATGAATAAGCAGAGAAATTCTTCGAGGACTTATGAATATAATGGTTAGAAGAATAATGCTCATATTCATAGCCCTTAGCTCTTCCCTGCGAAAGAGTTGTTAGCACGATGATGTTCATATGAGGACTTTGATCCTTTTGAGGAATATGATCCACGTGAGGAATTCGGTCTGTATGAGGACTTGGATCCATATGAAGAATTTGGTCCATATGAAGAATTTGATCTGGGGTTCCTATTCTTCACAGATGGTGTCAAGAGGACATTCACCTGAAGACTTTCAAGGCACCTTTTGGGAACCCAGATTTTCTTCATAGGGGAACCGTTCCTGTAGTTAGTGCCAACATATCGAACAAATACTTCACCATTCTGATTTTTGAACAATTTATAGTTGGAGTCAAATGACTCATCAAAAGAATGTGGAGATTCACATGTAAAGCCAGATAGATTAGATGGATCAACTGGAGGTCCCTTTGCAGCAACCCATGAGGTTTTGGGGTACTGCTCAGGCTTCCAATATGTACCATCAGCATTGAGTTTCCTCTCAAAGGCAATACCCTCTTTTCTAGGGTTCCTGTTGAGGATCTGCTTTTTAAGCACATCACAAAGAGTCTCATGCCCTTTGAGGCTTTTGTACATGCCTGTCATGTACAATTCCTTCAGCCCTGCATCATCAGTGATACTAGCAATGTCCTCAGATGAGGAATTAGTGATAGCAGAGACAGTTGAAGAATTTGTAGCATTAGTAGCATTTGAACATTCAGGTGAAGAATTAGCAGATTCACGTTCAATGCACTTTAAGCATGGAGGAACAAATTCTTCCTGAGAAGCGCTGATTTGTTGAGCAAGTAATGAATCATGCTCCTTCTGAAGATCTTCATAACTCACTCTTAGCTTTTCAAGATCTTGCTTTCTTTGAAGAAATTCATAAGAAAGCTTCTCATGATCAGATAAGAGAGTGTTATGATGACCTTGAAGGTTGTCAAACCTAGTCTGAAGTCTCTGAAGATTTTCAGTCAAGGTTTTAGTGCGATCCATTTCTTCACCCAACATATCATCACTTTTATCTAGCATGTTTTGAACCTTTTCAAAAGCCCTTTGTTGTTTCACAGCAATCTTAGCAAGTTTAGAATAGCTGGGTTTAAAATCATCATCAGATTCATTATCACTAGACTCGGATGAGGAACATTCGGTTACCTTGGCACCCTTTGCCATGAAGCAATAGGTGGGAGCGTAGTCATCATTGTCTTCGTCAGCCTTGTTGGTAAAGCCATTTTCTTCAGAGTTGAAGATGGATTTGCTGACGAAGGCAGTAGCGAGAGTTAGGCTCGCCACACCTGACTCGGACTCCTCAGATGCCTCCTCTTCGTCATGTTCCTCAGATTCAGTTTCAGAGTCCATTTCCTTGCCAATGAATGCCCGAGCCTTCTTGGAGCTGCTCTTCTTGTGAGACGAAGACTTTGAGGATTTTGATGATGAAGATTTTGAGGATTTCTTCTTTTTCTTCGCATCATCAGAACTGTAATCCTTGTATTTCTTCTTCTTTGATTCCTTTTCCCACTGAGGACAATCTTGAATGTAGTGACCAGGTTTCTTGCACTTGTGGCATAGCCTCTTCTTGTAGTCACTGGATGAGGAATCAATGCTCCTTGAGGATTTTCCAAAGCGACCACGTCTTGAGAACCTCTGAAATTTCTTCACGAGCAGTGCTAGCTCCTGGCTCAATTCTTCAGGATCACCAAGGCTGCTGCCAGAGTCTTCATCTTCAGACTCAGAAACTGCCTTGGCCTTCAGTGCACGTGATCTGCCATAGCTCAAACCATAGAGATCTCTCTTCTCAGCAAGCTGGAACTCATGAGTATTTAGCCTCTCGAGGATATCAGCGGGATCAAGTGACTTGTAATCAGCACGTTCTTGTATCATCAATGCCAGAGTATCAAATGAGGAATCAAGCGATCTCAACAATTTCTTCACCACCTCATGGTCAGTGATGTCAGTGGCACCAAGCGCTTGAAGCTCATTTGAGATGTCAGTGAGGCGATCGAAGGTTTGCTGAACATTTTCATTGTCGAGTCTTTTGAAGCGGTTGAAGAGATTGCGAAGAACGTCAACACGAGAGTCATGTTGAGTTGAGACTCCTTCATTCACTTTGGACAGCCTATCCCAGATAAGCTTGGCAGTTTCCAAAGCACTCACTCTGCCATACTGGCCTTTGCTCAGATGGCCACATATGATGTTCTTCGCTTGAGAATCGAGTTGCTTGAATCTCTTCACATCAGTAGCGTTCAGAGAAGGTGAGACTGAGGGAACACCATTTTCCACAACATACCAGAGATCGTTATCAATTGCCTCAAGATGCATTCGCATCTTATTCTTCCAGTAGGGGTAGTCCGTCCCATCGAAAGTAGGACACCCCGCAGAGACCTTGATCATACCTGCGGTCGACATAACTAAAACTCCAGGCGGTTAAACCAAAATCACACAGAACAAGGGAGTACCTTGCTCTGATACCAATTGAAAGTGCGTTATATCGACTAGAGGGGGGGTGAATAGGCGATTTTTACAAATTCGTCACTGAGGAATTTCAAGGTGAGGAAATTCCTAAGCGACGAACTACTTAGCAGCGGAATGAGTACTCAGATGCAAGCATAACAGAGCAGTAACACAGTCATCATGATGAAATGAAAACAAGCACAGAGTACGAGTAGCGTAAACACAGGATAAGCAGGCTGAAGACAAACTGACTGAAGAATTTGAACTGAGGAAATTGAGAAAGTCTTCAGACAAAGTCTTCAAACAGTAATGATCAAATACATAGCAAGTATGCGAGGAAATGAAAGGGTTGAGGAAATAGAACCAGTAGCTCGGTGAAGACACTGATTTGGTAGACCAGTTCCAACTGCTGTGACAGTTGTACGTCTGGTTGGAGCGGCTAGGTATTTAAACCTGAGGACACACAGTCCCGGACACCCAGTCCCGAACACACAGTCCAGGACACCTAGTCCTCACCGTATTCTCCTTGAGCTAAGGTCACACAGACCTCGCCCAACCACTCGTGGTAAGTCTTCAGGTGACTTCCAAACCTTCACATACTCGGTCACTCGGCAATCCACAATTTCCTCTTGGATGCTCTAGACCATGATGCCTAACCGTCTGGAGGATACACAGTCCTCAAAGGTAACAAGCGTTAGTTCCACACAGGAACAATCTCTTCAGTGATGCTCAATCACTTTGGGTTTGTAGGTGTTTGAGTTTTTGGGTTTTTCCTCACTTGATGATTTTCGCTCAAAGTCCTCGGAGGATGGGATGCTCTAAATGACAAGTGTCAATCTATTTCTTGGAGCAGCCGACCAGCTAGTGGTTGTAGAGGGCGGCTATTTATAGCCTAGGGAGCAGCCCGACATGATAAGACATAAATGCCCTTCAATGATATGACCGTTAGGTGGGTAGGATATTTGGACAGCTGGCGCGTAGAACAGCAACGGTCGGAAATTTGAGTATCAAATTCCTCAGGGCTATCATGTACCTCACTTGTAGGCAATCCGCACTGGCGAATTCCTAACTCCTCAGTCAGAACAAATTCCTCAGAGAACAAAAGAACTTCGTCTCTGTCACTGAAGAACTTGACTAAACTGTATGAGATTTCCAATGGCTTCACTCGAAAGGATTGGGTAGGTGTAGGATTTTGAGTTGAGCATCACTTGGAAAATTTTCCTTAGTTTTACCTCGACCCCCTTTAACAGTACGGTGTTTCCTATGACTCAAGAAGAAGAAAATGAAACTACGAAAACAAAAGTCTTCACGCTTCATAATCCTCGCATGAATATCAAGTCTTCAGGGTCACACCAATTTCTTCACTTTCAAAGTCTTCAAGAAAACCAAAGTCTTCAGTTGAAGACATTCATTTTTAGGGGTCGACATTCATCGTAAATAACAAACTCCTCATAGACTTATAGACCTGTGTACACTCACAAACACATTAGACCCTTAACCTATAAGTCTTCAATACACCAAAATCACTAAGGGGCACTAGATGCACTTACAGGGGATTTCAACGGATTATGGTCGGATCGGGCTCAAACCCGACCAGAGGGAAATTAATTCCCCGCCGATCACCCACCTGGTAGCGGTCGTCGAGGAACGAGCCGAAAACAATTCTTCCCCTAAACGAAAGACCAGCTATGTTCGGGTCTCCGAACCTCTTAGCTCGGACACCCTCCCTTTGGATGAGACTTCGCGTCCCTCGAACTTAGGGTTGAACATTGGGTCCGGGGAGCACTTGGATCTCCCTGGACCCGAACTGGTGACTTTGGAGATTTTATAGGCTCCGGATGCAATCCTGGGTCGGGATTCGAGTTTTTGCCCGCCCACCCACCACAATCAATACTCTCCAAGCAATTCCGGCCCTCCAGACATATGTGACCTAATGTATGTACGGCAGCAACCTCGGGAAACGGTCCATCACTTCTGGGCCAGATTCCTACTTGTCAAAAACAAGATTAAAGATTGCTACGACGACGACGCAATCTCGGTCTTTCATCGCAATTGTACCGACGAGGGAATTCGGAATGCCCTCAACCGCCGTCGCATACAGAGTTTCACGGAGCTATCGCACATAGTACGGAAGTATTGCGCGATGGAAAGCACAGAAAACTGAATTGGAACCGGCTGCCTTTAAGCAGTGCACTGCCCGGGCAAAACGGATACACCCTTATGAGGCATCCGACCATAAGCCCATCGGCAAGAAAAAACCTTCTACGGGATACAAGTCCGTTCTTGATGAACTCCTCGACAAGCCCTATCCGGTACATACAACACCGAGCACTGACTCAACCCACAACCTTCGAGCATGTTGGGTACTCCGGCAGGTAGCTAAAAGTGGCGAGGCCATGCTCACCACCACCACTCCAGAGAAGCATTCTCCGGAGGATGACGATTTTAACGTCCTTACGGTCTTCGAGACTTTCTCCTCAAATAATCAGCGTAAGAGGGCACTCCGCAACCTTGCTGAAGTCCACCAAGTAACCACAGTAAGCCCATGGAACGACGCGGCAATAACCTTCACCGCTGACAACGAACCAAGGGCCCGATCAGTCCGAGCACCCGCCGCTTTAGTCCTAAACCCAATTGTGGACGGCTTTCGACTTACCAAAGTGCTCATGGACGGCGGCAGCGGGCTTAACCTCATCTACAAGGACATGCTCGACAAAATGTAGATCGATAGAACACGCATAGAGCAAAGCAGTACCACCTTTCGAGGTATCATCCCCAGTCGAGGAGCACGATGCTCGGGGAGAATTAAACTTGACGTAGTATTCGGCACGCCTGAAAATTATAGGTCGGAGGAGCTGCTCTTTCACATCGCTCCCTTTAATAGCGGATACCACGCCCTTCTAGGGCGGGGCGCTTTTTTAAGCTTCCAAGCCGTACCCCATTATGGGTACATGAAGCTTAAAATGACGGGGCCCAATGGAATAATCACAGTTACAAGTGATCTGGATACAACACTCCATGCCGAAAACAAAACCGCATCCTTGGCCCTTGAGGCACTCTCCAAAGCCCATGCAACTGAAGGGTTAACCAGCCTACGATCCACGGTGGACAGGGATGAGGTGATCCTCGATAAGAGACCAAAATCCACCTCTTTCAAGCCAGCAGATGAAATAGTTAAATTTCAAGTGCACCCAACGGATCCTAACAAAACAGCGTCCATCGGAGCACAGCTGGATTCGATGGTAGATGCCGCCTTACGCGCTTTCCTACGTGAAAATTGGGATATCTTCGGCTGGCACCCTTCAGACATGCCCGGTATCCCACGTAGACGGCCCGAACACAGCCTCAACATAATTAAGGGGTTCAAACCGGACAAGCAAACGCTACGGCGATTTTCCGAACCCAAACGACAAGCTATGGGGGAGGAGCTAGCCAAACTACATGAAGCCGGGTTCATCAGAGAAATCAAACACCCGGATTGGCTAGCCAACTTGGTCATGGTGCCGAAGAAGGACAAGTCTTGGCGCCTTTGTGTCGATTTCAAAGACCTCAATAAGGCTTGCCCTAAAGACCCTTTCCCATTGCCCCGCATTGACCAGATTATTGACGTGACCGTGGGACATGACTCATTGTGTTTCCTTGACGCTTACTCTGGATACCATCAAATTAAAATGAAGGAGTCCGACCAGGCCGCAACGGCATTCATCACCCCGTATGGGCCTTTCTGTTTCAACACTATGCCTTTTCGGCTCAAAAACGCTGGTGCCACTTACCAACGCATGATTCAAACATGCTTCGAAAAACAAATTGGCAAGATGGTAGAAGCATATGTGGACGACATGGTCATCAAGACCAAGCACGTCGAATCATTGGTGGACGATCTCTGCCTCACATTTGACAAGCTCCGAGCAAACGACATACGGCTCAATCCGGAAAAATGCGTCTTCGGCGTTCTAGCCGGAAAGCTATCAGGGTTCATTGTCTCCCATAGAGGAATTGAAGCAAACCCAGCCAAAATCCGAGCCTTGTCACAATTGGCTACGCCAGCAGACCTAAAATAGGTCCAAAAGCTAGTAGGGTGCATAGCGGACTTGAGCCGCTTTATCTCCAAATTAGGAGAAAAAGCATTACCACTTTATAGACTGCTCAGACGCACCGACAACTTTGAATGGACGGAAGCGGCCACAGCCGGATTGGAAGAAATAAAAACCATATTAGCAGGCAATCCAATCCTAGCCGCCCCAAGTGTTGGCGAGCCTATGCTGCTTTATATCTCCGCAACTCACCAGGTAGTGAGCGCCGTACTCGTCGTCGAGCGAGGGGAAGAGTGACATAAATTCCCCATCCAAAAGCCAGTGTATTACGTATCAGAGGTCCTTACACCCTGCAAATCCCGATACCCTCACTACCAAAAGATAGCTTACGCGGTCTTTATGGCATCCCGAAAACTCCGACACTATTTTCAAGAGTGTTCGATCACGGTGGCATCTGAAGTACCACTTAACGACATTATAAATAACAGGGAAGCCACTGGCTGCATAGCTAAATGGGCCATTGAGCTCTTACCATTTGAAATAACATACAAGCCACGCCGAGCTATTAAATCTCCGGTGCTGGCTGACTTCATCGTAGAGTGGACGGAAGCCGAGCTCCCCAAAGAGTACAGTTCCTACTCCAACTGGATCATGTACTTCGACGGTTCTAAAATGTTAGCCGGACTGGGGGCTGGCATCATCTTGACATCCCCTACGGGGGACACAGTCCACTACGTGTTGCAAATCATGTATACGGACTCCAATAACGCAGCCGAATACGAGGCACTTCTACATGGTCTCTGCATGGCTGTCTCCATGGGCATACAATGCCTAGAGGTGCGCGGTGATTCGAACCTCACAATATCCCAGGTAAATGGAGAGTTCGATGCAAAAGATCCAAAAATGGCGGCATATCAAAACGCCGTATTAAAAATATCAGCTCGGTTCGAGGGGCTCGAACACGTCGCTAGAGACAGTAACCAGGCAGCGGATATACTCGCTCGCATGGGTGCCAAGCGCTACCCCGTCCCGCCTAATACCTTCGTGGAAAGGCTCTTCAAGCCATCTGTGGTATGGCAGGACGAGAGTGGAGATGCAAGTATGGACCTGATCCCACCCCCATCAGGCGAACATGATACATGTATCATCGGGGGTTCGGATACCGAAATAACACCCTCTGCTCATGAGATCATGGTCGTTATTGCTCCATGGACTGAACCCTTCCTAGCCTACCTTAATAGGCAGGAGCTTCCTGATGATCAAAATGAGGCCCATCGCATAGTTCCGCGTTCTAAAGCCTATAAAGTTCACGAAGGTGAACTGTACAAGAAAAGCACTACCGGAGTTCGCCAAAGGTTTATCTCCGAAGAGGAGGGACGGCAACTCTTGGCTGAAATACATGCTGGTATGGGCGGCCATCACGCTGCAGCTCGGGCCCTTGTAAGCAAAGTTTTCTGGACAGGGTTTTTCTGGCCAACGGCCCGAGCAGACACACAATCCCTTGTCTAGCGTTGTGTGGGATGTCAGCTTTTCGCCAATCAAAGTCATATGCCTCCCACCGCCTTAAGAACAATCCCCATTACTTGACCCTTCGCGGTCTGGGGGCTCGATATGGTCGGACCCCTTAAAGGGGGAAGCCATAAAAAGAAATATTTACTGGTTATGGTGGATAAATTCACTAAGTGGATAGAGGCCAAA
Source organism: Thinopyrum elongatum (assembly GCA_011799875.1). Lineage (NCBI taxonomy): Eukaryota > Viridiplantae > Streptophyta > Magnoliopsida > Poales > Poaceae > Thinopyrum > Thinopyrum elongatum. The sequence goes on along the minus strand of CM022300.1, from coordinate 371,271,931 downwards.
CCAGTAAAAACGGCTGAAGCAGGACCAGTGGTTGACTTTATATCCGGCGTGGTACACCGTTATGGTGTCCCGCACAGTATCATCACTGACAATGGCTCCAATTTCACAGCTGATGAGGTGAAAAACTGGTGTGCTAATTTGGGCATTAAACTTCACTATGCATCCGTCTACCACCCTTAAACAGATGGTCAGGTTGAACGGGCCAATGGCCTGGTAATGAGCGGCATCAAACCCCGACTGGTGCGCTCCCTACAGGAGTCAGATAAACACTGGGTTGAGGAACTCAATTCCGTGCTTTGGGGGCTGCGGACTACACCTAACTGGACAACCGGATACACACCTTTCTTCATGGAGTACGGCACGGAAGCTGTTCTGCCCTGTGACATCATTCATGACTCACCTCGAGTGCGCATGTACGAAGAGCGAGAAGTCGAGTTCGATCGGCAGGACGACCTAGACGGTCTCGAAGAGGAGCATGACATTGCACAAGCCCGTTCCGCACTTTATCAACAACAGGCCAAGCGATACCAAAGTAGAGAAGTGCGGGCCAAGACTTATAACGTTGGTGAACTCGTCTTGCGTCTCTCTCTCGAAGAAGGATAAGCTCAAACCAAGTTGGGAGGGCCCCTTCATCATCGATGAAGTTCTCACAGGAGGAGCCTATCACCTTCGTAACGCATCAGATAATCGCCTTGAGCCAAATCCATGGAACACTGCTCGGCTCCGACGATTCTACGGATAGTTCGGTCGCATCCTTTTTTCTTTCTTTGATTAGGTTCCTTTTTTTCTCCTCTTCTTTTTTATGTTTTCCTTCTTTTATTCCAGGGTATGTTCGGATCTACCGAACTGTTAGGGGTACACATCTTTAAATGTATACACCCCATTATAACTGGGGGCTTCTTTGATGAAGCTTATTACTGAAAGCTTGTTGCTTACATTGTTTACGTCATTTGTTCTATACATCTTTTTGCCATTATATGCACCACTATGACTTAAGTTTTTGCCAAGCCGGGTTGCCTCGCTCCTGTGTTTATACCCTACGTTCCCGATTGTTTGGCTAGGGTGTAAAGGGAGCACCTCTGCGATCGTTACAACCGGGTACTCTAGACCTGTACCTCAGACGGGTGAAGCCGAAAGCTAGCGATCTTAAGGGAATAATTGGTCGGCAAACAATGACAGATTATTTACATTTGTGTAATTCTTCTAGCAACACGGGACAGGCTGCCCGTAACTCGGATCAAAGCCTAGGCATGCATACTTAAGCGTGCCGACACAAGGAAAGGAACCCTTAACGGAACTATTTTCCCTGGAAGATGTTTCTTACATTAAAAAGTAATATAACATAACTCCCCGAACAAATTTTTTCTGTTCGAGCAACATGACCGGATTGCCTGGTTTCCGGACATAGTGAATGCTTATTACATTCTAACATGGTATCCAGAAACCCTCCTACTTCTTGGTTTGGAGGTTGAAGCCGAAGGCTTGCGATGACAAATTTTGACAAGTTCAGTTGGAGATAAGTTCGATGATAAAGTACATTGATACATTGAATCGAACGCCTACTCTTTATCTATGTCATCTATAAGACTGCTTAAGCTACAATCTTCTTGTGAATATTTCGCAGCTATCATCACTTGGTCATATACCAAGTTCACGGGAATCTCATTTCCGTCCGGTCCCTGCGGTCCAACTCAAGCCATATGATTCGGATCAAGCCCGGTGTAGCGCGTCTTCACCATTGCCCATGCCTCTCGTGCACCTTCCCGGCATGCTGACGACTTCCATAGCTCAAAACGGCGTCGGGTACCTTTGAACAGGTTTGCCAACCCCTCCATACTTTCTGGAGGGGCATCGGATGGCCACAAGGCCTTGGCCATACTTCTCATGGCTTTCCGGGCTCGCTCATGCACTATGGACAGCTCTTTTAAAGCATCGCCTCAGAATGCGGATACTTCTTCTTCATGACGCCCGGTTAATAGACCTGCATGAGCAACATTATAACACTCCGAATTACGGGATAATATGAGCAACTTGGATGGTTCAAAGGTCATACTGAATATGCCACCTTTTAACTTTTTATTCTCTTTTTGAGTATCCGATAATTGAGCCTTTAAGCTCTTTATCTCATCGGCTTGCTTATCATTTTTCTCCTCCAGTTTGTTCTTTTGATCAACGGTCATCGTGACCTTCTTCAGTTCTTCTAGCTCTGTGTTGGCGGCGTCTAGCTTTGTCCAGCCCGCTTCAAGCTCCTGGGACAGTGTGTTGTTCTTCTCTTTGAGGACCTGCGATCATAACAATCCTTAAATCGGTTGGCCTAAACTGCTTCAAGTCTCGGGGGCTACTGGCATATATCTATTAAATTTACACAAACCATTACCTGCATATCTTTTGAAAACAGGTGGGTAACTCCAGCAAGTCCGCCCCGGGCGGCCCGGATATATGCATCCACGGTGCTGAGGGCATTAAATTCTTGCTTCGTAAAAGCTGGAGTGCGCATGGTCTCTTTCAGTCATCGATGATTCATCATGCTCTCTACTTCGGAATTTGTGACGGATACGTCATCCGAATCTTCATAAGGTGGATGAGTTGGCGCTGCCTTCGTATTGGCTCTTGTCCTGGTTGATGAGCCCGGCGTCGGATTAGCTGATGATCGGCTAACAGGGATTTTGGACATGGTTCGCCATGTGCTCCTCCTGGAATAAGATGGGAGGAGAAATATGACAATTTGGTTTTATGCCTAGGCATATATTAAAGGTTATACCGCTCTTTGATGAAGGAGGGGGGTCGACGGCGCTCCCGGCTTCCTTTCATTTTAAAGGCTCACCCTGCGCAGATGCTACCGTCCTAGGGGCCGCCCTCGATGGAGTACGGCTCGCCGAGCGCCGATCCTATAAAGCACGATTCAGTGTGATGGGTGAGGTGCAAGTGGGGACTCCTCTTTCTGAGGATGATTTCCGAATACTTACCTTAGAGAAAGGGAGGAGGCCGGGGTAGTCGGCTATAATGGCCACTTCCGAACTGTCATGGCTTGCTTGATAAAAGACTCCGTCATCAAACTCTGTAAATATATCCGGATCCTCGCAGAGGCCGGGATCTTCGTGGGAGCATAGTCCTCTGGTTGTGGAGAGGGGCAGTGCACATTTTCGACGACCTTCCTCCATGTCTGTTTTAAAGACGACCAGTACAATTCGATTAGTATGGCTCGATAATGAAGTAGGACAATGCTGATAATCAGAAAACTCACCCATTCAATGGGGTTATACATGGAGAAACCTTCCCGACAATTTAAACGGAGGAATCCTTCTTTCTCCCCCTTATAAAGATCTGCCAGAATGGCGGCCAGAGCGGCGGGGGTATCCGGGCCCTCGCGCCTATAGTGAGATGTGTCGTCCTCCTCGTTGTAACACCATAAAGGGGTCACTCTGGATTGAAGGGGCTGGATGCATCGCTTTATCGTGATAGCCATGACTTCGATTATCGAGAGTCCGGAATGGGCAAGTAACCTGACCTTGCTGACCAACCTCTTTACTTCCGCACTGTCTTCTTCTTTGGGGCTCTGGGGGCGCTACTTGAGGTGTTTCTTCAAAGGAGCACTGGAGAATTCGGGGAGTCCACGTCGAATTGGGTCCGGAAGGGGAACATCCTCGATATAAAACCATTCTGAAGCCCATTCTTTCGGATGCCTTCTTGGGAGTTCCAAGTCCTTGGTGCATTGCCGCACAAGGGCTTCGAGCTCATCATCCTTGGCGCGAAGGCTGGCACCAAGCTTCTCCTCCCGGAGAGAGACCTCCTGCTCTCTGGCGTCCAGGAGTGCTTGGCGGTCTACCAGGCGCACTTCGCGGGCCATGACGTCTTCCCTTGTCATCGAGAGCGCCTCCTGCTGCCTCATTAGAACCCGAGACTGCTTGACGTGCCACTCGCGCAGCTTCAGGCACTTGTCCCTCAGCTCTTGGTCCACCTTGTTGGCGGACTCGCGCCATTCCTTGAGCTCTCGCCACTTCCGGTCGTGCTGGGCTTGCATCTCCTTCACACCCGTCGCCATGGACTCCAGGAAAGACAAGTCCATTGCAACGGCGACTGAATCATCCGCCTCTCCAACTCTCTGGTGCAGTGGTGCCAAGAGACGTTGAAGCTCTTCGTCGAGCTTTGCGCCCGTCATCATGGACGGGCCGGGGGCTCCAATCCTGGGCTGCGCCAACACCAATGCCAATTGGCTTGAGGAGGGGGGAGAAGGAGCGTGTGTGTGAAAAATGCACCACTCCCGCCCCCCTCTTATAGAAGGATGAGGTGCGGGGCTAGCCTCTCGCTCAGGGAGTGGCCGCCCGCTCCTCCAATGCGGCCTCCCTGCTCCTCCAGTGGCTCAGGGAATTAGGACCGACCCTCTATCCCAACCAGTGGTGCCTGATTTTCTACCATGGCACTCGCCCCCGCGCTCTCCGCATCCGCCACCTACCCTACCTAATGCATGGAGTACACGTGGCAGGTGCGCATGAAGCGGGGAGTAAGTGGGATGGCAGTTTCCACCCCGTGATCGTGGGGCGTGGGCAATCTACGGGCCACGATCTGAGTTTTTTCCGTAATGTTGCACACGACGCGCGGGAAAACCGGAAACTGGCCCGGGCTCAAGATTAATGAAGAAGCAAAGAAGATCTCAAGAGGCCAGCCTCTTCCGCACCCCTGCCTATGCAGTTATTAGGTCCTACCCCGACGACGCTCGGCAGCGCGTTCGGGGCAGGCCCGGGGGCTTCTGTCGGTGCAACAAACCCTGGGTCCGTTGCCCAGACTGTGCACAGGCATGGGAGCAAGATTACAATGCCAAGGTCAGTCCAAAGTGCAAGGGATCAAGATCTTCAAAGGACCAACATGCAGATCAAGAGGACCAAGGCCAAGCCAGAGAAGTAAGAAACCACCAGGAGAAAAGCCTCCCTTGCCGGGCAGGCCAGCCTAGCGAGGACGGGGTCGCCCCCGGAAAAAACCTCCAAGACACCCCGGAAGGGCCTGCAGGACTCGCGGAGGCAAAGCCACCTAACCAAACCACTTCACCACGACGCACATCGTCGATCAATGCAGTGTCAAGCCGCAAAGTGACTAAGTGGCAGCCATTTGCCACATGGCAGCCTCTTTCTACAGGAAATACCTACAGACGACACCCATCCTGCAATGTGTCAAGCAAGCAGGTGCAAAGCTGGGAAAATAGCCCGGCAAGGCTTGCCGGGCAAGCAACGATGTGATGTTGAGCGGCGCATTTAATGCGCTCTGTCAGCCTGCAGAATTAGGTATGATAGCACTATTTGCTATCTTATCAGTGCATAATGACTAATTTGCCACTGTGGTGACCCCTTAGTCTATAAAAGGAGGCCCGAGGCAACCATAGAAAGGGTTGGACCATGCATTAGCATGTCCAGCCCCTCACATTTCATACACACGTAGCCATTTCGCCCTGAGGCAACCCTGCCAGGCAAACACGCTGCGACCACCACCATTTTTCCACCATCAATCCACCAAACCAGGAGTAGGGTTTTACGCCTCACGGCGGCCCAAACCTGGGTAAAACTGCCCGTGTGATCTCTGCCGTGCTACCCCACGCTCTTCTGCTCTTTGTGCAACGTGCCATCCACCCGCTGAACCAGCAAGGGACCTTTGGTCCCATTGGTGGCCGTGGTTTCCCGCGACATCTTTGGCGTGCCAGGTAGGGGGATCACTTGCGCGAACCTGGAGGCATGAGCAGCGCGCCATATCCATGGTAGCCCGCCTGAAGCTTTTGGCGTCTATGGCGCCTGCGAAGATACGGAGACCAAGCGGGGCCGTCCCCGCACCCGCCTTATTCATCACCACGTTCCGCTGTAGCCGCAGCTTCGGCTAAGATTGCTGCCGGCAGTGATATGCTCCTCCCGGCGACCCATGCGGCATGGCCGCTGCTCGGGCGCCGTTCGGGAAAAAGGGACAAGGTGCGTGGGTGCGAGGTTCCTCTTTTCCATCCCTCTCCTTCGTTAGCGGCTGAGCCGCTTTGGCCCTGGCATCGTCAGTGTCGATGACTACCGCGCGACACTCGGTCCAACATTTACCCCATTTTGGGAAATCCTGAGTGGAGCGCTGGTATGAATCCATTGGTTGATGCCCCGGTAAGTGCACTCCGGCAAGGCCGTCTGCATTGGCGCGATCCATGCGACAGCTATTGCCAGGTTGTTTGAAAGGAGTGGAAGAAGGGAAGGGGGACCAGAAGAGCCCGGCACCATACCCCACTGCCCGTCAGACACGCATGACGTGTAAGGGTCCCTGTCGGGAACCAGAGAGTTCTTTGCTTGACCCCGTCCTTTCGGGCATCGCGAGCACGCCAAATGCACACAGCCAGAAGGGATGGGAAGGAACAAGAACAAAAGCTAAGTTCATGCCATAATTTCCTTTTGATGAATCGTAGATTCTTGCATTCGTTTATCCCTCGGTTTTGGCGAGTGTTCGTACTATGAAATCCTTCGTGTGATGGCACCTTGGCTAGTTCTTTGTTTGCACCCTCCTTCTGTGCCGAGCCTTGCTCGCAGAACGAGCGGCTGCATCGAGAGCTACCAGGGAAAAACTTGCCGGGACGCATCCACGCCAAAATGACTGTTAGGGGCCAGACCCCTACGACAATTGCGGCAATATGATACCGGCAACCAACCAAAGCACGCTTAAGGACTAATCATACGAACACAAGCATATAAGTTCGAAGGGATGAACACGCATTTAAGATTAAACAAAGGACATCAGTTCCATGCAAGCATAAATTAGTACAATACTTAAACACAAAGCATACGTCTTGTTTTGTTACAGGATAGCACAAGAGCGACAACTGCTCTTCACTTTGGCTGCCAGCGGGGTGGCTTTCTCGTTGGCAGCCGAGACGTTGGCGCCTGCCGACGGCTTCCTGAAGCTGTCCTCAAGGTCAAGATCCGGGTGACGGCAGGCGATGTTAATCAAAACCATGAGGAGGGCATCGTGAGCAAGCTTCCGGGACTCAGTCGCGAAGTGTTTGGCCCTCCCTTCTTCGTGCACCTTCAGCTTGTCAACCAGCTCGTTGAGGAAAATCCCCAGCTTGATGCTGGGAACCTCATGTTTTTGTCAACTTGGGTGTTTGGTTCATAGGAATTGGAAGAGCAGAGGAATGCAAAGAAACATGGCCAAATTAATGTGAAACCATATGAAAGCGTGTACAGTTAGAATGTTATTCTGCCACTAATGCACTTGGTCTTGTTTTCATGCATAGGATTTTGAAAAGTAGGTCCAGGTGGATGTTTTGCTCCATTCCTTTCAACAAAATGCATGAATAATTGAATAGTAAAGTGCCATAGGAAAATTTCCTATTGCTATGTTTTTCCTTCACTTTTTCCTTTGAACCAAAATAGCCCTAATGGATCAACATGAATGTAGTGTAATAAGTGATGCGACAAGTGTACAACCTCTTTGCTGTAGTCGTGTCGACCTCAGCATTATTGGGTTGGTCGCTGAAGAAGTTGCGGCAGAGGTGGCTGTCGGAGGTGTGGAGGAAGATCTAAGGAATCTATAGACGGCGTCCAGGGCACTGCTCTGTTGTGATGGATGGTTCCGTCATTGGAGCAGCTCTGGCGAGCCGTAAGACATCGAGGTTGAAGCAGTACAAGACATACATCGTTAATCTGAAGTGGGATTCTAATAGCATCTCCAGTAGATGATAGAAAATACATTACCAAAAAGTGATAGATGTAAAATTTACATCACCAAAAAACACCTGACTACAACAGATGAGGTAAAAATTGTTGACTCTGAACTTAACTGTCGAAACTAAAATTTACTGTGGAATCGGAATGTTACTGTCGAAACTAAATGCACTGGTAGCAGAGAGGCACTTCACATGTAGTTTAGGCCGCTCGAGCACTAATAGTAGAGAAACAGTGATCTAAATCAGTAGGCGATCGACGGGGAACACAGTAGCAGATAGCAGCCGGAGCAGCAGCGCCTGGAGGAGCAGCGTGAACTAGAGCCAGAGCAGCAACTCGTGTAGCTGCTGCAGCCCATGTACCAGCATCTGCAGCGCAAGCGGGAGCAAGAGCAGAGCAGCAGCACGAGCGAGGGGGAGAGCAGAGCAGCAGCGCGACTGAGCGAGAGACGGAGCAGCAGCAGCTCGAGCAAGCGAGAGCTGGAGCAGTAGCAACAGATCCGGCTGGTATGGACGCCACCGCCGAAGGGGCCTCGCACTGGGGGAGAGCCGTCGTGGAGATGTCACCCGTGGCGCTGGCTTCGAGGTAGCCACGCCATGGGGGTGCGGGATGGAGCACCGTCGGTGCCGGGAGGTCGAGTTAAGGAGAAGGTGCGATGCGATGAGTGTACAACCTCTTTGGTGGTGCCAAGTAGGCCTCGGCTTCGTCCGAGGAGTCGGTGAGGATGCTGTGGTGCCGGTGGAGTAGGTTAAGGCGGCGCTGTGGGGATGGATCAGCCGCGATAGACGAGGCAATCGTCAGAGCAGCTCCTTGGAGGTGGAGGACGGGGCGGCTGAACCGGCGGGACGACGAGATCGATGATGGATCCTCATCCGGGGAGGTGGATGAGGGACGTCAGGCTGTTGCGGTGGATGACGTTGTCGGGGAAGAGGCTCCGGCTGGGCAGCGGTGGGGTGGCGGACGGAGGAGGGTGGGGTTTTGCGGCTGGAGTAGAGAGGTTATGGCGGCCTGGGATTTCGAATGGGGATTTCGAATGGTGAAAAGGAGGTGATGGGAGGGGGGGACCATGACTTAGGGACGCGCTTGTCCAAAATGTAGGGTGTGTTACAAAAGTACCCCCACCGATTTGAACTAGCGGCCCTTTCGGCTCAGGATTAGAACGGGGATTTCGCGTGTTGGGATTTGGCAGCTGGAGGGAGTTTTCGCACGCGTTGTAATTTCGGGATCGCAAGGCGCGGGTTGTGAAGGCGCGAGTTTTGGGAGCATGATATCTGAATTTTCGGGATATAACAAGGCGCGGGTTGAATTTTAGGGACAAGCCTAACGTGTAATATTGTACGTACCAAATCAATTCGCACTTCCCTCAACGAAAAAATGAAAAAAATAAAACTATTCGCACCACACAAAGAGAGAGTCTTGTCCCGTTTTACTGTACAAATGCTACTCAAAGCTATGAATCCATGTTATGTCCAATTAAATTTTTTCGCTGGCTGTATAATGCATGTAACCTACTCATACCAACATTTTAGTGCATTCCAAATGTCTACACTACCGCGGCAATTCGAACTAAATTTGAATTCGTTTCTCTATTTGAATAAGAATCTACAATCATGATTGTTGCCAACTTAAACCATCATTTGTGTATTATCTTAACAACACACCACATGATTACTATAGAGATAGATATGAACTATGTGTACTATATGAACTTGAATTCAAAATTTTGAATACACTTGATGTTGATTCCAAATAATAGTACATTTGATGTACTAACTAGATCTTCATAATCTAAACCATGTTCCATATGTACATCCTGTTTATCAGACAAAGTATAGTGCCCGGCCCTACATTATGACAAGTATTTAGCCCTGAGCTGCAAAAGCCACACATTATCACAAATTATAATCAATGTTCTATATATTATATGTAGTATAACATGTTCATAACCACACCATGCGTATCACCATTATATATATTCATTCATGCAAGCGTCGGTTTAAAACACTATGATATCTTATTCAAATATCTGAATCCACTTTTTTATAATGAATTATGATCTCTGTTCGTCTTTTACACCCACACAATCCTCTTCTCTTTGTAGCTAGCGCTAACTTTCTATCATGCATGCACACGCCCACCCCCTCTCACCCTCCCTCAGCATCCCCTCCATCACGCACATTCGTTATTTCTCTTTAGGTCGTTCACCCACGGTGTGTGTAGGCCCCCGGCTCCTTCTTTCCGGCACACATCGGTCGATATACCTCTCTAGCCAAGTGTGCCTACCACAAACACACACTTCCCGTCTTCTCTTCTCACCGTCCATGCCCCCCTATGTCCAATACGGTTCCATGCAGGTGCACACTCCCGCCCCTCATTTCATCGATCTCATACTCGCATACTCCTCCTCCCTCGACATAGTAGGCATCTCGCACCACCTCCTAGCCGCACCCCTCTCCCCCTGTCCGTCTCTCCGGACCTTATTTGCTTCTAACACATGCATGCATGTATACCTACTGATCTCCCTACATATAGCTAGGTCGACTATAATTCTTTTTCCCCACGCACTGATAGACGTACCTCACTAGTTATGTCTCTCCCTTTCTCTGACACACGACGATTGATCTTCCTATGTAGTTACATCTGCTTACCACAACCATATCGTCCCCCCTCATCATCCTTGCATACCTCCCGACCCGTCTCTCACACGCACGTGCATAGACAGGCAGACATCCCCTCTCTTATTGATATTGCACTCGTACCCTCCGTTTGTCTAGCAGGCCTCTCCCACCATTTGTGAGAAGCAACTCCACCACTAACCCTCCGACACTCTACCTTTGTCTCTCTCCCAACCTTATTCCTCTACTACACATACGCATGGATGCCGATCGATCTCCCTTAATACATAGCTAGGTCTCTCTCCTTCTCCACACAAATACCAGTCGATCTACCTCTCTATAGTTAGGTCTCTGCCTCCCCCCCCCCACACACTGATAGTCGAACGTTGTAGGTAGGTATCCATGCCACAGAGACAAACTGCACCTCTGCCCTCTCACATTCCAGTAGGCCACCCGCCCTGTATCTTTGACGTGGGCAAACACAAATTCGATGGCACTCTTTATCGATCGCGCACCCACACACTTCATCCCTGTTTTCGATTATATCGATATCTCATGCCGATGATCCCTCCACTCTCTTATCGTGGATCGCTCCCTCTATATATGATATATCCATGACTCTATTTCACACACATTGCATATGTTACATTTTTTTGTTTGAGATATCATCGACACATTGCCTCTGTTTCGCACAAACCATCTCTCTCACACCCACCCACGTACGTACCTACACGTAAAGAAGAGGTGCACGCATGACGCATGTACTCACATCTCGTTCCCGGCCACACCCGCATGGGTACACGGTGGAGTTCATTTTTGTACGAAAAGGCAACCCACATGATAATTTGACGCGTCTAGCTGTTGTTTACTCGAAGGAGGGTCGTGTACCATGCGTAGACGGAACAAAGTTCGACTTGACGCGTTAGTATTAAATAAAGTTATATTCCTCAATGACACGTATAGAATATAAAACGATTGTCGTCGGGAAAAAAGAAATCCGCTCCACTATATACAATGGAGCCTGCCTGCCGGGGTTTGTCTCTCGTCACACTATCTCGCACAAGGCGGCGGTGGCCTCTCTCTTACCGTTGGTCACTAATCCGGCCGCATCCCGTCCACCGGCGGAAAGGGCGGATGTGCATCGTTTCTCCGTTCGACGGCGTTGAGGCAGCACGTCCCGATCTGCGGTACCCGCCATTCTCTCTGACCAAGCTCCAGCACGGTAGGGCCTTCGCCACTTGCTTGCTGCCGCAGTATGGGCAGATCTAGGCCGCCGACGCCCTCCTAGTTACATCCCGACGACCCTCAGGTACAGCTTCCTCCGGCCTTGCTCCACTGCCCATCTTCCCATGTTGCTGCATGTGGAAAATCCTACATGTGGATCTTCTTTTGTTTTTTGCTTAAAATGTATCTCGGCCGGTGTACTTTCCATCTTGCAATCTCGTCCTCAAACCGTTTTTGATAAACCACCATGCTGCTATCTTTCCCTTATGACATGGAATATGCTTCTTTTTAGTCGGCGTATGTGTCTTCAACTCCTGTTATTGGGTAGTAATTGTTTCCTTTCTACCTCTTTTTGCAAACAGGGCTATCCATTTCACCTCGTTGCTATTGCGACCTTTTGGTGAACTGCACAAATCACTTTTTTCTTAAGAGTGTTTTGTGCAGTTCCGCCAAAATGTCACACGGGCAATATTTTTACATTTCTGTGGGACTGCAGAAAGGGAGATTGGTTTTGCTATCCTCCTCATCCAACTCCGTGCCTAATCTTCTCCAACAAGTAGTTAGTCCTAAAGAGAGATCGCAGAGGTGATCGGCTTCTATTTGTGTGTGTTATGTTTCATCATATAGTTCCACTATTATTATAATCACACTGACATAATATTTTTGCAAACAGGGATGATCAACTCGATTTTAGTGGAACTGCACAAAATGATCGGATTGTGATGTCCTCCATACACCTCTTTCTTGGCTACAGAGCTGCGTGAAACTAGCTGCCAACCAATGAACACTGTGCCCAGGAAATGGAGCCATGCCTACGAACAGCATCGATCAATTATATATTTTTCTTTATTTGTACACCTTTCATCATGGTCTTCTCCTCGATATGACTCAATAAAAAGGAAATTCAGAGAAACACACTGAAATATTTTTGGAGTTTTTGGTTTTCTGAAAGAAAGCAAATTTAAGAAAGGAAAAACAAAAACAAGAAAATCTATTTACATGGGAGAGCTCCCAACAAGCAAAAGAAGAACAAGGAAATCTTTTTGGGTTTTCTTTTTAAATACTACAGCTAATTATACTAGAAAGAAAAATAAGAAAGAAGCAGGAAATATTTTTGTATTTTCTCAAAGTTTTTTAAACACACAAGAAGTAGGCGAGAAAATAAATCTAGCATGGATAATACAATGAAAAAGTGTGGACACCGGCAACTGGAATGAAATGTGTGAACATGAATGTAATGTCGGTGAAAAAACGTACTCCCCCAAGCTTAGGCTTTTGGCCTAACTTGGTAATCTCCATCAGTAGCCTGCATAATGGTCAGAGTGATAGCTCACGGAGGCTCTAGGTGCAGATGTCTCAGCCCGTCGTGCAGCCACAACTGCCGCGTTATGTGCTCGGGCCTCGCTCTCAAGAACATAATATCTTCCCTTGCTATGAACATCAAAGAGAGCAGGTGCAGGCAAAAAGGTATCCACAGTGGAACTTTTATTAAACAACAGGTTATAAGTGAAATTATGGGGTTCACCCCTAAGGATCTTACGATGTTTCATAGCATCGAAGTCAAGGTATTGCGTGGGTAAGATGGGGTCATAAGGCCAAGGTGAAACACCTAGCTCTCTTGCTAAGCGTGTGGCGTAAATCCCACCATAAAAATATCCACTACCAGCGTTGTGTTGCAATCTATGTGCCACTATCGCTCCAAGGTTATAACTTTTGTCACCGGTGAGAGCGGTGCGGATAAGGCTCAAGTCTGGACCACAAAGTGTACTACAATCTTGTTTGCCTACAATGCATTTTCCATTAAGTAGTGCAAAGTATTGGATTGAGGGAAAATGAATGCTCTTTATTCTACCTTGAGTCACTCCTCTAGTCTCACCGTATCAAAGGCTAGTCAAGAATATCTCAAACTCCGGCCTTGGTGGCTCGTCCAATGAACCCCAAAATGGAATTTTGAAGTGATTAGAAAATGTCTCTAGAGGTATTGTAAATGAATTGTCATATAGTTTAAATGATAATCTGGACTCACGAGGATGGAATCTAAATTCTTTGGTAAATGATTCAGTGAGGTTGAGGTGTTGGTTGCACTTATCTGCAATGTAGGGACCGAGCTCAGAATTGTGAACATATTGCTCAAATTCTTCTTTAATGCCCACACGCGCCATATAATCATTTCATGGCCATAAACATGATTTGATAGTGGCATCTCGAATGGAATTTTCACTTGGTTCAACATAGGATCGACGAACGGAGTTGCTACTAGAAGATGCCTCCGAGGACCTCCGCCTCGAAGAACTCCTCCCAAAGAGGTTCATCATATTCACGTACAATTTTCAAGAAACAATCCCTCGAAACAGTTTCAGAAATGGAGCTTCGAGCAAAGAGATCGAAATCCACGGGTTTGAGAGCAAGAACACGAGAGAGAGAGCATTGGTGAATTTTTTCTGGAGGTAGGTGATGATATGGAGTGAAAAGATAAGTGAGAGGGCCCACGTGGGGACCACAACCCACCAGGGCGCGCCTGGGGGTGCTGGCGCGCCCAGGTGGGTTGTGCCCACCTGGAGCACCTCCCTCTGATGTTATTTGGACCAAAAACTCTTAAATATTCAGAAAAAATTGTATTAAATTTTCAGAGCATTATGAGAACTTTTATTTTTGGGCCTTTTTTTATTGCACGGAAAACTCAGAAAACAGGCAAGGCATGGCATTTTATTTTATTTAACTAATAAAAACAGAAAACAAAAGGTAGGGACAGAAGGTAGTGCTCACTGAATTCATCAACTTCATACCTCTCAAAAATGATTTATTAATAAGGTTGATCAAGTCTTATTAACAACCACTTCCGATTAGCATGAAGCCGAAGAACTTTCGTAAAACACTAAGTTACCTCAATGGGGATATGGATGTCCCCAACAATAAGCATTTCATATTTCTTTTTGGCAGTAGGTAGAGGTAGTTGAAAACTTCCAATAGTGATTGTAGTAGATTTTTCAATAACATTAATACCATTCACTTGGAATTGTTTCTTCGGAAAGTGCACCGTATGTTCATTACCATTGATATGAAAAGTGACCTTGCTTTTATTGCAATAAATAACAGCCCATGTAGTATTCAAGAAGGGTCTACCGAGGATAATCGACATGTTGTCGTCCTCGGGCATCTCAAGTATAACAAAGTCAGTTAAGATAGTAACATTAGCAACAACAACGGGCACATCCTCACAAATACCGATAGGTATGGCAGTTGATTTGTCAGCCATTTGCAAAGATATTTCAGTAAGTGTGAGTTTATTCAAATCAAGTCTTTTATATAAAGAGAAAGGCATAACACTAACACCTGCTCCTAAATCACATAAAGCAGTTTTCACATAATTTCTTTTGATGGAGCAAGGTATAGTTGGTATTCCCGGATCTCCAAGTTTTTTAGGTACTCCATCCTTAAAAGTATAATTAGCAAGCATGGTGGAGATTTCAGCTTCCGGTATTTTTCTCTTATTGGTAATGATGTCTTTCATGTACTTTGCATAAGGAGGCATTTTTAAGACATCAGCCAAGCGAGTACACAAAAAGACTGGCCTCAGCATTTCAGCAAAGCGTTCAAATTCTTCATCATCTTTATTTTTGGTTGACTTAGGTGGAAAGGGCATAGGTTTTGAACCCATGGTTCTCTTTCCTTACCATGTTTTCTAGCAACAAAGTCTCTTTTATCATATATTTTATTCTTGGGTTGTGGGTTATCAAGATCAACTGCTGGTTCTACCTCAATATCATTATCTGGTTCTTTATTATTTATTTGAGTGTCTTCATGAACCTCATCATTGTCTTTTTCATTATCAGAAGGTGAGTATTCATTACCAGATTGAGTTTCAGCATCAGAGATAGAGACTTCATTATCTTTATTAGGAGGTTTTTCAACTTCAAGTTCACTAGAGGTATGCAAAGTCCTATCATTTTTCTTCTTCTTTTTCTTTTTAGAAGGACTAGGTACATCAATGTCAACTCTTTGAGAGTCTTGTTCAATTCTTTTTCGCTGTCCCTCAGGATAAAGTGGTTCCTGAGTCATTCTACTTCCTCTAGTCATTACTCTAACAGCATGATCATTGATATTATTATTCATTTCATCAAGCAACTCTCTTTGAGATTTAGCAACTTGTTCTAATTGAGTTTGAACCATAGAAGCATGCTTTCCTACACCTCTAACATCATTTGAGATTCTAAATAACAAGTCACTCAAGTGAGCAATCATATCAGAATTGTATTTCAATTGTTTCATAACATTTGCATTGAAGTGATCTTGCTTTCTAATGTAATTGTCAAACTCATAAAGGCATTGACTAGGATGTTTATTATAAGGAATATCACCTTCATCAAACTTTAGTAAAGAATTTACCTCTACCATCTTAGGTGGTGGTGGTGTTTCAAGCTCATGTATTTCTTCGATAGGTGGTAAATTTTAAACATCCTCTGCTTTAATACCTTTTTCCTTCATAGATTTCTTTGCCTCTTGCATATCTTCAGGACTGAGATATAAGATACCCCTCTTCTTTGGAGTAGGTTTAACTGGTGGTTCAGGAAGGATCCAATCATCATAATTTTTCAATATGTTATTCAATAATTCTTCAGCTTGTTCAACAGTTCACTCCCTGAAAACACAACCAACCCAACTATCTAGGAAATCCCTAGAAGCATCGGTTAGTCCATTATAGAAGATATCAAGTATTTCATTTTTCTTAAGAGGATGATCAGGCAAAGCATTAAGCAATTGGAGAAGCCTCCCCCAAGCTTGAGGGAGACTCTCTTCTTCAATTTGCGCAAAGTTAAATATTTCCTGTAAGGCAGCTTGTTTCTTATGAGCAGGAAAATATTTTTCAAAGAAGTAATAAATCATATCCTGGGGACTACGCACACAACCAAGAGCAAGAGTATTATACCAATCCTTAGCATCACCCTTTAATGAGAACAGAAATAATTTGAGAATATAATAATAGTGAATCTTCTCATCATGAGCAAAAAGGGTGGCTATATCATTCAACTTAGTAAGATGTGCCACAACAGTTTCAGTTTCATAACCATGGAAAGGATCAGATTCAACCAAAGTAATTAACTCTGGGTCAACAGAGAATTCATAATCCTTATCATCAACAAAGATAGGTGAAGTAGCAAACTGAGGATCACATTTCATTTTAGCATTCAAAGTCTTTTCTTTATACTTGCATAATAATTTTTCCAGATCATCTCTATGCTTACAAGCAAGAATGTCCCTAGTTGTCTCCTCATCCATAAGATAACCTTCCGGTACCCTTGGCAATTCATATCTAGGAGAACTAGGTGTAATAGGTGTTTCAAGATTTTCAGTTTCAAGCTCTTCATCAGTTTCAACAATCTCATTCTGTCTTACTCTAGCAATTTGTTCATCAAGAAATTCACCTAGTGGCACATTATCATTAAGCAAGGTACTAGTATCATCATGGGTAGCATTCATAGCAGAAGTAGCATCATCAATAACTTGCGACATATCAGAATTGATAGCATGTGGTGGTGTTGCAAGTCTACTTATAACAGAAGGTGAATCTAAAGCGGAGCTGGATGGCAGTTCCTTACCTCCCCTCATCTTAGAGGGAAAAATCTTAATCTTAGCATCCTTTAGATTCCTCATAGTGATAATTTGATAATAATCCCAAGTGACTCAACAAATATAGCTATGCTCCCCGGCAACGGCGCCAGAAAAAGGTCTTGATAACCCACAAGTATAGGGGATCGCAACAGTTTTCGAGGGTAGAGTATCCAACCCAAATTTATTGATTCGACACAAGGGGAGCCAAAGAATATTTGCAAGTATTAGCAGCTGAGTTGTCAATTCAACCACACCTGGAGATTAATTATCTACAGCAAAGTGATCAGTAGCAAAGTAGTATGGTAGTTTTGATAGTAGTAGCAACAGCAATAGTAACGGTAACAGCAATAGCAATGATTTTGTAGCAAGTGCAAGAGTAACAATAGCAGTGGTAACTTAGCAAGAACAATATGAGAGAAATTTGTAGGCATTGGATCGGTGAATTCGTTGGATGATATTCATCATATAACAGTCATAACCTTGGGCGATACAACACTAGCTCCATTTCATAAATATAATGTAGGCATGTATTCCGTAAATAGTCATACGTGCTTATGGAAAGAACTTGCATGACATCTTTTGTCCTACCCTCCTGTGGCAGCGGGGTCCTATTGGAAACTAAGGGATATTAAGGCCTCCTTTTAATAGAGAACCAGAACAAAGCATTAACACATAGTGAATACATGAACTCCTCAAACTACATTTATCACCGGGAAGTGTCTCGACTATTGTCACTCCAGGGTTGCCGGATCATAACACGTAGTAGGTGACTATAACTTGCAAGATCAGATCTAGAACATAGATATAATGGTGATTACATAAATGGTTCAGATCTAAAATCATGGCACCCGGGCCCAAAGTGACAAGCATTAAGCATGGCAAAGTCATAGCAACATCAATCTCAGAACATAATGGATACTAGGGATAGGGCCCTAACAAATCTAACTTGATTACATGATGAATCTCATCCAACTCCTCACTGACCAGCAAGCCTATGAAGGAATTACTCACTCCCGATGGGGAGCATCATGGAATTGGCGATGGAGAAGGGTTGGTGATGACGAAGATCGAAGATCCCCCTATCCGGAGCCCCAAACGGACTCCAGATCTGGCCTCCCAATGAAGAACAGGAGGTGGCGGCGGCTCCATCTCGTGAAACGCGATAATTCTTTCTCCCTGATTTTTTTCTTTGAAAATATGACTTTATAGCATCAGGGTTGGAGTCTGTGGGGCCACCAGGTGGGGACAACCCACCTGGGCGCGCCTGGAGGGGAGCGCGCCCTGGTGGGTTGTGCTCACCTAGGTGCCCCCCTCCTGTGGTTCTTGGCTCCATAAATTCTCTTTTATTATATAAAAAAATCCTCGCGAAGTTTCGTTCCAATCCGAGAACTTTTATTTCTGGACAAAAACAACACCATGGTAGTTCTGCTGAAAACAGCGTCAGTCCGGGTTAGTTTCATTCAAATCATGCAAATTAGAGTCCAAAACAAGAGGAAAAACGTTAGGAAAAGTAGATACGACGGAGACGTATCAACCTTCTCACAACTTTGTCTTCAGTTGTGATGTGAATATTGGCGCTGATCTGCGAACTGTTGAGATGCATTTGCAGCCATGGTAGTTTCATTTGTATTTGATGGAATGTTGTCATGAGACAATCTTGAGGAAAGAGGACACATGAATCCTAAGTTGAAACCTTTTTTTTTCTGCGGGAACCAAAGTTGAAACCTTCATAGTGTAAGTGCATCTAGTGCCCCTTAGTGATTTTGGTGTATTGAAGACTTATAGGTTAAGGGACTAATGTGTTTGTGAGTGTACACAGGTTATATAAGTCTCTGGGGAGTTTGATAAATCCGACGAATGTCGACCCCTAAAAATGAATATCCTCATTTGAAGATTATGGTTTTCTTGAAGACTTTGAAAATGAGGAAATTGGTGTGACCTTGAAGACATTGATATTGATGCGAGGATTATGAAGCGTGAAGACTTTTGTTTTCGTAGTTTCATTTTCTCTTTCTTGAGTCATAGGAAACACCGTACTGTTAAAGGGGGTCAAGGTAAAACTAAGGAAAAGTTTCCAAGTGATGCTCATCTCAAAGCCTACACATACCCAATCCTTCGAGTGAAGCCTTTGGAAATCTCATACAGTTCAGTCAATTTCTTCAGTGACAGAGACGAAGATCTTCTATTCTCTAAGGAATTTGTTCTGACTGAGGAGTTAGGAATTCGCCAGTGCGGATTGCCTACAATTGAGGAACATGATAGCCCTGAGGAATTTGAGAGCTCAAATTTCCGACCGTTGCTTTGCTACGTGCCAGCTGTCCCAAATATCTTATCCACCTAACGGTCATATCATTGAAGGGCATTTATGTCTTATCATGTCGGGCTGCTCCCTGGCTATAAATAGCCGCCCCCTACAACCACTAGCTGGTTGGCTGCTCCGAGAGAAACTGACACTTGTCGTTTAGAGCATCCCATCCTCTGAGGATTTTGAGAGAAAATCATCAGTGAGGAAAAACCCAAAACCCAAACACCTAAAACCCAAAGTGATTGAGCATCACTGAAGAGATTGTTCCTGTGTGGAACCTACGCTTGTTACCTTTGAAGACTGTGCATCTTCCAGACGGTTAGGCGTCAAGGTCTAGAGCATCCAAGAGGAATTGTGGATCGCCGGGTGACCTAGTCTGTGAAGGTTTGGAAGTCACCTGAAGACTTACCATGAGTGATTGGGCGAGGTCTGTGTGACCTTAGATCAAGGAGAATATGGTAAAGACTGTGTGTCCTAGGACTGTGTGTCCTTTGGTTTAAATACCAAGCCGCTCCAACCAGACTTACAACTGTCACATCAGTTGGAACTGGTCTACCGAATCATTGTCTTCACCGAGCTACTGGTTCTATTTCCTCAACCCTTCCATTTCCTCGCTCATGTGTTGATGAAATTGATCATTACTGTTTGAAGACTTTGACTGAAGACTTTCTCAATTTCCTCAATCCTATTTCTTCAGTCATCTTGTCTTCTGCCTGCTTATCCTGTTTACACGCTACCTGTGCTCTGTGTAAGTTTCATTTCATCATGATAACTATGCTACTGTCTTGTTATGCATGCACCTGAGTACTTATTCCGCTGCTTGTAGTTCGTCACTTAGCAAATTCCTCAAGTAGTAATTCGTCAATGATGAATTTGTAAAAATTGCCTATTCACCCCCCTCTAGTCGATATAATGCACTTTCAATTGGTATCCGAGCATGGTACTCCCTTGTTCTGTGTGATTTTGGTTTAACCACCTGGAGTTTTAGTTATGTCGACTGCAGGCATGATCAAGGTCTCGGCTGGGTGTCCTACCTTCGATGGGACGGACTACCCCTATTGGAAGAACAAGATGCGCATGCATCTTGAGGCAATTGACAATGATCTCTGGTACACTGTGGAAAATGGCGTTCCCTCCGTCACTCCTTTCGTGAACGCTGCTGATGTGAAGAGATTCAAGAAACTCGACTCTGAAGCAAAGAATATCATATGTGGCCATCTGAGTAAAGGACAGCACGGCAGAGTGAGTGCTTTGGAGTCTGCAAAGCTTATCTGGGAAAGGCTGTCCAATGTCAACGAAGGAATCTCAACCCAACGTGATTCTTGAGTTGACGTTCTTTGCAATCTCTTCAACCGCTTCAAAAGACTCGACAACGAAAATGTTCAGCAAACCTTTGATCGCCTCACTGACATCTCAAATGAGCTTCAAGCACTTGGTGCCACTGACATCACCGACCATGAGGTGGTAAAGAAATTGCTGAGATCACTTGATTCCTCATTCGATACACTGGCACTGATGATTCAAGAATGTGGAGACTACAAGTCACTAGATCCTGCTGATATCCTTGAGAGGCTGAACACTCATGAATTCCAACAAGCTGAGAAGAGATATCTCTACGGGCCAAGCTATGGAAGATCACGCGCACTGAAGGCCAAGGCAGTTTCCTCATTTGAAGGGGAAGATTCTGATAGCAGCCTTGGTGACCCTGAAGAACTAAGCCAGGAGCTAGCAATGCTCATGAGGAAATTCCAGTAGTTCTCAAGGCGTGGTTGCTATGGAAAATCTTCAAGAGGTGATGACATGAAATCAGATTCCTCATCCCGCGATTACAAGAAGAGGACTTGCCACAAATGCAAGAAACCTGGTCACTACATAACTGATTGTCCTTAATGGGCGAAGGAATCAAAGAAGAAGAAGTACAAGGATGACAGTTCAGATGACTCGAAGAAAAAGAAGAAATCTTCAAAGTCCTCATCGTCAAAATCTTCAAAGACTTCATCTCACAAGAAGAGCAGTTCCCAAAAGGCTCGGGCATTCATTGGCAAGGAAATGGATTCTGAAGCTGAATCTGAGGAAGAGGAGGAATCTGAGGAGTCAGACTCTGGTGTGGCGAGCCTAGATCTCGCTACTGCTTTCGTCAGCAAGTACATCTTCAACACTGAGGAAACTGGCTTCCCCAACACTGCTGACGACAGCGACGATGACTATGCTCCCACCTATTGCTTCATGGCAAAAGGTGCCAAGGTACTCAAATATCCCTCCTCTGAATCAAGTGAGGATGAATCTGATGAAAATCTCAAACCTAGCTATTCCAAACTTGCTAATATTGCCATAAAACAACAAAAGGCTTTGGAAAAGGTTCAAAATCTGCTAGACAAAAGCGATGACCTATTGGGTGAGGAAATGAGTCGAACTCAAACTCTGACTGATAATCTTCAACGACTATAGTCTAAGTTTGATAATCTTCAAGGTCATCATGAAACACTCTTAGCCGATCATGAGAAGCTTTCTTATGAATTTCTTCAGAGAAAGCAAGATCTTGAGAAGCTAAGGGTGAGTCATGAAGATCTTCAGAAGGAAAATGATTCATTACTTGCTCAACAGATCAGTTCCGCTCAGGAAGAATTTATTCCACCATGTTTGAAATGCATTGAAAATGTGAATCTGCTAATTCTTTTCCTGAAAGTTCAAATGCTACTATTGCTGCAAATTCTTCAACTATCTCTGTGGTCACAAATTCCTCATCTGAGGATACCACAAGTATTACTGACGAAAATGCAGGGTTGAAGGAATTGTATGTGACAGGCATGTACAAAAGCCTCAAAGGGCATCAGACTCTTTGTGATGTGCTCAAAAAGCAGATCTTGAACAAGAACCATAGGAAAGAGGGTATTGCCTTTGAGAGAAAACTCAACGCTGATGGAACCTACTGGAAACCTGAGCAGTATCCCAAAACCACATGGGTTGCTGCAAAAGGACCTCCCATAGATCCATCCACTTTATATGGCTTTACATGTGAATCCTCATATTCATCTGATGAGTCATTTGACTCCAACTATAAACTGTTCAAGAATCAGAATGGTGAGGTATTTGCTAGACATGTTGGAACTAACTACAGGAACGGTCCTCCTATGAAGAAAATCTGGGTTCCCAAAAGGTGCGTTGAAAGTCTTCAGGTGAATGTCCTCATGACACCAGCTGTGAAGAACAGGAACCCCAGATCAAATTCTTCATATGGACCAAATTCTTCATATAGATCAAAATCCTCACATGGATCAAAGTCCTCATATGGATCAAATTCCTCATATGAGCGTCATCGTGCTAATGCTTCTGTTTCACAGGGAAAATCTAAGACTTATGAATATGTGCATTATTCTTCAAATCATTATGTTCATAAGTCCTTGAAGAATTTCTCTGCTTATTCATATGCATACTCTAACTCCTCTTCTATGAAACGAAGTGCATTGGCTTCAATGCCACCTTTCTCTTATGGAGCTCGCAGAATGATGAACTCTTTGCCACCCCTCCAGATGTGGGTGGTGAATAAAAAGAACTAATCTCTTATGTAGGGTCAGGTCTCCAGACGAACTTGAACGTCTGCTGAGTTTGCTGGAGACCTGAGAATGCTTGAAAGGACGCAAGCTAATCATGAAGAAATGATTTACTCATTTCTCACGTCCTCATAGTGCTATATCTGTTGCACTATTTGATGAAATTCTATCTGATGAATTTGATGTAATATTCTTCACTCTGAAGTATATGAGTTCGTAAGTTGCACTAATTCATCTGCAGGATGAATCACCCAAAGCTACTGAGTGGGTCCTCGATAGTGGATGTACAAATCACATGACCGGTGACAAGAGCTTACTGATGGACTCTGCTTTATCTCCATCGCATCTGAAGCATATCATCTACGCTGACAAAGGCAAAAGCAAGGTATTGGGTCTAGGTAGGATTGCAATCTCAAAGGATCGACACATGGACAAAGTCATGCTTGTCGAGTCCCTTGGATTCAACCTCATGTCTGTCTCAATGCTTTGTGATCTTGATATGGTTGTCGTCTTTGGCAAATATCGCTGCTTAGTGTCATGGAATCTGACAATTCCAAAGTCTTCGAAGGCTTTAGGAGATGAGACTTGTATATTGTTGATTTCTCTGTAGGACCACAGCCTGCCACATGTCTACATGCAAAAGCTTCAGAAGGCTGGCTATGGCATCGTCGACTCGGTCATGCTGGCATGAGGAACTTGCACACACTTGTGAAGAAGAAGCACGTCATTGGCATTGAGGGTGTCAAATTCCTCAAAGATCATCTTTGCGGGGCTTGTGAGGCTGGAAAGATGACCAGATCCAAGCACCCCTCGAAGACTATGATGACTACCACTCGTCCTTTTGAATTGCTTCACATGGATCTCTTTGGCCGTACTCATTATGCCACTCTAACAAATGCTGCATCTCTATATGGCTTTGTTATTGTTGATGATTATTCTCGTTACACCTGGGTGCACATCATCACTTACAAAACTGAAGTGCAGGAAGTCTTCGGACGATTTCCTCAAGGGCCTCGACGAATTTTGGTGTGAAGATCAAGCATATCCGGAGTGACAATGGGACCGAGTTCAAGAATACTGGTCTTGATGACTATCTTGATGAACTCGGTATTACTCATGAGTTATCTGCCCCATACACTCCTCAGCAGAATGGTGTAGTGGAGCATAAGAACAGGACTCTTGTTGAGATGGCTCGCACTATGCTTGATGAATACAAGACGCCTCGTCGCTTCTGGCCTGAGGCTGTTGATACTACTTGCCACATCATCAACAGGGTATATCTTCACAAATTCTTCAAGAAGATCTCATCTGAACTCCTCACTGACAAGAAACCCAATGTGAGTTATTTCAAAGTCTTCAGTGCTAAATGCTGGATTAGAGATCCTCATCACAACTCAAAATTTGCACCGAAAGCACACGAGGGTTTTATGCTTGATTACGGAAAGGACTCGCACACCTACAGAGTCTTCAACACTTATCACAACAAGGTTGTTGAAACTGTAGATGTGCAGTTCGATGAAACTAACGGCTCGCAAAGAGAGCACCTACCTCCTGTGCTAGATGAAATGTCTCCTGAGGAATCCATCAAGTTAAAGGCTACTAAGGATGTCATACCCACTGAAGAATCTGCTGAAGAAGTGATTCTAGACCATGAAGAAAATCATGCTGGTGCATCTGAAGAAAATGTCGCTGAAGAAAATGCTCAGCCCAATCAAAGTCATCAACCTGCTCATCCTCGCGTTGCAAATGAAGTGCAGATTGAGAAAATCATCGACGACATAAACACACTATGTCCTATCACACGCTCAAAAGCTTCACATTTGTCTAACTTTTGTGGGCACTTTGCTTTTGTCTCTATCATAGAGCCCACCAAAGTTGATGAGGCATTTCTGGAGCCTGAGTGGATTCAAGCTATGCAAGAGGAATTACATCAATTCGAGCTCAACAATGTGTGGGAACTTGTCAAGCGACCAGGCCCTTGCAAGAACAATATCATCGGTACTAAGTGGATCTACCGCAATAAGCAAGACAAAAATGGCCTAGTGGTGAGGAACAAGGCTCATCTTGTAGCTCAAGACTACACATAGGTTGAAGAAATTGATTTCGATGAAACTTTTGCACCTGTTGCTAAACTTGAGGCTATTCACATATTGCTTGCTTATGCTAACCATCATAATATCATCCTATATCAAATGGATGTGAAAAGTGCATTCCTCAATGGTAAGCTTGAGGAAGAAGTATATGTGGCTCAACCCCCAGGTTTTGAAGATCCTAAGCATTCTGACAAAGTCTTTAGACTCAACAAGGCCCTCTGTGGCCTCAAGCAGGCCCCTCGGGCGTGGTATGATACACTGAAGGAATTCCTCATGAAGAAAGGCTTCAAACCCGGTTCAGTTGATCCAACTCTTTTCACCAAAACATATGATGATGAATTATTCGTGTGCCAAATATATGTTCATGATATTATCTTTGGATGTACTAACCAACGTTATAGTGACGAATTTGCCTATATGATGAGTGAGGAATATCAAATGTCTATGATGGGAGAATTGAAGTTCTTCTTAGGTCTCCAAATTCGTCAACAACGCAACATCATCTTCATATCTCAAGAGAAATACCTCAAGGACATTCTGAGGAAATTTGGCATGCAAGATTGCAAAGGCGTCGAAATCCCAATGCCCACAAATGGTCATCTATGCACCGATGAAAATGGTAAAGACTTCGATCAAAAGGTAGACGCTCCATGATTGGCTCTTTATTGTATCTTTGTGCATCTAGGACAGATATTATGCTTAGTGTTTGCATGTGTGCCCATTTTCAAGCTACACCAAAGGAATCACACCATAAGGCTGTGAAACATATTCTTTGATATCTGGCTCACACTCCAACACTTGGATTATGATATCCCAAGGGCTCAGCATTTGATCTCATTGGATATTTTGACTCTGACTATGCTGGTGATCAAGTGGATCGCAAGTCAACATCAGGCACATGTCATTTCCTCGGACGATCCTTAGTATGTTGGTCCTCGAAGAAGCAGAACTGCGTATCACTCTCTACCGCTGAAGCTGAGTACATTGCTGCTGGTTCTTGCTGTGCTCAATTGCTGTGGATGAAGCAAACCCTCAAGGACTGTGGCATCAACATGAAGAATGTGCCACTCTACTGCGACAATGAGAGTGCCATCAAGATTGCTCATAACCCAGTTCAGCACTCAAAGACTAAGCACATCCAGATTCGTCATCATTTTCTTCGAGATCATGTGTTAAAGGGCGACATCTCCATCGACCACGTGAAGACTGAAGAACATCTGGCAGATATCTTCACAAAGCCCTTGGATGAGAAGAGATTTAGCAAGTTGCGGTGTGAGCTAAATATCTTAGAATCTTCGAATGTTCTTTGAAAGGACATACATCCTAACACTTATGCAAATTGATGACTTAGATGTGCAACACACGTAGTAACATTTTTCTTCAATCAATGAAGACTAACCCTCTAAGTGTGAAGAAATTAATGAAGAATCTGATTCTCAGAGCCCTACGACAATTGTATGCGGTGTCTGAAATCATCATTCTTATACGGTGGGACACGCCACCAACAAAAGTTGAAAATCTTCAAATTTGAGTTTTTCTTCATTTTTGCAAATTCTTCAAACTTTCAAATTCCTCAACTTTGCAATTTCCTCAAACTTTTCAATTGGTGTTCTTCATTGACTATATATATATATATATATATATATATATATATATATATTTGAGTTTTCAATGTCCTCAATAGCATTCACTTATTGCTAATTCTTCAAGTTGATTTTCCTCTAAGTGAAGGTGATCGGACCCGTTCCCCCTCTATGCTAAACTCAACCCAGTCTGTTCACAAATTCTTCATATGCGTTCTATTTGAAACCCATTCAAAATCTTCACTGTGTCCTTGACAGCTGAAGAATTTGCGAACGAAACTTAAAAAAAATCATATTTGAATTTTTGGCTGTTGCCGCTCAAACCGTTCCGCTTCCCATGATGGATTAAACTACTCACCCACGATCTCCACCTCTCAGTACGTGGGTGACACACGTCGATAGGATAGTAAGGGTCAGGGGCATCTTCGTCCAAAATCTTCAGGCGAGCAGTTTTTCACTGCGGCTATAAATACCCCTTGCCCTCCTCCGACCTCATTTACTCCTCCGACTGCTACTCTCCTTGCTCGAGCTCTCAGACCTAGTGCCGCTGCTAACTTCCATTGTCGCCAGTGAGGAAGAGCTTCACTACCTCGACCTCGTCGCCGTCGTCACTCCGCCGTTGCCGTAGCTGTCTCCCGCCGCCAAGTTAGGGCGTGGGAGATCTGGACAGACGAACTTCCAAGTTCTAACTCCCAGTTCGTCGTGTTCTTTGTCAAGGTTAATTAAAATCTAATTTTACTACCCTCCTTTGATTCTTATGATTTTCACAAAATCCTCAAAAGGTGTTTATTCTTCAACTCCCCATTCCATAAGCATCGGAATGCTTTTGTTCCTTGATTTGTTTTTCTAAGCTCTGTTTTTCTTCAAGATTCCTCAATTGTGTGGATTTTCTAATCTATACAACTCTGGAACCTAAGTCAAGAACGCTTAGTGAAATTCTTCAAGACTCCTATGGTCAAATTCCTCAAACTTGATACTTTTTGAAAATTCCTGAGAACGCATATGACCTCTCCAAATTCTTCGCACCTATACTCGGTTCACAGGTACAAAATGTCTGCTGCTGAATCACTAGGTTCTCATTAACTTAACTCATTTACAGTGTTCCTCGAAGAAAATTTGCATACGTCCTCAGAAACATCCAAAGTTCAAAGTCCTCAAGTGAGGAAAATGGCAGATGGGAAAAGACCTCAGAAAGGAGGCAAGAGGCCAGAGACAAACACATCGTTTGAAATCCCCGAAGACATCTATGATGAATATTGCACGCCAGATGAAGCTACTCATGGGAAGGAAAATAAGAATCAGCGCAAAGTGCGCATTCGAAGAATTGGGAGGAGATGGGCTAAGGAATGGAGGGAATATCGCTATGTTACTCCCAAGTACATGAAGAAATTCGCCGTAAACCCTCCATTTCCAAGACCTCCTTTGGCTGCTGGCCAAGTAGCTGATCCCACCAACGTCAGACGGGGTGAGGACTTTCCAAAAGAATGGGCCAAGCGCCAAGCCAAGCTGGCTAAAGTGGCTAAAGAAGCAGTGAAGAAATTCAATCAGGATTCTCATGCTGCTGCTGCTGCTGCTGCTCAGGCCTCTGCTAGCACAAATGCACCAAAGAAGGCCATACTGAAGAAGTCTGCTGTGAAGAAATCTTCAAGCTCAATGCCCTCACGGCCGAGTTCTTCTATGGCAAAGTCCTCAGGGCAAAATCCACAAGCAACTTCTTCAAAGGATGTGCCAATCCCCTCAGTTGCTTCAAAATCTTCAGCTACTGCCACAAAGTCCTCAACACCTGTGCACCTTGCAACGTGTCAGTGAACTGCAGGCTTTTCTATTGCCTCAGGGGCTTCTGCCCTCAGCTCCACCACAGTCCTCAACAGGTCCAACTTTGCTGAAGTTCAAAGTCACTGCTGGACATGGAACGAGGCCAAGTCCTCATAAGAAGCAAGTTGCATTCCATGTTCTGTCTGATGATGATGATGAACTTGCTGAAATCATCAGGGACAGACAAGAAAGGGCTGCCAGAGCCAAAGGCAGCTCTGTGCCTCTTACGCTGGATCTGAAGAAGATCCTCAACTTCATTGACCTCTGGCACAAAGATCCCAACACTCCACTGCCTGACCTGAACCTGACTCCTGGTCAAAGTCACATGCTGAATGCCTTCATAGGAGAAGAAAAGTGGAAGTTTCAGAAGGCCAGACAAGTGAAGAAGGCCCAATACAAAAAGGAGCGATTTCTGAAGAACAATGTTCTGAATATGTCTCCTGAAGAACTTGTTAATATGCAAAAGGAAATCAAAGGTCTCAGTGATGAATTTGACATATATCATGCAGATTGGCTAGGTGCCAAAGTCAGATTCGTCAAGATTGCCAAGAACCTCAAGGCAAACATGGCAGCACCATCACAACAGCAAATTCCTCAAGCTGAAGCATCTGCTCAACAAACTGAAGAAAATGAAAGTGCAGCTGATGAAAACTAGACAGCTGAAGAGACTGAAAATACTAGGGTTGCTAAAGAAATTCCAGCTCCTGAAGAACATGCCAAGGCAACCACCAATGTTGCACCTGAAGAACATCCCAGGCCAGCTGAAGAATCTGCTGCGCCTGAAGAAACTGAATATACCAGCGCGACTGCATTAGTTGTGCCTGAAGAAACTGCACCAACTTCATCTGCTCCTCCTACTAAATCTTCAAACCTGAAGAAAATCACTCTTCCTTCTACATCAAAAGTGAAGAAAACAAAAGCTGCGGAGAAGGAAGCCGCAAGGAAGAGGAAAGCATCATCCTCTATAGAGTCCTTAGCTCCCAAGAAAGTGAGGACTTTGACAAGCTCTTTCTCTAATCCAATTGATGCTGTTCCGATCTCGATAGTGCCATCAAAGGAGCTCATTTCGTTTGGTGAAGAATATGTCATTCCAGATGACTCTGATGAACAAAATCCTTCTGCTGCTTCTTCAGAACAGTTGGATGAAGAAATTGAAGTGGAAGATATCCCTTCCACCCCATTGGTATCATCGCCTATGCCTCAGTTCACTGCTGAAGAGGCAGGCATTGAAGAAATTGAAGAGGATGTGGATATGTTTCAACAACTCCAGTGCTGAATGATGATTATTGGGAAAATCTTCACCCCAACTCACCATTGACCACACCTCTGCATCTAATTCCTCAGTCCCTGTGCAAACTGAAGAAATTCAAATGGGATCTGAAGGACATCAAGCTTCTCTTCATTCCATACCTGAGGAAATTCCAGCTGCGATAGCTGAAGAAATGGAGACTTAGACTGCTGCTGAAGAAAATGAAGCTTCAATTCCTCAGTCAGCAACTCCAGAGATTATTACACAAGAGGTTGTGAGACCATCAACTGCAAATCTTCAGCCAAGCAACAAAATCCTCATGCAAAAAGACCAAAATTCAAGGCTGACGATTTCTTCGCTAAGCATCATTTCTTCACTAATCTCAATCCATATGACTCAGCTAGACTTCATCGCAAGCGGTTCTGGACTGCAAGCCAAATGAGTTTCTATTCATCACTTCTGTTTGACCAGGACAAGCTATTTCAGCACCGTCAAATTCCTCATGTGGACATGGAGTCCATTCCTTGCTTCCAACCTGTCTTGAATGTTCTTCACAAAGCTGGGCTCCTGAATTTCTGTGCTGATATCTGTGATTGGAATGAAGAGCTAATTATTCAATTCTATGCTACTTTGCACCTCACTGGAAATGTGGCTGATGTCAACTCATGGGTGCTTGATTGGATGACTGAGAACACTCACCACAAATGTGGCTGAAATTCATCAGAACTAGGTCTTCAATTCAATACAAGGCAGATTTTCAGAATCACCTCAGCTTTCTGCCTCCCATTGAAGTCCTCAAAAGGACCATTTCTTCAGTTGATGATAAAGGAAAAACTGCAGTTATTGATGAAGGCACTCGTCCATTGGATGGTCAGTTTTGTAAGGCTGCATCTTACTCCACCAATGATGACTCTGCAACTCAAGATTCTGTCGCAAAAGCCTCAAAATAAAATCCTTAAGCCACTGCTCCACGAGTGATGACTGATCGTGAGCTTCTTCTAAGTCTTCATCAGAAGGTCGATCGCAATCACAAGTGGGTCAAGCGTCAATTTGGCTCAATTCTTCAAAACATGACTGTCACTCAGAATACTGTGAAGAAGAATCACTACTATGCGCATGAAATCTTTGATCACACTTGGGCCATACTTTCTCATCTCTACAGTACTGAAGATCTCAAGCAGATGGACTTTCAGCAGAACTTTGACTGGGCTCATCCTCCTTCGAAGAAATTCAAGAAGGTGAAAGTTCCTCAGCTGGTAACTAGTTCATTTTCTTCATTGCGTGAGACAGATGAAGCTGAGGATCTCGATGACACTGCGGCAGGCCCTACATCGACAAATGACCCCGACAACGCTGGCGCTCCTCCATCGACATCATGATGATATTCTTCAGGGGCGTTAGTCCTCATTTTTCGTCCCTTTTGGTTATTCGATGACAAAGGGGGAGAAATTTGAGTTAGTCTTCAAGCGGGTCTTATATATGGGTTGTTTTTTTTTGTTAAGTTCCAACTCTCGCTCTTCTGAAGTGTTTGTTGGTTGAGTTGTAATATTAAGTCCGATGGTGGTCTGATACTTTTGAACCGCTTTCTTCATGCTTATTTCCTCAAGTACCTTAATGCATGCATGCTGAATTTCGTCAGACACCATATGTCATCATGCATTTCAAATTCTTCATATCATATGATAAATGCGTGTATGAATTACAAGATATAGGGGGAGATCTCCATGATTTCATTCTACAATGTGCATTTGCAATCCAAAGCAAATTCCTCAAATATGCACATCTTCAGGGGGAGTTCTTCTATATCTTGCAATCAAATTCCTCAATATTAGTATTTAAACTTGATATGTTTATCCCTGTCGAAAACTTAACCTATTCGTCATCAATCACCAAAAAGGGGAGATTGTAAGTGCATCTAGTGCCCCTTAGTGATTTTGGTGTATTGAAGACTTATAGGTTAAGGGGCTAATGTGTTTGTGAGTGTACACAGGTTATATAAGTCTCTGAGGAGTTTGATAAATCCGACGAATGTCGACCCCTAAAAATGAATATCCTCATTTGAAGATTATGGTTTTCTTGAAGACTTTGAAAATGAGGAAATTGGTGTGACCTTGAAGGCATTGATATTGATACGAGGATTATAAAGCATGAAGACTTTTGTTTTCGTAGTTTCATTTTCTCTTTCTTGAGTCATAGGAAACACCGTACTGTTAAAGGGGGTCGATGCAAAACTAAGGAAAAGTTTCCAAGTGATGCTCATCTCAAAGCCTACACATACCCAATCCTTTGAGTGAAGCCTTTGGAAATCTCATACAGTTCAATCAATTTCTTCAGTGACAGAGATGAAGATCTTCTGTTCTCTGAGGAATTTGTTCTGACTAAGGAGTTAGGAATTCACCAGTGCGGATTGCCTACAAGTGAGGAACATGATAGCCCTGAGGAATTTGAGAGCTCAAATTTCCGACCGTTGCTGTGCTACGCGCCAGCTGTCCCAAATATCTTATCGACCTAACGGTCATATCATTGAAGGGCATTTATGTCTTATCTTGCCGGGCTGCTCCCTGGCAATAAATAGCCGCCCCCTACAACCACTAGCTGGTTGGCTGCTCTGAGAGAAACTGACACTTGTCATTTAGAGCATCCCATCCTCCGAGGGCTTTGAGAGAAAATCATCAGTGAGGAAAAACCCAAAACCCAAACACCTAAAACCCAAAGTGATTGAGCATCACTGAAGATACTGTTCTTGTGTGGAACCGATGCTTGTTACCTTTGAAGACTGTGCATCTTCCAGACGGTTAGGTGTCAAGGTCTAGAGCATCCAAGAGGAATTGTGGATCGTCGGGTGACCTAGTCTGTGAAGGTTTGTAAGTCACCTGAAGACTTACCACGAGTGATTGGGCGAGGTCTGTGTGACCTTAGCTCAAGGAGAATACGGTAAGGACTGTGTGTCCTTTGGTTTAAATACCAATCCGCTCCAACCAGACATACAAGTATCACAACAGTTGGAACTAGTCTACCAAATCATTGTCTTCACCGAGCTACTGGTTCTATTTCCTCAACCCTTTCATTTCCTCGCTCATGTGTTGATGAAATTGATCGTTACTATTTGAAGACTTTGACTGAAGACTTTCTCAATTTCCTCAATCTTATTTCTTCAGTCATCTTGTCTTCTGCCTGCTTACCCTGTTTACATACTACCTGTGCTCTATGTATGTTTCATTTCATCATGATAACTACGCTACTGTCTTGTTATGCATGAACCTGAGTACTTATTCCGATGCTTGTAGTTTGTCACTTAGCAAATTCCTCAAGTAGTATTTCCTCAGTGACGAATTTGTAAAAATTGCCTATTCACCCCCCTCTAGTCGATATAATGCACTTTCACATAGCATCACAGCACAATTTCATTATGCTGGAAAATTATGCGTACATATAAACAAATCCTGAAAGATTGATAGCAATGCCAGAAACAATTCAACTTCGTTTCGCTGACATGTGGGACATCCTTCATCCAGCTCCACCTGCCATGCAGCAATATTGAGTGCACAACTGCAGGGGAGATTCACCCCGGTCGTTGCACTGCAGTAATAATGACTAGTGAGTAGTCAAATCACAGAGCCCCACCTTCGCCACAGTAAGTTGCTCGAATGAAGCAACCATCATTTCTCTCTTCGTTGAATCCGCTGGTACTCCAATATTCCCAGAGTAATAAGTTGCTCGGGTGAAGCAACCATCACTTCACCTTTCCCACAGTAAGTACTACCTCCTTTTTTATTCTAGAAACAACCACACGCGAATATTGGACGGTAGCAGCACAACAACTCAATCAAAAATCGAAACCAACCAATGAACTACTACTAATGGTGAGTGTTTGCTAGTATCATGTACTCTCTCTATCCATGTATATAGGGCTTAATGCGTTTTCCGAGACTAAGTTTGACCCTGTTTGTATCCCTGGGTTAGAGTTAGTTTGAGCTAGTTGGGGCTCAAATAGCCCTAAAGTATCCAAACATGAGGGTTAAATTGGAGCAAGTTGCACCTAACCCACCAAAAAAAAAACTATCCCACCCAAGAGGTGCTAATTGGAGCTAGTTCTCATTGGGCCCACTGAAAAATCACTTTTCTCTCTCTATCCCGCCAGCCAAGTTTGCTAATTGGAGCTAGTTCTCGTGGGGCCCACTGAAAAATCACTTTTATCTCTCCATCAAGTGCATTTATTGTCACTTTAACCCTGTCATCCAAACACCTCTTTGGCTAGAGTTAGTTCAGGGTTAGTCATGAGTTAGTCTAACCTCTAGCTAAGTTAGAGTATCCAAACAGGAGCAGTATAGGACATGCAAGTTGCTCAAAGCATACCGTCAAATTCGTACGTGAAAGGATCTTCGAATGATATAATTTTCAAATTATATAAAATCTTTTCAATAGTCGAAGGCAACCTCGAAGAATACATTAGGCCCTATATGTACGTATGGGTGAAGGGAGTAGTACTAATCGCAACGCATGCATGCGTGTGGAGTACTACAGTACTAAACAAGAATGTTTTACATGCATTGGTTAATTATATCTTAGTTATGGCACTTAACAATTTAATGCACAAAACAAGAACGGTTGACGGGATTAGCAGAAAGCAAAGCGCCTTTTTAGCGGGGATTTTCATCATTCTACGAAGGTGCAAAACCAAGTGTTACTAATAAACCAAACAAGTTCAAAACGAGAAACTGGACCCACTCACGGCACGGCACGCCTGTCTCGTTTGGTCCGTCGGTCAAAGCGCTTCCTCTTCTTGGCAGAACAATAGAGTACATTAATTTTTTTAGAATGCTCTTGGCATGTTGCTAACATGTGGGAGCAAGTGATGAGTTAACCGACCTCAATAGACGGCAAAATCGCCAGCCCGCCGCACTTTGAGAGAGACGAGGAGCGAGAAGCGATACGGGCTGGTGGATTACTAGAGCTAGGTGAAATATGGTGATAGCGTGGGTTGGCCATGTATGATGTAACTACACTGGGTTGCCGTGTTTCGGACTCTTTCGGTCTACTGTGGAGAAGATTGGGTAGATTTTATATCGCTGAATAAAAATACTAAAGAGTCCAGACGCTCCCCCGCGAGGTTTCTTGCTCCTTCTCGGTCGTCGGAAAGAGTTCTTCTAAGTTTTGCCGACACTGGGACATTGTGCATCCAGGTCCACGTGTCATGCAAGAAAATGGAGTTGAGTATAGTAGGAGAGACTCACCAACGGTCACGAACGTAGGTGGAGTACGTGCACGAATCACCCAAAAAAAGGAATACGAGCACGAAGAGAAGAGGTGCAGGCACCGACGCAGGTACTCTTTGCCTCTTTCCCTAATACTCACGCGCGGGTACACGGTGAGCTCATTTCTGTATGAAGAGGCAGCTCACCTGATAATTGGGTGAGTGTAGTAGTTGTTCATGGGAACCACGCGTGGACGAATCAAAGTTCGATCATGACGCGGTGGCGCATTTTTTATAAATTAAGTTATTCTATTCGATGGCATGTACGCAACATTATTTTCTTAATGGAACGAGAATCGTGCACGCACTAAATGACGGAGCACGGGATGGTAGCCATGGACATGGTCAGCCCTTTTTGGAGACTAATACACTACTTTTGATGTGTCCCGTCAACTCACAAATGAGGAGAAGCTTTTCTTACTACTAGTACGACCTCTCCCTCGCTCATGCACGCGCGCGGTGGCTCACAGGACGAGGAGTGCTGCAATGTGTCAGCGTCAATTGCAAGATGAGCCAGCAAGCTAGCAGTGGAGTTGCCAACATGCTCAAAGTGCATGCAACATTGAGTAGAAAGAAGCATGCCTAGGAAATTAATGCGTGCTTAGGGAGGCCTTTGCTCAAAGAGCAAGTGTATATAAGGTACAGTCGGCAGGCTATAAGGACGAGGAGCGAGAAGCGATACGGGCTATTGGATATACTATAACTAGGTGTCCCACGGAGGTGACATTCAAAGGTATTCTCACACTATAGAATGGTATAGGAATGTGGAGAGATTTGGTTAATTTTATATCGCCGAATAATATAAAATATTATGAGTGCAGACGCTCCACTGCGAGGTTCCTTGTTCCTTCTCGGTCGTCAGGAGTCTATGTTCTTCCACTCTCTTTTTTTGACGTGAGCTTTGTTCATCCTTTTGTCAACACGCGGGACATCTAGCATCAAGGTGCACGTGTCATGCAAGAAAATGGAGATAAGCAGTGCGTAAGTGAGTCGTGCACTTCGATGGCACGTACTACGCAATATATTTTTCTCCTCGATGGCACGTGAATAGTGCATGTACTCAATGACGGAGCACGGGATGGTAGCCATGGACATGGTCAGCCCTTTTTGGAGAGAGTACTAAATAACTTTGATGTGTCCCGTCAACTCACAGAACGACGAGAAGCTTGCTTACAACACTTTCTCCCTCGCCCACGCGTGCGCGGTGGCTCGCAGCACGAGGAGAAACTTTTGCTTACAAGCGGTGGAAGTGCAGCAGTTCATTTGGTGTCAGATTGCCAGAAGTACTACTATAGTATCATCATTATTGTTCGACTTTCAGAAGAGGTGAAGAGCCAAGCGCAAGGTCACCTACTAACCGTACAGTATACTATAGCCAAAGCTGGTCCACCTTTTTAGAGCATGGTTAATTAATATAGGCGGCTCTTGCAGCGGCACATCATTTAGAGCAAGTACTCT
The DNA here is from genome assembly GCA_011799875.1 of Thinopyrum elongatum. Classification (NCBI taxonomy): domain Eukaryota; kingdom Viridiplantae; phylum Streptophyta; class Magnoliopsida; order Poales; family Poaceae; genus Thinopyrum; species Thinopyrum elongatum. Next base: position 371,235,501 of record CM022300.1, on the reverse strand, counting down.
CTTCGTAGGAACTTAAAATGCAGGAATAGGAAAAATAAAGTATTGGAGTGGCATGTCCACTTGAATCCCATAGCATTAACACAGTGTTCCCCTAAAAAAACCAGAGTGTTTGACACAGGAAAAACAAAGGAAGTGAAAAAAAGTTGGAGTGGATGCTAGATTGCCAATTAACACATGATTTCATACGGAAAAAATCCTATAGCATTCTATCCTATGAATCAAACGACTAATGTAGGAAAATTATGAGGGGGGTCTCTCTAACAGTGTTCCTCGGCTCGCACCTAGCATCACGGTGGTCAAACTTGGAGTCATTCATCTGGTACACGTGGCATCTCAGATCTGGACACAAGGTGACGTATACCGTCAAGGTCCACTAGGCCTTGTTTGGTACTAGGGTTTTTGAGGGGTTTGGTGGGGATAATCCCCATAGGGATTGGGTGAAACCCCAACCTTCACCCAATCCCTTCAAATCCCCATTTATCGCCAATACTCCCTCCATTTACTTATACAAGGCCACTATGGAATATACATTTTGCATCTATACAAGGCCACCAACAGTAATCGAGGCAAAATTAATGATGTTTCCTCGTACTAGCAACATGTTTAATGCTTGCATGCCTACTGTCATAATGTCACTTAGCTACTTCTTCCACTCACTTTTCTTGCATGCATGCGGTGTATTAATGATCTCAGTAAACGAAAAGAAAAGTTGGGTTGCAAAACATGTATTAAATTTTACCTTGGTACCTATAATTTGAGTTTGTGGCCTTGTATATAAAAATGGAGGGAGTACACTAGGTAGGAGTAGTGTATTGGGTACTGAGAAAAATGCACTAGAGTTTGGGGATTTGTGGGGAAATGTGGGGATGAAACATGTCAAATATACACTAGAACCAAATGGTGTTCTGGGATATGTGGGGATTTAGGGGTTTGACCGGGATAATCCCCACCAACTCCCTAAAATACACAAGTACCAAACAAGGCCTTAAGGATAATGTTATCCTCAAAGCCGGACGTACACGGTCATGGTCCACGGTCAAGGGGGTCAGGGCGGACGCGACCTCTCACTGCGTCCGCCATTTGAAGCTGCGCACCGGCCGAGGGCGCCACCCACTGCACTCCCAGTTGTACCCGCCTCCTCGCCGCATTCAAAAACCTACATTTAAACCTACGTGGAATGCGAGAAACCCACTCCGGCCACACACGTCCGTTCAGGAGCAGGACGCCGGCCAAGCTCCTCCTTCCACCATTTTCTCCACTCTTTCGGCGGCATCCGACGAGCAGGAAGAGCAGTTCTCCGGCATAAAAGCCGTCTGGGTGGCCCACCGAGCCCGACAGTTATGAGCGAGGCAGCTCGCTGCTCCACCTACCTTGCCTAGCCTGTCGAAGGCAGTTGCTGCACTAAGCCAGCGCGTGGTTCCGCAGCTGGCTGCTCCAATACAGCTCGAGGAAGAGTGCCGACTTGCTCCAGGCCGGCTTGTCGGGGAGCACGGCGGCGCGGGCATCGTCGCTGCCCTCGACACCGTCGCGTCGTACAGCGCCTCCAGTGCCTGTGACTGCGCCATCCGCCGTCGACGCGCTCGTAGCCGCGCCATGCAGGTAGTGAAAGAAGCCGCCGTGGATGTCGATGAGGTGATGGCCAGCATGTCCCCGCCCACCACCATCATCAAGGAGAAGTAGAACACGGGAGGCCGCTGCCGATTGTATCCCATGAAGGCCACCACAGAGGCGACGCCGGCGAAAACAGCCGGTGTCTTGCACGATTCTTCTTTAGCCGGATGCTGGAGGAGGACAAAGAGATCGGGCGGCGACCATTTAGATTAGGTATATTAATTCTACTAGGCTGGTTGTAATGGGAGTATCATAAGTAGTATCATGCATGCCAACTAGGCAAATTTGATGAGGTGGCGTAGAATTAAATGAAGAAAGAGAGGGTTGAGTATCATATTATGATACCGTATGGAATTTAGTCTTAGGCCTTGTTCGGCTCAACCTCCTCCCAAGGGGTTTGGAGAGGAATGGAGGGGAATTTGGCTTGTAGTACATGATTTAATCCCCCACAATCCCTGTTAATCCCCGTTAAAACCCCTTGAACCGCACATGCCCTTAAGGTTAAAAATGACCCGGATTACAGAGGACAGGGTACAAACTTCAAGGATTTATAGGTGAGGGTTTGTTTCCAACTAGCTCTACAACCTCAAGGTTTATAAATCGGACTTCACTCTTCCCTCACGCACACGCCCGGGTACACTCACGGTGGAGCGCATTTGCACACGAAAAGGCAGGTAACGTGACAATTTGAGACATCTAGTCATCCACTTAATGTGGGGTCTGGGACCAAATGTCAGCCATACCAAGTGCGACCTGAACATGGTAGCACAGTTATTGATCGAGTTTCTTTTTACTGGTTTGTTAAATGAAAAAATATGGCTGCGTGCGTATTCAATTTAAAATGATCGCTACGGAGGGAAAAACAATTACTACTCCACTAGTCCACTTCGGGACTTGCTTGCTAGGGTTGTTCTCTTCTTCTCACTCTCTCACCCTCTCCAAATCTAAACAAGACCGTGGTGTCCACTCTCTTTGTCTCTCTCTCTCTCTCTCTTCTCTCCAGTTGACACAGATCCGGCAGGATACCTTCCGCTGGTGGTCGCCGGTGGCGAGGGAGGAAGCTGACGTGCGCCGTCTTCTCTGACCTGGCGCCGGCGTGGGAGGTCCTCCTCACCCTTGCTCCCCGCCGTCGAGTTGGCAGATCCCGCCGCCTGCCTCGCACATCCCGCCGACCGGAGGTATAGCTTTTTTTAGAACCGGCCTTGTTCTAATGGCCCAGCTCCCCACATCGCTGCATCCCTTTTTTCCATCAAGTTAGGATTTCTCCTCACGTCGCTACATCCTGCATGTGGATATTCTTCTAGTATTACAAAGCTCTCCATGTAGCTAGCTCCGTCGGCTTGTCGAACACTCGAACACCACCTAAATTTTTACTATTAGAGGAAAAAAGGTACTGCAGATACTGGCTAAAGAACCGATCTCTTGGTTGGAAAGGGAAATAAAGATGCTGGCCTTATCGGTCTCTTGGTCCAAAAAGGACAGAAAGTGGGGGGTGTTGGGTCGACAATGCAACCGAGAATGACCACGTCTAGATTTCTTGTGGTCACATAGGAAAGGTCACTGACGAGAACAAAAAATGCACAAATCCAGACATGCTTTGCATGTTTGCCGCACTCGGCAACACCTCTGCCTCACCACTTTATGCCTCGCTGGATGTAAAACGTGCTTGTGCCTCCCCTGTCCCTATGCCCGTACTGCTGCTGTTAATCTAACATCACAGGTGAAATGAAGCAATGCCACTGTTAATGTGATGTCGCTGTTAAGTAATGCTGCTGTCAATATATTGCCATTGATAAAATGAATCAATGCCACCACCATTTTATGAAATGCTTCTGTCTTGCTTTATTTCTCATAAAGAGTGTTTTGGGCCGTTACACTCAACTCTGACACCGGTAACATAGCTACATCTCCGTTGAACTGCACAAAATTTAATTGCACAATGGTTGACACGATGATGTGTTTCTCCTTTCCGTATCACCCTTTGTTAGAACGATCGTTCCTGTTAACCATGCACGTACGTACTGATCAAGTGCTACTCCCAATCTGTCATCACATAGTCATAATGCAATTGTTATGCATGTTAATGTAAGCCCCCGTTAATCTAGTGCCAGTGTTGATTTGATGTGATGGAACTTCTTAGTTAATGGCACTTTTTCATACTGTCAATGTAATGCCATTGATAACATATGAGATGCTGTTGTTAATCATATGCCGCTGCAAAAAAATGACACTGCTTAAATAACCCTGTTACATATTTGTGCAAAGAGGATTGTCTATCTCCATATGGTGTCTATTTGTGCAAACGGAAGCACAAACCTCAATTTTAGTGGAACCTGCTGTCAGCTGACCTCACGGTGCTCCAGGTATTCCTACATTCTTAACTAGGTAGAATGACCAAACCAAGATGAAATAAGCTTATTCGTACGTTGACTTACTGTTTGCAGTGTGGAATGAGCCTGTCATGTGTGGAGGAGCAAACAAGCACTGCAGTCGCTCCGTTAACGCAAGATAAAAGAGACCGAGTCATTGATGGCCTGGCCGGCGAGTAGGGGTCGTGCAAACAGCGATGCATTATTTTAGTGGAACTGCACAAAAAAGATATTGGGGTTAGCCGGACAAATTTTCTACACCCACACAGAAGGAATTGCGCTCATCGATTGCATATAATTTCCTCTGTGCCATCATAGGAGATCCCAAGGTGGAAATCAACTAACCACCTATAAAATTATGCATAATCTTCCTCATGTAGGTCCGTATACCCTTCGTCCAGATGATCGTGTTTTGTCATGCCGAGCTATTGATATCTGCTACTGTTTTGCGACACCGTTTAAGTACAGCGCTTTCCTATCTTTTCACATTCAGGACAATGAAGATGATTTCAGTGGAACTGCACAAAATGGTCTGACGTTGAGTGATCTCTATTTCCTCCTCTGTTTGCTGCAATGTGTCAGCGTAAATTGCAAGATGAGCCATCAAGCTAGGTGTGGAGTTGCCAACATGCTCAAAGTGCACGCAACATTGAGCAATGATACGTCTCTAACATATCTAAATTTTTTGATTGTTCCATGCTGTTATATTATCATTCTTGGATGTTTTAAAATCATTTTATATCATTTTCTTGGTACTAACCTATTGACATAGTGCCCAGTGCCAGTTGCTGTTTTCTGCTTGTTTTTTTACATCGCAGGAAATGAATACCAAACGGAGTCCAAACACAGTGAAACTTTTTGTGGATTTTTTCTGGACCAGAAGACACCTGTTGGGCCAAAGAATTACCAGAGGGGTGATCCGAGGGGAGCACAACCCACCAGGGCGCGCTTGGGGGCCCAGGCACGCCCAGGTGAGTTGTGCCCACCTCGGTGGCCTCCCGCACCGCCTCTTTGCTCTATAAATACCCCAATATTCCAGAAACCCTAGGGGAGTCGACGAAAATCAATTCCAGCCGCCGCAAGTTCCAGAAACACCAGATCCAATCTAGACACCATCACAGAGGGGTTCATCATCCTCATTGGTGCCTCTCCGATGATGCATGAGTAGTTCATTGTAGACCTACGGGTCCATAGTTAGTAGCTAGATGGCGTTCTCTCTCTCGTTTGATTCTCAATACAATGGTCTCTTGGAGATCCATATGATGTAACTCTTTTTGCGATGTGTTTGTTGGGATCCGATGAACTTTGAGTTTATGATCAGATCTATGTTTTTATCCATGAAAGTTATTTGAGTCTTCTTTGATCTCTTATATGCATGATTGCTTATAGCCTCGTATTTATTCTCCAATATTTGGGTTTTGGTTGGCCAACTTGATCTATTTATCTTGCAATGGGAAGAGGTGCTTTGTGATGGGTTCGATCTTACGGTGCTTGATCCCAGTGACAGAAGGGGAACCGACACGTATGTATCATTCCTATTAAGGATAACAAGATGGGGTCTATTTCTACATAAATAGATCTTGTCTACATCATGTCATCATTCTTATTGTATTACTTCATTTTTCCATGAACTTAATACACTAGATGCATGCTGGATAGTGGTCGATGTGTGGAGTAATAGTAGTAGATGCAGGCAGGAGTCGGTCTACTAATCTTGGACGTGATGCCTATATAATGATCATTGCCTGGATATCGTCATGATTATTTGAAGTTCTATCAATTGCCCAACAGTAATTTGTTTACCCACCGTTTGCTATTTTTCTCGAGAGAAGCCACTAGTGAAACCTACGGCCCCCGGGTCTCTTCTTTATTATATTTGCCTTCGCGATCTATTTTTATTTGCTTTTATTTTCAGATCTATTAATCCAAAAATACAAAAATACCTTGCTGCAATTTTTATTTATTTATTTTATCTCGCGTTCCCGCGATATCTATTCATCCAATCTACTACAATTTTATCTATCTTTTTGCCCGTGAGGGATTGACAACCCCTCTTCTACGTCGGGTTGCAAGTATTTGTTCTTTGTGTGCAGGGGCTGTTTACGTGGTGTTGCGTGGTCCTCCTACTGGTTCGATAACCTTGGTCTTATCACTGAGGGAAATACCTACCGTTGATGTGCTGCATCATCCCTTCCTCTTTGGGGAAATACCGACGTAGTTCAAGCAAACATGAAAAGGAATTTCTGGCGCCGTTGCCGGGGAGGATCAAGTCAAGATAGTCTCCCGGCCACTAGCCATTTCTGGTGCCGTTGCCGGGGAGACATCATCAACATCTACCAGGTTCCTAATCACAAATCTCATCTTCTTGCAATTTACATTATTTGCCATTTGCCTCTCGTTTTCCTCTACCCCACTTCACAAAAATTTGCCGTTTTATTCGCCCTCTTTTTCGTTCGCCGTTTTCTCGTCAGATCTGTTTTTGAGTGCAATCTTGTTGCATAGTCACCATGACTCAAGAGAACACCAAGTTGTGTGATTTCTCAAATACCAACAACAATGATTTTATTAGCACTCCGATTGCTCCTCCCGCCACTAGTGTGGAGTCTTGTGATATCAATACTGCTTTGCTGAATCTTGTTATGAAAGATCAATTTTCCGGTACTCCTAATGAGGATGACGCGTCCCATCTTAACACATTCGTGGAATTATGCGATATGCAAAAGAAAAAAGATGTGGACAATGATGTTGTGAAGTTGAAATTATTTCCATTTTCTTTGCGAGATCGCGCAAAAATTTGTTTTCTTCTTTGCCTCGCAATAGTATCGATTCCTGGAATAAGTGCAAGGATGCTTTTATTACTAAGTATTTTCCGCCCGCAAAAATCATTTCCCTTAGAACCCAGATCATGAATTTCAAGCAACTTGATCATGAGCATGTTGCACAATCTTGGGAAAGGATGAAAATGATGCTAAGGAATTGCCCAACTCATGGGTTAAATTGTTAGATGATCATACAAATTTTTTATGCGGGGTTGAATTTTGTTTCTCGTAATCTTTTAGATTCCGCCATGGGGGGTACTTTTATGGAAATTACTTTGGGTGAAGCTACTAAATTGCTTGATAATATTATGGCAAATTATTCACAATGGCATACCGAAAGAGCTCCTACTAGTAAAAAGGTTAATTCGGTAGAAGAAATAAATTCTTTGAGTGAAAAAGTTGATGCTCTTATGAAGTTGGTTGCTAATAAAAATGCTCCTATTGATTTTAATGATGTGCCTTTGTCTACTTTGATTGAGCAAAATAGTGATGCCATAGATGTGAATTTTATCTCGCGAAACAATTTCAATAACAATGCTTATAGAGGTAATTATAATCCTAGGCCTTTTCCTAGTAATTCCACTAATAATTATGGTAATTCCTATGGTAATCCTTCTTATAATAATAATAGAAACACCTCTGATCTTGAGAATAATATTAAAGAATTTATCAATACTCAAAAAGTTTTCAATGCTATGATAGAAGAAAAGCTGAATAAAGTTGATGATATGTCTAGAAGTATTGATAGAATTTCTCATGATGTAGAAAATCTCAAGATGAAAATTTTTGTGCCTAAGGTTGAGTAATCAATTAAAGCTCTTTATGTTTCTATGGATGAAAGTAAGAAAAGAACCGCTATGCTTAGAGCTAGAAGATAATTCTTAGAAAAAACGTTTTCTAGTGATTACTTTCATAAAAGTGATGAAGATCTTAAAATGATTGGTGTTTCTTCTATTGATTCCTTGTTTAGTAAAATTAAGATTGATGAAAAAGGGACTGGAGAAGAGTCAACTTTAGCTAGAAGGCGTCCCAATAATTCGAAGGGTGAAAATCTTGTTGAGAAAATTGATAAAAGTGGGTTTGAAGAGGTCAAAACTTTAACTAGTGATGTGCCCACTCTTTTGTATTATAAAGACTTTAATTATGATAGTTGCTCTTTGGTTGATTGTATTTCTTTGTTGCAATCCATGATAAATTCACCCCATGCTTATGAACAAAATAAAGCTTTTACTAAACATATTGTTGATGCTATGATGTTGAAGAAAAGTTGGAATTAGAAGTTTCAATTCCTAGAAAATTACATGATGAATGGGAACCTACTATCAAAGTCAAGATTAAAAATTATGAGTGTTTTGCTTTATGTGACTTGGGTGCTAGTGTTTCTACAATTCCGAAATCTTTATGTGATGTGCTTGGTCTTACCGATATTGAAGAATGTTCCTTAAATTTGCACTTGGCGGATTCCATTATTAAAAAGCATATGGGAAGAATTAATGATGTTATTATTCTTGCAAATAGTAATTATGTGCCCATAGATTTTATTGTTCTTGATATTGATTGCAATCCGTCTTGTCCAATTATTCTTGGTAGACCGTTTTTACGTACTATTGGTGCCGTGATTGATATGAAAGAAGGCAATATTAAATTTCAATTTCCACTAAGGAAGGGTATGGAAAACTTCCGTAGAACTAGAATTAAGAAACCATATGAATCAATCATGAGGGCATCTTATGGATCTAGAACCAAAGATGACAATACTTAGATCTTTGCATTATGCCTAGCTAAGGGCGTAAAACGATAGCGCTTGTTGGGAGGCAACCCAAAGAATAAAATTTATCTTTGTCTTTTTATTTCTGTTCTTGGGTGTTTGCAAAATTATGCTACTGTTATGATTGTGTTTTTTGTGTTTTAATTAGTGTTTGTGCCAAGTAAAGCCTTTAGGATAGCTTTGGTGATAGTTGATTTGATCTTGTTGGAAAACAGAAACTTTTGCGTCAAGTAAAACAATTTTTAAAATTCACAAAAGCGACGAAAAATTCTGAATTTTTTATAATTTATTAATATACAAATTTATCACGTTGTCCTAATTTTTCAGAATTTTTAGAGTTAAAGAAATATTCGAAATATCTAGATTGCTACAGACTGTTCTGTTCTTGACAGATTCTGTTTTCTTTGCGTTGTGTGCTTGTTTTGATGATTCTATAGTTTTCTTTGAAGAGTTTTTGCCATAGAAAAGTTGGAATACAATAGATATAATGCAAAAATAAAATATGAATGGGTTTGAAACAGTACTTATAGTAGTGATTTGTTTTCTTATACTAACGGATCTCACGAAGGTTTTGTTGAGTTTTGTGTGATTGAAGTTTTCAAGTTCTGAGTGAGATCGCGATGGATGAAGGAATAAGGATTAGCAAAAGGCTAAGCTTGGGGATGACCGAGGCACCCCAAGACAATATTCAAGAAGTATCAAGCAACTAAGATTGGGGATGCCCCCGAGTGGCATCCCCTCTTTCTTCTAACGACCATCGGTATTTTATTTGGAGCTATATTTTTATTCGTCACATATTATGAGTTTTGCTTGGAGCGTCTTGTATGATATGAGTCTTTGCTTGTTTTGCTTTTTATTTTAAGTCTTGAATCCTTGCTGGACACACCTTTTTGAGAGAGCCAAAAATTATGCTATGCTTGATCCTATGGTTCACTTAAATTTTTAGAGCTATGGAATTGCTCTAGTGCTTCACTTATATCTTTTTTTAGCACGGTGTGCTTTGTTATTTTTGAAGAAATGCTCTCATGCTTCACTTAGACTTATTTGGGAGTTAGTAATTTTTTTAAGAAATTCTCTCTTGCTTCACTTAGATTATTTTGAGATAAAGAAATATTATGCTCATGTTCTTCACTTATATTTGTTTGAGCTTATTAAAAGCAACATATGATATTAGTTCCAAAGTGATAGATATCCAAGGAGGATATAATAAAAACTTTCATGAAGATCATTGGACAAAATAAACTTGATTCTTAGTAATAGTTTTGAGATATGACGATATGATATGTGAGTCATGTTGATGAGTATTTATGCTTTAGTAAGAATATTAGTGTTAAGGTTTGTGATTCCCTATGCAAGCACGAAAGTCAATAGTTATGCAATGAAATTATATCCTACTTGTGGTGCATTATTCAGTGTTAATTATGCTTAATGCTTGCTTACGAGATTTTTCGTTTCTTGGTTAGACGCTTCTCAATCTTTTTGCTAGCCTTCATTTGCACTAAGTATGATCACTACTTGTCCACCAAAAACCCTATAAACTAGTTTTGCCATATGAGTCCACTATACCTACCTATATGCGGTATTTCTGTGCCGTTCTAAGCAAATTTGTATGTGCCATCTCTAATTTTCAAAATAAATTTCTCTTTTGTGTGCTCGTACCGCTCGCGAGGCGGTGAGGGGTGGCCGATATTTTTCCATGCTAGATGTGTTATTCTCACGATGAGTGTTTAGTCACTTGTCATTGCACGAGAGTACGACAAAGGTATTAGGGATGCCCAGTCCCGAAATGAAAAATGAATTTACTTTATGTTGTCAAATAATAAATTCCTTGGAAAGTGTTGGTATGGAGGGCACCCGTGGATACGGCTAGCCATGGAAAGTTAAAGTATGGTGGAAAAAGGAATAAACTTTATTTTTTGTTTAGGAACCGCCTATGATATATCTAGCATGGAAAGTGTTGGGAACTCTAAGTTGTTTTCGTTGGTGGGAAAAGTATGCCTCTCAAAATGTTTTTATCTCTCAATTTAAGCTTTGAGCTCTGGCACCTCTACAAATCCCTACTTCCCTCCGTGAAGGGCCTTTCTTTTACTTTATGCAATTTTTATTTTTACTTGAGTCTCCATCTTCTCTTATAAAGCACCAACTAAGGGGCACTATGATCGTACTTGAGCATTGGGTATAGCTAGTATTCGAGTGTGTTTCGTGAATGGATCAATGATTGAGCATGATGGGCTAGGGATAACTTGCTTTAGCGTTGATATTTTGAAAGACATGGTTGCTTATTGATATGCTTGAGTATTAAAGTCTTCATGTCAAAACTAGACTATTGCTTTGAACCATACAAAAGTCCAAATGTCCATGCTACAAAGAAAAGAATATGTGATGAACATGTTAGGCAGCATTCCACATCAAAAATTCTGTTTTTATCATTTACCTACTCGAGGACGAGCATGAATTAAGCTTGGGGATGCTGATACGTCTACAATGTATCTATAATTCTTTATTGTTCCATGCTGTTATATTATCATTCTTGGATGTTTTATAATCATTTTATATCATTTTTTTGGTACTAACCTATTGACATAGTGCCCAGTGCCAGTTGCTATTTTCTGCTTTTTTTTACATCGCAGGAAATCAATACCAAATGGAGTCCAAACGCAGTGAAACTTTTTGTGGATTTTTTCTGGACCAGAAGACACCTGTTGGGCCAAAAAAGTACCAGAGGGGTGCTCCGAGGGGAGCACAACCCACCAGGGCGCTCCTGGGGGCCCAGGCACACCCAGGTGGGTTGTGCCCACCTTGGTGGCCTCCCACACCGCCTCTTTTCTCTATAAATACCCCAATATTCCAGAAACCCTAGGGGAGTCGACGAAAATCAATTCCAGCCGCCGCAAGTTCCAGAAACACCAGATCCAATCTAGACACCATCACGGAGGGGTTCATCATCCTCATTGGTGCCTCTCCGATGATGCATGAGTAGTTCATTGTAGACCTACGGGTCCATAGTTAGTAGCTAGATGGCTTTCTCTCTCTCGTTTGATTCTCAATACAATGGTCTATTGGAGATCCATATGATGTAACTCTTTTTGCGGTGTGTTTGTTGGGATCCGATGAACTTTGAGTTTATGATCAGATCTATGTTTTAATCCATGAAAGTTATTTGAGTCTTCTTTGATCTCTTATATGCATGATTGCTTATAGCCTCGTATTTCTTCTCCGATATTTGGGTTTTGTTTGGCCAACTTGATCTATTTATCTTGCAATGGGAAGAGGTGCTTTGTGATGGGTTCGATCTTACGGTGCTTGATCCCAGTGACAGAATTGGAACCGACACGTATGTATCATTGCTATTAAGGATAACAAGATGGGGTCTATTTCTACATAAATAGATCTTGTCTACATCATGTCATCATTCTTATTGCATTACTCCGTTTTTCCATGAACTTAATACACTAGATGCATGCTGGATAGTGGTCGATGTGTGGAGTAATAGTAGTAGATGCAGGCAGGAGTCGGTCTACTAATCTTGGACGTGATGCCTATATAATGATCATTGCCTGGATATCGTCATGATTATTTGAAGTTCTATCAATTGCCCAACAGTAATTTGTTTACCCACCATTTGCTATTTTTCTCGAGAGACGCCACTAGTGAAACCTACGGCCCCCGGGTCTCTTCTTTATTATATTTGCCTTCGCGATCTATTTTTATTTGCTTTTATTTTCAGATCTATTAATCCAAAAATACCTTGCTGCAATTTTTATTTATTTATTTTATCTCGCGTTCCCGCGAGATCTATTTATCCAGTCTACTACAATTTTATCTATCTTTTTGCCCGTGAGGGATTGACAACCCCTCTTCTACGTCGGGTTGCAAGTATTTGTTCTTTGTGAGCAGGGGTTGTTTACGTGGTGTTGCGTAGTCCTCCTACTGGTTTGATAACCTTGGTCTCATCACTGAGGGAAATACCTACCATTGCTATGCTGCATCATCCCTTCCTCTTTGGGGAAATACCGACGTAGTTCAAGCAAACATCAAGCAGAAAGAAGCATGCCCAGGAAATTAATGCGTGCGTAGGGAGGCCCTTTGCTCAAAGAAGCATCTATCATTTTTTCTTTATTTCTACACCTTCTCACAGCTTTGTCTTAGTTATAGTCTTTTGAATCATTTAGATGTGTAAACATGCTGAACTTAAGTGCTTGTGAATGTTAGCTAGTATGCATACCGTATCTTGTGAAGCTTAGTTTAGTGTGAATGTTAGCGTGTCAACCTTTACAATCTATGTATATTGTGGGCATGTTATTTGACCCCTCATTTTGCTGCGCTACGACTAGTGTGAGTGTCTGCATGCAGTACACCATCGTCTAATTTGGTGGGTGCCAAGCCGGACCGAAAAGGAGCTATAACTTTTTTTCAAGTTGAAAAATGTTACCGATTGAGGAGCCATAATTAAGCTGGAGGCATCTCTTTTTTTATTTCGAATGGGCAATAAGCTGGAGAGCTGGAGAGTGTATCTAATGCGCTGCCTCTAGTGTTAAGGCCCTCCAGTACGAAACACGGGCAGCCGACTGGGCCGATACAAAAGCCTATCCATCTTAAAGCCCATTTGTTTTTGTTTTTTGCGAGGAAAAGCCCATATTTCTTGAAGAGGGGGCGATCCCAGAAAAAACCTCCTTCCTCCTCGCTTCCAGTTATACTACAGCTCGCTGGACTCTCCCGCTTCTGTCGCACCCCAATTCCCCCCGCTCCCCATCTTCCTCACTCGTACAGAAAAACCCCGCTCACCTTCTTCATCACTCGTACAGAAAACGCCTGCTCCTCTTCTTCCACTCCTACATAAAACCCCAGCCCTCCTTCTTCCCCACTCGCACTGCCACTAGGCTCGTCTCTAGCTACTCTGCTCAAACCCGTGAGCTCGGCGCGACGCCTGCAAGGAAAATGGAGTCGGCTGGCCCCAGCGCCAAGAAGATGAGCTCCCGCCAGCGGCGACGCCGGTTGTAGATCCCGCACCCGGCAGCGCGGGGAGAAGCGGCAGGCCCCCCACCGGATCTGAGGAACCTGTAGAATCTCGGGTGGACCGCATCAGTGATCTCCTGGACGCCATCCTTGGGGAGATCATCTCGCTTCTCCCCACCAAGGATTGCTGCCGCACCAAAGTCCTCTCAACTCGGTGGCGCCCTCTATGGCGCGCCACGCCCCTCAATCTCGACTGTCGTCAGCTATCTGTCGTTCATGATTTTGAACTCCTCAGAGCCACCATCTCCTCCCACCAGGGCTCCATTCAACGCCTCTGCATCCAGACACGCTACCTGCTGTCCATACCCTACAGGTTGGACGCTTGGCTAACATCCCCTGAATTCGAAAAACTCCAGCAGTTTGAGTTCTACCATTACCACGAAAGTTTCATACCACGAATCGAATACCAAGAATTTGTGCCCACACCACCGTTGTCCATCTCGTGGTTTTCCGCCTCTCTCCACACCGCCACCTTTGCCCGGTGCCATCTACCAGACGATCTAGTACAAATGCTTCGACTCCCACTGCTAAAAAAACTTTCGCTTGTGGTGGTTTATCTGTCGGAGGCCTCACTGCACATCATCATCCACTCCAGTTGCCTTGCCCTGGAGCACTTCCTGATTGTTTTGGGAATAGAAATCCGTATCAGTTGTCTCCAAATAAAGTCACCTCACCTTAAAAGTATTGGAATTTGTTTTGAAGGACAACAGCTCATCATCGAAGATGCCCCTTCACTTCAAAGGTTGCTCCTTCATTATTGTTATATACCTTCACAAATAACTGTCGTCTCTGCGCCCAAACTAGAGACCTTGGGTGTAATTCGTGATCCGTTTAATGATCACAAGTTGGTGTTTGGCTCCACACTTATTCAGGTACCGTATATTATCATCTACACATTTGTAATCATAAGCTGCATTTTTCATTTGTGCGCATAAGTTTTATATCATCTTGGAGTACACTTTGGGTACTAATATTATGTTATATGCTCAATGAAGAGTTCGTCCATGGATAGCCTATCAATGCTGCTGGATTCTGTCATGATCTTATATATCGGAATGTTTAGTTATGATCTGAACATAATTATTGGCTTGCTGCGATGCTTTCGATGTCTGGAGAATTTATATATAAAGGTGATGATTTCATGCACATTGAAAGCCCGTATATATTGCACTAGAATTAAGCGTTCAGCTATCGCTCTTTCGACATACTCTTTTTTCAGACCTTAACTGTTTTCAATCTTCATGTCTACTTAGGCACTAACACATGGAGAAAAACATATAACCATTCGGTGGCGTAATAAGCACCAAGATTTTCTCAGTTTTCATGACATTCGTTTGAGGACAATAACGATGGAAGGATATGCATCCAACCAGGCAAACAGAAGCTTTGTCACATTCTTCCTGTTGAATGCGAGGTTACTATTGTCCATGAGGCTTAAGTTTTTCAACAAGAGATTTCTCATGGACAGACATGTTGAACAGCAAAAAAAGAAGTTTCAGGTGGACAAATGGGCTTCTGAACGTGCTCGGCTTCTATTTACAACAATTTGTGGTCATGCTCCAATAATTTTTTTGGCACGGGATTTTGATTTTATGGATCAGACCGATCCATTTGTTTGTGACTGCCAAAAACAGTGGTTGGGTTAGATGTTATTGCCATGTTCAATCTGGGTTTTGTCTAAATTTGATGAACAATTAATCCTTGGGCTTTTGTACCGTTTGTAAGCTTGAGTTACATTTTGTTGCCCTCATACTCCCCTCCGTCTGCCACTACACTACCGCATCTTCCACGGCTCCTGTTCGTTCCCGTTCGAGGCCTCGCAGTCGTTCTCCGCCTTGGTTCGCTCGCTGTGCCCGCCGCCGTCTGGCGTTGTCAACATCGTCAACAACTGAGAGGAATCAGGAGATGACTGTACGTGGAGAGGCTGATAGTAGGTGTTGGTGTCAAAACCGGCAGATCTCGGGTAGGGGGTCCCGAACTGTGCGTCTAAGGTCGATGGTAACAGGAGACGGGGGACACGATGTTTACCCAGGTTCGGGCCCTCTCTATGGAGGTAATACCCTACGTCCTGCTTGATTGATATTGATGAATATGAGTATTACAAGAGTTGATCTACCACGAGATCGTAATGGCTAAAACCCTAGAAGTCTAGCTGTCTGATTATGATTGCGACTATGATTGTCTCTACGGACTAAACCCTCCGTTTATATAGACACCGGAGGGGACTAGGGTTGTACAAAGTAGGTTACATAGAAAGGAATCTTCATATCCGAACACCAAGCTTGCCATCCACGCCAAGGAGAGTCCCATCCGGACACGGGAGAGAGTCTTCTGTCTTGTATCTTCATGGCCCATCAGTCCGGCCCACATTACGTAGCCCGGACGCCCGAGGACCCCTTAATCCAGGACTCCCTCAGTAGCCCCTGAACCAGGCTTCAATGACGATGTGTCCGGCGCGCTGATTGTCTTCGGCATTGCAAGGCGGGTTCCTCCTCCGAATACTCCAAAACAGACTCCGAGCGCAGAAAATGTGTCCGGCTCTGCAAAACAAGTACCACACACAACCGCAGAGAGTATAATATTTCACGAGTCCAATCTGCTGACAATTTATACAACGCGACACCATGTTCCTGCACGGTCATTATTTCGAACCGTTTTTTAGCCTCCCACTCCATGTTTCGAGAAGCGGTTTTATTGGCACGTCTTGTCGAAGCAGAGATCATGTCCCCTTATTACGGGATTCTCATCAATACGGGCATGGGTAACCTAACCGTCCCGTTGGTATGATTCCTTGGGAATAGGCAGGTTTTGAGGCCTAGGAGGAGGCGTTTTTGATATTCATCACCTTTATAAAGGGGCACAGTCCCATCTTCCTCCTCCACGCCTTCCCCTTCCTCATCCTTTCCAGCCTCGAATTCTAGCACCCAAGGTTCAATTTATTTGTTCCGAGCCTCCTAGCCATGTCCAGACCCAGCCTTCAAGGCCAGTGGGTGGCCTCCTCTATCATAGAGGAGGATATCGTGAAGCTCTGGGCGGCAAGATACCTGACCGCGGAAATCCCCCACAGGCTCCCTGCTCAAGGGCAGGTCATTCCTACTCCCAGATCAGGCGAGAGGGTCGTATTCATCTCTCACTTCCTCCGAGGGCTAGGGTTCGCTCTCCATCCCTTCGTTCGCAGACTCATGTTTTATTACGGGCTAGATTTTCATGATCTGGCTCCGGAATCCTTTCTTCACATCTCGGTGTTCATCGTCATGTGCTAGGCCTTTCTCCGGATTCCCCCACACTTCGGCTTATGGCTCAAGACCTTCAATATGACGCCGAAGGTAGTCGATGGGAAGCAAGCGGAGTGCGGCGGTGCTACGGTGAGCAAACTCACCCATACACCTTGGCCAAAAGGCTCTTTCACGGAAACCTCCAACCTATGGCAGCGGGAGTGGTTTTACATCACTGAACCCCGTGGTGCCAAGTGGGCAGCTACACCTGCATTTCGGTCGGGCCCTCCATTACGGCTCGCATCATGGATTAATAAGGGGCTGGACTAGGGATCAATGGACGAAGTGCAGACGCTACAAAGCCGCATCCGGAGCCTCCTCAAGAAGGACACCGGCCTCATCAACGTAATCCAAGTAATGCTCGTTCGCCGGGTCCTGCCGTGCCAGCGACGGCCCCTCCGCATGTGGGAGTTCAATCCAGAAGGACCACAGACTCTTCAGCACTTCTTTGGCACGACATACAAAGGAATGTGGAAGTTATACTTCGGGACACGAAAACAGTGGCCGGATACTACCGAGGACATCGGCCTCGACTGCAACCATCCGGATACCTCGGTAGGCCCTCAACTCTCTGAACACAGCTTAGTTAAATATCTTGTAACAATATACTGAGAAAACCATCTTCGACCAGGGCTTGATCAAGAAGGCGGAAAGAATTAGGTGTTCGGCCCCTCTTCCCGAAGACTCAGCAGATCCTGCGTTAACCAGGATGCTGGCTCCGGCGCCATACCAAGTGTCGGCGAAGGGGGACAAAGAGGAGAGCAAGAAGGCCAAAGGTGGCCTCTATTCCAGAGGTGCTATGTCCGGGGAGATTGAAACTCCCTCTTCCGAGGACAAAAGAGAAGAAGAAACTGACATCCCCTCTCCCGATGGGAAGAAGAGGGCCGCCTCCGAAGATTTGGAAGCAAAGGCTCTTAAGCGAGGGAAGATGTCCCTGTCAGGTGGCTCGGGTTCCGAAGACGATGTTGTCGCGCAGTTCCTCCGTAAGGACAAGCCCTTAGCCGAATCGTAAGTGAACAGGGGTGTCCGAAACATATCCCATTACTTTCCAGTTACCAGGGTAACATTTAAAATATATGTGTTTGTAGTCCGGCACGCAGTCTTCCTCAACAGTCCTCCTCCTCGGGGGATCTTCTTCCGGAGGTGATGGAAAGCGAGATGCCTCCATAGACCTTCTCGCCCGACAGGGCGGACGACGCCGAGGTGTCATCCCGAAGGATCTCTCCCGATCAACAAGCGGTGCGAGGGATAATGAAAACTACGCCCGAAGGTGATACTTCGGCCGTCCAGAGTCCGGGGCATGCGGACCCTATGGGGACCAACAATAAAGGGCCCGGGCTATCCGGTTTACAGCCGGGGATGACTCTAGAGTCGGGTAAACATGTTCTTCCGAAGGAAGCCCGTACTCCCGCGGCCGCTCCCAGGGATCCGGGGGCGCCGGATACATTGACGGGCATGCTACAACGTGCGTCCGTTTCAGAGGAACATCGTACCTTAATGGGTATGGTAGTTGAGAGGATTTTGTCTGCGAAAAGCGGATTGAATGAATCCTTCATGAGCCTGCTAGGAGGCTTCGAGGTATGTAATGTAATATCCTCAATTGCACTTCTACGTGCAAAATGCACCTGTGTATAGATAGTAGCCCCTGAGACTCTGATTGGCTTCCGAAGGGAGGCGATCAGAGGATCAAAAAGATATTCCCAGGAAATAATCTTATGAATTGGCACACAGGCTGTTTCATCCATCACGACTGCCCCAGCTACAGAGGTTGCAAGACTGAAGCAGATACTTGATGTGGCGGATGACGACCTCACACTTATTAACAGGCGGCTCGACGGGGCGCAAGGTATGTTTTTAGGGCAGTCAGTATATGTAAGTATGATAATATGAGCATAATGCTGAAAATTGTATACTGAGATGTGCATAGCTGCAGATAATGCTGCCGCAGTTAAGGCCCTACGGGCTGAGCTTGCCCGGGCCAAGGAGCAAGCCAGGACGAGTGAGGCGGCTGCCAAGAAGGCAACTGCTAAGTTAAAGGCCGAACAGGCTGGTCGGCGTCAGTGCGAGGAGAGAATATCTACCATGACGCGCGAGCTAAAGGATGCCAATGTTCGATGCGAATTCCTCGAGAAGGATAACAAAGCTAGAACGGTCAATCTCAACAAGGCCTTACAAGTGGCAAGAGAAGCACGGTCCGAGTCTAGAGCGGCTCGGGAAGAGATCCGGCAAGCTGGGGAGATAGCGGCTGGTACGCCTTTCTTATTACAGACTAAATTCGGCGATCCAAAGTATGCCCCCCTTAATCAAATGTGCAGTTCTCCAGACGCATTCTTGGACTTGCCGAAGAGTGTCTCCGATGCGGCGCAGTTTTACCAAGCGCAAGAAGGACGTGCAACGGAGAAGCTTTTCTGGTCGCAATTCAGCATGCCGAAGCGTCCGCTGTTGCTAAACGAACAGATGGCCCAGTGGGCCGAGCTCCACAAGATATCCGGATCGGCTATGAAGGACGTCGTGGTCCGGCTGTGGCCGACTGAGCCAATTCCGAATAGTTATTTCGGTTTGGTGCAGTGACTTGTTGATGCGGTGCCGCGTATCGACGCTGTGAAGCGGTCAATGTGCATTGAGGGTGCACGGATGGCCTTTGCCCGCGTCAAGACGTACTGGGCGAAGATGAAGGCCACCGATATTGCAGCGAAGAGTCCACCCGAGGGCAAGGACCATCACACGCCAGAGCATTATTT
This sequence comes from Thinopyrum elongatum, assembly GCA_011799875.1. Lineage (NCBI taxonomy): Eukaryota > Viridiplantae > Streptophyta > Magnoliopsida > Poales > Poaceae > Thinopyrum > Thinopyrum elongatum. The sequence continues at coordinate 371,215,902 of CM022300.1, read as the reverse complement.
TGAGGACGTCCTAGAGGGTGCCCGCTTGATAGAGGGTCAGTGCTCGAAAAATATGATGTTCGAGTGAGTATACCAAATTTGTAAAAACAATATTATGATATATTAAGGCCATATTTTATACTTTTGCCTGAAAGTTTTGGTGCCTCCTGTGCGGCCGTTCTTAGTATAATCTGAAAGTTTGCCACCAGTCGGCTTCAGCCCCCTCGCATATAATACGGCGGTGTTCGGAAAAGCCATTGATCACTCTTGACCCAACGTCTTGGTCCATGAAGGAGGTGTCAATGCGGCGAACTAGGCAATCGGACTATAAGGCTTTAACACTTTCACTTAGCCATAGGAGTTTGACGGTGGGTCTACGATATAGCCCCTGGTATGTACGCGTTTACCCGAATACGGTGCATTACATAGGTGACCAGAAGAACGGTCCTTCGTGTAATACGGAAAGAATCGCTAAAGATTCTGATGAGTCATCGAGTGGTTGACCAGCTCTCGCCGCATCATGACAGTCAGTTTTCGGCTTTCTCTACTGAGGTGCTCATCCGGATAAGCCAGGACACAATCGCAGTAGTTCTCCCTTTACTACCCTAGCCGATATAGCGAAACATAAGGTAGTAAGCACAGGAGCCGGGCAACCCATTTATTGACCAAAGACATGATTCGGAGCTGATGCATATAAGGCCAAAACTCGTGACGCCGAAGTCTGCTGAAAAGCTGTTCAGACTTTTCGGCAACTCATGTGTTGCCGTGTCGAGCCCCTGGCAATTTGTGCCAAGGTGCGTTCGAGAAACAACCGAAGAAGCAAAATTCAGTACGTAGAAAAAGCGAATACTGAATACGGGTTATGTTCACTGGAATCTGATTGACACGTCAAACACAATTTTACAGATTATAACGCCCCTACCCGGATTATTTAACATGCCGGGGGCCGAGGGCTGAGGAAAAAAGGCACTTTACAGGTTTAAAATAAAGAGTGCGGTCTTACTAAAATCGTTAGGACCTCCTGTCGCACGTCTGCGCTGCCTTGCCTCAGTTAAAGGACTCCTTGGTAGGAATAGCCTTTGGTTATTTATACGAAGCCGGACTTTAGAAAAAGTCCGGAAGACGACCAGGCTTTGAATCACCTGTTGTAAAAGATAAAAAAAGTTAGAAAAAGTAAAAAGACTATGAGGGTGCGGACCGCATTGTAGGCCTGTCCGTACTGTGCCTCCGCCGATGACCATGGTATTTTAAGTGCATAATAATGTGTGCGCGGTATAAAATTCACGGCTATACAGGGCGGACGATGGAGGCCGAACTGCTAATCCAACTCTGAGATTGATCGGTCCTGTTTAGTAGAGACCGGCGGCTTGATGGCCGATGAGGTATGCATCTTGATAAGGCCACTTTGTACTTCGGCTGCAGTAGCCATGGTACGCTCCTCTGTACGGAGGGAGCATTCCGTATTTCCATTTATTGTGATGACGCCGAGTGGACCGGGCATCTTAAGATTGAAATAGGCGTAATGTGGAACCGCATTAAAATGAGTAAAAGCGGTACGCCCGAGTAGTGCGTGGTAGCTGCTGCGGAACGGGACAATATCGAAGGTTAAGCCTTCGCTTCTAAAGTTGTTCGGCGAGCCGAAAACGACTTCCAATGTAATTGAGCCCGTGCAGCGAGCTTCTACGCCTGACACTGCTCCCTTGAAGGTAGCTGTGCTGGGCTTGATTCGTAAAGGGTCAATGCCCATTTTGCGGACAGTGTCTTGGTAGAGTAGATTAAGACTACTGCCGTTGTCCATAAGGACTTTCGTGAGATGGAACCCATCGATAATTGGATCGAGGATCAGAGCTGCCGAACTGTCGCGACGGATACTGGCTGGGTGGTCCTTGCGATCAAAAGTGATCGGGCAGGCCGCCCATTGGCTTAACTTTGGGGTGCCTGGCTCTATGGCATTGGAGTCCTGTGGTGCGCGCTTGCGCTCCTCTGTAGGGATGTGCGTCACGTATACCATGTTGACTATTTTTACTTCGGGGGGAAATTGCTTTTGACCCCCGGTGTTCGGCTGGCGAGTCTCTTCGTCATCGCTATCACTGGGCGCCCCTTCCCCTTGTGTTCGGCGTTAAGCTTACCGGCTTGTTTGAAGATCCAACAGCTTCTGTTGGTGTGATTGGCTTGTTTATTGGGGGTGCCATGAATCTGGCAGGGTCGGTCCAGTATCTTGTCTAAATTGGATGGTCCGTCTCTGTTTGCCTTGAATGGCGTTTTCCGTTGACCGGTTTTGGAGCCGCTGAATCCGGCGTTTACCGCCGTGTCTTGCGTTCCTTCATTATTATTTCGACGTTTGTGTTTATGGCGTCGTGGCTTGCCGTTGCCGTCTCGAACTTCGGAAGTGCCCGGATCACTGGTGTTGTTATTACTACGAGTGAGCCAGCTATCTTCTCCCGTGCAAAAGCGGGTCATCAGAGCGGTAAGGGCTGCCATGGATTTTGGTTTTTCTTGACCGAGGTGGTGGGCAAGCCATTCATCTCGGACGCTATATTTAAAGGCCGCGAGGGCTTCGGCGTCCGGACAATCGACAATTTGGTTCTTTTTAATTAGGAACCTATTCCAGAGCTGCCTGGCTGACTCTCCGGGCTGCTGGATGATGTGACTTAGGTCGTCGGCATCCGGAGGCCGGACATATGTAACTTGGAAGTTATCGCGGAAGGCGTCTTCCAAGTCTTCCCAGCTGCCAATGGAGCTCTCTGGGAGGCTGTTCAGCCAGTGCCGCGTCGGTCCCTTTAATTTTAGTGGGAGGTATTTGATGGCGTGGAGGTCATCACCGCGGGCCATGTGGATATGGAGAAGGAAATCTTCAATCCATACTGTGGGATCTGTTGTCCCATCATATGATTCGATATTCATGGGTTTAAACCCTTCCAGGAATTCGTGTTTCATTACTTCATCAGTGAAGCAAAGGGGGTGTGCGGCGCCTCTATATCGGGGCAAGTCGCGGTGGAGCTCGGATGGAGTTCGTCGGCAGTTTTTGGCCCGGGCGTGGTTATGTTTGTCACGTCTGGCCTGATAGCCGTCGTCGCGCGCCAGGGCATGCCCCCGCGATCCGTAGATTGATCTGGACTGACCTACTCTATTGTCCAGGTCCTGCCGCAGGTCGTATGTATGGCCCTGGGCTGTTATGTCTCTGCTTTTGCGGCGAGGTAGTATGGGCTGGTGTTCGGCTTGAGTTGCCGCTTTGTCCCGGCCACGTGGTGGTCGGACAGCCGCATTATGTGTTGATGGCATGGGCTCAAGTGCCTCGTCGTTGAATTGGGGTAGCAGTTTATGCCTCGGGTAACTTTTAATGGGGCACTCGAGTCCGTATTCCTCTGTTGCCAGGACATCAGTCCATCTGTCATTGAGTAGATCTTGATCAGCTTGAAGCTGCTGCTGTTTCTTTTTCAGGCTCCTCGCAGTGGCTATTAGCCAGCGCATAAAGCGCTCCTGCTCGACGGGTTCCTCAGGCACGATAAAGTCTTCGTCGCCGAGGCTCACCTCATCCTCGGAGGGTGGAAGGTAGTTGCTATACTCTGAGTCTTCGTTTATGGCCTGTTCATCAGGGCTGGCTTGCCCATCTTCCCTATCGTCCTGTTCGAAAGTCGGCTCGACGGGATCTTCTTTGTCTTCGGCTTCATCCGGAGTATTGTTTTCTCTCGTGCCGGTATTGCTGTCTTTTCCACGGCGTGATTTAGAGCGGCGCCGCTGATGTCGGTACTTTGGCCGTGTCTCAGGAAGTGTATCCTCGACTGGATCTTTCTTGTTATCGCCGTTATTCTCTTTGGGGGTATCCACCATGTACATGTCATACGAGGAGGTGGCTGTCCAGCGCCCGGTAAACGGCGGGTTTTGGGCCTGCTCCTCTCCGGCATCGTCGTCCATACAGTCGATGTCTTCGGAGTCGTAATTGAGCATGTCGATTAAGTCTTCGACACTGGCAATGAAGTGGGAGGTGGGTGGGAAACGAAATTCTCCATCATCAGCCTCCAGTTCAAACCGGATATAGTTCGGCTGTGAGTCCCCCGCTAAGGAGAGGATTTTTAGTGAGTTTAGCACATCACCCAAGGTGAGTGCCGGAAGATGTCCGGGGAGCTGAACTCGACGATTGGCGCCCGATCAAGCTCGATGGGCGTGGACGCACGCGGTTCAGAACCTGTGGCCGGAGACGAATCCGAGGTTCCGATGACACAGATCCCGTTTGAAGTTGGGTCCGTGTGCGGCTCCAACGCTGCTGAGTCTGTGTGCGGCTCCAACGCCGCGGAGTCTGCGACTTCCGCGGCGGGGTTGAGCTTCCCGTCCTCGGATGGCGCAATCTGCTCTGGATCTAGGGCCAGAGCAGTTACAGGAGCTATCTCCCGGGTATGGTCCGATGACAGATTTAGATCATGTTCATCGCGGTGGCAGGGAGCGGCTGCCATGGGCTCGAATCCGTCGAAGATCAAGTCTCCGCGGACATCAGCAATGTAGTTCAAGCTTCCAAACCTGACCTGATGGCCAGGGGCGTAGCTGTCGATCTGCTCTAGATGGCCAAGCGAGTTGGCCCGCAGTACGAAGCCACCAAATACGAAGATCTGTTCGGGGAGAAAGACCTCCCTCAAGGCAGCATCGTTGTGGATGATTGATGGAGCCATCGAGTCTTCTAGCGACGACACAGCGGAACTCTCAATGAAAGCACCAATGTCAGTGTCAAAACCGGCAGATCTCGGGTAGGGGGTCCCGAACTGTGCGTCTAAGGTCGATGGTAACAGGAGACGGGGGACACGATGTTTACCCAGGTTCGGGCCCTCTCTATGGAGGTAATACCCTACGTCCTGCTTGATTGATATTGATGAATATGAGTATTACAAGAGTTGATCTACCACGAGATCGTAATGGGTAAAACCCTAGAAGTCTATCCTGTCTGATTATGATTGCGACTATGATCGTCTCTACGGACTAAACCCTTCGGTTTATATAGACACCGGAGGGGACTAGGGTTGTACAAAGTCGGTTACAGAGAAAGGAATCTTCATATCCGAACGCCAAGCTTGCCATCCACGCCAAGGAGAGTCCCATCCGGACACGGGAGAGAGTCTTCTGTCTTGTATCTTCATGGCCCATCAGTCCGGCCCACATTACGTAGCCCGGACGCCCGGGGACCCCTTAATCCAGGACTCCCTCAGTAGGGACCCACCAGGGTCATGGCATTACGCAAGCAGGTGCCTTGTTATTACAAGCCAAAAAAATACTTCCTCCTAATTGTTTGACAACTAGGTCCCACGCCATTGTCAATGTAGTCAATAAACGAGAAAATTACACAATGAGCGGCTAACACCAGGGACCCAGCAACTCACCTAGTTTTTTTTTGAGAAGAAGCAGCTCGCCCAGTTGTTTTTTAGTTTTAGAGACGGAGCTCAATTGCGCGCTGTGCGGGGGCTGTGGCCCGTCTAGCCCATGCTTACGCTTTTATTTAAGCACATGATGAGCCCAGTTGATATCTTTTTTCTTTCTGAAAATGGCTAGCCCAATTCTATTTTTTTTGGAGAATACCCGACCGAGGCCTACTTGCTTTTCTCAGCCCTGCTGGGCTGCAAACCTTTCAAGACGAGGAGGAATGTATTCGGCTTCCCCAGAAAATGGGCTATGCGTAGTAAGAAATGGGCTGTAAATTTTTAAACCAAAGCCAACCGGCAATTACATTGAAATATCATTTTTTCTGGATTTCAAGATTTTAAATTTCATTCATTTTTTTGTGGAGAAATTTTTTTGAATTTTATTTTGATATAATTTTTAAAAATTTATTTTTAACGTGACTCAAAATTTCGTGATTAAAAGAGTTCGGACCCCACCAAAATATGCAAAAATTTGTTAAATTTTTTAGCAGTGCCCAAAATATGGTCTGTAATGCTAATAAAAAGAATATGGGCTTCAAAATATCCTTAAGAATTAGCAAATGGGCTGTAAATTATTGAAAATAATGGCAAATGGGATGTATGCTGTTTTCTACAGATTTGGAGGCTGACTTCTGGGCCTACTAGGTTGACGATGACGCTGTCCTAAAATAAATTTTGACGCGTATGCAAGGCTTTGTCAACTTAGTCAACATAGAGCAGTGACTATTGGATGTCCATCCAACGGCCGTTGTGCTTCTTCAATCTCTGATCTTCCTGCTCCAGCCGCCCAAACCAGCGCTGGCGGGACTGCCTCCTCCCTCCTCCCGTGGCCAGTTGTGCTGCCGCCAGGCCATCCCTCTACCCACCCGCACATCCTATTATTTTCCAGCAACGCCAGCCTCACCCCGCAGCCGACCAGTCAGCCCTCGTACTCCCCTCAGCGTGGGCATCCACTTCTGTGGCTTCGTTGGCTCCGGGTCGTTCCTTTCCTGGGCCTCGCCCTCGTCCATCGCGTTTGTGCTCTCGGCGCGGCGTGGTCAACATGGTCAACAAACAACAGCCATCGGAAGAGGGATGTAAGTGGAGAGGCTGACAGTAGGGACCCACACAAGCAAGTGCCTCCTTATTACGTGAAAAAAATGATTGCTCCTGCTGACAGCTGGGACCCACCAGCTGTATCTTCGCATGGAACTTAGTGCCTCCTTGTTATGCGAAAAAAACTATTCCTCCCGATGACAGCTGGGACCCGGCAGATTTGGTGGCTGACTTGTGGGCCTACCAAGCTGACGCATACGCAGGGCTTCGTCAACTTAATCAACAAATGATTCTAGCAGCTGGACCGTTGGATGTTAATCCAACAGCCGTGCTGCTTCTTCAACCTCTGTGCTCGCTCCTGTCTCCCGTGGGTGGCAGTACTGCCGCGCACCCGAACCAGTCAAGTTTCCCACTATTCTCCATCTGCGACTCCACTACCGCGTCTTCCCCATCTCCGGATCATTCCAGTCTGGGGCCTCGCTGTCGTCCATCGGCCTTGGTGTGCTCGGCACGGTGTGGTCAACGTGGTCAACAAACGAGAGTCATCGGAAGATGACTGTACGTGAGAGGCTGACAGTGGGGACGCACCACGCCCATGGACGCATGCATGCAGCTACATACTTTTTACCCTGAAAAATAATGTTTTCTCCCCCTGACAGCTAGGACCCACTAGCTACATCTTCGCACACAACGAAGTGTGTCCTTATTACGGGCAAAAAAATGAATTCCTCCCCCTGACAGCTGGGACCCATCAGCTATATCTTCGCACGCAAGGAAGTACCTCCTTATCCTCCCTGACAGCTAGGACCAACCAGGTCGAACTGTACGTAGGGTTGTCTCTCTGGTAGCGAACGTGTACGTACATACTGGTCGATCGGTCTCTCTACAAGGATGAACAGTGGCCGAGCAAGGAGCGGCACGTGTGACGTAGCAGTTGTGGCAGTCCTGTATAAATCATGTACACGTACGTACATACAGGTAGGTTCTTGAATGTGTACACGCGCATACTTACGGCCAGGGTCATGTACATGGAGAGGAAACGGACGGCAGCGACGTTGTCCAGTTCATCGGCAGCTAACCGGCTCGGTCAGAACGGAGGAAACAGCGTCGTGTTCACCGGGAGCCAAGTGACTGGGTCGGAACGCGTCCTGTTCAGCGAGAGCGAAGCCACTGGGTCAAAACGCGTCCTGTTCATCGGGAGCCAACCTGTTTGGATGGAACAGCTGGAACGGGGTCTGGCGTACCGCAAAACGGAGGAAAATGGCCTTCTGTTCGACCGCGTATGGTCGAAACGGGGTCCTGTTCATCGGGAAGAGTCTGGCATACCCCAGTCCGGACGAAACGGCCTTCTGTTCGAGTGCCTTTGGTCGAAACGGGGTGCTGTTGATCGGGAGGGGTGTGGCGTACCGCAAAACGGAGGAAACAGACTTGTGTTGGAGCACCTACGGTCGAAACAGGGTCCTGTTCATCGGGAGGGGTGTGGCGTACCGCAAAACGGGACTCCACGGGCTACTGTTCATCCACCGTCTACTGCCTTGCTCCAGCCTCCACCTGCTACTGTTCATCCACCGTCGACTTCCTCCAACCTCCACCAGCTAATGTTCATCCACGGGGTCCTGTTCATCCAGCCTCCACCGGCTACTGTTCAACCAGCCCTCCACGGGATCCTGTTCATCAACCCTCCACCGGCTACTGTTCATGGAGCCTCCACGGGGTCCTGTTCATCCACCCTCCAGCGGCCTCCTCGATCGGGGTCTTGTTCATCCAACGGCAACGGCCTACTAGCTACTACCACGGGGTCCTGTTCATCCAACCCCACCGGGAACTGTTCATCCAACCCCCAACAACGGTCACTGTTCATTAAGAGGCAGTAGGTTCGATCGGCTTCAGTTAGCAGCAGTATCGAAGGAATCGCTCGATCGGCTTCAGTTAACAGCCAGGGATCGATCGATCGCTCTGGTTCAGTAACGCGTAGCCAGTGCAATCGCTCGGGTTCAGTAAGGAAACGCCTCGCTCGGGTTAAGTTAGAGCCCAACACCTCGCACACACGCGCGTACGTGTACGAGAGAAACGTGCAATCCCTCCGTGCATCGCTCGGCCCCGACCAGCCACCGTAACCAGGAACTCCCCGATATTTTCCCCGCCCTCGCTTCTACCACGATTTTTTCCGTCATGGACGACCCAAAGAATGTCATGCAGCTGCGTCTCCGGCCCGCCCAGGACAAAAAGCCCATTTTCTGTCATGATTTTTTGTCATAGAAGTAGGAGCCCACAACATCTATGATGATACCGGGTTTTGTCATAATTATCGTCATAGAAGTGTCATAAGCATGACAGAAAAAAAAATCGTTCGGCCCAAAATGTCACGGATGTGTCTTTTTTTTGTAGTGGCTGCCAGGGAGACAACCCGTAAGTTTTAGAGAGTCATTTTATTCTGTTGAGTGCTTTTATAAAGTTAAAAACAAAAAAATATAGAGGGGAACTTAAAACTTCACAAAAGGAAAAGTGAAAGTGAGAAGGACGAGCACCGAGGAAGCGGGAGCATGCCTTGAACTTTGTTCATGCCCATGGAAACTTTGTGAATCTTGAATTACAAAAACTTTTCAACAAAAATAATTATCCCCTTGTACAAATCCATTGTATTATAAAAATAATGTGCCAAGATTTGCCTTTAGGATGATTAGATTGCTTGTTGGTGTGGTGTAAAAACAGAAACTTTAGCTGTAGTACGTGATTTTACATTTTTTTTTACTGGAACATCAAAAGTTTCTAAAACTTTTTTTACAGTATTTCTATTTTTTTTTGTCCTAATTTTTTAGAATTATTGGAGTACCAGAAGTATGGTGAATGTTCATATTACTACAGACTATCGTGTTTAAGACAGATTCTGTTTTTGATGCATTGTTTTGCTTGTTTTGATGAAACTATCGATTTTTACCGGTGGTATAAGCCATGGAAAAGTTATAATACAGTAGCCACAATGCAAAAACAAAATATGAATTGGTTTGCAACAGTACTTAAAGTACTGATTTGCATTATTATACTAACGGATCTCACTAGTTTTCTGTTGAGTTTTCTGTGGATGAAGTGTTCAAAGATCGAGGAGGTCTTGATATGAGGAGAAGGAGGAGAGGAAAAAGCTCAATCTTGGGGATTTCGAAGGCACCCCAAGTAAATATTCAAGGAGACTCAAGTGTCTAAGCTTGGGGATGCCCCGGAAGGCATCCCATCTTTCTTCAACAAGTATCAGTATGTTTTCATTTTTGTTTCGTTCATGTGATATGTGTAAATCATGGAGTGTCTTTTGCATTTAGTTTTCACTTTTGTTTTATGCACCATGCTGGTATGAGATAATCCATGGTTGATTTATAGAATGCTCATTGCACTTCACTTATATCTTTTGAGTATGGCTTTATAGAAATCTTCATGTGCTTCACTTATATCATTTGAAGTTTGGATTGCCTGTTTCTCTTCACATAGAAAACCATTATTCGTAGAATGCTCTTTTGATTCATTTATATTTATTAGAGCTTGGTCTTTTATAGAAAGAATTAAACTCTCATGCTTCACTTATATCTATTTAGAGAGTTAACAGGAATTGGTCATTTGCATGGTTAGTCATAAGATCCTACATAAAACTTATGGATCACTGAATATGATATGTTTGATTCCTTGCAATAGTTTTGCGATATAGAGATGGTAATCTATGGGAGGTACTAGTAAATGGTTGTGGTTAGTAAGAATATTGGTGTTAAGGTTTGTGATTCCCAAAGCGTGCACGTATAGTCTCTCGTTATGCTATGAAGTTGGAGCATGATTTATTATTGATTGTCTTCCTTATGAGTGGCGGTCGGGGACGAGCGATGGTCTTTTCCTACCAATCTATCCCCCTAGGGGCATGCATAGTAGTACTTTGCTTTGAGGGCTAATAAACATTTGCAATAAGTATATGAGTTCTTTATGACTAATGTGAGTCCATGGATTATACACACTCTTACCTTTCCGCAATTTGCTAGCCTCTACGGTACCGTGTATTGCCCTTTCTCACCTCGAGACATGGTGCAAACTTCGCCGGTGCATCCAAACCCCGTGATATGATACTCTCTATCACACATAAGCCTTATTATATCTTCCTCAAAACAACCACCATACCTACCTATTCTGGCCCTTCCATAGCCATTCCGAGATATACTGCCATGCAACTTCCACCGCTTCTATTTTGATGACTTGAGCATTCATTGTCATATTACTTTGCATGATCGTAAGATAGCTAGCATGATATTTACATGGCTTGTTCATTTTTTTATATCGTTGTTATGCTACATCATTGCACATCCTGGTACACTGCCAGAGGCATTCATATAGAGTCATATTTTGTTATAGGTATCGAGTTGTAAGTAAATAGAAGTGTGATGATCATCAATTTTCATTATTAGAGAATTACCCCAGTGAAGAAAGGATGATGGAGACTATGGTTCCCCCACAAGTCGGGATGAGACTCCGGACAAAGAGAGAGAAAAAAGAGAAAAAAAAGAAAAAAAGAAAAAAAGAAAAAGAAAAGACAAAGAGAGAAGGGGCATGCAAATACCACACTTGTGCTTCAAAGTAGCACCATGTTTTCCATATACAGAGTCTCCTGTGTTGTCACTTTCATATACTAGTGGGAATTTTTCATTATAGAGTTAGATACACACCCACTTAATTTTCATATTGAGCTTTCATACACTTATAGCTCTTAGTGCATTCGTTGCATGGCAATACCTACTCCTCACATTGATATAAATTGATGGGCATCTCCATAGCCCGTTGGTTAGCCGCGTCGATGTGAGACTTTCTTACTTTTTTGTCTTCTCTATATTTACCCCTATCATTATACTCTATTCCACCCATAGTGCTATATCCATGGCTTGCGCTCATGTATTGTGTGAGGGTTTAAAAAGCTGAAGCGCATTTAAAAGTATGAACCAATTGCTCGACTTGTCATCGGGGTTGTGCATGATAAATACTTTGTGTCAAGAAGACAGAGCATGACAAGACTATATGATTTTGTAGGGATAGCTTTCTTTAGCATCGATATTTTGAAAGACATGATTTTTTGTTGGGATGCCTGAGTATTGATGTCTTCATGTCAAATTATAGGCTATTGTTTTGAATCACTCATGTCTTAATATTCATGCCATGATTAGACATATGATCAAGTTTATGATAGGTAGCATTCCACATCAAAAATTATCTTTTTTATCATTTACCTACTCGAGGACGAGCAGGAATTAAGCTTGGGGATGCTGATACGTCTCCATCGTATCTATAATTTTTGATTGTTTCATGCCAATATTATAAAACTTCACATATTTTTGGCAACATTTTATATGATTTATTGGACTAACCTATTGATCCAGTGCCCAGTGCCAGTTCCTGTTTGTTGCATGTTTTTTGTTTCATAGAATATCCATATCAAACGAAGTCCAAACGTGATAAAAAATTATGTAGATTTATTTTGGAATATATGTGAATTTTGGGAGTTGGAATCAGCGCAAACGGGGGCCCACAGCCACCACAAGACACCTGGGTGCACCAGATAGCCCAGGCGTGTTGTGGTGGGTTGTGCCCTCCTCGTACGTTAGTTGGAGCTCTACTTCGGGTGCAAGGATGCTTATATCCGAAAAAAAACTGTGTTAAAATCTTAGCGCAATCGGAGTTATGGATCTCCGGGAATATAAGAAACGATTTTCGGCCAGAAAACAGGAACGCGAAACAGAAGAGAATAGAGAGATAGATCCAATCTCGGAGGGGCTCCTGCCCCTCTGCCACCATGGAGGACATGGACCAGAGGGGGAACTCGCCTCCCATCAAGGGGGGAGGCCAAGGAAGAAGAAGAAGGAGGGGGCTCTCTCCCCTCTCTCTCGGTCGCGTCGGAGTGCCGCCGAGGCAAGGATCGTGACGGCGATCTACATCAACAATCTTGCTACCATCAACACCAGCTCTCTCCCCACTTTGTAGTGGTGTAACACCTCTTCTCCCCGCTGTAATCTCTACTGAAACATGGTGCTCAACACTATGTATTATTTCCCAATGATATGTGGTTATCCTATGATGTTTGAGTAGATCCATTTTGTCCTATGGGCTAATTGATGATCGTGGTTGGTTTGAGTGTATATTTTATTATGGTGCTATCCTACGGTGCCCACCGTATCGCGCAAATGTGAGGGGTCTCTGCTGTAGGGTGTTGCAATACGTTCATAATTTGCTTGTTGTCGATTGCCGGAGTGACAGAAGCATGAACACGAACAAGTGGGTTGTTGCGTATGGGAGTAAAGAGGACTTGATACTTAATGCTATAGTTTGGTTTTACGACCTTAATGATCTTTAGTAGTTGCAGATGCTTGCTAGAGTTCCAATCAGAAGTGCATATGATCCAAGTAGAGAAAGTATGTTAGCTCATGCCTCTCCCTCATATAAAATTGCAAGAATGATTACCGGTCTAGTTATCAATTGCCTACGGACAAATGACTTTCTTGTTGACAAAAGCTATCAACTTTTATTACCTTGCAATTTATTTCTAGTTTTTATTCTCGCAAAGTTATTGTACTTTTATTCTTGCAAAATAGTTTTATACTTGTTCTAGGTAAAGCAAACGTCAAGTGTGCGTAGAGTTGTATCGGTGGTCGATAGAACTTGAGGGAATATTTGTTCTACCTTTAGCTCCTCATTGGGTTCGACACTCTTATTTATCGAAAAAGGCTATAAACGATCCCCTATACTTGTGGGTTATCAAGGCCTTGCCCTCTTCCATGTCCAAGGAGCCAATCATCATCGATATCTCCGACGATGAGGAGTAGCTTGTATTATTAGCTCACTATAAGGACCTATGTTCAGTTTGCTGGCTACGCCGGTTAAGCATGCTCGGTTTACCCATTGCATGTGCTGCTCCTGCATTTCCTTAACAAATTCTAGTGAATTGTCCTATCTACTTTTACCATGTAATCTGTTGCTCTAGTGTATATGTTCTATATGTCGTGCAATGTGGTGCTCACTTATTAACTGTTTGGTTAATTAGTTGTCGTGTTCACTTAACTGTTTGGTTCAATTCTGCAAATGCGATGTTCAATTCTTTAGGGTGCAATTTTGTATTGTCTTCCATGTGAGAAATAAATTGAATTTATCTTTACAAAATACATGAGAAACAAATACAATTGCTTTATTTCCAAGTTGTCAAGCATGCTTGGTTTGGTTAACTGTCTAATCTTCTAGTATGTTATATATTGTGCAATGTGGTGCTCAGTTAACGTTTGGTTCATTTGTTGTGGTGTTTAGTTAACTGCTTGGTTCAATTCTGCAATGCGATGTTCAATTGTTGTGGACGCATTTTGTTATTGTATACCATGTGAGAAATAAATCGAATTTGGCTGTACTAAATACATGAGAAACAAATACAATTGCTATATTTCCAAGTTGTTAAGCATGCTTGGTTTTGTTAACTGTCTGATCTTCTATTAGGAGTATGTTATATTGTGCAATGTGGTGCTCAGTTAACGTTTGGTTCATTTGTTGTGGTGTTTAGTTAACTGTTTGGTTCAATTCTACAATGCGATGTTCAATTGTTGTGGGTGCATTTTGTTATTGTATACCATATGAGAAATAAATCGAATTTGAATGTACTAAATACATGAGAAACAAATACAATTGCTATATTTCCAAGTTATTAAGCATTCTTGGTTTGGTTACTGTCTGATCTTCTATTAGGAGTATGTTATATTGTGCAATGTGGTGCTCAGTTAATGTTTGGTTCATTTGTTGTGGTGTTTAGTTAACTGCTTGGTTCAATTCTGCAATGCGATGTCCAATTGTCGTGGGTAGAATTTTGTATTGTTGTGCATGTGAGGAATAAATCGAATTTGGCTGCACTTAATACATGAGAAACATGTACAATTGCTATATTTCCTAGTTCTTAATCGTTCTTGGTTTGGATAAATGGTTTTCCTATGTGGCTCGAATTAATCTGATGAATCCGCAATGTGCTTATTTTTCATCAACATTTTTTACTGATAGCATGCGAACCCTCACTTAACCTGATCACTAACTACCTTATATCTGTTGCAGGGAAACAATGGGAAGCACTGAGGTTTACAATCGAGGTTTGCACATGCATGGTCCTTTGTCTAATAGCACATTATTGTGCAATTGCAGGAACCATTCTAATATTTAGGTTTTTAACAATTTGGTCTGGCACATGTAGGTCCTGCTGTCAGAGGTTTTGACCCACTGTTCAACCCTTTTTGCATATGGGGAAATGAGTTGTCCATGAATATCAGTCAAGTCAAGAAACTCAGAAAGATTGTTAGGATAAATAAATTAGCAACAAAAAACAACAAGATCTTTGTCTGCACAATGAAGAAGACATCAGTTCACTACAGGATGGTAGTAACTGTTATACCTTGTCTTTTTAATTCCTTTGCGCCATTTCAAATCTAGAGAAGATATTTATGCATATCCTTGTTTTCAGGCCTTTCCAAAAGTCAACTGATGATTACCTCTCAAACCACCTGTATGGTCAAGAGCCGAGGAAAGTATTCATACAACACCCACGGTTCAATATTGAAGTGTTGCTAAAGAGGACAAAGGATGGACGGTCAATCATCCACAGGCACTGGCCTAAAGTTGCAAAGACCTTCAACATCAATGAAGGCTCAATATACGCCTTCCGCTTCAGCAGTTTTCCAGATGAGATTCATCTGTCTATGTACCGTCTATGATGCTAATTTCAAAAGGTTATAGATGTTGCGTGTGAAACTTTGTGCTGGTGCAGTTGTGTAATGGGGTAGCTGAGTGCTGAAGCTATATGATGTTGTACTCTGATGTATTTCAATTATGAAATCCTACTTCCTTAATACGAAAATGAAATATATTGTGTTCTTAATATGAAATGTCAATTAGATGAATAAATGGATTATTAATAATAGGCCAATTAGCCTGCTAATGGCCAATTAGCCTGCTAATTGGGTTTTTCTATTGCAAACGGTTATTGAGAAAACACCGTGGGCGATGACCTCAGGCAACGCACACAGTTTCTAGGAATAAACCGTGTTGGATCAATGAACAATCACACATGACTTCCTCTTGAAAACTGTTTGTGTTAGGCCACCTTGCGCAAACGTTTACCACATAAAAAGTGTGTGTGACGGACAGCCTATGCCACACAGTTTCTTCTACGCACCGTGTGTGATGCATTCAGCAACGCAAATGATAAAATTGTTATTATCGTCTGCAATGGCAATGCTATCACAAACAATTTAATGGGGAAAATTGTGTGTGATTTACCTACGAACGGAAACATTTTCCTTGGAGTGACTGTGTGGGATGTATATACAAATGGAAACGTACTTCTTGGATTAACTGTGTGGGATGTACATAGTAACAGAAACGCATTCCTTGGATTGACTGTGTGGAATGTACATACGAAAGGAAACGTTTAGCCAGGACTAACTGTGTGGGATATACTTACGACCGGAAACGATTTGGCATGTATAATTGTATTTTTTTAACACAATTGTATGTATAACCGTATTTGATTGCTCGCCCGTCGCACATGACCTCATTTTGCCCAGCGTGTGTGACTGGAGGGCCTATCCCCAATGATTTCTGGGTCGTGTGGGAAGGACCCCCCCTATCGCCCACACTCACTTTGCGATGGTTCAAAATGACGTCGCGGAAAGGGGTTAAAAACCGTTTGTATAGCACCTCGATGTACCAGTGTGAATTAGGCTTTTGCCCCTTGTAAAGAATTATGTAGCTTTGTGCCTGCAGATATATGTAAACTTGAAGCAGAGTGAAGGCAGATTTAAATAAGGATTGAGTGAAATGGTGACGTGTAACTAAACAACATGAAAATAAACTAAAGGCAAGGATGGTAAATAACGGTGAAACAACAGAATTAAAAAGGCCTTCTCAGGGAGTCTGGAATCCCCATTGGTATGTTTTGAGTACTACTATGTATACACATAGCATGGGTCGGATACTTGAGCCACTGTTGACGATTATGCTGGGCGGAGTCGTGTACAGAACACATTCTACTCATGGTAGACTTTGTGCCACACAAGCCACCATCACAGTATCCCCTTGAGGGTTACAACTCATGATAATTAAGGCTTTCCCCGTGGATACGGCCTCACTAAGGGTTCTCCATGATCCCCGGTCACCTGTAAAGGTTAGGAGCAGTAGGCTTTTACTGTCACCTCGAATTACCTCCACATCCTAAACCTATGCAAAGACAGTGATATACTTCATGGCCAATAAAGGCACAAATGATGAGTGGGGCCCCTTCACAACATTCATGAAGTTATTAAACTAAGCATTCAACAGGCGATCTCATATCCGCAATAAACATTTCAGATCCTAGACATACCAAGGTTCATCCATATCCTCGAGAACTAGGGGTCTACTCACACATGAGAACAACAATCATCATGGAGATGGTAATGGAATACATGGGGGATGATTCAACAGATACACCAAAGGATCCACTAGGGTTCTTGATGTTGCAGATGATAAGGATGTGGATGAGGATGAAGAAGAAGGTGATGATGATGTAGATGTTGATGATGATGCCGCCCCTTGCACGGTGAGAGGAATCCCCCTCTTCTTCAGGTCGATCCTCCCTCTAGATGGGCTCCGGAGGATAGGGTTCTACCTTCTGGATGATTTTATGGAGTCTCTGTTCATCCTCTGCACGATCCGTTTCCATGGGGTGAAAATAGCTGATCCCCTAGAGGCAGTGGCGGGCCAAATGACCACTCATGCGAGCGCACGTGGTCGCATGGAACGCCGTCGTTCACTCTGGAAGCGCAACGACGGCTGTTTCTTTGGCCTTCTTGCTTGGGTTTCTATGGAATGTGTTTATCACCTTTAATACATGATTCCACTGCCATTTTTAAGCATTTTCTCCACTAAATGAATATTGCTGTAAAAGATGTCACCTGAAGGATCATCAACAAAAATAAGTGCGTGAACGCGGTAAAATTCCACAAAGCCCACCTTGTAGGCACAAAATATATGGGAAAAACATCACGTAAATTTGACTCATCAAGTCCCTCAAGCTTAAGTCTTGCTTATCCCTGAGCAAGTACAATGGCTTGTAAAGAACAAAGTTCCCCTTGTGTTTATAAGGTACGGATATCAAAAGGTATGAGTCCATTAATCCCAACAGGGATGCTTGTTGATGAGTATGAGTGGTAAACAATAGTCCATACTTACTTTGGTGATGATCATGCAGACATCCACACCTTATCATTTAATTTTACTAAGTACAAGTAACAACTTCATATCCTAGCTCATTGTTATTTCAACCGGGCAAGTACTTTTTCTTTTTTCCTTTATTTTCTCATAGAAAGCTTCTATTGAAAAAGGGTTCTGTCTCTCCTCATTGAATCATACAAGGGATCAAGAAGAACTTTAAGTGTAAGCCAGCCTTATTTCTCAGAGAGACTTCATTTCCCAAATTATTTTTAACAGAGGATTAATTTACTTACTTGCCCCTTAAGTAAGTTGAAACCTTAAATGAGCTAGCATATATAGTTGTTTTATCTCCCTTCAAAAATTTACACAACTAAGATGTGGGGGACTTGTAATCATCAGACAAATAAATATGCACTAATTATTTAGGTCACATCAACCATCAAGCACATTCTTCAAAAGAAAGCAATGATCTCACATATCAAGATATCCCCAAACTTATCGGAAGGGTTCACCCCTTATTCAAGAGGAAAAATGATAGTTCAACTTTATTGGAAATAAACCCTAATTTTATCTTGGCAGAAGAAAAATGCATAAAGGTAAAGATACAAAGTGCACATAAATCTCCCACATGCTTACAATTAAGCCGGGGAGATCCAGGCACTAAGCTTTATATGCTCACTCCTGGGAATCTTGGAAGGCAGCGCATATGCTCTTGAGTTTCTTCTTCATCCCCTCGACCACACATTGCTGATCATCTATGACCTGGGTCAAAAACTCAAGTTGTGCAGTGTTATCGTTAAGGGCCTCAATCATAAGTCTGACCTTATGAAGAAGGCCATCAAGCTGTGCCTCCAAGTCTTTACTCATCAACCAGTAAGAATCAATCCCATCTTCGATCACACTAACACAAGCCTTGGAAACTTTCTCCAATTCCCGAATCTTTTCCTTCATCTCCTCTGGAGTTGGCGGATCCTTTCCCCACTTAGATTGAGGAGGCCCCAAAGGATATAATGGAAGAGATCCGTGGATATTGGAATGATAGGGATTAGGAGGGTACCCATCTGAAGTAGTGTCATCATCTCCCTCTTTGGCTTCTACCTCCTTAATCTTCACCGCCTCGACCTTCTCCTCCATGCCCTTCTTCCCCTCACGAGGTTCTTCCTTGATGCTAAGCTTCCTCAGGTCTTCCCATCCTGAGGGCACAACATCATCGAAGTTGGGGAAGGGGATGATGCAAGCACAGGTGGACGAGGTCTTGTTGCTCATGGCGGCGATCGTGCTTGTTTCTGCAACTAAAAGATTTTTGGAGGAGATGGAAAGCAAAGGAAATGAGAGATTGTAAGGTTTTAGGTTTACGGGCATCCTTTCTTCCCTTTTATAAAGGCTAAACCTGTAGGTAATCATGAGATATGAGATAAAGAGTTAGTTAGAAAGAAATCAAAACTAAATCGGAGAGAATCGCACCAGCAGGATCGAAGACGGCATTGCATGCGGGCGCGTGCGCTTGCATGGCCGGTCGTTTGACCTGATGCTAGAATTTATTATCCCCCTTTTTTTACCTGCCATGGAGAAGGGACAAAATGACCGTTTATACGGGCGCGTGTGCTCATTAGGAACACCGTCGTTCGCTCTGTACTCATGATGTTCGCTG
Organism: Thinopyrum elongatum; assembly: GCA_011799875.1. Taxonomy (NCBI): domain Eukaryota; kingdom Viridiplantae; phylum Streptophyta; class Magnoliopsida; order Poales; family Poaceae; genus Thinopyrum; species Thinopyrum elongatum. The sequence goes on along the minus strand of CM022300.1, from coordinate 371,196,600 downwards.
AGGGCATCCCAAACGACCGCCCAAACGGGTGCTCACGTCCATTTGAAACGTCGTCATTGTCTCTGTCTACCACAACTTTGTCGTCTCTATTTCATGCGACTGCCAAAAAGGGCGCTCGCAGTCATTTGAAAGTCCGTCTTTGGGTCTGTTGGTTGCTGCGCCAGTTTCTTCCTTAGAAAATTTTTGCTCCTGAAAGATTAGTACCAAAGCTTCCAACTATAGACAAAAATTCCAACTTCTGAGACTCGAGATTTGACAAAACTACCAAAACAAAAATAATTTCTATCTACTTATTCACATACATCTTACCGGAGTGTTGATTTATACGTGTTGTCCCTTACGGAGGGCTTCGGCTTGCTCGATTGTGAGGAGACTTACCTCTTCTATATCCCGCTCTTCCTTTTGTTCATTTGCAAGGTATATCTTTAAGTGTTGCCCATTCACGATCCAAGGACTATTCTTCCCTCCTTTAAGACGAACAACTCCGGAATTGTACACCTCTTCTATCTCGTAAGGCCCTTCCTAGCGAGACCTAAGATTCCCTGGAAACAACTTGAGACAAGAGTTAAATAGGATGAACTTGTCCCCCGCAATGAAAGTTCATTTCAGTATCTTATGATCATGCCACATTTTAACCTTTTGTTTGAACAACCTGGCACTTTCGTAAGCACTATTGCGAAGTTCACCTGGAGCATGCATATCCAACAGCCTTTTTTCTCCAGCTTCTTTAAGATTAAGGTTGATATTTTTAATTACGCAAAAAACTTTAAGCTCTAACTCTAAAGGTAAATGACAAGCCTTACCGTCCTCCATTTTGTATGGTTACATCCCCATGGGATTCTTGTAGGCGGTGCGGTAAGCCTAGATTGTTTCATTCAGCTTTGCTGCCTAGTCTTTTCTGGACTTGTGCACCGTCTTTTGCAGTATTGTCTTTATTTCCTTGTTAGAAAGTTCCACCCACCCACTAGTTTGTGGATGATATTGTAACACCCCAAATTTTCAATTTGGAATGTTTTACAATAATAGCTAAGCATCTATGCATTTGATTGAGTTGAAGTGGCATTTGATTTTTCAATTTGACTTCATTTCAAAATGGCATTTGAATTATATTAAAAAAATCCCTGACAAAATACTTTGATCAAAAAGTATGAGAGGAGGTAACATGACACCCCAAAAGTCAGAACAAAATAATGCCAAAAGAACTGAAAGTCAAATTTGGTTTTATTTGGAATTTTCAAAAAAATGTTTTTTATAAAGTTTTTATTTTGCCTCTAGAAAATAGTTCATGTTTTAGGATTTATTTTTTTTATCTTTTTGGTATAGGATATGCCTATATCATATTCTTATTTATTCCCCTTTTTATTTCTTTCCTCTCTCTAGAAATTGAAAAATGGAAAAATTGAAAAAAGGGAAACAACCCGTGCGGCCCACTACAGCAGATCTGGCCCAGCTCAGCGCGCGCGACCGAATCTCTAAGGATCTGGTCGGCCGATCCGTTTGCCCCTCTCCCTTTCACTGGCACGTGGCCCCCATCGCCCGCTCAATGCCTCACCACGGTCACCTTATCCTTCCTCCCGGTCTCTTTCCATTCCTCGCCGGATCCGGTTACTACCGCCGATCCCCTGCCTATTCTAGCTCGCCCCCTCCCCCAAGCTAGCTCCCCTATAAAGCCCCAGAGCTCCCGCACCCGTTCCCCCTCACCCCCTCCTCAAACGCCTCCCCACCCCCGCAATCTCTCTCCGGAGCCCGAAGCCGCCGCCGCCATGCCCGAGCTTACACCGCCGCCCTCCGACCACCCTAGCCCCTGCCTGATGGGGAACGTTGCATTAAAATCAAAAAAATTCCTACGAATCACCCAAGATCTATCTATGAGAAGCATAGCAATGAGAGGGGAGAGTGTGTCCACGTACCCTCGTAGACCATTAAGCGGAAGTGTATATTACGCGGTTGATGTAGTCGTACTCTTCATGATCCAATCGCGATCCAATCCGATGAAGTACCGAACGGACGATACCTCCATATTCAGCACATGTGTGGCTCGATGACATCACCTCCTTCTTGATCCAGCAAGCAAGGGTGGAGAAGTAAATGGGATCTCAACCAGCACGACGGCGTGGTGGAGATGGTGGTGGTGTAGTGCCAGCAGGGCTGCGCCAAACGCTGCCAAAACCAATTTGAGGAGAAAACAAAGTTATGGGAGAGGTAGGGCTGCCACCGGGGTGTGGGAATTGGTGTGTCCAGCCCCTCCCTCTCCCCCACTATATATAGGAGGAAAGGGGAGGGCTGGTTCGCAGCCCTAGCCCCTCCTCCAAGGAGGGGAGGCGGCCAAGGGCGGAGTCCTCCCTCCCTAATGCACCTAGGGGTGCCTTCCCCCCTTAGTACTCTTCCTCCTCCACCTCTCCTTGACGCATGGGCCTCTTGGGGCTGGTGCCCCTAGCCCATGTAGGCTAGGGCACCCCCCTACAGCCCATGTGGGCCCCGGAGGAAGGTGGACCCCCGGACCCCTTTCCTCACTCCCGGTACAATACCGATAATGCCCGAAACTTTTCCGGTGACCAAAATAGGAGTTCCTATATGTAAATCTTTACCTCCGAACCATTTCAGAGATCCTTGTGACGTCCGGGATCTCATACGGGACTCCGAACAACATTCGTTCACCAACGTACATATCCTAATACTACTCTAGCATCACCGAACGTTAAGCGTGCGGACCCTACGGGTTCGAGAATCTTGTAGACATGACCGAGACACCTCTCCGGTCAATAACCAATAGGGGGAATTGGATGCCCATATTGGTTCCCACATATTCCATGAAGATCTTTTATCGGTTGAACCATGATGTCGAGGATTCGGTTAATCTCGTATGCAATTCCCTTTGTCCAATGACATGTTATTTGCCTGAGATTCGATCGTCTGTATCTCCATACCTAGTTCAGTCTTGTTACTGGCAAGTCTCTTTACTCGTTCCGTAATACAAGATCCCATGACTAACTAATTATCCACATTGCTTGCAAGCTCTTTATGATGTTCTATTACCGAGAGGGCCCAGAGATATCTCTCCGTCATACGAAGTGACAAATCCCAGTCTCTATCCATGTGACCCAACAAACACCTTCGGAGATACCTGTAGAGCACCTTTATGATCACCCAATTACGAAGTGATGTTTGATAACACACAAGGCATTCCTTCGATATCCAGGAGTGACATGATCTCATGGTCTAAGGAACTGATACTTGACATGAAGAAAGTTGTAGCAAATAACTAAATGATCTGATGCTAAGCTTACGGTTGGGTCTGTCCATCACATCATTCTCCTAATGATGTGATACCGTTATTAAATGACAACTCATGTCTATGGTTAGTAAACCTTAACCATTTTTGATCAACGAGCTAGTCTAGTAGAAGCTTACTAGGGACACGGTGTTGTCTATGTATTCACACATGTATTTAAGTTTCCGGTCAATACAATTATAACATGAATAATAAACATTTATCATGAACGGGAAATATGATAATAACCCTTTTATTATTGCCTCTAGGGCATATTTCCAACAGTCTCCCACTTGCACTAGAGTCAATAATCTAGTTCACATCACCATGTGATTAACACCCAATGATTTCTGGGGTTTGATCATGTTTTGCTTGTGAGAGAGGTTTTAGTTAACGGGTCTGGAACATTCAGATCCGTATGTACTTTGCAAATATCTATGTCTACAATGCTCTGTATGGAGCTACTCTAGCTAACTGCTCTCACATTCAATACGTATATGGAATGAGACTCAGATTCATCTGGATCGGTGTCAAAGCTTGCGTCAACGTAACCCTTTACGAAGAACTCTTTATCACCTCCATAACCGAGAAAATTTCCTTAGTCCTGTTTAGGTACCTAAGGATATTCTTGACTGCTGTCCAGTGATCTACTCCTAGATCACTTTGGTACCTCCCTGCCAGACTTATGGCAATGCACACATCAGGTCTTGTACATAGCATGGCATATATTATAGAGCCTATGGCCGAGGCATAGGGGATGACTTTCATCCTTTCACTTTCTTCTACCGTGGTCGAGTTTTGAGTCTTAATCAACTTCACACCCTACAATACAGGAAAGAACTCCTTCTTTGACTGATCATTTTGAACTCCTTCAAAAAATTGTCAAGGTATGTGCTCTGTGGAAGTCTTATCAGGTGTTTTGATCTATCTTATATAGATCTTCATGCCCAATATGTAAGCAGCTTTACCTAGGTCTTCCTTTGAAAAACTCCCTTCAAACAACCCTTTATGCTTTCCAGAAATTCTACATCATTTCCAATCAACAATATGTCATCCACATATACTATCAGAAATGCTATAGAGCTCCCACTCACATTCTTGTAAATACAAGTTTCTTCATAAACTTCATATAAACCCAAAAGCTTTGATCACCTCATCAAAGCATATATTCCAACTCTGAGATGCTTGCACCAGTCCATAGATGGATTGCGGGAGCTTGCATACTTTGTTAGCATCTTTAGGATCGACAAAACCTTCCGGTTGCATCATATACAACTCATCCTTAAGGAAACCGTTAAGGAACACTGTTTTCACGTCCATCTGCCAGATTTCATAATCATAGTAGGCGGAAATTGCTAACATAATTCTAACAGACTTAAGCATCGCTACGGGTGAGAAAGTCTCATCATAGTCAACTCCTTGAATTTATCGGAAACCTTTTGCAACAAGTCAAACTTTATAGACGGTAACATTACCATCCGCGTCCGTCTTCTTCTTACAGATCCACCTTTTCTCGATGGCCTGCCGGTCATCGAGTAAGTCTACCAAAGTCCATACTTGGTTCTCATACATGGATCCTATCTCGGATTTCATGGCCTCAAGCCATTTGTCGGAATCCGGGATCATCATTGCTTCTTCATAGTTCGTAGGTTCGCCATTTTCTAACAACATGACTTCCAGGGCGGGATTTCCGTACCACTTTGGTGCGGAACATGTCCTAGTCGACCTACGAAGTTTAGTAGTAACTTCATCCAAAGTTTCATGATCATTAGCTTCCTCTCTGTTTGGTGTAGGCATCCCGGGAACTGCTTTCTGTGATGTGCTACTCTCCAGTTCGAGAGAACGTACAATTACCTCATCAAGTTCTACTTTCCTCCCACTAACTTCTTTCGAGAGAAACTCCTTCTCTAGAAAGGACCCATTCTTGGCAACAAAGATCTTGCCCTCAGATATGTGGTAGAAGGTATACCCAATGGTCTCTTTAGGGTATCCTATGAAGCCGCACTTCTCCGCTTCGGGTTTGAGTTTACCAGGCTGAAGCCTTTTGACATAAACGTCGCATCCCCAAACTTTAAGAAACAATAGCTTATGTTTCTTCCCAAACCATAGTTCATACGGTGTTATCTCAACGGATTTAGACGGTGCCCTATTTAAATTGAATGCGGTTGTCTCTAATGCATAACGCCAAACCGATAGTGGCAAATCGGTAAGAGACATCATAGAACACACCATATCCAATAAGGTACGATTACGATGTTCGGACACACCATTAAGCTGTGGTGTTCCAAGCGGTGTGAGTTGTGAAACAATTCCACATTGTCTTAAATGAACGCCAAACTTGTAACTTAAATATTCACTTCCATGATCAGATTGTAGAAACTTTATTTTCTTGTTACGATGATTCTCCACTTCACTCTGAAATTCCTTGAACTTTTCAAATGTTTCATACTTGTGATTCATTAAGTAAATATACCCATATCTACTCAAATCATATGTGAAGGTAAGAAAATAACGATATCCACCGCGTGCTTCAACACTCATCGAACCGCATACATCGGCATATATTATTTCCAGTAAGTCACTAACCCGCTCCATTGTTCCGGAAAACAGAGTCTTAGTCATCTTGCCCATGAGGCATGGTTCGCATGTCTCAAATGATTCATAATCAAGTGATTCCAAAAGTCCATCAGCATGGAGTTTCTTCATGCGCTTTACACCAATATGACCTAAGCGGCAGTGCCACAAGTATGTAGAACTATCATCATTAACTTTGCATCTTTTGGCATCAATATTATGAATATGTGTATCACTACGATCGAGATTCAACAAGACTAAACCATTCACAAGGGGTGCATGATCATAAAAGATATTATTCATGTAAATAGAACAACCATTATTTTCTGACTTAAATAAATAATCGTCTCGTAATAAACAAGATCCAGACTTATTGTTCATGCTTAACGCAGGTACCAAATAACATTTATTTAGGTTTAATACAAATCTCGAAGGTAGACGAAGAGGGAGCATGCCGACGGCGATCACATCAACCTTGGAACCATTTCCGACGTGCATTGTCACCTTGTCGTTAGCTAGTCTCCGTTTATTCCGCAGCTCCTGTTTCGAGTTACAAATATTAGCAACCGAACAAGTGTCAAATACCCAGGCGCTACTACGAGCACTAGTAAGGTACACATCAATAACATGTATATCAAATATACCTTTGTTGACGTTGCCAGCCTTCTTATCTGCCAAATACTTGGGGCAGTTTCGCTTCCAATGGCCCTTCCCCTTGCAATAGAAGCACTCAGTCATGGGTTTGGGTCTAGCCTTGGGTTTCTTCATGGAAGCGGCAATTGCCTTGACATTCTTCTTGAAGTTCCCTTTCTTTCCCTTGCCCTTTTTTTTGAAACTAGTGGTCTTGTTGACCATCAACACTTGATGCTCTTTCTTGATTTCTACCTCCGCAGCCTTAAGCATCGCGAATAACTTGGGGATCGTTTTCTCCATCCCTTGCATATTATAGTTCATCACGAAGCCCTTGTAGCTTGGTGGTAGTGACTAGAGAACTTTGTCAATCGCTACTTCATCCGGAAGGTTAACTCGCAACTGATTCAAGCGGTTGTAGTACTCAGACATTCGGAGTAGATGCTCACTAACGGAGCTATTCTTCTCCATCTTGTAGCTAAAGAACTTGCCGGAGGTGTCAATACCTCTCAACCCGGGCGTGAGTCTGAAATACCAATTTCAGCTCCTGGAACATCTCATATGCTCTGTGGTGCTCAAAACGTATTTGGAGCTCCGGTCCTAAGCCGTAAAGCATGGTGCACTGAACTATCGAGTAGTCATTAGAACGTGCCTGCCAGACGTTCATAACCTCTATAGGCGAGGCTTGAGGGGGTGCAGCACCAAGCGGTGCATTAAGGACATAAGCCTTCTGCTCAGCAGTGAGGATAATCCTCAAATTACGGACCCAGTCCACAAATTTGCTTCCATCATCTTTCAACTTTTCTTTCTCTAGGAATGCATTAAAATTCAGGGAAGCTACAGCGCGAGCCATTGATCTACAACATAATTTTCCAAAGACAATTTAGACTATGTTCATGATAATTGGTTCAATTAATCAAATTACTAGTGAACTCCCACTTAAATCAACATCCTCAAGTTGTCTTAGTGTTTACATGATCCATATCAACCAACCCATGTCCGGTCATCACGTGAGATGGGGTGGCCATCAACGGTGAACACCTCCATATTGATCATATCTACTATATGACTCGTGTTCGACCCTTCGGTCCTCCGTGTTCTGTGGCCATGTCTGTACATGCTAGGCTCGTCAAGTTTAACCTAAGTATTCCCTGTGTGTAAAACTTGCTTACACCCGCTGTATGCGAACGTAGAGTCTATCACACCCGATCATCATGAGGTGCTTCGAATCGACGAACTTTCGCAATGATGCATTCCTAGGGAGAACACTTTTATCTTGAAATTTAGTGAAGGGGTCATCTTATAATGCTACCGTCGTCCTAAGCAAAATAAAATGCATAAAAAGATAAACATCACATGCAATCAAAATATGTAACATGGTATGGCCATTATCATCTTGTGCTTTTGATCTCCATATCCAAAGCACCGGCATGATCTCCATCGTCACCGGCATGACATCATGATCTCCATCATCATGTCATCACATGGTCGTCTCGCCAACTATTGCTTCTACAACTATTGCTAATGCATAGCGATAAAGTAAAGCAATTACATGGCGTTATTAGTTGACACACAAGTTATACAATAAATTAAAGACAACCCTATGGCTCCTACCGGTTGCCGTACTCATCGACATGCAAGTCATGAACCTATTACAAAACATGATCATCTCATACATCAACATATATCACATCATGTTTTGGCCATACCACATCACAACATGCCCTGCAAAAACAAGTTAGACGTCCTCTACTTTGTCGTTGCAAATTTTACGTGGCTTCTATGGGCAACTAGCAAGAACCATTCTTATCTACGCAAAGCCACAATGGTGATAATCAAGTTGCCTTTTAACCTTCTACAAGGACCACCTTTGTCAAATCAGATTCAATTAAAGTAGGAGAGACACACACCCGCCAGCCACCTTATGCAATACAAGTTGCACGTTAGTCAGTGGAACCGGTCTCATGTGCGAGGACATGTAAGGTTGGTCCGAGCCGCTTCATGCCACAACACCGTCGAATCCAAATAAGACAACGGAGGTAAGCAATCTGAACATCAACGCCCATAACTTCTTTGTGTTCTACTCGGGCATATACATCTACGCTAAACCTGGCTCTGATACCACTGATGAGGAACGTTGAATGAAAATCAAAGAATTTCCTACGAATCAACCAAGATCTATCTATGAGAAGCATAGCAACGAAAGGGGAGAGTGTGTCCATGTACCCTTGTAGACCATTAAGCGGAAGCGTATATTACACAGTTGATGTAGTCATACTCTTCACGATCCAATCGCGATCCAATCCGACGAAGTTCCGAACGGACGACACCTCTGCGTTCAGCACACGTGCAGCTCGATGAGGTCTCCTCCTTCTTGATCCAGCAAACAAGGGTGGAGAAGTAGATGGGATCTCAACCAGCACGAGGGCGTGGTGGAGATGGTGGTGGTGTAGTGCCGGCAGGGCTTCGCCAAACGCTGCCGGAACCAAACTAACGAGAAAATGGAGTTATGTGAGAGGTAGGGCTGCCGTTGGGCATGGGAATTGGTGTGTCCAGCCCCTCTTTCTCCCCCACTATATATAGGAGGCAAGGCGGAGGGCAGGTTTGTATCCCTAGCCCCTCCTCAAAGGAGGGGAGGCGGCCAAGGGAGAAGTCCTCCCTCCCCAAGGCACCTACGGGGGTGCCTTCCCCCCTTAGGACTCTTCCTCCTCCACCTCTCCTTAGTGCATGGGCCTCTTGGGGCTGGTGCCCCTAGCCCATGTAGGCTAGGGCGCCCCCTACAGCCCATGTGGGCCCCGGGGGCAGGTGGACCCCCCGATGGACGGACCCCTTTCGGCACTCCCGGTACAATACCGATAATGCCCGAAACTTTTCCGGCAACCAAAACAGGACTTCCTATATATAAATCTTTACCTCGGACCATTGCGGAACACCTCGTGATGTCCAGGATCTCATCCGGGACTCCGAACAATATTCGGTCACCAACGTATATATCCCAATACTACTCTAGAGTCACTGAACGTTAAGCGTGCGGACCCTGCGGGTTCGAGAATCATGTAGACATGACCGAGACACCTCTCCGGTCAATAACCAATAGCGGGACCTGGATGCCCATATTGGTTCCCACATATTCCATGAAGATCTTTTATCGGTTGAACCACGATGTCAAGGATTCGGTTAATCCCGTATGCAATTCCCTTTGTCCAGCGATATGTTACTTGCCCGAGATTCGATCGTCGGTATCTCCATACCTAGTTCAATCTTGTTACCGGAAAGTCTCTTAATTTACTTGTTCTGTAATACAAGATCTCGTGACTAACTAATTAGCCACATTGCTTGCAAGCCCTTTACGATGTTGTATTACCGAGAAGGCCCAGAGATATCTCTCCATCATACGGAGTGACAAATCCCAATCTTGATCCATGCAACCCAACAAACACCTTCGGAAATACCTGTAGAGCACCTTTATGATCACCCAGTTACGAAGTGACATTTGATAGCACACAAGGCATTCCTCCGATATCTGGGAGTGACATGATCTCATGGTCTAAGGAACTGATACTTGACATGAAGAAATCTGTAGCAAATAACTAAACTATCTGATGCTAAGCTTACGGTTGGGTCTGTCCATCACATCATTCTCCTAATGATGTGATCCCGTTATCAAATGACAACTCATGTCTATGGTTAGGAAACCTTAACCATCTCTGATCAACGAGCTAGTCTAGTAGAGGCTTACTAGGGACACGGTGTTGTCTATGTATTCAAACATGTATTTAAGTTTCTGGTCAATACAATTATAGCATGAATAATAAACATTTATCATGAATGGGAAATATGATAATAACCATTTTATTATTGCCTCTAGGGCATATTTCCAACACTGCCACCTCCACCAAATGCCTCACCATCCTTGTCTACGTCGCCTGGACCACCTCGCCGTTGTCGGAGACCCCCGAAGCGCTGTTCCCGACCACCCCGAGCCGCCACCTCACTGGAGTCGACCGCCACCCCACTGTGAGCACCGGAGACCTCCTCCCCCATAGGATCTAGATCCAACGCCTTAGATTAGATCGCTGCATTTTTTATTTTTGAATCGGTATGCAGTAGGAGTCAATCATCTGCCCACGTGTTATTTTCGGTCGCTACCTGCAGCAAATCACAGAGCGCCACATGCCCCATTGCCGATCAGTAGCCTTTTTTCTGTTTTAGAATTGCAATATCTCCTAGAATATTTAATGTTTTTATGTGATTATTTTTGCATTAGTTTTAAAATTTTATGAAGTTTCTGTAGATGCCAAGTTTGGTTATATTTGAAAATTTTAAAATTGAATTTGCATGAATTTCATTCAAACACTAGATTATCGATATCTTTTTGTTTGAAAATAGCTTTTAATTTGATTCTTTTTGCAAATTGTCACAAAAATAGTTGTGCATCCACTAGCACTTCTAGTTTTATTTTTGTTTCATTTTGAAATTTATTTTCTAGCAAAGCCGTACTATTTTAGTATTTTATAGGATTAGTGCTATTTCCTTTAGTTTTAATTGTTTTAAATTATTTTATTTTATCTTTTTTGACAAGTTCTAATTAGTTTCTGTTAAGTTAACAGTAGCCATTTTTGTTGCAAAAAAATATTTTTATTATTTTGTTCCTTTTATGTCGCATGAAAAACTAGTTTTGATCATAATTGGAGTTTTATCAATGATTTTAAGTTGATTCTTTTTTCATAGAATTTTTAGGTGTTTTTGTTTCCGTTCTTTAATAAAAACTTTATTTTTTCTGTTAAAAATTATTAGTGGCAGAAAAACTATTTGTAGCTTGTGTTACTTGTAGTATGTCTCTTCAGTAAGTTGTGTTGTTTTCTTTGAGTTTGTTTTTTGTTTTATTGATTGTTTTATCATTAGTTTTACTTGCTATTATAGTATTATTGTTAGGATTATTTGCTTATGTTGTGTTAATATTTTTTTAGATTATCCGGAGTGCGAGGCTTGCTATACGAGTCCTTAGAGTTTGAAGATCGTCACCAAGGCAAGTTATTTGATCATGTATTTCATTACCTATGATTTTTATTGCATTAATTGCTATCCTCCCCACCATGCATGCAAGTAGGTGAATTTGATCTTATGTTCTTGAGTAGTATCATGTGGTAGGTTGAACTCAGGTCCCCGTATTACCAATGCCCGGGAACATTGTAGTTATTTTGCTATGCTTAGTAGACAGGGTTGGTTGAGTGAATTACATGGGAGTTGTGAGAGTTAAGTTGATAACTACAACCCCAAGACTTCAATATCTCAAGATGGACTTTTAAGTCAGTACTGGGTGGAGGATAGATGGAAGGGCACTCTGGAGTACCCTGTGGTTGACTCAGGGATGAATGGAGAAGCACCATGACATCTTGCGGAAAGCTTCTCCCAGGCGCGAAGAGACGGATGGATATACCTTGACCGGAAGCTTACCTGTGTAGCCACAAGTCACTATGGGCTCTAGCTTGGTCGACCCTAGTTGTGACTCTGGACGGACGGTGCCAGCAGATGTAGAAGAACAGTAGGAAATGGATGGGCACCGGTAGTGGCCCAGGGGAACTCTACGGAAGACCATGTTTCGTTCGTCCCGTCCTCAAACATCAGGTAGAGGGAGGACATAAAAGGAGGGTCGATTCTTGTGGGTAAAGTGCACAAGATTCTGCAGTGTGAAATCTAATCGATTAGCCATGTCCCCGGTTACAGACATCTGAGCCTCTGGAATTGGATTTATCTGGAACTCTCAACACCAAAATAATTAATTAATTGTTTAGTTAATAATGATTGGGTATGAGACATTGGTTGGCGGAACCATCTCTTTAACAACAATAACTTTGTAGTATTTTAAAATTAAGTCCTTTGTTGTAGGAAAAAAATTGCTTTTCGCAAAAACTTAAACTTAGAGACCCACATCCAATATTGCATGTAGTGATAGCATATTATTATTGTTTTCCTCTGTGTGACTTGCCGGCATATTCAAAATGCTGACCTACACAGCTACAACGTCTCATGTTGTAGAGGTTTATTCTGACCAGGAGTGAGGCTACGATCTACGCTCGGTGTTTGCCCTTTGGAGTCAGATGGACTCGCTATCTTCTACGTCTTCCGCAGTAGTTTATCTCATGAGTTCGCCTTCTGCCAAATTTCTTCTATTGTAATAAAGACTCTATATGATATTTTGATGTAATAAAGCAGGTGTGATTGAACTTTGATATATACATTGATGTACTATGTGTGCCAACATGATCTTGGGATGGTACAGATACGCAGAGGCTTGACCGTTTCGGGTCGGGTCTCTACAGATACGGTGAAGCTATTCGGTGAGTCACTCTGTACTTACGGAGTACTCTTCTGAATATTCCTTGTATAAAATGATATCCACCATCAGTGATAAGAATTTTTGGAACTCCAAACCTGGGTAAAATGATGTCCTTTATCATTTTTAGTGAAGTAGCCGCATCTGCATGCTTGGTTAGAAGAGCTTCAAGCCATTTTGTAACATAATCTACAACCACAAGAAGACGAGTGTACCCATCTGAGGCAGGAAAATGTCCTAAATAGTCCAATCCCCAAACATCAAAAGGTTCACAAACTAGACTATAGTTCACAGGCATTTCTTGTCGCCTTCCAATGTTACCTGTGCGTTGACATGCGTCACATTTTTAAAAAAACCTATGAGCATCTCTGAAGAGTGTAGGCCAGTAAAATCCTGATTGAAGCACCTTGGGGGTGGCCCTATCTCCAGCATGGTGTCCTGCATAAGGGCTGCTATGGCACCCTTCCAATATAGTATTCGTTTCATGTTCTGGAACACAATGCCTTATCATGTCATCTAGTCCATGCCGATAGACAAATGGGTCATCCCAAAAATAATACTTCAGATCACTGAAGAACCTTTTCCTTTGATGATAACTCATATCAGGCGGCATGTACTTTCTTACAAGAAAGTTAGCATAATGTGCAAACCATGGTTCTATTTTTTTTAATCATAGCCAAACTCTCACCTGGAAAGGATTCATTTATAGGTACTGGATCATATGGTATTCTTTCCATGCATGATAGGTGGTCTGCTACCAGGTTGTCCTTCCCTTTATGGTCTACTATCTGCAAATCAAATTCCTGAAGTAGTAATATCCACCTAATCAACCAGGATTTAGCATCCTTCATTGCAAGGAGGTAACGTAAAGCACGGTGATCGGTGTGGACTATCACTTTTGAATTAATAATATAAGGTCGAAATTTGTCACAAGGAAAAAACAATAGCTAGCAATTCTTTTTCAGTAGTTGCCAAGTGTACTTGGTCTTCATCCAAACTCCTGCTAGCATAAAAGGTCATGTTAAGTTTTTTATTAGCATGCTGCCCTAGAACAGCACCTACAACATAATTGCTTGCATCACACATGATCTCAAAGGGTTCATCCCATTTTGGAGGTTGTATGATGGGGGCTGTGATCAAGGCATCACTGAATTTCTCATAAGCCTGCACACATATCTTATCAAAAGAATAAGGCACATCTTTGTGCAACAGGTCAAGCAGAGGTTTAGATATTTTGGAGAAATCTTTGATAAATCTTTTGTAAAAACTAGCATTTACCATAAAAGTTTGCATACCTTTCACATCTTGAGGGTAAGGTAGATTTTCTATTACCTCAATTCTATCTTGGTCTATCTCAATACTCTTTCGTGAGACTCTTTGTCCCAACACAACACCTTCAGTGACCATGAAATGACTCTTCTCCGAGTTTTGCACCAAACCTTTTTCCTCACATCTCTGCAAAACCTTTGTGAGATTATAGAGACAATTATCAAAGGATGTGCCTTGAATAGAAAAATTGTCCATGAACACTTCAACAATCTTTTCAATATAATCAGGAAAGGCTTTAGATATGCATTTTTGAAACGAGGGTGGTCCATTACATAGACCAAATGGCATTCTACGATATGCATATGTACCGTATGGGCAAATGAAGGTAGTCTTTTCTTGATCTTCAGGTCGGATTGATATTTGAGAGAACCCAGAATACCCATCGAGGTAACATAAATAAGAATTGTTGCAAATCTCTCCAATATCTCATTTATGAATGGCAACGGGTAGTGTCCCTTCTACGTATATTTGTTTAATTTCCTGAAATCAACACACATTTCATATCCAATAACCGTCCTAGTAGGGACTAGGTGATTGTTTTCATTAGTAACCAAGGAAACCCCTCCTTTCTTTGGAATGCAATGGACCGGGCTTACCCATTTGCTATCTGATATGGGATAAATTACCCCTGCATCAAGGAGGCCTATTACTTCTTTTCTTACCACATTCTTGGACGCAGGATGAAGTCTCCTTTGGCTCTCAATAACTGTCTTAGCCCCTTCTTCAATAGGTATGGCATGAGAATAAACGGAAGGATGTATCCCTTTTACATCTCTAATAGAATAGCCCAAAGCTTTTAGATGCTTACACAGTAGTGCTAAGTGTTTTTCCTTCTCATTACCTGAAAGGTTGGCATTAATGATAATAGGAAATCTCTCTGTATTATCCATAAACTCATACCTCAACCCCTTGGGTAGTGGTTTTAAAGTCAGAGGAGGTAAATCCTCGTCTCCTTTTCTCTCGAGTACTTCATAAAATTTATTAAGGCGCAGGCATACTATTGGTGTAGCACCCATTATCATTTTGATCTCCTCTTTTTCTTCATCTTCATATAAGGATCCTGGATTCACCAATACCCATTCAACTTCATCCTCTGGTATTTGGAGATGGATTTCAGCTAGTTGATTTAATTCCTGCTCCTCATTATCCCGAGCTTTATCTTCATGCAGTTTACTTAATATAAAGCAGAATGGGAACTTTATCATCTCATCTCGCCACTTCATGAAGATGGATTTGTTCTTTTTGTAGGCTCCTACAACATTCAGAAAGGAGGTTCCAAAAACAATAGGACAATCTTTATCCTCAGAGATCATTAGTACATAAATATCATTGGGATAAATGAGAGAGCCTATTATTATGTTGACATCTTTGAGGATGCCACAGGGTTTCCTTTTGGTTTTACCTGCAAGCTTGATAATAACGTCGGTAGGCTCAAGGGTGCAAGGAGCAATCTCATCATAAATCTTAGCATAAAGGCTATAAGGAATAATATTAACCGGTGAACCGGTGTCACATAATCCAAAACATGCCTTACATCCAAAGGAACATGATAAAATTTGCTTAGCTGCCTTTTTACCTTCTGTACACCCTTTTTTATAAGAAGTGGTATCCCTATCCAACTAGACCTCTTTATTCACCACTGGTATAGGTATAGCAAGTTCTTTTATTATATTGACATAGGGTGGAGTCCCACATTGTTCCATCTTGACTTTCTTCTTCTCCTTTTCTGAGGGTGTTCCTACCATATTTTTACCATTGGGCTTGCCATAGGCTTCTTTTCGCCTTTCAAGCGGAGTAGTCTTTTTCTTTATAGCTTCCACCATGCGAATAGCCACTACAAAAAAAGGCATATCCGCGACATTTTGGCCCGAACGAAAACTTTTTTTGTCATGCTTATGACACTTCTATAACGATAATTGTGACAAAACCACGTATCATCATAGATGTGGTGGGCTCCTACTTCTATGACAAAAAATCATGATAGAAAATGGGCTTTTCATCCTGGGCGGGCCGGGGACGCACCTGCATGACATTCTTTGGGCCGTCCATGACGGGAAAAATCATGGTAGAAGCGAGGGCGAGGAAAATTTCGGGGAGTTCCCGGTTACGGTGGGTGGTCGGGGCCAAGCGATGCACTGTGGTTTGCGCGTTTCTCTCATGTACGCGCGTGTGTGTGAGGCGTTGGCTAATTGAACCCGAGCGATCGCACGTTACCAAACCCGAGCGATCAATCCCTTGGCTGTTAAGTGAACCCGAGCGATTCATTCGCTGCTGACTGAACCCGAGCGATTCCTTCGCTGCTGCTGCTAACTAAATCCGAGCGATCGATCACTGCTGCTGCTTACTGAAGCCGATCAAGCCCCCGTGCGAGACGTAGCCAGCAGGTGTTGGGTTGCCTCTCGATGAACAGTGACCGTTGTTACCGTGCGTGCGGTACGTAGAATGAGTCGAGACGTGGTGAGTCGAGCCGGCTGGTTGGCTGTGGATGAACAGTTCCCGGTGGGGGTTGGATGAATAGGATCCCGTGGTAGTAGCCATTGCCGCTGGATGAACAGGACCCCGAGGAGGCCGCCGCACCCTGATGTCTACTACGCAACCTTTCTCCTTGTAGACGTTGTTGGGCCTCCAAGTGCAGAGTTTTGCAGGACAGTAGCAAATTTCCCTCAAGTGGATGACCTAAGGTTTATCAATCCGTGGGAGGCGTAGGATGAAGATGGTCTCTCTCAAACAACCCTGCAACCAAATAACAAAGAGTCTCTTATGTCCCCAACACACCCAATACAATGACAAATTGTATAGGTGCACTAGTTCGGCGAAGAGATGGTGATACAAGTGTAGTATGGATAGTAGATATAGGTTTTTGTAATGTGAAAACATAAAAACAACAAGGTAGCTAGTAACAAAAGTGAGCAAAAACGGTATTGCAATGCTTGAAAACAAGGCCTAGGGTTCATACTTTCACTAGTGCATGTTCTCTCAATAATGATAACATAATTGGATCACATAACAATCCCTCAACGTGCAACAAAGAATCACTCCAAAGTTTCTATCGGAGAACGTAGGACGAAAACGTGCATCAACCCCTATGCATAGATTACCCCAATGTCACCTCGGGAATCTGCGAGTTGAGTGCCAAAACATACATCAAGTGAATCAATAGAACATCCCATTGTCACCACAGATATCCCATTGCAAGACATACATCAAGTGTTCTCAAATCCAATACTCAATCCAACATAACGAAACCTCAAAGAGCAAGACTCAATTCATCGCAACAAGAGATAGAAAGGGAGAAACACCATATGATCCAACTATAGTAACAAAGCTCGCGGTACATCAAGATCGTGCCAAATCAAGAACACGAGAGAGAGAGAGAGAGATCAAACACATAGCTACTGGTACATACCCTCAGCCCCGAGGGTGAACTACTCCCTCCTCGTCATGGAGACCGCTGAGATGATGAAGATGGCCCCCGGTGATGGTTTCCCCCTCCGGCAGGGTGCTGGAACGGGCTCCCGATTGGTTTTTCGTGGCTACAGAGGCTTGCGGCGGCGGAACTTCCGAGCTAGGTTTCTTTTCGGGGGTTTTGGTATTTATAGGAACTTTTTGCGTCAGTCTCACATCAAGGGGGTCCATGAGGCAGCGACAAGCCAGGGGGCGCACCCTAGGGGGGTGGGCGCGCCCCCACCCTTGTGGTTGCTTCGGGACTCTTCTGGCCCAACTCTTGTGCTTCGGGGGTCTCTTTTGGTCCATAAAAAATCACCATCAATTTTCAGCCCATTCCGAGAACTTTTATTTCTGCAAAAAAACGACACCACGGTAGTTCTGCTGAAAACAGCGTCAGTCCGGGTTAGTTCTAATCAAATCATACCAAAATCATATAAAATTGTTGTAAACATGGCATGAATACTTCATAAATTTTAGATACGTTGGAGACGTATCAGCATCCCCAAGCTTAATTCCTGCTCGTCCTCGAGTAGGTAAATGATAAAAGAAATAATTTATGAAGTGTGAATGCTAGCAAGTGCATAAGTTTGATCAATAATAATTTCAACCACTTTTCCTAGCATCAATATATATTATAGACAGTAGCTCATCTCATAAAACTTCTCATGATCAACTAGCAAGCTATTCACATGTTAAAGCATAGACCATAAACTTTCTTGAAAAATAACAAACTATGTTCTCAGTCATCAAACAATTGCAATTCATCTTATTTCAGGAAGGGTCTATGTAAGAGCTTTGATTTAGCAAATTCCACATACTCAACTATCATATAGTCTTCCATGATTGCTACCACTCAAAGCATATTTTTAGAACAAATAGGATTCATCGAACACCGAGAAAGATAGGGGCTTAATGTTTCGCCTCCCAACTTATTTATCATACAGATAGTGGTCAACAATAATAATTCATGATCAAATATATTTGAATGGCCATATATGCTTAGATCTTTCCCCACCACATGATGCTTGCCAACTAAAGAATAGGTTGGAATAATAAATTGACACAACAAAAATAAAAGTAAAAGATAGGCCCTTCGCAGAGGGAAGCAGGGATTTGCAGAGGCGCCAAAGCTCGAAGCTTTTAAAACAGAGATGAACATAATTTTGAGAGGTATGCTTTCATTGTCAACATAACAACCAAGAGTTCTCACTATCTTCCATGCTAGACACATTATAGGCGGTTCCCAAACAGAATGGTAAATTTTTTACTCCCCCTCCACCAACAATCACACTCCACGGCTAGCCGAATTCACGGGTGCCGTCCATACCAACAACTTTCCTGGGGGAGTTTTGTTTAATTATTTGCAATTTTGTTTTTTATCTTTTGATCATAGGACTGGGCATCCCAATTACCAGCCACTCTCTCGTGAATGACAAGTGAATAAACACTCATCGTGAGAATAATCCACCTAGCATGGAAGATACTGACAGCCCCTAGTCGCTACATGAGCAATTTGGGCATACAAAACAGATTATTATTTGAAGGTTTAGAGTTTGGCACATGCAAATTTACTTGGAACAGCAGGTACATACCGCATATAGGTAGATATGGTGGACACTCAGGGAAGAAACTTGGTTCAAGGATTTTGGATGCACAAGCAATATTCCCTCTTAGTACAGAAATTTTGGCTAGCAAAAGATTCTAAATAGCAAGCACCACATGTTGGAGGATCCATAACAATATAACTTATATACAAATATACTCAAACATAACTCATTATGTTGTCTTCCTTGTCCAACTTCAACTAATTTTCTCAAGTTTGAAAATAATTAATGGGGCTCACAATCATAGAAGATATCCAAGATAGTATATTTATATGTTAAATCTCTCTTCCTTCAATAATCTTTCATGAATTGTTCAAGTGACCAATACTATGCTTGCTAACTTTCAATAAACTTACCACCTATACTCTTATATGTGAAGTCATTACTCCCCATGGGATAAGCATATGAAATATATATAATTTCATATTTATGATATTCAATTCATTCAACCATTTCCTCATAGTATATAAGTGAAGCACACGAGTAAATGACAAACTACTCCAAAAAAGATATAAATGAAGATCAATGAGTAGTCAAATAATTAGGTAGCTATGTGAAGACTCTCTCTCATTTAAGAATTTCTGATCTTCAGTATTTTATTCAAACAGCAAGCAAAACAAAATAAAATGACATTCCAAGTATAGAACATAGCATGTGAAGAAGCAAAAACTTAGGCTCAACCAAAACCGACCGATCGTTGTTGAAGAAGAAAGGTGGGATGCCAACCGGGGCATCCCCAAGCTTAGATGCTTGAGACTTCTTGAAATACTAACTAGGGATGCCTTGAGCATCCCCAAGCTTGAGCTTTTGTGTCTCCTTAATTCCTTTTATATCACGGTTTCCCTAAATCTTAAAAACTTCATCCACACAAAACTCAACAAGAACTCGTGAGAAAAGTTAGTATGAATCAATGCAACACCTTATCATTCTCTACTGTAGCAAATCACTAAAATTATTATTTAACATTGCATACTAAATGCCTCTGCATATTTAATACTCCTATCCTCAAATAGAATCATTAAACAAGCAAACATATGCAAACAATGCAAACATAACAGCAATCTGTCTAAACAGGATAGTCTGTAAAGAGTGCAATTGTACTCATACTTGCATGACTCCAAAAATTCTGAAAAATTATCACACTGTAGAAAATTTGTTGTTACTCATTGTGTAAAAATTTCAAGATTTTATCATGTTCTGACTTTCCAGAAGAATTCAGACAATGATAGAAAACTTTCTGTTTTCAAAACAGCAACATATAGACTTGCAAAATAAGCATGGTAGAGGCTATACTTGACACTTTTATTAAAACTAGTAATTATGTATGTGCAATGCACGTGTATATTAGGTAGGATATTAGTGGCACGTTATATTAGGTAAGGTATATTTGTGGCACATTGATATTTGGTAAGATATTAATTGCTTTTTTTGCGGGAATGGTAAGATATTAATTACATGGAAGATTTCATGGGATAGCGTTGAGTCTAAACATGTTTATAATTGATGGTAGTGGTGGGTAATTAGAGCGTTAAACATGTTTGGTGCTCAACATTGGAGCGATTTGAACCGCTAGATCACATGATTTGATGGTCGAGATGGTTTGGATCTGCCCCTTTGGGTCTTTTTATATTGGTATAGATAAAAGATGCAAAACATTACTCTAAATAACAGCAAGCAAGTACTAATAAAATAAAATGACGCTCCAAGCAAAACACATATCATGTGACGAATAAAAATATAGCTCCAAGTAAGGTTACTGATAATGTTGAAGACGAAAGAGGGGATGCCTTCCGGGGCATCCCCAAGCTTAGTTGCTTGGATATTCCTTGAATATTACCTTGGGGTGCCTTGGGCATCCCAAAGCTTAGGGTCTTGTCGCTCCCTATTCTCCTCATATCGACATCTCACCCAAAACTTGAAAACTTCAATCACACAAAACTTAACGGAACTTCGTGAGATGGGTTAGTATGATAAAACAAATCATTCACTTTGGTACTGTCAAGACAAGATTCAAATTTTCTCACATGATTCCTACTGTACCCTATCATTTCTAAAATTTATATTGAGCAATATAAGCCATAGAAACTAGAAAACAAGCAAACTATGCATTGAAAACAGAATCTGTCAAAAACAGAACAGTCTGTAAAGATCTGAATTAATCTCATACTTCTGTTACTCCAAAAATTCTGAAAAAATAGGATAGCGTAGAAAATTTGTAAATAAACCCTCTGTAAAAAATTCTGAGTTTTTCCACGTTCCAGTGAATTTTAACAATTCTGTTACTGTATGTAAAAGTTTCTGTTTTTGCACAGAATCAAATCAACTATCAACCACACTATCCCAAAGGCTTTACTTGGCACTTTATTCAAACAAAAGCTATAAAACATGATTACTGCAGTATATTAATCATGTGAACACACAAAAATAGTAGGGATAAATATTGGGTTGTCTCCCAACAAGCGCTTTTCTTTAATGCCTTTTTAGCTAGGCATGATGATTTTAAGATGCTCACATAAAAGTTAAGAATTGAAACACAAAGAGAGCATCATGAAGCATATGACTAGCACATTTAAGCCTAACCCACTTCCTATGCATAGGGATTTTGTGAGCAAACAAATTATGGGAACAAGAATCAACTAGCATAGGAAGGCAAAACAAGCATAACTTCAAAACTTTCAACACATAGAGAGGAAACTTGATATTTTTGAGATATGTAAAAGCGTATGTTCCTCTCTCATAATAATTTTCAGTAGCATCATGAATGAATTCAACAATATAAATACCACATAAAGCATTCTTTTCATGATCCACAAGCATAGAAATTTTATTACTCTCCACACAAGCAAATTTATTCTCATGAATAGTAGTGGGAGAAAACTCAACAACATAACTATCATATGAGGTATAATCCAATTGAAAATTAAAATCATGATGACAAGTTCTATGGTTATCATTATTCTTTATAGCATACATGTCATCACAATAATCATCATAGATAGCAACTTTGTTCTCATAATCAATTGGAACCTCTTCCGAAATAGTAGATTCATCACTAAATAAAGTCATGACCTCTCCAAATCCACTTTTATCAATATTGTAATAAGATTCAACACCCTCCAAAATAGTGGGATCAATACTACCTAGAGTTGACACTCTTCCAAACCCACTTTCATCAATATAATCATCATAAATAGGAGGCATGCTATCATTATAATAAATTTTCTCATCAAAACTTGGGGGAATAAAAATATCATCTTCAACAAACATAGCATCCCCAAGCTTGTAGCTTTACATATCATTAGAATCATGGATATTCAAAGAATTCATACCAACAACATTGCAATCATGCTCATCATTCAAAGATTTAGTGCCAAACATTTTATTGACTTCTTCCTCTAGCAATTGAGCACAATTATCGGAATCCTTATTTTCACGAAAGACATTAAAAAGATGAAGCATATGAGGCAACCTCAATTCCATTTTTTGTAGTTTTCCTTTATAAACTAAACTAGTGATAAAACAAGAAACTAAAAGATTCAATTGCAAGATCTAAAGATATACCTTCAAGCACTCACCTCCCTACAATGGCGCCAGAAAAGAGCTTCGTTGACGGGATGTGAGTGCCGCTTACCTAGCCTCCCCGGCAACGGCGCCAGAAAAGAGCTTGATGTCTACTACGCAACCTTTCTCCTTATAGACGCTGTTGGGCCTCCAAGTGCAGAGTTTTGTAGAACAGTAGCAAATTTCCCTCAAGTGGATGACCTAAGGTTTATCAATCCGTGGGAGGCATAGGATGAAGATGGTCTATCTTAAACAACCCTGCAACCAAATAATAAAGAGTCTCTTGTGTCCCCAACACACCCAATACAATGACAAATTGTATAGGTGCACTAGTTCGGCGAAGAGATGGTGATACAAGTGTAGTATGGATAGTAGATATAGGTTTTTGTAATCTGAAAATATAAAAACAACAAGGTAGCTAGTAACAAAAGTGAGCAAAAACGGTATTGCAATGCTTGAAAACAAGGCCTAGGGTTCATACTTTCACTAGTGCAAGTTCTCTCAACAATGATAACATAATTGGATCACATAACAATCCCTCAACGTGCAACAAAGAATCACTCCAAAGTTTCTATCGGAGAATATAGGACGAAAACATGCATCAACCCCTATGCATAGATTACCCCAATGTCTCCTCGGGAATCCGCGAGTTGAGTACGAAAACATACATCAAGTGAATCAATAGAACATCCCATTGTCACCACAGATATCCCATTGCAAGACATACATCAAGTGTTCTCAAATCCAATACTCAATCCAACATAACGAAACCTCAAAGAGCAAGACTCAATTCATCACAACAAGAGACAGAGAAGGAGAAACACCATATGATCCAACTATAGTAACAAAGCTTGAGGTACATCAAGATCGTGCCAAATCAAGAACATGAGAGAGAGAGACCAAACACATAGCTACTGGTACATACCCTCAGCCCCGAGGGTGAACTACTCCCTCCTCATCATGGAGACCGCCGGGATGATGAAGATGGCCACCGGTGATGGTTTCCCCCTCCAGCAGGGTGTCGGAACGGGCTCCCGATTGGTTTTTCGTGGCTACAGAGGCTTGCGGCGGCGGAACTTCCGATCTAGGTTTCTTTTCGAGGGTTTTTGTATTTATAGGAATTTTTGGCGTCGGTCTCACGTCAAGGGGGTCCACGAGGCAGCAACAAGCCAGGGGGGCGCGCCTAGGGGGGTGGGCACGCCCCCCACCCTTGTGGTTGCTTCGGGACTCTTCTGGCCCAACTCTTGTGCTTCGGGGGTCTCTTTTGGTCCATAAAAAATCATCGTAAATTTTCAGCCCATTCCGAGAACTTTTATTTCTGCACAAAAATGACACCACGGTAGTTCTGCTGAAAACAGCATCAGTCCGGGTTAGTTCTAATCAAATCATACCAAAATCATATAAAATTGTTGTAAACATGGCATGAATACTTCATAAATTATAGATACGTTGGAGACGTATCACACCCCAGCCGGTTGGGGGTGGATGAACAGGACCCCGTGGAGGCTCTATGAATAGTAGCCGGTGGAGGCTGCATGAACAGTAGCCCGTGGATGAACAGTAGCTGGTGGAGGCTGGAGGAAGTCGACGGTGGATGAACAGTTGCCCATGGAGGCTGGAGCGAGGCAGTAATGGTGGATGAACAGGACCCCGTTTCGATCGTAGGCGCTCCAACATAAGTCTGTTTCCTCCGTTTTGCGGTAACAGGACCCCGTTTCGACCGTAGGCACTCGAACAGAAGTCCGTTTCCTCCATTTTGTGGTACGCCAGACCCTTCCCAATGAACAGGACCCTGTTTCGACCGTACGTGGTCGAACAGAAGACCATTTCCTCCATTCTGCGGTACGCCAGAACTCGTTTCGGCTGTTTCGTCCAAGCCAGTTGGCTCCCGATGAACACGACGCATTCCGTTGCCTCTTGATGAACACGACATAGTTTCTCCGTTCCGACCCAGCCGGTTGGCTTCCGATGAACAGGACGCCGTTGCTGCCATCCGTTGCCTGTCCATGTACACGTGCCCTGGTCGTACGTATGCACGAGTAGCTAGGTGTTCGAGACCCCGCCCGTATGTACGTACGTGGCCGTATTTTTTGGCATGTGGCTATACGTACGTGTACACGGTTTATAAGGGACTGCCTGAACTGCTACGTCGGGGCTCTACTACTGCACGTGCTGCTGCTTGCTCGGCCAAGGATCATCGTTGCAGAGAGACCGATCGAGCAGTATGTACGTACATGTTCGCGACCAGACAGAACACGCTACGTACGCTTCAACCGGGTGGGTCCCAGCTGTCAGGGAGGATAAGGACGCACTTCCTTGCGTGCGAAGATATAGCTGGTGGGTCCCAGCTATCAGGGGGAGGAATCAATTTTTTTGCCCGTAATATCGACGCACTTGCTTGCGTGCGAAGATGTAGCTGGTGGGTCCATCTGTCAGCCTCACCGCGTAGAGTCCTCTTTCGATGGCTGTCGTTCGTTGACCACGCCGCGCGGATAGCACCCATGCGCTGGACGACGGCGAGGCCTAGGAAGGGAACGACGCGGAGCCAGAGAAGACGAGGCGGGTGGATGCCCACACGGAGGGGAGTACGAGGGTTCACTGGTTCGGCTGCGGTGTGAGGCTGCCGTCGCCGAAGAATAACAGGAGGTGTTGGTGAGTAGAGGAATGGCCTGGACGACGATGGGAGTAGGGTGGGCCGGTGAGTCCTGCGCGGCAGCAATGCCATCCACGGGAGGCGGTAGCAGGCGGTACCGCCGGTGGAGGTTTGTGCGGCTCAAGCAAGAATATCCGAGATTGAAGAAGCACGACATCCGTTGGATGGACATCCTACGGCCATTGCTGCTAGAATCGTGTCAACTTGCGTACGACTATAAGTTGACAAAGCCTTGCGTACGCGTCAACTTAGTAGGCCCACAAGTGTGTGGCAGAGAACATATAGCCCATTTGCGATTTGTAAAAATGTACAGCCCATTTTTGAATTCTAATGGAATTTACTACAACCCATTTACAGTTTGTTAAAAATACAACCCATTTTCTAGCCAAGACAACGATTAATAATTTCAACCAACTGCTCAAAATAGAATTCAATAAAAATTTCCCACATTTTGATGGGATCCGAAATATTTTTATCCCAAAATTTTGAGCCAGATTAAATATAATTTCAAAATAAGTTTTTATTAGGTAAAAATCCAATGAAATATTGCGCGCGCAACAAGTAATGAAATTAAAATTTTCAAAATCCAAAAATAATATTTTTTAACTAATTACCTGTTCGGTGCATATTTTTTATAGTTACAGCCCAGTTTTTATAATTATATCCCATTTATTATTTCTTAAAGCCCATTTTCTTGTTAAGCCTAATGCATCCCTCCTAGGAAAGATTTGAAGCCCAGCGGGGCGGAGAATAACAAGTTGACCTGGGCTGGGTATTCCTCAAAAAAAAGTATAGCGGGGCTAGCCATTTTCACCTTGAAAAAAATTAATATCTAGGCTGGATATTTGGTCGACATAAAATAATAGCCTGGGCTAGATGGGCCACAGCCTGCCCAGTTGATACCCTGCTCCTCTGAACAACAATAAAAACATTACTCAAGAAAAACTCTGCTCACACCTCAAAAACATAAATACTGCTCGAGCTGCTGGCTCCCAGCTGTCGGCCGCTCCTTGTGCAATTCTCTCATTTATTGACTATATAGGTTGACAATGGTGTGGGACCGTGATGTCAGGAAACCAGGAGGAAGCAAAAAAAATATAGTTGTATATAATAAGGAGGCACTTGCGTACGTGCGACTATGGCCCTGGTGGGTCCCCACCATCATCCTCTCCAAGTAAAGTCATCTCTTGATTCCTCATGTTCGCTGACCATGTTGACAACGCGAGACGGGGGCGCCACGACGAGCGTATCAATTCGAAGGACGATGGAGAGGGCCTTGCGGGCCCTACGAATGTTCTGATATAGTGCCCGCTGCTCATTTAGGAAGCCAGGATCATAGGGTCACAAGCCCGCGACGGCATTGTCATTCGCTTGTTGGCCGGCAATTCGTCCTTCCGCGGGCCGGTGCTCGTTGAGGAGACGGAGGTTGCAGCACAGGTCCTCCTGCGCTGGTAGCTCTTCCGCCATTAGGGCGTCGAAGTGCGGCCGCACCTACTCTATGGTGAACACGGCATGAACCGGCTTGGGAGGTGGCGCCGGCTCCTGGTCGGAAGCCACGTCCATCGTATGATTGTCATCGCTGAGCTCGGCAAGCTCGCTGGCGAGCCAGCATGTCCGGCTGCTAGACCGGACTGCTGCCAAGCACGAGTCTAACCACCCTGGCCCACCCAGACCCCTCCCTCGCCCGCGCGCGCTTTCCGCCCAAAACGGTTAGCGCCGCCCGCGCCGCTTCCCGGTGCAGGTAATTGCTCCGCGTTCAAACGACCCAAGTGCCGTCCGTCCGTCCGTCCGTCTGCCGCCCACATTAATGATATGCGGTTGCCAAGGCGGCTACTCCGACGCCACCCGTCCGTCCCTCTGCCGCCCACCATTGCTATACAAACTGCTGCGTCGGCCATAGCCGCAGTCATCCGCCTCCGTTCCCTTTCTCCTGTCCACACCACTCCCACCATGGCTTCCTCGCCCTCCAGCGCTCTTCGGGACAGGCGGACAATGGACCAGAAGGAGATGGCAGCCATTGCTCTCTACTGGCTGGCTGGCAGGAAGCCAGGGGACGATGATGTCCCAATGGAGAACGTGGTAGTCGACGATCCGGCGCCAACCCACTCCTCCGCGCCATCCTCGCCGGTGCATTGCACCATGACCATCGGCGAGGCCCATGCCCAATACATGGACATGGTGAGGCAGAAGCGTGAGGAGCAATTCCAAGAGGCGCAGGCCGACGCCGCCTACAACCACCATGTCCTCCAGGAGCACCTGCAGGCAGAGGAGCAGATCGCCGCAGAGCGGGTGGAGCAGGAGGCGCATCTCGAGTCATACCGCTCCGCCCGCAAGAGCCGCCTCACGCGCTGGCGGTACTGCATGCTGGTGGCGGAGGTTGCGGCCACCTACAAAGAGGGCGATGAAGCGGGCGAGGCGCTGTTTGCCAAGACCGACGATGAGGCAGAGGACAATGCTGGCTCCGCCGAGGCCCCGCCCCGCCGACACCAAGGCGGAGGACTTCGCCGGCTTTGGCGAGGCTCTGCTCCGCCGAGGCCCCGCCCCGCCAACAACGAGGCAGAGGACATCGCCGGCTCCACCGAGGCCCTGCCCTGCCGGCAATGAGGGGGAGGATTTCCCCCGCTCCGCCGAGGCGCCGCCCTGCCGGCAACGAGATAGAGGACATCGCCGGTCCGCCGAGGCCCCACCCAGCTGCCAACGAGGTCGCGCCACACAGAAAACAAGGAATTGTAGAACATGGTAGGTTGCCGCCGCTCGAGTCCAAGTAAGGCCACCGCTGCTACCCTCCGGTTGAAGCCAAACTTGGCGGGTTGAACATTGACGGCCGATTAGCTGCTTGGCGGTGACGTGGAGTCGAAGAGCTGAGCTAGAGAAGAAGCTTCTGTTCGGCTCAGCCAGACACGGGAAATGGGCGCCGGAGATCATAGATTAGGTTAATTAATTATACCTCCAACGCACCACTTTTTAGTTGAAGAATGTATGAAATGTAATGAAATCCGGCATGTTAGGAAATCTGGCCGTGTATGAATGAATTTAGTTCGATTAGTTCGAATTCTTGTATCATTGGCATTGGATGAACATGCAAAACAATACATACTAGCATTATTCTCAGGACGCACAGTGATCACCTCGTTTGCAGCAGTTTCACATGTACAAAAAGTTTGAGCATCTTTTTAGCGTGCCTGTACATTGCAATCAAACTCATAGGCCTATGAATTCATGGAGAACATTCAAAACAATCGATGATTATGCATCTGAATGATTCACATGTCAGAGCCAATATTTACTTCACAACTAAAGAATAAAGAAAAATTGATCGATGCTGCTGACGGCAAAGGGCGTCCCATTCAAAAATTTCAAATGCATGTCTTCTTGCTAACATCAATGAGCAAAATTTGACAAGGTTGTCCCATTCCAAAATATCAAATGCATGTCTTTGCGTACATCAATGAGCAAATTTGACAAGGTTTTCCCATTCCAAAATATCAAATGCCTACAATTGTGGAATGGGCGGGGTTTGCCATCAGTTTGCACATTGACATGTCACCTCGTGCTAAATAAACCAGTTGTTCTTTTTGTGCAGTTCCACTAAAATCAACCAACTTCGCGCGTAGCTTGTAGGATTTCGCCTTTATATGTTGCAATGCCTTGAACATATCAGCACCGCCTTTCTTGTAGCTAATTTTGTGGCTGGAGGTGGAAATGAATGATTCGAGAACATTCGATGTAGTGTGCATGATGAAGTATAGTGGAGGGCACGAACCATCAAAACATTTTGTGCAGTACCCATTGAAATCAAGCTTATCATCCCTGTTTGCATAAATACAAAAAAAGTGATTAGTATAAAGCAAACTGTATTATGAATTTACAGTTATGAATATACAGTTTAAACATGCACTTACATGATCCATGCAGAGCACACATTTTAAAAAAATGGAACTCACCGGAAAGAATCCTAAAACAACATTGTATTGGCCATCACAGCAACAAAGATGGAGATCTGTGAGTCCTTCTGAGCTGAAGTTAGTTTGTTCTTGTGGGCAGTAATGTAACCATCCTTCAACTTTTCCTTCTGATAAGAAGAGAGGCTTGGCTTCTTCATCCTGGCATAATCAGAACTAGGCACTTCACGTACTCCATATTCTTCTTCAGAGGAGGATGATCCTGTTGTGCAAAGACAAGAGAATAACTAAATGCTAGCATTCCTGTTTGCTCGAAAAAAAAGGAAAGGAAATACTTAAAACAACCATTACATTAACAATGGGAGTAATTGATGAAATGTATAGCCACAAAGAGATGCATCCTCATTATCCTCATAGGAAATGATATGATACCAAACACAGCAGCTCAACTTGAACTGTATTATTACTTAATTTTATCAGTGGCTATAACGGTGGCAAACCGGTGCCTCAATTTATTAGCAGCCTTAGATTAACATGCGAAACAATACCACTTTCTCATGACAGTAGCTAACTGTAGCACAACACCAATAGAGATGACAAAGCTCAATCATATGGATGAAATCCTGGGGCCGGTACCAACCTTTGTCAGGAGGCTTATTGTGTAGAGCATGCAAATGAAGCACTTCTCCGGAACCATCCGTTATTATCTATTGTGGTTGCCATGCTTACTATAAACTCCTCGATTAGTTTAATGTTTCCAACATCTTCTTGTGCAGTTCCACTAAAATATATGTTATCTTCAAACAAGATCCCTGTTCAAACAAGATATTATATTAAGAGTGGCATCAAATCACAGTGGCAAAACAATTTCTCGTTCCAGCCATAGTAATAAATTAAGATGCAAAACTATATCATTACTTGTGACGTCATAGTTCCGGTGCTTCATTACAACACCGGGAGTTGATTTTTGTTCTTCTTCCGCTTGTTCTTCCCCTTCATCACTTGGTTCAATAACAGACAAGCTTCGCCTTCAATGTAAGATTTGGTATGTCAATTAGGGAGCACAAGTATAGCACTAAACAACAACATCACTTTTCTGATGACAGTATGTAACACCCCATGTCATTAGCCACAATAATCACTTTTGATAATGACAAGTCAGCATGATTAACAGTGCATGATCATCATTAGCATCATATTGCATTTCAACTCCTAAGCCAGAATTCAAATTTAAAAGAAAGTGGAAAATAAAAGTTGTCCAACATAGAAACTAAAATGTTCAATAAATAACAAGTATTCCAGAGACTATTCTAAAATTGTAACCAACAATTAATAAATTAATTAGGTGGCACTAACATTACCAAAATAGTAGGGTTTAATACATTTTATTTATTATAAAATTTGTGTGGACTCCAAATTGCCTCCAAACCAATTTTTGGTAGTAGCAGATAATGTCTAGTAATTAATGGAACAATTGCCATGTTTTACAAAAAAATCATATGGTGGCCTAACTAATTACAAAACAGGAGATAGGAATAAATAAAAGAAAAAGACAAAACAGAAATAAAACGAAAAAGAAAAAGGAAAACCCCTGGCCTAACTGGGCCTCAGCCCAGCCGGCCGGCCCACCCGCACCCTGCTGGCCTACAAGGCCCCTCCCCTGGACCCCGAAACCCTAATCCCCACTCGCTCACTCTCCTCCTCCCCCCTCCATCTGGATCGGGATCGACCCCGATCCCGTCGCTCGACGCCCGCCGCGCGCTGCCTCGCCGCTCGGCGCCGCCTCGCCGGACGTCTCCGACCTCCTCCCCAAGCCGCTCCATCACGCCTCGCCGCCCGGTCATCTACAACGTCGGTGAGGCCCCGGGCCTCCCCCCCCTCTCTGCTCCCGCACCTTGCCGCGCACACCACGCGCCCCGCACGCGCCGTCGGCTGCGGCCCCGTGCACGTCTCGCGCCAACCTCGCCCATGGCCGCTCGCGTCGCCGCCGTCCACCTCTGCCGCGTTGCTCTGCTTGCTGCTCACCGGCTGCGCCCGCTGCTCCCGCCGCCACTGCTCGCCGCATCCGCCCTGCCCGGTCGCGCTCGCCGCGGCCCCTGCTCTGCTCGCCACGCTCCGTGCGCGCCCGCACCCCTGAGCCCCGCGGCTACCGCCCCGCGCCGCGCCTCCTCCCCTGCTAGCTGCTGCTGCTTCTACTTCGCCTCACCGCGGGCCACTGCCCCGTGGCCCCCCTCCATCGCCCCCTGCTGGCCTGCTGCCGCTGCAGCTCGTCGGCCCCGCCGCCTCCCTTGGCCTCGGCCGCCGGCGCCGGCATGCGCCGGGCATGCCCAACGCCCCCGGGCACGTGCCCGACGCCCGCGCCCACAAACGGCCACACGGGCCACTGTCGGATGGGCCCCGCCCCATGTGTCAATGACACAGGGGCCCCAATGCCCAGAAACGTTTAGAAAAAAAAGAGAAATAAAAAATGAATTAGTAAAATAATTAATTAATTAGTGCATTAATTAAGTTAATTAACTCTGATTAGGTTAACTAATTAATTAGTTAGTTTAATTAAACAGTAATTAGTTAGTTAAACCCTAATTAACTGATCAGTCAATGACAGGTGGGACCCACCTGTCAGGATGACTGATGACGTCAGCATACACTGTTTCGGATAATGTTTAATTTAAATAAATAATTAAATTCCAAAAATTAATTAAACTTTAGAAAATCATATTAAATAATCCGTAACTTCGATGAAAATACTTTATACATGAAACTTGCTCAGAATTCCGATACGAACCCGAATACGCCCTCCGTATTCCTGTCAGATGCCTCTAGCTATAAGAACATTGAACTTTTAGACCGATTTCGATAAATGAATAGTGCCCAACTTTAATTAAATAAATCCGAATAAATTCCTAAATTAACTAAATCATTTAGTTAGGCAGTAGAGCACCCCGGCATATCATTTAGGCATGTCATACATATTGTTTGCATTATTGCCGTGAATTTATTGTTTCTCTCCCCCCCTTCTCTTTCAATAGACGCTGAGACCGACGACGCTGCAGCTGGGTACGACTACACTACCGACGAGCAGCCCGTTGATGACCCCTCTCTCTTGCCGGAGCAACCAGGCAAGCCTCCCCCCCTTGAGCATCCAGATATCGCCCATTCCATTTCTCCTGCTTGCATTAGATTTTGCTACTGTTAATGTATGCTCCTATTCTGATGCATAGCCTGCTGTTGTAACCTGTTCATTGTTACCTTACCTGCCTATGATAAACTGTTTAGTATAGGTTGGTAGTGAACCATTAGTGACCCCCACCACCTTATCCTTGTTGCCCCTGCTTGATCATCGATGACTCGATCAATGTGATCGTCGACCAAAGACCGACACCTCACTTCACACCCCCTTAGTTGTATGACTCTGCGTCGTAACTATCGAGTGCCGAGGGTGATACCTCGTAACGCACTCCTGGTGAATACTCTGCAGTGTAGCTGTTCGGTCGTGGTCATCGAGGGTGATTCCTCCTTCTCCATTTCCGATACGACTCTGTCGTGCAACCCCTCAGTGTGAACCTCGAGGGTGATGCCTCATATGTTCACCCTAAAGATTTCATCGAGTGGAATCCGCCGAGGGTGATTCCTCGGGTTTTTCCCCCTTGATGTTATGACCACACGGTTACTTGACCTTTGTTACAGGCGGGTCCACCCTGGTGGGTACCCGCTGGGGATCTATGATTTTCGGGTGTGCCAGAAGGGCACTCGAGTGTGATATTGTGGCGGAGCATCAGAGACTCTGATTGTCTCCGCGTGATACTAATTGAGCCTATTGGATTTGGGTTTGTGATCTGAGTGGGTCGACGTGCCCTATACGCACTACCACCACGCGGGATAATGGTTATGGGGCCCTCTGCGATGTATGTTTCTCCCGAAGACTCGTCTGATGTCACGATTCACCGTGCGGGCTGATTGTCGGGATTGGGCTGGATACTTCACTAACGAGTTCAGTGTCGCGCCTGCACCCCGGCCAGTCTCGCAACGCGCAGGGTGCCCAGGGCGATGGCCCAAGACCTCTGGGTGCATAGGTTAGTCCGGCGTGATGACCCCTCTGCCGAGCCTAGGTAGGGCGCTGCTTCGTGTTGATCTTCCGAGGACGGGCATTACCCAGCAAGTGTGTCCGGCCAGAGTTGATCGAGCGTGTTGGGTAATAGTAGAGCACCCCTGCAGGGATGAATCATCTATCGATAGCCGGTCCTACGGTAAAGGATGCTTAGTTTCTGTATCCCGATCTACTACTTGAACTTGATACTTGTTACTTAATTGAAGCTTCAGGATCGCTTTCTTGCTGGGAGTCGAGGAAGGATCTCTAGGCTTTGCTTCAACATGTTTGCTAAATAAAATGCTATTCTATTCTCTTCTACTGCTGCAAGATGATGGCTTCATGAAGATGCTAGTCTTCGATAGGACTAGGCCTTCTCTCTATTCTGGCATTTCTGCAGCTCAGTCCACTTATACAGCCTTTCTCCAATGATAATGTTGCATATGTAGTATAGATCCTTGCTTGCTGAGTACTTCGGATGAGTACTCATGGTTGCTTTACTTTCTCTTTTCCCCATACCCCACCTTGATGATACATCAGACGATGGAGTCCAGGAGCCAGATGCCACCACTGGAGCTTACTACCAGGAGGGTCCAGAGGGCACTTACTACTGGATCGAACCAGCCGACCAGGAGTAGGATCGGAGGCTCCCAGGCAGGAGGCCAACGCCTTTCGATCTAGTGTCGTTGTTTGTGCTAGCCTTCTTAAGGCAAAACTTGTCTAACTATGTCTGTACTCAGATAATATTTGTATGACTAACTTATGTATTCGGATCTTTGGATCCCTGGTCTGTAATATTGTGGATCTCCGTTTAAATTGTGTTAGAGTTGTGTTGTGATATCTTCCCGTGAGTCCCTGTGCTTGATCGTACACGTTTGCGTGTATGATTAGTGTACGATTGAGTCGGGGGCGCCACAAGTTGGTATCAGAGCCGACTGCCTGTAGGAAGCCCCCTTCCAATTCCTTGGCCGAAGTTGAGTCTAGAAACCGAAAAACTAATTTACTAACTTGGCTGTGTGGCTTATGGGCCCACGTCGCCAACTGGGTGGTATTAGGATCTTTTATTCCTCGTCTATACTCTGGGA
The DNA here is from genome assembly GCA_011799875.1 of Thinopyrum elongatum. Lineage (NCBI taxonomy): Eukaryota > Viridiplantae > Streptophyta > Magnoliopsida > Poales > Poaceae > Thinopyrum > Thinopyrum elongatum. The sequence continues at coordinate 371,162,120 of CM022300.1, read as the reverse complement.
CTCTGATCTCTCTTCTATTCGGGTTAAATAAATTTTACTAACGCCGACACTTAGGATCTCGTAAATCCCATCTACCCGGAGAGCTGGATATCTGTGCGTTTTCCCTGTCATTGATCTGATTAGTCTGATAATCATTTTCCTTTCCATTGTTTTGTTTAACCTTTCTATCCGAGTTGTGTTAAACTTCTCATTGTCGTTTGACAACCCTGAATTTCCTCTGTTTCAGATGGATCGTTTGTTTCCACCGCGTCCTACGACACAGCTTGTGCTTCGCACTTGGGCTCGTGATGCCCCTGGGTTTCCAGCTGTCCTGATCGCTCTCATGACCAGACTTGGCTACCGTTGGTACCCTGAGTACATGGTTTACGAGGATTACCACGAGTTCAATCAGGAGCAGTACCATGCTGACGTTCGTATCTATGATCAGCAAAATGACTCAGACATCGAGCTACACCTTTACCACGGTATCGGCGTGACGATTGAGATGGCAGTACATGATGCCGCCTACTCTGCTGTCGCACGTCTCCGAGGATAGTTCAGCGATATCTTGGATGACACTGAGTTCTGATACATTTCGTATGCCCCTGCTAGAGATGCTACTGGATACTACACAGCCATCTGTGCCCCGCACGAACCTCGTCGCTATGACCCGCGCGTTCTGATTCAGTGCACTCAGGCTCTGGATCGCACTGTTCGGGCTCTTGCCGTCGAGTTGGTTGCCACTCGAGCACGTCTCTATGATGCTATGACGCAGTTGCTACCCGCTGTTCGCGCAGGGATACATCCGGAGCACATCCTTTATCCGTGCATGACTCAGATGTATGCTGGTATTGATTGGCCTGCTATTGGAGGTCATACACCTGCACATGGACCTCTTCTTACAGCTCGAGACTGGATTCTGCATCAGAGTGCACATGGAGCGCAGGATCCTTTCACGACGAACATTCGTCATCCGCACTTGCAGTTACCCCGTTTCAGTGGTTTTCTCCGACGTTGATGTAGCCTTTGCTATGTCTGGTTGTGTACTTCCTTACCGCATGCCTGCGCGCCGCCTAGTATGTCTAGCTTTTGAATTTGCGCCGTTATGCTGTCTGCATGTACCCAACTCTGTGTATGGATCTGTATGTCTTAATTGACTACTGTTATGTATCTGTTACACTACTTAAATTGTTGTCGAGTTACATCATGTTTGTCACTAAACACTCGCAATTGCTTTTACTAAACTACCCCCTATTGATACTTAGCAGGATGGTTAGACCAGGTGGTCGTGGTCGTGGTACCCCTGAACACCCACCACCGCCAGACTATATGGCAGCTATGATGCAACAGTTTGAGCTTAACCGTCAGTTTATGACTGGAATCATGGCTCAGTTTCCGCATCAGAACAACCAGAACCAGAACCCAGCTTCAATAACTTTGACAGAGTTTATGCGACTCAACCCAACTCAGTTCCGCAACTCTGACAAGCCATTGGATGTTGATGACTGGCTCCGCGACATCACTCACGAGATGGAGTCTGCTAATGTCGCCCCTGCCAACTTCATCAACTTCGCGGCCTTTTTCTTAAAGGGCCCCGCTGCTCAATGGTGGGACACACACAAGCGTACACTGCCTGTTGGAACAGTCATCACCTGGTATGAGTTCCAGGCTGCTTTCCGTACATGTTACATCCCTCAGGCAATTATGGAACACATGAAGACCCAGTTCCGTAACCTCACTCAGGGCAACAAGACTGTCGAAGCTTATCAGCGGGAATTTCTTGATCTCTCCCGCTATGCTGAAGAAGACATCGCCACAGATGCACGCAGACAAGAGAAGTTCCGTAATGGACTCCACCCAGACCTCAAGCTTGCACTTGCTGCTCAAGACTTCAACGACTTTTCAACTCTAATGAACAAGGCTATTCTTGTTGAGACCGCTCAGATGGAACACAAGGACTCGCAGAAGCGCTATCGTGATGCTGGCTCATCTTCGGGCTCAGCACAGAAGCGTCGAGTTTGGATTCCCAACAATGCGTTCCGTCCCAATACCTCTGCGCCAAAGAACAACTATGCTGCACCATGTCTGCCTCCTCCACCACCGAGGCAGCCAAAAGCTCAAGCTATTCAAAACAATGCTCCTCTTCGTCCTGAAGATGGTCTGTGCTTCAAGTGCCGCAAACCAGGTCACCAGGCTAAAGACTGCCGCCAGACTCACAATCAGTTAGCTTTTCCTCGTACTGGCCGTGGCAATGGTCGTGGCAACAATCAGACCCGCAACTATAATACTGGGTCTGCTGCACATGGTCGTGGACACGCTTACAACATTGATATTGAAGAAGTCCAGGATCAACCTGCTACTGTGATGGGTACCCTTCTTGTTAACTCAGTACCTGCTTCTGTTTTATTTGATTCAGGAGCATCACATTCATTCATCTCTGGAAAATTTGCATTCATGCATGGCATTCGATATGAGAAGATGCATACTCCGTTAGTCATTAAAACTCCCGGAGGTCACTGTCATGCTGACGTGATAGCACCTAACATTACCGTCGAAATTAAAGGGTTGGAATTCCTTGCCTCACCCATCGTCTTGAAGTCTTCCACCATAGACCTCATTCTTGGAATGGATTGGTTGAAAGCTCACATTGCTTCGATCAATTGTGCCACTAAAGTCGTCCAACTTCTTCACCCCTCCGATGAGATAGTGAACTATACCGCCCGCATTACACGGGACGCTGAAGCTCAGATATATGTTCTGAATGCTTTGAACGCCTCACCTCTGGAAGGGATCGAGAACGTTCCTGTCGTTCGAGATTTTCCAGACGTCTTTCCAGAAGAACTTCCAGGAATACCCCCGGCTAGAGCTGTCGAGTTTGTCATTGACTTGAAGCCTGGCACTGCCCCTATTGCCAAGTGACCTTATAAGATGCCTCCGCATCACCTACTCGAGTTTAAGGAAGAAATCGACAAGTCACTTAAGAGTGGTTTCATCCGCCCCAGTTCCTCTGCTTGGGGAGCACCTTCACTCTTCGTTAAGAAGAAGGATGGAACTAACCGTTTGGTTCAGGATTATCGGCCCATTAACCAAGCCACAATCCAGAATAAATACCCACTGCCCCGGATCAATGATCTTTATGATCAACTCGCTGGATCATCGGTGTTCTCTAAACTCGACTTGAGGTTGGGTTATCACCAGATCCGTGTCCGTGAAGAGGATATTCCCAAGACTGCATTCGTCACTCGTTATGGCTCCTATGAATACACCGTCATGTCATTTGGCCTAACGAATGCTCTAGCAACTTTCTCCCGTCTGATGAATTATATATTCATGGATTACCTCGACAAATTTGTCGTGGTTTATCTAGATGATATTCTGGTCTATTCTAAGAATAAAGAAGAACATGCTGAACACCTCTGTCTGGTACTGGAAAGGCTCCGAGAACACCAGTTGTATGCCAAGTATTCCAAATGTGAATTTTGGCTTTCTGAAGTAACTTACCTTGGTCATGTGATTTCCAAGGATGGAATTGCTGTTAACCCCGAACGAGTTCTAGCTATTCTTGACTGGACTCCCGCGAAGAATGTTAAGCAAGTTAGAAGTTTTCTCGGACTCGCTAGTTATTGCCGTCGATTCGTTGAGAATTTTTCCAAGATTGCAAAACCATTGACGAATCTGCTCCACAAAGGTGTTAAATTTGAGTGGACAGAAAAATGTCAAGAAAGCTTTCAGACACTAAAAGATAAATTGACATCTGCCCCAGTATTAGCACCCCCGGATTCCCAAAAGGATTTCGTGATATACTGTGATGCATCTCATCAAGGATTAGGCTGTGTCCTAATGCAAGAACGCAAAGTGATTGCTTATGCCTCCCGACAATTGCGTCCTCACGAAGAAGATTACCCAGTGCACGATCTCGAACTTTCTGCGGTTATTTATGCCCTGAAGCTATGGCGACATTACCTTCTTGGTAATCATTGCGAGATATACACGGACCACCAAAGTTTGAAGTATTTATATACTCAACCAGATCTGAACCTTCGTCAACAAAGATGGCTCGAGACAATAGCCGATTATGATATGAATATCTCATATACCCCTGGCAAGGCTAATGTAATGGCCGATGCTTTGAGTCGTAAGGCTTATTGCAACAATCTTACGGTTCAGGAAACACAACCTCTTCTTTATGAAGAGCTTCGCAAATTGAACCTCCATATTGTTCCACAGGGTTATCTCAACACCCTGGTTGTCGAACCAGATTTAGAACACAGTATCAAGACTATGCAACGGTATGACTCTGAAGTTGAAAGGATCAAGCGATACCTCGAAAAAGGAAAGCCGTCGGAATTCCATCTTGATGATGATGGGATCCTCTTTTTCCAACACCGTCTCTTCATACCAAAGTTCAAGGATGAGAGGGAACACATTATGAAGGAAGCTCATGACACTCCTCTGTCTATTCACCCTGGTAGCACAAAGATGTACCGTGACATTTGTCAGAGATACTGGTGGCCAAATATGAAGCGAGATATTGCTCGTTATGTTTCTGAGTGTGACGTTTGCCGCCGCATTAAAGCAGAACATCAAAGGCCCGCTGGAACTCTGCAACCCCTTGCAATTCCTGAATGGAAATGGGACAAGGTCCAAATGGATTTCATTACTGGTTTTCCAAGATCTCAGAAGGGTCATGATGCTATTTTTGTCGTCATTGACCGATTCTCCAACGTTGCTCACTTTCTACCAGTTAAGGAGACAATCACTGCTAGCCAGTTAGTAGACTTGTATGTTTCCCGAATTGTTTCACTCCACGGTGTTCCGTTGGAGATCAGTTCTGATTGTGGCTGCCTCTTCACCTCCAGATTCTGGAATAGTTTCCAAGAAGCTATGGGAACTCATCTGTCTTTCAGCACTGCTTTTCACCCTCAGTCACAGGGTCAAGTTGAACGAGTTAATCGAGTGCTCGAAGATATGCTTCGAGCTTGCGTCATCTCCTTCGGTAAGAAATGGGAGGAATCTCTCCCGTATGCCGAATTCTCTTACAACAATAGCTATCAAGCTAGTTTGAAGATGGCACTGTTTGAAGTTCTATACGGTCGTAAGTGTCGAACCCCTCTGAATTGGTTAGAAACTGGCCAACGCTCACTCGTTGGACCAGACATTATCCAACAAGCAGAAGAACAAGTCCGCATTGTCCGTGAACATTTGAAAACTGCTCAGTCTCGTCAGAAGAGCAACTATGACCGAAAGCACCAGGAAATGGTCTATCAACCTGGCGAGCAAGCTTACCTCCGCGTCACTCCGTTGAAAGGCACTCATCGGTTCAGAATCAAAGGCAAGTTAGCTCCTCGTTACATTGGCCTGTTCCGTATTCTTGCCCGTCGAGGAGAGGTGGCATATCAGTTGCAATTGCCGCCAAATCTTTCACAAGTACATGATGTCTTTCATGTATCCCAACTCCGTCGCTGCTTCAAGGATCCTATTCAAGCTGTGGATCACGAAGTGCTTGAATTACGGGAAGATCTGTCTTATCCAGAATATCCCATCCGTGTTCTTGATGAAGCTGAACATCGGACTTGTCAAAAGTCAATCAAATTCCTCAAAGTTCAGTGGTCGAATCATTCTGAAGATGATGCCACTTGGGAACGCGAGGATCGTCTTCGTGAAGAATACCCCACTTTCTTTCAGTCTTCCTCTTAATTCTCGGGACGAGAATTCTTGATAGATGAGGAGAATTGTAACACCCCATGTCATTAGCCACAGTAATCACTTTTGATAATGACAAGTCAGCATGATTAACAGTGCATGATCATCATTAGCATCATATTGCATTTCAACTCCTAAGTCAGAATTCAAATTTAAAAGAAAGTGGAAAATAAAAGTTGTTCAACATAGAAACTAAAATGTTCAATAAATAACAAATATTCCAGAGACTATTCTAAAATTGTAACCAACAATTAATAAATTAATTAGGTGGCACTAACATTACCAAAACAGTAGGGTTTAATACATTTTATTTATTATAAAATTTGTGTGGACTCCAAATTGCCTCCAAACCAATTTTTGGTAGTAGCAGATAATGTCTAGTAATTAATGGAACAATTGCCATGTTTTACAAAAAATCATATGGTGGCCTAACTAATTACAAAATAGGAGATAGGAATAAAGAAAAGTAAAAGACAAAACAGAAATAAAACGAAAAAGAAAAAGGAAAACCCCTGGCCTAACTGGGCCTTAGCCCAGCTGGCCGGCCCACCCGCAACCCGCTGGCCTACAAGGCCCCTCCCCTGGACCCCGAAACCCTAATACCCACTCGCTCACTCTCCTCCTCCCCCCTCCATCTGGATCGGGATCGACCCCGATCCCGTCGCTCGATGCCCGTCGCGCGCTGCCTCGCCGCTCGACGCCGCCTCGCCGGACGTCTCCGACCTCCTCCCCAAGCCGCTCCATCACGCCTCGCCGCCCGGTCATCTATAACGTCGGTGAGGCCCCGGGCCTCCTCCCCTCTCTGCTCCCGCACCTCGCCGCGCACACCACGCTCCCCGCACGCGCCGCCCGCTGCGGCCCCGTGCACGTCTCGCGCCAGCCTCGCCCGCGGCCGCTCGCGTCGCCGCCGTCCACCTCTGCCGCGTTGCTCTGCTTGCTGCTCACCAGCCGCGCCCGCTGCTCCCGCCGGCTCTGCTCGCCGCATCCGCCCTGCCCGGTCGCGCTCGCCGCGGCCCCTGCTCTGCTCGCCACGCTCCATGCGCGCCCGCACCCCTGAGCCCCGCGGCTACCGCCCCGCGCCGCGCCTCCTCCCCTGCTAGCTGCTGCTGCTTCTACTTCGCCTCGCCGCGGGCCACTGCCCCGTGTCCCCCCTCCGTCGCACCCTGCTGGCCTGCTGCCGCTGCAGCTCGCCGGCCCCGCCGCCTCCCTTGGCGTGCCCAACGCCCCCGGGCACGCGCCCGACGCCCGCGCCCACAAACGGCCACACGGGCCACTAACGGATGGCCCCCGCCCCATGTGTCAATGACACAGGGGCCCCACTGCCCAGAAATGTTTAAAAAAAGAGAAATAAAAAATGAATTAGTAAAATAAATAAATAATTAATTAATTAGTGAATTAATTAAGTTAATTAACTCTGATTAGGTTAACTAATTAATTAGTTAGTTTAATTAAACAGTAATTAGTTAGTTAAACCCTAATTAACTGATCAGTCAATGACAGGTGGGACCCACCTGTCAGGATGACTGCTGACGTCATGCTGACGTCATGATGACATCAACATACACTGTTTCGGATAATGTTTAATTTAAATAAATAATTAAATTCCAGAAATTAATTAAACTTTAGAAAATCATATTAAATAATCCGTAACTCCGATGAAAATACTTTATACATGAAACTTGCTCAGAATTCCGATATGAACCCGAATACGCCCTCTGTATTCCTATCAGATGCCTCTAGCTATAAGAACATTGAACTTTTAGACCGATTTCGATAAATGAATAGTGCCCAACTTTAATTAAATAAATTCCAAAATTAACTAAATCATTTAGTTAGGCAGCAGAACACCCCGGCATATCATTTAGGCATGTCATACATATTGTTTGCATTATTGCCGTGAATTTATTATTTCTCTCCCCCCTTCTCTTTCGATAGACGCTGAGACCGACGACGCTGCAGCTGGGTACGACTACACTACCGACGAGCAGCCCGTTGACGACCCCTCTCTCTTGCCGGAGCGACCAGGCAAGCGCCCCACCCCCTTGAGCATCCAGATATCGCCCATTCCATTTCTCCTGCTTGCATTAGATTTTGCTACTGTTAATGTATGCTCCTATTATGATGAATAGCCTGCTGTTGTAACCTGTTCATTGTTACCTTACCTGCCTATGATAAACTGTTTAGTATAGGTTGGTAGTGAACCATCAGTGACCCCCACCACCTTATCCTTGTTGCCCCTGCTTGATCATCGATGACTCGATCAATGTGATCGTCGACCAGAGACCGACACCTCACTTCACACCCCCTGAGTTGTACGACTCTGCGTAGTAACTATCGGGTGCCGAGGGTGATACCTCGTAACGCACTCCTGATGAATACTCTGCAGTGTAGCTGTTCGGTCGTGGTCATCGAGGGTGATTCCTCCTTGTCCATTTTCGATACGACTCTGTCGTGCAACCCCTCAGTGTGAACCTCGAGGGTGATGCCTCATACGTTCACCCTGATGATTTCATCAAGTGGAATTCGCCGAGGGTGATTCCTCGGGTTTTTCCCCCTTGATGTTATGACCACACGGTTACTTGACCTTTGTTACAGGCAGGTCCACCCTGGTGGGTACCCGCTGGGGATCTATGATTTTCGGGTGTGCCGGAAGGGCACTCGAGTGTGATATTGTGGTGGAGCATCAGAGACTCTGATTGTCTCCGCGTGATACAAATTGAGCCTATTGGATTTGGGTTTGTGATCTGAGTGGGTCGACGTGCCCTATACGCACTACCACCACGCGGGATAATGGTTATGGGGCCCTCTGCGATGTACGTTTCTCCCGAAAGCTCGTCTGACGTCACGATTCACCGTGCGGGCTGATTGTTGGGATTGGGCTGGATACTTCACTGACGAGTTCAGTGTCGCGCCTGCACCTCGGCCAGTCTCGCAACGCGCAGGGTGCCCAGGGCGATGGCCCAAGACCTTTGGGTGCATAGGTTAGTCCGGCGTGCTGACCCCTCTGCCGAGCCTAGGTAGGGCGCTGCTTCGTGTTGATCTTCCGAGGACGGGCATTACCCAGCAAGTGTGTCCGGCCAGAGTTGATCGAGCGTGTTGGGTAACAGTAGTGCACCCCTGCAGGGATGAATCATCTATCGATAGCCGGTCCTACGGTAAAGGACGCTCAGTTTGTGTATCCCGATCTACTACTTGAACTGGATACTTGTTACTTAATTGAAGCTTCGGGATCGCTTTCTCGCTGGGAGTCGAGGAAGGATCTCTAGGCTTTGCTTCAACATGTTTGCTAAATAAAATGCTATTCTATTCTCTTCTACTGCTGCAAGATGATGGCTTTGTGAAGATGCTAGTCTTCGATAGGACTAGGCCTTCTCTCTATTCTGGCATTTCTGCAGCTCAGTCCACTTATACAGCCTTTCTCCATTGATAATGTTGCATATGTAGTATAGATCCTTGCTTGCTGAGTACTTCGGATGAGTACTCACGGTTGCTTTACTTTCTCTTTTCCCCATACCCCACCTTGATGATACATCAGACGATGGAGTCCAGGAGCCAGATGCCACCACTGGAGCTTACTACCAGGAGGGTCCAGAGGGCACTTACTACAGGATCGAGCCAGCCGACCAGGAGTCGGATCAGAGGCTCCCAGGTAGGAGGCCAACGCCTTTCGATCTAGTGTCGTTGTTTGTGCTAGCCTTCTTATGGCAAAACTTGTCTAACTATGTCTGTACTCAGATAATATTTGTATGACTGACTTATGTATTCGGATCTTCGGATCCCTGGTCTGTAATATTGTGGATCTCCGTTTAAATTGTGTTAGAGTTGTGTTGTGATATCTTCCCGTGAGTCCCTGTGCTTGATCGTACATGTTTGCGTGTATGATTAGTGTACGATTGAGTCGGGGGCGCCACACAGTAGCAAAATATAGGCCAACAGTTGCGAAATGTCATTATCTTACCTCAATGGGATATTACGGTGCACATACAGATTGGAAGTCTTGTCTTCTTTTGTGCAGTTCAACATACGATAGTAAACAGGGTTATCTACTTCACCTCGTTGCTATTGCGACCTTTTGTTGCACTGTTGGTAGCATACGATAGTAAACAGAGGTGCAAAAGGAAACAATTACTGGTCAACAACGGTGGATGACATAGAAGCCCACAAAAAGAAGCATCTAACTTATCTAAATGGGAAAGAAAGCAAGACAGTAGCATTTCTCAAACAGTGGCATTGATTCATATTAACAGAGAGATTATATTAACAATAAAATTCATTAAACATGTAATTTGCTTTTAACTGTGGCATTGCTTCAATTTTCTAGTGGCATTATTAGATTAACAACAGCTAAAGAGTTGTATGGGACAATTGACACACAAGCACCATGTGCATCTACCGATGTATAAAGGGGTGATGCACAGTCTGTTGCAACAAACAACCAAGGAGCATATTTGTGTTGGTCCCATTTTTGTTATCTTTAGACACCTTCCCTATGTGAGGGCAGCAAATCTAGTCCTGCTCAAACTCTACAGCCTTGTCCCCCATCCACAGAAAGATCAGTTCCTTACATATGTGTGTACTACGTTTGTCATTGTTTTCCATTTTCGACCAACATAGGTGTTGGATACCAAGTCTGTACTACCTTCCCCCTTCCTTTCCTCTTTGAACCACGTCTTAGATTCATGCTATACAACTTTCCCCACTACTTTCCTATATGATCCAACACCTAGATTCGAGTGCAGAAGCGAAAAAATTCCACATGCAGCTAGAGCAATGCATGTGGATTAAGTAAATTATACCTTAAGGTTCTCAGGGTGTGGCTCGATGGGCGGCCGGAGGCCGATCTGCCCACACTATGTACGACGGCGAGGAAGAAGGGGTCGGAGGCCCTCCCACGCCGCCTCTGGGTGAAAGAGAACAGCAGCGCAGGTAGTGGATTCCCCCCCTCCCCGACGGCGACGGCATTAAGCCTCCTTGCTTTCCCCGGCGAACGGGATCCTGCCGGCTCTTTTACCATCTGGGAGGGGAGAGAGAGAGAGAGGAGAGGCCAACGCAGTCTTGTTTATATCTGGATAGGGTGAGAGAGTGTGGAGAGAGCAACTACAAGCGCTAAGGCTCCAGCGTGTATATATATAGTGGAGAGAGAGAGAGAGAGTGTGAAGAGAGCAAACCCTAGAAAACAAGCGCTGAGGCTGCAGCGTATATAGTTGGAGTGGTTTTCTTTTTCTCTGCATAAAAATCATTTTAAATTGTGCCGGAACTCTTTATTTTAACGTACTAGTAGGGCAAAGCTAATACGTGAAGAAAATTTAACGCTCAAAGGAGTCAACTCACAATTAACGCTCCACACCTCCCGGTCGCACTTACTATCGTTCACGTGTGGTACACGACCCTCCGAAGTGAACAACAACTGAACTGCACACGGTCAAAATATCGGAAAGGTGGGCTGCACCATCCTCCAATTTTAAATATTTTGGGCACTTTTATTCAGCCTAAGTCAGTGTGCCACCATATGTACTAAGGGTTAAAGCGGGTGCTAAGAAACTAGGGCGTATTGAGAGTAATTGCCATGCCATTTATTTCTAGGGTCACTTGCAAACTGTCAAACTCTATTCTCCTCTTATTTAATGTATGAGGCAAATCTTTTGCCTCCGTTTCGAAAAAAATTGAGAAATTCAATTTTAATTATTTTGTATCTACACTTTGCTCTCTTCCAATAATTTTGGGCACTTGTATTCGTCCTAAGTCAGTGTGCCACCGTATCTCATACTACTCAATGCACCCTCTCAGTCCAGGTTTTTATGCCACGTCATATATTTTTTGTCAAAGCTTGACCAAATTGTTTAACTACTCACTACTTTTCGGTTTATAGGGCATAAATTTGAAATCTCATCAACCAAGCAGATGCATGATGAGTGGAGAAATGTAGTAAGTACTCCATCTCATAGTTTACAAAATTACTCAAACTTTAATCTGCATTAATTACAATATATTCATGGATGACCACTAAATGAGTAGGAATGGTTACATGCACTGGTTGGTTTCTTTTAATCCTTGCATGCATCAATTTAATGCACCTTGGAATGTGAACATGTGGTGGAAAGAAGTGAAAATAAGACTGTTATTAAGAAAATGAGATGAGCCCAATAAACAAAGAAAAATTCAGAACCAACGTAATTAATACGGCCACCGGCCGTATGCACACATTTATTTTCCAGCACATTTCTTTATTTCATCAACGACATTTTGATACAGGGAAGTACATTCACCTATTCTTTGCTAGGAGAGCAAGACCAAAGAAAACAAGAACCACAATTAGACATTTTAAAAGATATCCAATTTCCATAACTGCTTCCACTAATTGTATTAATATCTTCTCTATGTCTTCATTGTTGATCTGTGGCTTCTCGAGCTTGCACACTTCTTTCTTCTTCGATTCTAAAGAACTAGACATTGCTTCACATCTAATATCATCTCTAGTCTCATCTCTAGCCTCTATTCTAGCAAGTAGTGCATGAGCATCTACCAAATTTTGTGCTATCAATAGATCGATGTATTCTTCTTCCCAAAACCAAAACTTGCATCCATCCTACACACAAGTTTGAGTATAAGCTGCCGAACATGCGCCGAATAAGGGAGCAAAGCCGAATCAAAAGAAGTACTATGCACCTTATCTTTTTCGCACTTGATGAACACCCATTCGGGATGTTGTGGCGTGGTCAAAATGCGGCGCAGGACCTGCCGCGGGCAGCCTTCACACTTTATGAGCGGCAACGGTGAACCGACTAGCCGCTACACCAGGGTCGAGCCCGGACGGTGGCCGGACGTGTCTTTGCCGATGATCTGCCGACGGGATAGATCCGAGCGGCTAGAGGCGGATTCAGTACCTGCACGCGACATGGAGGCATTGCCATTGTTGTGAGACCCGGTACCCGGACAATCCATGGCAAGGCACAGTCGCAGGCGGCCGGAATGCTCCAAATCTGGCAGCCGCGTGCGTCAAATCCCGCGGCCGCAGATATAGTGGTTGACCGCTGGCGCCGGGACGAGAGAGGCACATATCCGACCATCGTGCTCTGGTCGACTGGGCTATAGTGCGAGGCAGCGACTGTGTCTCTGACGGACGTGCGTGTACCTCTTCTCTTCTTGTACGTACTCCATTTATCTCACTTCCTGTGGCTTCCCACTCCTATTCCTATTCTATGAACCTCTGTGTGTGTGTTTTAACAGCGTGTGTGTGTTAGAGAGAACGACACATCGACCTACTCCTACAGAGAGATGGTGTGTAGTACTACGATTTAGCCGCGAGAGTCAGTGCATCCTCTCATTTCCGGGCGTCCAGTCGGGACAGCTGCCATGCCCGCTCCTGACCAGCCTAGCCCACACAAAGCCCCACCATCGCCCGCGTGCGCTTCCTGCCTGAAATGGTCAGCGCCGCTCCAGAGAATCGGTGCCGCATTCATGCCCGGCCAGAGCGGACGCGACCTCTCGCTGTCACATGCATTGGGAGAAGCGGATTCAACAAAGAGTGATGGTTGCTTCGTCCGTCCAACTTACTGCCCGGTCTATGTGATTTGATGGCTCATTGGTCATTATTACTGAGGTGGTATGACCGTGCAGAGTCTCAGTTGTACTGTACACTTTACTTTCGTGCATGACAAATGCACCGGATGCTGGATGTCCCATGTTTCGGCGAAAGGAGGTAGAGCGTCTCCACTCTTTACAATTTTCTCCACTCTTACAGCGGAGGAGTGCGAAATTAGTGAAAACACGGCAGCTCAGTGATTACATGGCCCACCTCACACTATCACCATATTTTTTTGGACACCGTGCGACACCTAACTCTTTAGTACACAGTACTATAATTTCTCAGCGAGATAAAATTGTACAATGCTATGAAGCTTTCAGCTTCTATTTCATGTAATTGAGTCCAAGATTGCCCTGTTACAACATTCCATCAAATACAAATGAGACTAACATGCATGCTATTGCATCTCAATGATTCACAGATCATAGCCAATATGTACTCCCTCCGTTCCAAAATAAGTGTCAAAGTTGTACTAAAGTTGACACTTATTTTGGAACAGAGACAACTAAAGAAAAAACGATCCATGCAGTCCCTAGGCCTTGAACCCTAAACCCTAACCAGGCTTTAATTTGCTGGCGACATCGAACCTTCCGAAGAAATGAAGTTTGCAACCCTTTGACCATCGGATTATTTTGTGCATTTTCACTAAAACCGAGCTAAGCATCCTTGTGGAAAAGAAATTGAAGAAGTGTGATTAGAATAAGAATAGTGGGACTAGTTGATGAGACATAAACTCATCACAAATATAATAGAAGCCAGTAGACGTACGTGCAGGGCAAAGAAGTAGAGAAAGATCCACATGGAGCGATGTGGGCAGCTGGGGCAGTGGTGCAAGCCGGCTATAAAGGAAGTTGTACCTGAGGGATGTCGGGATGTAGCTAGAGGAGGGCGGCTGGAGGCGGCAACTGCCCACGTCACGACAGTGAGCAAGGGACGAAAGCAACCACACCGGCTTTGTGAGAGAGAACGGCGGGGACCCCTGATCGGGATGCGCCGACAGTGGGTTTTCGCCGTCGGCGACGGCGACCGCATCTACACAAAGCATCCACCCCTTCCCCCGATGGACGTGATCCACCCGGATGTGTGACTAGAGATGTGGCCACAGTCGTTTTGTGCGAGAGAGTGTGAAGAGAGCAACCCCAGCAAGCAACCGTGTAGGCTCCTGGCTATGTATATAGTGGAGCGGTTTCTTTTTCTCTCCACTGAAGAAAAAAACTACTCTACCACACGGTTATTATATGGGCAAAGAGTATAGACAGTAATAATGACTAATGAGCCATCAAATCACAAGGCCCACCTTTCTCTATGTTTGACCGAGGAAGCAGCCATCATTTCACTCCTCGTTGAATATCCATCCGCTACTACCTCTGCAAATAAATAAAAATCCGCCGCTACCTCCGCAGCATGGTTAATAATATAGCCATGTCAATCACGACGTAGAAATATCATTCACTGATACAATAGGGCTGGCTCTAAGGCTGGTGATTTTTTTACTTTGTCTCTTTCTCTTTTTGTCTCATTTACTCATTTTAAATAGGAGCACATGTAGAGGATGGCTATTCCTTTCGATGGGACTTCTTCATGGGGTTTAAGACTAAGCAGCTCCGAATATTATTCCGGCAGCCCACCACTCTGAATCGTGCCATCTATGACACTCCCATTGCAACAATGAGGCCCACTAGGTCTAGCATGTCCTTTAAGAAGAGACTGTCACGCAAAACATACATTCTTGTTGCCTTCTTCCTCATACAGTACGTACTACTAGTAGTACTACTACTCGTTCTCCTATAAACCTTGCGCTTGGCATCTCAAAAATACTCCGTATTAACCTTGCGCTTGGCTCTTCGCCTCTTCGGGAAGTCGAGCAATGATGGTACTACAGTATATGGTTCTGGTTATCTGAGACCGAATGAATTGATGCACGTCCACCACGTGGGCGAGGGGCGAGGGGCGAGGGAGAGTTCGTACTACTACGTCCGTTTCAATATGGACTACATACGGAGCAAAATGAGTGAACCTGCACTCTAAAATACGTTTATATACATCAGTATTTGGAGTATGTACTAGTAGTTCATATTGAAATCTGCTAAAAGACATATATTTCAAACAATATGATAATCTCTCTAACCAAGGTAGGGACGAGGAGTATACGTCTAACGAAGGGAGTAGTAAATTTTTATTCTCATCCTGCGAGCCACCGCGCGTGTGGGCGAGGGAGCGGGCGTAGGCGTAGTAAAGCAAGCTTCTCCTCATCCTGTGAGCCACCGCGCGTGGGCGAGGGAGCGGGCATAGGCATAGTAAGCAAGCTTCTCCTCGTCTCACGACTCTGCGACCACCGCGCCCGTGGGCAGGGGAGAGGGCGTGCTAAGCAAGCTTCTCCTCGTTCTGCGAGTTAACGGGACACATCAAAAGTAGTACAACAGAGCATCTCCAGTGTATGGAGCCTTGCCTCTAAGGTAGGCCCCACATGGCTTGCCTCTTATCAAATGAAAAAACCACAATGTATAGAGACTCTAACCAGCCTCTAAGGTGGGCCCTAGCAGAAATTTAAAAAGTATTGATTAGCACCACATTTGTCCAATCAGTGATATTTCTCTTGTACTTTCTTATGCTTCATAAGGCTGACAAGTGGGACCAGATGGATTGTCAAATTGTTAGAGGCAGCCTCTAAGGCTAGACGTGATGCCAGCCAATTTTTTGTTAGAGGCAGTTCATGCAATGTATAGAGGCCTGCCTCTAAGAGGAGAGAGAGGGCTTAGAGGCAACAAAAATCATACATTGTGGATGCCCTAAGTGCCTACTTTCCAGTCTATATGACTCAATTTGAAATCTCCCTAACCATAATAGATGGTGAGTGGTGGAATAAATTTGTTACTTCCATAGTTTGCAAAAGTACTGAGCATGTGAGTGTTGGAAATATGCCCTAGAGGCAATAATAAAGTGGTTATTATTATATTTCCTTGTTCATGATAATTGTCTATTGTTCATGCTATAATTGTGTTATCCGGAAATCGTAATACATGTGTGAATACATAGACCACAACATGTCCCTAGTGAGCCTCTAGTTGACTAGCTCGTTGATCAATAGATGGTTATGGTTTCCTGACCATGGACATTGGATGTCGTTGATAACGAGATCACATCATTAGGAGAATGATGTGATGGACAAGACCCAATCCTAAGCATAGCACTAGATCGTGTAGTTCGTCTGCTAAAGCTTTTCTAATGTCAAGTATCATTTCCTTAGACCATGAGATTGTGCAACTCCCGGATACCGTAGGAATGCTTTGGGTGTATCAAACGTCACAACGTAATTGGGTGACCATAAAGGTGCACTACATGTATCTCCGAAAGCGTCTGTTGGGTTGGCATGAATCGAGACTGGGATTTGTCACTCCGTGTGACGGAGAGGTATCTCTGGGCCCACTCGGTAATGCATCATCATAATGAGCTCAATGTGACTAAAGAGTTAGCCACGGGATCATGCGTTACGGAACGAGTAAGGAGACTTGCCGGTAATGAGATTGAACAAGGTATAGGGTTACCGACGATCGAATCTCGGGCAAGTATCATACCGGTAGACAAAGGGAATTGTATACGGGATTGATTGAATCCTCGACATCGTGGTTCATCCGATGAGATCATCGTGGAACATGTGG
Source organism: Thinopyrum elongatum (assembly GCA_011799875.1). Taxonomy (NCBI): domain Eukaryota; kingdom Viridiplantae; phylum Streptophyta; class Magnoliopsida; order Poales; family Poaceae; genus Thinopyrum; species Thinopyrum elongatum. The sequence continues at coordinate 371,145,194 of CM022300.1, read as the reverse complement.
GAGCCAACATGGGTATCCAGATCCCGCTGTTGGTTATTGGCCGGAGAGATGTCTCGGTCATGTCTGCATGGTTCCCGAACCCGTAGGGTCTACACACTTAAGGTTCGGTGACGCTAGGGTTGTTATGGGAAATAGTATGTGGTTACTGAATGTTGTTCGGAGTCCCGGATGAGATCTCGGACGTCACGAGGAGTTCCGGAATGGTCTGGAGGTGAAGAATTATATATGGGAAGTTCAGTTTCAGTCATCAGAATGGTTTCGGGGGTTATCGGTATTGTACCGGGACCACCGGAAGGTGTCCGGGGGTCCACCGGGTGGGGCCACCTGCCCCGGTGGGCCAAGTGGGCTGAGCAAGGGAGGGAACCAGCCCCTGGTGGGCTGGTGCACCCCCCCAAGGGGCCCAAGGCGCCTAGGGTTGAAAACCCTAGGGGGTGGGGGCGCCTCCCACCAAACTTGGGGGGCAAGTTCCCCCCCCCTTGGCCGCCCCCCCCCCTTAGATGGGATCTAAGGGGGCCTACCCCCTCTCCCCTTCACCCTATAAATAGAGGGGGGTGGGATGGGTGCCCAGAACCTGATCCCTGGCGCAGCCCCCCCCCCCCCTCTCCAACACTCCTCCTCCTCCGTTTGACTTGGCGAAGCCCTGCCGGAGAACTGCAAGTTCCACCACCACGCCGTCGTGCTGCTGGAGCTGTCTTCCCCAACCTCTCCCTCCTCCTTGCTGGATCAAGGCGCGGGAGACGTCACCGGGCTGCACGTGTGGTGAACGCGGAGGCACCGTTGTTCGGTGCTTAGATCGGAATCGACCGCGATCTGAATCGCTGCGTGTACGACTCCTCCAACCGCGTTCTTGCAACGCTTCCGCATCGCGATCTTCAAGGGTATGAAGATGCACTCCTCTCTCTCTCGTTGCTAGTCTCTCCATAGATTGATCTTGGTGATGCGTAGAAAAAAAAAATTTGATTTACTACTACGTTCCCCAACAGTGGCATCATGAGCTAGGTCTATGTGTAGTTTCTTGCACGAGTAGAACACAAGTTGTTGTGGGCGTCGATTTTGTCAATTTACTTGCCGTTACTAGTCTTATCTTGATTCGGCGGCATCGTGGGATGAAGCGGCCCAGACCGACCTTACACATACGCTTACGTGAGACAGGTTCCACCGACTGACATGCACTAGTTGCATAAGGTGGCTAGCGGGTGTCTGTCTCTCCCACTTTAGTCGGATCGGATTCGATGAAAAGGGTCCTTATGAAGGGTAAATAGAAATTGGCATATCACGTTGTGGTTGTGGCGTAGGTAAGAAACGTTCTTGCTAGAAACCTATAGCAGCCACGTAAAATTTTTGCAACAACAATTAGAGGACGTCTAACTTGTTCTTGCAGCATATGCCGTGTGATGTGATATGGCCAAAAGGATGTGATGAATGATATATGTGATGTATGAGATTGATCATGTTCTTGTAATAGGAATCATGACTTGCATGTCGATGAGTATGACAACCGGCAGGAGCCATAGGAGTTGTCTTAATTTATTGTATGACCTGCGTGTCAATGAAAAACGCCATGTAATTACTTTACTTTATTGCTAACCATTAGCCATAGTAGTAGAAGTAATAGTTGGCGAGGCAACTTCATGAAGACACGATGATGGAGATCATGATGATGGAGATCATGGTGTCATGCCGGTGACGATGATGATCATGGTGCCCCGAAGATGGAGATCAAAAGGAGCAAAATGATATTGGCCATATCATGTCACTATTTGATTGCATGTGATGTTTATCATCTTTTTACATCGTATTTGCTTAGAACGACGGTAGCATAAATAAGATGATCCCTCGCTAAAATTTCAAGAAAGTGTTCCCCCTAATTGTGCACCGTTGCGAAGGTTCATTGTTTCCAAGCACCACGTGATGATCGGGTGTGATAGATTCTAACGTTCGAATACAACGGGTGTAAGCCAGATTTACACGTGCAAAACACTTAGGTTGACTTGACGAGCCTAGCATGTACAGACATGGCCTCGGAACACGGAAGACCGAAAGGTCGAACATGAGTCGTATAGAAGATACGATCAACATGGAGATGTTCACCGTTGATGACTAGTCCGTCTCACGTGATGATCGGACACGGCCTAGTCGATTCGGATCATGTATCACTTAGATGACTAGAGGGATGTCTATCTGAGTGGGAGTTCATAGAATAATTTGATTAGATGAACTTAATTATCATGAACTTAGTCTAAAATCTTTACAATATGTCTTGTAGATCAAATGGCCCACGCTAATGTTGCCCTCAACTTCAACGCGTTCCTAGAGAAAACCAAGCTGAAAGACGATGGTAGCAACTACACGGTCTGGGTCCGTAACCTGAGGATCATCCTCATAGCTGCCAAGAAAGCTTATGTCCTTGAAGCACCACTAGGTGACGCACCTGTTTTCCCAGCAACTCAAGATGTTATGAACGCCTGGCAGTCGTGTTGTGATGATTACTCCCTGGTTCAGTGCGGCATGCTTTACAGCTTAGAACCGGGGCTCCAAAAGCATTTTGAGCAACACGGAGCATATGAGATGTTCCAAGAGCTGAAAATGGTTTTCCAAGCTCATGTCCGGGTCGAGAGATATGAAGTCTCCGACAAGTTCTACAGTTGTAAGATGGAGGAGAATAGTTCTGTCAGCGAGCATATACTCAAAATGTCTGGGTTGCACAACCGCTTGTCTCAGCTGGGAGTTAATCTCCCGGATGACGCGGTCGTTGACAGAATCCTTCAGTCGCTTCCACCTAGCTACAAGAGCTTTGTGATGAACTTCAATATGCAGGGGATGGAGAAAACCATTCCTGAGATATATTCAATGCTGAAGTCAGCGGAGGTGGAGATCAAAAAGGAACATCAAGTGTTGATGGTGAATAAAACCACAAGTTCAAGAAAGGCAAGGGTAAAAAGAACTTCAAGAAGGACGGCAAGGGAGTTGCCGCGCCCGGTAAGCAAGCTACCGGGAAGAAGCCTAAGAATGGACCCAAGCCTGAGACTGAATGCTTTTATTGTAATTGAAACGGTCACTAGAAGCGGAACAGCCCCAAGTACTTAGCGGATAAGAAGGCCGGCAATACCAAAGGTATATGTGATATACATGTTATCGATGTGTACCTTACCAGCGCTCGTAGTAGCTCCTGGGTATTTGATACCGGTGCGGTTGCTCATATTTGTAACTCAAAATAGGAGCTGCGGAATAAGCGGAGACTGGCGAAGGACGAGGTGACGATGCGCGTCGGGAACGGTTCCAAGGTCGATGTGATCGCCGTCGGCACGCTACCTCTACATCTACCTTCGGGATTAGTTTTAAACCTCAATAATTGTTATTTAGTACCAGCTTTGAGCATGAACATTGTATCAGGATCTCGTTTGATGCGAGATGGCTACTCATTTAAATCCGAGAATAATGGTTGTTCTATTTATATGAGAGATATGTTTTATGGTCATGCCCCGCTGGTCAATGGTTTATTTTTATTGAATCTCGAATGTGATGTTACACATATTCATAGTGTGAATGCCAAAAGATGTAAGGTTGATAATGATAGTCCCACATACTTGTGGCACTGCCGCCTTGGTCACATTGGTGTCAAACGCATGAAGAAACTCCATGCAGATGGACTTTTGGAGTCTCTTGATTATGAATCATTTGACACGTGCGAACCATGCCTCATGGGCAAAATGACCAAGACTGCGTTCTCCGGAACAATGGAGCGAGCAACCAACTTATTGGAAATCATACATACTGATGTGTGCGGTCCAATGAGCGTTGAGGCTCGCGGTGGTTATCGTTATGTTCTCACCCTCACTGATGACTTAAGTAGATATGGGTATGTCTACTTAATGAAACACAAGTCTGAGACCTTCGAAAAGTTCAAGGAATTTCAGAGTGAGGTTGAGAATCAACGTGACAGGAAAATAAAGTTCTTACGATTAGATTGTGGAGGGGAATATTTGAGTCACGATTTTGGCACGCACTTAAGGAAATGTGGAATTGTTTCACAACTCACGTCGCCTGGAACACCTCAGCGTAATGGTGTGTCCGAACGTCGTAATCGCACTCTATTGGATATGGTGCGATCTATGATGTCTCTTACCGATCTACCGCTATCATTTTGGGGTTATGCTTTAGAGACTGCCGCATTCACTTTAAATAGGGCTCCGTCGAAATCCGTTGAGACGACACCGTATGAATTATGGTTTGGGAAGAAACCTAAGCTGTCGTTTCTGAAAGTTTGGGGATGCGATGCTTATGTCAAGAAACTTCAACCTGAAAAGCTCGAACCCAAATCAGAAAAATGCGTCTTCATAGGATACCCTAAGGAAACTATTGGGTATACCTTCTACCTTAGATCCGAAGGCAAGATCTTTGTTGCCAAGAATGGGTCCTTTCTGGAGAAAGAGTTTCTCTCGAAAGAAGTAAGTGGGAGGAAAGTAGAGCTTGATGAGGTAACCCCTCTTGAACCGGAGAGTAGCGCAGCTCAGGAAGATGTTTCTGTGGTGCCTGCACCGACTAGAGAGGAAGTTAATGATGATGATCATGAAACTTCGGATCAAGTTGCTACTGAAATTCGTAGGTCCACGAGGACATGTTCCGCACCAGAGTAGTACGGTAACCCTGTCTAGGAAGTCATGTTGTTAGACAACGGTGAACCTTCGAACTATGAAGAAGCAATGGCGGGCCCGGATTCCAACAAATGGCTAGAAGCCATGAAATCCGAGATAGGATCCATGTATGAAAACGAAGTATGGACTTTGACAGACTTGCCCGATGATCGGCAAGCCATAGAGAACAAATGGATCTTTAAGAAGAAGACAGACGCGGATGGAAATGTGACCATCTATAAGGCTCGACTTGTCGCTAAGGGTTATCGACAAGTTCAAGGGGTTGACTACGATGAGACCTTCTCACCCGTAGCGAAGCTGAAGTCCGTCAGAATCATGTTAGCAATTGCCGCATACTATGATTATGAGATATGGCAAATGGACATCAAAACGGCATTCCTTAATGGTTTCCTTAAGGAAGAGTTGTATATGATGCAGCCGGAAGGTTTTGTCGATCCTAATAATGCTGACAAGGTATGCAAGCTCCAACGCTCAATCTATGGGCTGGTGCAAGCATCTCGGAGTTGGAACATTCGCTTTGATGAGATGATCAAAGCATTTGGGTTTACACAGACTTATGGAGAAGCCTGTGTTTACAAGAAAGTGAGTGGGAGCTCTGTAGCATTTCTTATATTATATGTAGATGACATACTATTAATGGGAAATGATATAGAATTGTTGGAAAGCATAAAGGCCTACTTGAATAAGTGTTTTTCAATGAAGGACCTTGGAGAAGCTGCTTACATATTAGGCATCAAGATCTATAGAGATAGATCGAGACGCCTCATTGGTCTTTTGCAAAGCACATACCTTGACAAGATATTGAAGAAGTTCAATATGGATCAGTCTAAGAAGGGGTTCTTGCCTGTATTACAAGGTGTGAGATTGAGCACGGCTCAATGCCCGACCTCGGCAGAAGATAGAGAAAAGATGAGTGTCATCCCCTATGCCTCAGCCATAGGGTCTATTATGTATGCCATGCTGTGTACCAGACCTGATGTGAACCTCGCCATAAGTTTGGTAGGAAGGTACCAAAGTAATCCCGGCATGGAACACTAGACATCGGTCAAGAACATCCTGAAGTACCTGAAAAGGACTAAGGATATGTTTCTCGTTTATGGAGGTGACGAAGAGCTCGTCGTAAAGGGTTACGTCAATGCTAGCTTCGACACAGATCTGGATGACTCTAAGTCACAAACCGGATACGTGTATATTTTGAATGGTGGGGCAGTCAGCTGGTGCAGTTGCAAGCAAAGCGTCGTGGCAGGATCTACATGTGAAGCGGAGTACATAGCAGCCTCGAAGGCAGCACAGGAAGCAGTCTGGATGAAGGAGTTCATCACCGACCTAGGAGTTATTCCCAATGCGTCGGGCCCAATGACTCTCTTCTGTGACAACACTAGAGCTATTACCCTTGCCAAGGAGCCCAGGTTTCACAAGAAGACCAGGCATATCAACCGTCGCTTCAACTCCATTCGTGAACATGTTCAAGATGGAGACATAGATATTTGTAAAGTGCATACGGATCTGAATGTCGCAGATCCGTTGACTAAACCTCTTCCACGAGCAAAACATGATCAACACCAGAACTCTTTGGGTGTTCGATTCATCACAATGTAACTAGATTATTGACTCTAGTGCAAGTGGGAGACTGTTGGAAATATGCCCTAGAGGCAATAATAAAGTGGTTATTATTATATTTCCTTGTTCATGATAATTGTCTATTGTTCAAGCTATAATTGTGTTATCCGGAAATCGTAATACATGTGTGAATACATAGACCACAACATGTCCCTAGTGAGCCTCTAGTTGACTAGCTCGTTGATCAATAGATGGTTACGGTTTCCTGACCATGGACATTGGATGTCGTTGATAACGGGATCACATCATTAGGAGAATGATGTGATGGACAAGACCCAATCCTAAGCATAGCACTAGATCGTGTAGTTCGTCTGCTAAAGCTTTTCTAATGTCAAGTATCATTTCCTTAGACCATGAGATTGTGCAACTCCCGGATACCGTAGGAATGCTTTGGGTGTATCAAACGTCACAACGTAACTGGGTGACCATAAAGGTGCACTACAGGAATCTCCGAAAGTGTCTGTTGGGTTGGCACGAATCGAGACTGGGATTTGTCACTCCGTGTGACGGAGAGGTATCTCTGGGCCCACTCGGTAATGCATCATCATAATGAGCTCAATGTGACTAAAGAGTTAGCCACGGGATCATGCGTTACAGAATGAGTAAAGAGACTTGCCGGTAACGAGATTGAACAAGGTATAGGTATACCGATGTTCGAATCTCGGGCAAGTATCATACTGGTAGACAAAGGGAATTGTATACGGGATTGATTGAATCCTCTACATCGTGGTTCATCCGATGAGATCATCGTGGAACATGTGGGAGCCAACATGGGTATCCAGATCCCACTGTTGGTTATTGGTCGGAGAGATGTCTCGGTCATGTCTGCATGGTTCCCGAACCCGTAGGGTCTACACACTTAAGGTTCGGTGACGCTAGGGTTGTTATGGGAAATAGTATGTGGTTACCGAATGTTGTTCGGAGTCCCGGATGAGATCCCGGACGTCACGATGAGTTCCGGAATGGTCCGGAGGTGAAGAATTATATATGGGAAGTTCAGTTTCAGTCACCGGAATGGTTTCGGGGGTTATCGGTATTGTACCAGGACCACCGGAAGGTGTCCGGGGGTCCACCGGGTGGGGCCACCTACCCCGGTGGGCAAAGTGGGCTGAGCAAAGGAGGGAACCAGCCCCTGGTGTGCTGGTGCACCCCCCCCCAAGGGGCCCAAGGCGCCTAGGGTTGAAAACCCTAGGGGCTGGGGGCGCCTCCCACCAAACTTGGGGGGCAAGTCCCCCCCCCCTTGGCCGCCGCCCCCCCCCCCCCTTAGATGGGATCTAGGGGGCCGGCCCCTATCCCCTTCACCCTATAAATAGAGGGGGGGTGGGAGGGCAGCAGCATCTGATCCCTGGCGCAGCCCCCCCCCCCCTCTCCAACACCTCCTCCTCCTCCGTTTGAGCTTGGCGAAGCCCTGCCAGAGAACTGCAAGTTCCACCACCACGCCGTCGTGCTGCTGGAGCTGTCTTCCCCAACCTCTCCCTGCTCCTTGCTGGATCAAGGCGCGGGAGACGTCACCGGGCTGCACGTGTGTTGAACGCGGAGGCACCGTTGTTCGGTGCTTAGATCGGTATCGACCGCGATCTGAATCGCTGCGTGTACGACTCCTCCAACTGCGTTCTTGCAACGCTTCCGCATCACGATCTTCAAGGGTATGAAGATGCACTCCTCTCTCTCTCATTGCTAGTCTCTCCATAGATTGATTTTGGTGATGCGTAGGAAATTTTTTTGATTTACTACTACGTTCCCCAACAGTGAGATGGTGAACGAAGGGAGTACGATACCATTAGTACTAAAGTTCTTTTGGAAGGGTTGTAGTAGTCCCTCCCACTCACATGTTCACATTTCAAGCTTCAATAAAAATGTTGCATGCAAGGATTAAGAGAAAACTCAGCAATGCATGTACTCCCTCAATCCATATAGGGTCTAAAATGCGTTTTGGAGGCTAACTTTGCCCACATGTTAGAGCAATAATATGACAGGCAACTTACACAAATCATACCATCAAATTCGTACGTGGTCATTGTACTGCTAACACATGCATGCATTGCAATTAGTACGTACATGATACAATAGTAAACACTCACTATCTAGTAGTACTAGTTCATTCATTGGTTTAGATTTGGAATTGAGGCCCATAAACTGGAAGGGAGGGAATATTATTTTCTGGAACCATCCCCATACGACCATACTTGATGTTTTGGAGAAGGGTTATATGCCTTGCTGCAACAGTACCGTCCAATCTTAACGTGTGGTGTTTTTCTTGGAAAATTATTACGAGAGGATTCTACGATGTGTGAAATGACGTGTTGTTCGTGCGTCCAGCTTACTATTGGAAAGGTGTCACTTTGAGATGTGACTGCTCATTAGTAGTATTCCTTGTGGTTGTGCACTCATAATTTGGTGCATGGCACGTGGACCCGGATGCCGGATGTCCCACATGTCGAGGAAAGGAAGTTCTGTACTCCTGGAATGGTTTCTCGCAATGCTATCAACCTTTCAGCATTTGTTTATATATACTATGCTAGTAAATGCAATTTCTTAGCGAGATAAAATTATACTACTATAATGCTACGAAGCTTTTAGCTTTTCTTTCATGTGTCTTGCCTTGAAGGTTTTCTTGTTACAACATTCCAACAAATACAAAGGAAACTAACATGCATGCTAATGCATATCAATGATTCACATATCAGACCCAATATTTACTTCACAACTTAAGACAAAGTTGTGAGAAGGTGTACAAATAAAGAAAAAATTGATCGATCAGGTCCCTAAGCATGCTTTCATTTCCTGGCCATGGTGGACATGTTGGTAGCCATTTTTCACGCGGCTCGTTGATGCCCGCCAAGACATGTAGCAGTTGGGTGCATGCACCATCCCATCATTTTGTGCAGTTGCACTAAAATGGAGCTGAGCATCCCTGTTGACAAGGATATTGAATAAGTGTGATTGCAATAATAATGGCACTGTTGATGAAACATGGAAAGTACGCCGGCCGAGCTACAGTATGTTTTAGGCAAATAACTAGAGAAGATCCACATGCAGTGACATGGGAAGATGGGCGGTGGATCAAGGCCGGTTCCAGAGGAAGCTGTACCTGAGGGTCATCGGGATGTAACCAGTAGGGCGGCGGCGGGCGGGGTCTACCCATACTGTGGCAGCGAGCAAGGGGCAAAGGCAGTATCGCGCCGGAGCTTGCTTAGAGAGAACGGCGGGTATCGCAGATCGGGGCGCGCCGGCAGTGGGTCTCCTGCGTCGACGCCGGCGATCGGAGCAACGTTGCACATCGTCCCTTTCCGCCGGCGGACTGGATCCGGCCGAATCAGGGACCAGCGGTGAGAGAGAGAGAGAGAGAGAGAGAGAGAGAGAGAGAGAGAGAGTGGCCACCGCCAACTTGTGTGAGAGAGTAGAAGAGACCGACCCCAGAAAGCAAGCATTGAGGATCCTGCCTATATTATATAGTATAGTATAGTGGAGCAATTTTCTTTTTTCTCTCCATAACAATTGGTTTATATTCTGTACGTGCGCCATCGAGGAATAAAGTCTTTTTTAAAATAACGCATCAAGTCGCAATTTGTTTGTTCACCCGTGGTACATGATCCTCCATCAAGTGGACAACCAGTACACGTGTTAAATTACCACGTGGGCTGCCTTTTCGTACATAAATGAGCTCCTACGTGTACCCGCGTGGGTGTGGTTGGGAAAGAGATGGGAGTACGTGGGCCGTGCGTGCACGTCTTCTCTTCGTGCACGTCCCCCACCTACGTGGGTGTGTTAGAGGGATACAAACCTAGAGAGATGGCGTGTGCGTTCATGAGTGTTTTTTTATTGGGGGGTGTGATTTCGTGAGTGTATTTGTGGGAATATGTGTCGATGATATCTCAAACAAAAATGTGACACATGCAATGTGTGTGAAATAGAGGCCTATCTATATCATATATAGAGGGGGCGATCCATGAGAAGAGAGGGAGGGGTCATAGATATCGATAGAGTCGAAGATAGGATCAAGTGTGTGGGTGCGAGATCGATGAAGAGAGCCATCAAAAATGTGTGTGTGTGTGCATGTCAAAGATATAGGGCGACTGACCTACCGGAACGTCAGAGGGGAGAGGGCAAGTTTGTGTGTGGCAGGGAGACATGACTAGAGCGCTCGATGTATTGGTGTGTGTGGGGGGGGGGAGGGGGCGGGGGGAGGCAGAGACCTAACTACAGAGGTGGATCGACTCGTATATGTGTTGAGAAAGAGAGACCTAGCTATGTCTTGAGGGAGATCGGTCGACATCCATACATAAGTGAAGGATGGGAAATAGGTTGAGAGAGAGAGAGAGAGAGGGAGAGATAGAGAGAGAGAGAGAGTGCCGGAGAGGTGGTGGAGTTGCTTCTCGGAGATGGTGGGAGAGGCCTACTAGACAAACTGATGGTAGAACTGCAATATCAATAAGAGAGGGGATGTGTTTCTGTGTGTGCGTGATAGATGTGTTGGGAGGCATGCATGGATGATGAAGGGGGACCATATGTGATTGGTAAGTAGACCTAACTAGCTCGGTAGATCAATTATTGTGTGTCGGAGGAAGGGAGAGACATAACTAATGAGGTAGATCGATCGATGAGTGGGGAAAACGAGTTATAAATGACCGAGTTAGCTATATGTATAGTGGGAGATTGGTCGGTGTACATCCATTTGATAGAGGCAAATAAGGCCCAGAGAGACGAATAGAGAGAGAGAGGGAGGGATGGAGCTAGGAGGTGGTGCGAGAGGCCTACTAGATAGGGGGGAGGAGTGTGCGATTGTGAGATCGATGAAAAGAGGGGCGAGAGTTTACACGTGTGTGGGACCGTATGAGAGACATGAGGCATGGACAGAGAAAGGAGGAGATGGAAAGTGTGTGTGTGTATGTGGTAGGCAGACATCGCTAGAGAGGTTTATCGATTGGCGTGTGTCGGAAAGAAGGAGTTGTTGAGACCATGGGAGAACGACCTAAAGAAAATAAATGAATGTGTGCGATGGATAAAATCCTGAGGGAGGGGGAGGGCGAGGAGGGCGTGTGCATGCACGAGAGAAAGTTAGTGCTAGATACAAAGGTTAGAGGATTGTGTGTGTCGGATTCAAGGCTCCGCAGACCCAAGAAAGGTTCAAACGCTGGGGCGTGTGCGAAGAACTCAACCTATCTAGCGAACCAGCTCATCGCCCTACGGCCTAGTTCGAGGAACAAGGAAGAAGATGAACACGGCAGTTTACCCAGGTTCGGGCCACCTTGCGATGTAAGACCCTACTCCTGCTTTGTGGTGGATTTGCCTCACGAGGGGCTGAGGATGAACAAGTACAAGAGATGAACAACCTCGCGAGGTCTGCTCTGGTGAGGGTGGAAAGGATCTGATCCCTGGGTGTTCGTCCTGCTCTACGGTGGTGGCTAGCCTATATTTATAGTGGCCTTGGTCCTCTTCCCAAAACGTAGGCGGGAAGGGATTCCACAACGGCCAATTTGAAAGGGCACAAGTAGTACATCTTATCCTGATGAAAGGTGGTCTTCACCTACAAAGCTTCTGGCATGACGCTGTGGTGGGCTCAGTGATGACATCCGTCCTGCCGTCCTGGTGGTCTTGGTCTCGTTGCACAGGAATGGAAACCTTTGCTTGAGTCCTCGAGAACCCACGCCTGCGCTTGCCTCCTTAGCACCAAAGAGGAAACTGTCTCCTCTCCGCCTGCTGGCGCCCGCCTGGCCTTGGTCATCATGGCTTGTGTCACCGCAACCTCATGAGGTTTGGGCACCTGCATAGGAATCTCCGCTCCTCAGCAGGCAGCCTGGGGAGGCCGCTCCCTCGGGAGGTCTTGGCGTCGTCTGCCTCGCGAGGGTCTTGTTTGGTAGTCTTGTAGATGGGTCGTACCAGGCCGTCGATGAAGCCATGCCATGGGCTGCAGGTAGGCAAGTCTGGGTACCCTGGTTCCCAGAACACCGACAGTAGCCCCCGGGCCCAAGGCGCGCTCGGACTTGGCTTCGAGGCGAAGCCAAAGGGAAAGGGCGAAGCGCCGCGGGCCCCAATCACCTGCGGACCAGGCTGACACATGGCACTTGATGGGACGTGGGCGTCACCACTTCCCCACGCTGCCTTGGCAACTGCTCGACTTGACAACTGCCTGGTGAATGCAAAAAGGCCATCATTGCATGGGGCGTGAGAGGCCGGCGGTTAGCCTTCCTTCGCCTATAAATGGGAGAGGGGGCGGGGCCCCCAGCTCATCTTCATCTTCTCGCCGCTTGCTCCATCTTCTTCTTCGTCCTGCCATATTGCCAGAGCATCCATGGTGCCAGTGAGGAGGTTCTCGGCCGCGGAGAAGGGAAAAGCCCCGTAGGAGGGACAAGGCTCGCCGCCGCCCAAGAGGGGCCACGGCCATCCCCACAAGCACGCCGCGACGCCAGCGTTGGCTCCCCGAGGGCGTGGGCACACCCCTTCGAAGGCTAGCGCCGCCTTCGGCAGTCGTGGGGGCGCTCCCTCCCGCGGCGGGGGCTCCTGCGGCCGGGGTGGCCGTGACCAAGGAGGGAGGCATGCGGCAGCCATACGACCACCGCGCCCGCGGTCCCATTCGGCTGATGCGCCCTCGGAGTTCGTGGTGTGGGCGGAGAGGCCCGCGGGCGTCTGGTTCCAGCTCCCATGCTTCTTCATGGGCGCGCTGCCGGCCGGGGGACCTGGCGGCCTCTGGCTGCAGGCCGATGGCTGCTGCAGCAGGGCCTCGTGGGTGGAGGTCGAGGTCACCCACGCTGGCAACGTGTTCCTGAACCGCGGGTGGCAGCCGTTCGCTCACGCACGCGGCTAGCATGGGAGGTGTACCCTCCACTTTAGGCACGACGACGCTGCGACCCTCTATGTCAGGGTCTTCGGGGAGGACAGCAGGCACCTAGGGTGCTGCCCGGAGAGCGACAGTGATGATGATGGCATCCACCCCTCCGACGACGATGGTCGGAGGGGCGGTAGCATCTCTGGCGGTGAACTTGCCCTTGGTGACGGTCATGATGCCTCCAGCAGCGGCGGCTCCTCCTCTAGGGAGAGCACGAGCGGCGGCGACTACGACGAGCTGCCATGCCACCGAGCTCAGACCGGGGAGGGCGATGAGCTGCCTCGCCGCCGCGTCCCAGTGAAGTAGGAGAAGGACTCCGACTGAGCGCGAGTGTTGCTGGAGCCGGGTCTCGGGAGCCAGGGTGGTCGCGCGGCCGCTTTTGCTTCTTTCTTTTTCCTGCATAAAAAAGGTAGAAGCCCTGCCGGGGCATGTAATGAACCGTGGCGCTTGCGCCATTATATTATCGTTTTTATATTGCGTCCTGACATCCGTGTTGCTGCTAATTGACGGGTTCTTGCTGATCGTGATTGGGATGACTTAGCTTAGTGTGCTTGCGGTAGATTCCCATGTCACGGGAGAGTGCTTCCCTGGAGCTCATACCTCCTGCGCGCCCCTTATTCCAGAGAGGTCCTACCAAGGGTTTCCTTCTTGAGGATCCGAAGGTCCTCAGGCCTCGGGAGGCATCCAGTGGCTGCGGGGTTAAGGGATCTCTGGAGGTGTCGTGCCCCGCGCGAGCACCCGAGTGAGGGCCGTTGGTACACCGTGTCGCGATGCCCGGAGGCATGGACTCAGGCGGGCGTGCGTGCCCGTTGGCTCGTTTGAGGGCGTTGCACGAGGATTAAGATGCTAAAGGCCAGGACACCAAGGCTTTGGCGAGGTGTGTTCACGGGCGAGCCCAAGCGTACACACCGTGCCCAGCCCCCATGCGCGAGATGCGCAAGGAAGAGCGACGGGCAACTGTCACTCTCCCTAAAACGAGACCTGAAAGAGCAAAAGCTACAAGGAGAAAAAATTCCCAACCCTTTCAAATAAGGATGCAAGAACTTCAAATTTCATTCCAAGAAGTGGCAAAATAGCTACAGAAAGCAAGCAAAAAGAACAGCCACGTCCGGCACATATACTAGTCTTCTGGTCTTCCCGCCAGCGTGGAGCATGGGGCTTCCACTAGGACGTGGGTGGGGGCCCCATGAGGCCCAGGGACGGCACTCAGGAGACTCCGGGGCATGTACAACCCCACTCATTATTACGTGAGAGTGTCACGGGCGGAGATTTGAGAGGCGCATGGCGCTTGTTGGTCACTGATAGAACTTCCGGAGGTGCTGGATGTTCCAGGCATTCTGGATGGGGATCCCGTCCTGTGTCTCCAGGCAAGCGGCGCCAGGCCTGGAGACACGGGTGATACTGAACGGGCCCTCCCACATAGGCGACAGCTTGTGAAGCCCCTCCCTGGAGAGCACCCGTCTTAGGACGAGGTAACCCACCACGAGGGTCCTGGAGCGGACGCTACGGCAGTGATACCGCCGCAGCGCCTGGTGGTACCTCGCAGCATGGAGCGAGGCTTAGTGGCGGCCCTCCTCCCCAAGCACGAGGCCCATCCCCCATGAGGCGTCCTGGCGTCCCTCGCCAAACGCCAAGACCCGCGGGGAGCGATGTTTGACCTCATGAGGGAGGACCGCCTCCAGTCCCGTAGACGAGGAAGAACGGGGTCTCGCCAGTGGGCTTAGTCGCGGTGGTGCGTATGGACCACAGCACGGACTGAAGCTCATCGAGCCAACCCCATCCGCAAGCCTCGAGTTGCTTCTTGAAGCTCCTCGCCTTGAGGCCCCTCAGGACCTCCGCGTTGGCGCGTTTGGCTTGGCCGTTGCTCCACGGGTGCGCCACCGAAACGTAGCATATCTGCGTTGCAAGGTTAGCACAATATGTTTTGAAGAGGTTGCTCATGAACTAAGAGCCATTGTCGATGATGATACGGTTGGGGACCCCAAAGTGGCTCACGAGGCCCTTGATGAACTTGACGGCCGAGCCCGCTGGGATGGTGCGCACGGGCTCCACCTCCGCCCACTTGGTGAACTTGTCGATGGCAACGTAGAGGTAGCGGTAGCCCCCGACCGCTTGGGGAAACGGGCCCAGGATATCCAGCCCCCAGACCGCGAACGGCCATGAAAGCAGAATGGTCTGGAGGCCTTGAGCGGGCTGGTGGATCTGCTTGGCATGGAATTGATAGGCCTCACAGGATCTCACTAGCTCAGTGGCATCGTTGAGAGCCGTGGGCCAGTAGAAACCACTGCAAAACGCCTTGCCCACGAGCGTGCGTGACGAAGAGTGATGCCCACAATCCCCGCTGTGGATGTCAGTCAATAGCTCGCATCCTTGCTCCTTGAAGATGCATCGCAGCGAGACGTCGTTTGGGCGCCTTCGGTAGAGCTCGCCATCCTGCAAGCAATAAGCAGTGGCCTGACGGGCCACACGTTCTACGTCTTCCTCCTTCTCCGGCAAGGTGCATTGGAGCAACTACGCCTTGAACTCCTCGGTCCAGCACCCCTCCTGAGGTTCAAGCGCCAAGAGCAGGCGGGCTTCGGAGGTCGGACCGCAAACTGGAGCGCCCGAAGAGGGGGCCATGGGCAGTTCCTCTCACAGCAGCGCCGGGCCCGCAATGGAGGGGGCCGCCGATGGCTTGAAGAGTCGTTCCTTGAAGATGTCAGGCTTCTGGGGCTCGCGTCGAGACACTCTCTTGGCTATGTCGTCCACCTCCTTGTTTGTGCCACGCGGGACATGCTGCAACTCCAAACCCAAGAATCATTTTTCAATTTTGCGTACCTCTTCCAGGTATGCCTCCATGTGCTCGTCCTTGGGCTTGTACTCCTTGTTGGAGAAGTTGATGAGGAGCTGAGAATCGCCCTTGATGGTGAGACGGTTGACCCCTAGGGCCGCCGTAGCCCTGAGGCCGGCGATCAGGCCCTCGTATTCCACGATGTTGTTGGAGACCTTCTCGCCATGCTGGAAGCAGAGCTGCACGGCGTAGTAGAGCTTGTCCTGGGTACGCGAGATGAGTACGGCTCCAGCCCCCGCGCCCCGGTGTGCAAACGCGCCGTCGAAGTACATGACCCAGCCATCGGGCGCCTCATCTTCGGGCGTGAGGGAGCGGTCTCCATCCACCCCTTGGTCAGGGGCATCAGTCCATTCCGCCACAAAGTCAGGGGCATCCACCCCTTGATGACCCTGGTGGTGCTGAACTCGAGCTGGAACGCCTGGAGCTCTATGTTCCACTCAGCAACCCTCCCTGCAGCATTGGGGCTGCGGAGCACCTTCTCCTGGGGGTACGCATAGATGACCTTGATGGGATGGCCTTGGAAGTAGGGTCGCAGTTTCCTGGAGGCGACGAGGAGCGCGAGCAGGAGCTTCTGCGACATCGGGTAGCACGCGCGCGCGTCACGCAGCACCTTGCTGACGAAGTACATGGGGTGCTCGACGAGGGAAGAGGTGTCGATGGCGTCCGGCCCTGCCTGTGGCGTGAGGGCCTCAGGAGCCTCACCGTCTGGTGGGGTAGTCGAGGCCTCAGGAGCGCCGTCCTGAGGTGGCGATGGTGCGGCTGCGAATGGGGTGCTACACCGCGCACCTGCGCCCGCGCGTTCTTCCCGGACCGCCACGAGTGCCACGCTAGCCGAGTGGGGTGTGGCGGCCAGGTAAAGCACCAGGGGCTCAAGAGGTCGAGGCGCCACCATCACCGGAGGGCTGGTGAGATACCTCTTGAGGTCTTGAAAGGCCGCCTCAGCCTCCGGAGTCCATTCGAACGGGCCCTTCTTCTTCATCAGCTTGAAAAACGGGAGGGCGCGCTCTCCGAGCTTGGAGACGAAGCGTCCCAATGAAGTCACGCAGCCCGCAAGCTTCTGCATTTCCTTGAGGGTCTGTGGCGGGCTCATTCTTTCTATTGCCTTGATCTTCTCTGGGTTAGCCTCGATCCCTCTGTGCGACACCAGGAAACCCAGTAGCTTGCCGGACGAGACGCTGAACATGCACTTCTCTGGATTGAGCCGCAGGTTTACCTTGCGCAGGTTGGTGAACGTTTCCTCCAGATCTTCGACAAGGGTTCTTGCTTCCCGCAACTTGACCACTATGTCATCGACGTATGCCTCGGCATTCCTCCCGAGCTGCCTGTCCAAGGTGATGTGCATCAATCGCTGGCAGGTCACGCCGGCGTTGCGCAGCCCGAACGACATGCAGGTGTAGTAGTACACCCCGCACGGGGAAAGGAAGGCCGTTTTCTCGACGTCCTGCACCGCCATCTTGATCTGGTGGTAGCCCAAGAAAGCGTCCAGGAAGCATAGCAAGTCGCACTCGGCAGTGGAGTCAACGATTTGGTCGATGCGCGGAAGAGGGAAAGGGTCTTGAGGGCAAGCTTTGTTGAGGCTCGTGAAGTCGACGCACATGCGCTCCTTTCCCCCCTTTTCGGGAACGATGACCGGGTTGGCCAACCAATCCGGGTGCCGTACTTCCCGGATGACGCCGGCTTCTTGCAGCTTGTGAACCTCCTGGACGATGAACGATTGCTTCTCCGGGGCTTGCCGCCGTGCCTTTTGCTTCACCGGGCGCGCGCCGGGACACACCATCAAATGGTGCTCAATCACGTCTCGCGGGACGCCAACCAGGTCCGTTGCCTCCCATGCAAATACATCTTTGTTCTCACGGAGGAAACCGACCAGCACCTCTTCTTGGTCTGGGGGGGAGGCCGGCGCCGATGGTGAAGGTGGGGCCTGAGCCCCCATCATCTACTGGTACTTGCTTCGTCTCGGCCAGGTCCTGAGAGAACAGCTGCTTCTTCTTCACAGGCGCGGCCTCCGGGATCTCCAGAGCACCTTCCGCATCTGGCCGCGCGGCCGTCGCGGCCTTGAAAGCGAGTTTGAGGGCCAGGAGTGCATCCTTGGCGTCTCCCAACACAGTAAGGATGCCGCTGCTCCCAGACATCTCGATGACGTTGTAGCCAGGGTGCGTTGCCGCCATGAACTTGGCCAAGGCTGGATACCCAAGGATGGCATTGTACGGGTGGCCAATGCGGGTGATGTCGAAGTCGATAAGCTCAGTGCGGTAGTTGCAGCATGTGCTACAGGTGACGGGGAGGCGGACCTGCCCCAGGGGAACAGTGGAGCCATCGAGCACCCCTGAGAAGAGTCTGGTGGGGGCGAGCCGGTCGTAAGGCACCTGGAGCAGGTCGAAGGCTTCCACGGAGAGGACGTTGAGGCTTGCGCCGCCGTCGATGAGGGTTCTGGTGACCGCGACACTACTGATGGTGGGCGTGCATAGCAAGGGGAGCACGCCGGCACCAACCGTAGTCTTGGGGTGATCCTTGGAGTCGAAGGTGATGTCGGTCTCAGGCGCCACCCGGCCCGAAGGAGCCCCCGGCCGTCGCTTGGCTGCCCCCAACTATCGGAAGAGCTGCTTCATGTGGTGGCTTGAGGCCGGCGCCTGCGACCCACCGAGAATGGCCGCAACGGCGTGGGGCACCGGTGCCACGAAGCGCGCGATGAACTGATTGCGCAGCTCCTCCCAGGAGGCCACAGAAGACTTCGGTAGGCTAAGGATCCAGGAGCGTGGCACGCCCATGAGAGCCATGGGGAGCCAGTTCGCCATGGCCTTGTTGTCGCCATTCGCCGCGTCGATGCTCAGCTCGTAGAGGCAAAGGAACTCCACAGGGTTCCCCGTGCCGTCGTACCGTGGAGGTAGCGCCGGCCTGAACTTCGGCGGCCACCGCACCTGCCACAGGGTGGGGGAAAGGCCCGGAGGCCCACGACGTCTCCGAGTGCGCTCGGTGGCTCGGCGGGTGGGGCGGCGCCTGCCATGGGAACCACACAGCGCGGGCGGAGCACAGTCGATGGAAAAGCAGAGCTTCGACACGCCCCTACCTGGCGCGCCAAATGTCGGATTCAGGGCTCCGTAGACCCAAGAAAGGTTCGAACTATGGGTCGTGTGCGAAGAACTCAACCTATCTATCCAACCAGCTCGTCGCCCTACGACCTAGCTCGAGGAACAAGGAAGAAAATGAACACGGCTGTTTACCCAGGTTCGGGCCACCTTGCGGTGTAAGACCCTACTCCTGCTTTGTGGTGGATTTGCCTCACGAGGGGCTGAGGATGAACAAGTACAAGGGATGAACAACCTCGCGAGGTCTGCTCTAGTGAGGGTGGAAAGGATCCGATCCCGGGGGGTTCGTCCTGCTCTACGGTGGTAGCTAGCCTATATTTATAGTGGCCTTGATCCTCTTCCCAAAACGTACGCGGGAAAGGATTCCACAACGGCCAATTTGAAAGGGGACAAGTAGTACATCTTATCCTGATGAAAGGTGGTCTTTGCCTGCAAAGCTTATGGTGTGACACTGCGGTGGGCTCGGTGATGACATCCGTCCTGCCGTCCTGGTGGTCTTGGTCTCGTTGCACAGGAATGGAAACCTTTGCCTGAGTCCTCGGAAACCCACGCCTGCGCTTGCATCCTTAGCACCAAAGAGGAAACTGTCTCCTCTGCGCCCGCTGGCGCCCGCCTGGCCTTGGTCGTCATGGCTTGCGTCACCGCAACCTCATGAGGTTTGGGCACCTACATAGGAATCTCCGCTCCTCAGGAGGCAGCTTGGGAAGGCCGCTCCCTCGGGAGGTCTTGGCGTCGTCTGCCTCGCGAGGGTCTTGTCTTGGTAGTCTTGTAGATGGGCCGTACCAGGCCATCGATGAAGCCACGCCATGGGCCGCAAGCAGACAAGTCTGGGTACCCTGGTTTCCAGAACGCCAACAGTGTGGGTGTAAGAGACTAAGAAAGATCATAATTCGTTATGAAAGTGGATTCATATATTTGAATAAGAGATCTTAGTGTTATAAACCTATGCATGCATGAATATAGCAGTGATACGCGTGGTGTGGTTTTGGACATGTTATACTATAATGTGATAATGCGTGGCATTTGCAACTCACAGCAAAATATCGAACAATCTAAACCATACTATATATTGAACAATCTCACATTTTATTTGAATTTGTGATAATGTGTGGTGTTTGCAGATCACAACTAAATATCGAACAATCTAAACCACACTATATATCGAACAATCTCACATTTTATTTGAATTTGTGATAATGTGTGGCGTTTGCAGCTCACAGCTAAATACTTGTAGGCGTACGGGGTGGGGCGCCATATATTATGTGATAAACACATTATACATATGAGACATGGTTTAGATTATGAAGATCTAGCTAGAGCTCGACATGTACTGTGATTTGAAATCAACATAAAGTGGATTGAAAAATTTGAGTTCGAGTTCATACAGTACACATAGTTCATATCTAACTCAACAGATAATATACAAATGATGGTTTAACATGACAACAATGATGATTGCAGATCTTATTAAAATAGAGAAACGAATTCAAATGGTTTAACTTGACAACAATCATGATTGTAGATCTTATTCAAATAGAGAAATGAATTCAAATTTAGTTCATATTGAAGCGGTAGTATATACGTTTGGAATGCACTAAAATGTTCATTTGAGTAGCAGGTTACATGCATTATACATGTACGGAAATATTTTTATTGAACATAACATGGATTGAAAGTTTTGGATGGCATTTGTAGTAACTCATACAGTAAAACGGGACTAGACTCTCTTGTGTGGTGCGAATTGATTTCTTTTTGGTTTTTTCGTCGACGGAAATGCGAATTGATTTGGTACAATACACGTTAGGCTTGTCCGAAAATTTCAACCCGCGCCTTGTTATCCCGAAATTTTAAGATATCTCTTTGTCTCGTTGTGCTCCTAAAATTCCCTCCATCTCAACCCGCGCCTTGCTATCCCAAAATTACAACGCGCGCGAAAACTCCCACCTCATGCGAAATCCCGACACGTGAAATTCCTGTGATACCCCTGAACCTAAAGAACCACCTAGTTCAAATCGGTGGGGCTACTTTTGTAACTTACCCCACATTTCGGACAAGCGCGTGCCTAAGCCATGGTTCCCCCTCCCATCCCCTCCGCCCCCATTCATACACTGAGGCCGCGAAAACCCGCGAAGCCCCACACCCTCCTTCGTCCGCCAACCAGCCGGAGCCTCTTCCCCGACGACATCGTCCACCACAACAGCTCGACGTCCCTCATCCACCGCACCGGATGAGGATCCGATGTCGATCTCGTCGTCCCGCCGGTTCAGCCACCCTGTCCTACACCTCCAAGGAGCTGCCCCGACGTTCGCCTCGTCTATCATGCCACCTCCATTCCCACAGCACCGTCTTTACCTGCACCACCGGAAGAGCAGCACCATCATCGATTCCTCGGATGAAGCTGAGGCCTAATCGGCGCCACCAAAGAGGTTCTACACTAATCGCTGCATTTTCTTCTTGATTCGATCTCACGGTGCAGCCGGCGCTCGGTCCTGAGCCGCCATGGCGCGGCTCCATCTACGGCGGCGTCACCGGCCACTTCCTCCATGGTGTCGCTCCCTCGACGGCGACGTCCACATCAGTAGGAGCTGCTGCTACTGCTCCGACTCTCGCTGCTGCTGCTGCTGCTTCAGCTCTTGCTCGCACTACTACTCTACTCTTGCTCTTGCTTGCGCTACTGCTCTCCTCTAGCTCGCGCCGCTCCTGCACGAGCAGCAGCTCCGGCTCTCGCTCGAGCTCCTCCTGCTGCTACCCGAGATGCTGCTACACGAC
This sequence comes from Thinopyrum elongatum, assembly GCA_011799875.1. Lineage (NCBI taxonomy): Eukaryota > Viridiplantae > Streptophyta > Magnoliopsida > Poales > Poaceae > Thinopyrum > Thinopyrum elongatum. The sequence goes on along the minus strand of CM022300.1, from coordinate 371,123,408 downwards.
CAGCTACCCCGGCTCTCGCACGCGCTGCTGCCCTGGGCGCTGCTGCTGCTTCGGCTCTTGTTGGCCCTGCTCCTGCTTCGGCTCTCGCTCGCGCTGCTACTCTGCTCTTGCTCTCGGTCCCCTTCCTGGTCTCCTCCGGCTCTTCCTCGCGCTGCTGCTGTTGCTCTTGCTCTTGCTTGCGCTGCTGGTCTACTCTTGCTCACGCTGCTGCTGCACGAGCATTAGCTCCGACTCTCGCTCGAGCTTCTGCTGCTGCTACCCGAGGTGCTGCTACACGACCAGCTGCCCCGGCTCTCGCACGCGCTGCTGCTCTGGGCGCTGCTGCTGCTCTGCCCCGACTGCTCTCTGGTAGTACGTTCCCTGCTGGAGCGGCTACCAATTTAGATCACTGCTACTCTGCCACTAGTGCTCGTTGTCGGCATTCTGGGAACCAGGGTACCCAGACTTGCCTGCCTGCGGCCCATGGCGTGGCTTCATCGACGGCCTGGTACAACCCATCTACAAGACTACCAAGACAAGACCCTCGCGAGGGGCCAAGCCTCGTGAGGCAGACAACGCCAAGACCTCCCAAGGGAGCGGCCTCCCTAGGCTGCCTCCTGAGGAGCGGAGATTCCTATGCAGGTGCCCAAACCTCATGAAGTTTGGGTGGCACAAGCCATGACGACCAAGGCAAGGCGGGCGCCAGCAGGCGCAGAGAAGACAGTTTCCTCTTTGGTGCTAAGGAGGCAAGCGCAGGCGTAGGTTCCCGAGGACTCAGGAAAAGGTTTCCATTCCTGTGCAACGAGACCAAGACCACCAGGACGGCAGGACGGATGTCATCACCGAGCCCAGTGCAGCGTCACGCCAGAAGCTTTGCAGGCGAAGACCACCTTTCGTCAGGATAAGATGTACTACTTGTCCCCTTTCAAATTGGCCGTTGTGGGATCCCTTCCCGCCTAAGTTTCGAGGGAAGAGGACCAAGGCCACGATAAATATAGGTTAGCCACCACCGTAGAAGGGGTCGACTCATTCTCAGCCCCGAGCCCTCACAAGGTTGTGCATCCTCTGTACTTGTTCATCCTCAACCCCTCGTGAGGCCAATCCACCACAAAGCAGGAGTAGGGTCTTACACCGCAAGGTGGGCCGAACCTGGGTAAACCGCCGTGTTCATCTTCTTCCTTGTTCCTCGAGCTAGGTCGTAGGGCGACGAGTTGGCAGGCTTGAGAGGTTGAGTTCTTCGCACACGCCCCAGAGTACAAACCTTCTTGGGTCTGCAGAGCCCTGAATCTGACACTTGTGCGGCCAAAACTATTAGTGCACTGCTTTTCTGCTACTAGTGCATTCAGTTTCGACAGTAAAATTTAGTTTCGACAGCAAAATTCAGTTTCGACAGTTAAATTCAGTTTCGACAGTTAAATTCAGTTTCGATAGTTAGTTTCAAAGATGAGCGGCTGATGTATTTTAGATCTAGCACTTTTTGGTTATGTATTTTACATCATCTATTGGAGATGCTATTAGAATACCACTTCAGATTAACGTTGTCTCTCTTGTCCTGCTTCAGCCTCGCCACCGTACACCTCACCGGAGCTGCTCCAACGACGAAGCCCTTCATCACAGTGGAGCAGTACCCTTGGCTCCATCTCCAGGCACCTAAGATCTTCTTCCCCTCCTCCGACTGCCACATCAGCCGCAGCATCCTCAGCGACCAACCCAATGATGCTGAAATCGACATGGCTTCGCCAAAGAGGTTGTACACTTGCTGCATCGCTTTTTTACTCTACATGTTATACATATTGTCCACTGAGCACACATAGTAACATGAAATACGATTAGTTTCTCCTATATAACAAGCAGTGAGGTACCAGGCAACTTAGCTATCCGTGATGGACTCTCTCGAAAGACATCATTATTTATTTTTGCGTGTTTGAGCTGTGCATGTGTAGATGGGCCTGGGAGTTGAGCTAGTAGGGCAGTGGCATGGGTCCAAAGTAGTACAAGTAGCACAGAAACAATTTTGGAGTGTAGGCTTTTGCCTGTTCAAGCCTGCCTACTAGAATTGCCAGTGGTTGAAAGGAAAAGTGAAGGAAAAACATAGGAATTGGAAACTTTCCTATGGTACTAATATTTATGCATTTGGTTCAAAGGAATGGAGCAAAGGAAAACTGTAGGATTTGTTCCTTTAGTGTCTCTTTCAAAGAAAAACCGTAGGAATTTTAATATCCACTTGGCCCTCCTTTTCAAATTCCTATTCATGAAGAAGAAGACTAAGTCATAGGAGCATAATAGCATTACAATTGTACATTTTCTTGTGGTTTGACTTAATTTGACCATGCTTCTTTGCATTCCTGTGACATTCCAATTGTTGTGAACCAAACACCCAGATTGACAGAAATCTTGTGATTTTAAATTCTCTGTTTTGCACATGCATTCCTATCCTATTACTGTGTATTTCCTATCCCTAGAATCCTCCAATTCAAACAAGCCCTTACAGAATTACTTCTCTTACAGATAGTTATCAAAGAAAACCTTGTGTGGTTTGTTCCGCTCTTACCGCGCCATCGTCCACCCCAGCTCAGCTGCTCCAATGACAGAAGGGTCCACCGCAGCAGGGATCCGCCCTCCAGACTGTCTTTCACCGCCTTAGATCTTCTTCCCCGCCACCGGTAGCCATGACAACTGCATTACCATCATCAACTGAGCAGATGACCTTGAGGACTACACGGATCCGCAAGAGAGGTCGCACTCTTTCGTGTCTGCTTACGTTATGCATCGCTTAATATTACATGCTACTTTATTATCCTGTTCACCGATTAGACTCTGAGTCAGCTCCAAACTAATGCTCAAACTTGAGTTTTTAAATGGTTGTGGGGTACATATCAGGGCCGCAATCAATAGTATATGTCTACTATCTGGTTAATCTCTGGTGTCTACTATGAGTTTCATGTTGGGTGGGAAACAAACAGTAAAGAAGCCATTATCTGTATTTTTTTAACGAAAGCTATTATCTGCCTGCTATCATTGGTTTTGGGTCTATCCACAGGTTGCTACCATCACTCTGTATTTCTGCATGCACTCCTTACATAATCTCACTATGTTTTATTCCTATGCATGCCAGTTATTGTACACAATAGAACTGAACATGTAGAGCAAAAGAGATGAGCCTTGCGTGGCAATAAAATTTCATGCAGACATCGCTCCATGGTGGGCGCAAAGGCAGCCCCCCTACACCAATTTCAGATTGTAATCAAGAGGAAGCTAACTGTTCTGAGAGGGATTCAGAAGGAGCAGACTACTCCTATTTACCCCTGAGGTCTTTGCTCTAACTTGGCATGCTGATGTTGGTCATATCATGCATATGGTGCCTTGCATTGCTTACTTTATACATCAAATATGTCATCTGCTTAGTTTAGACATGCTTTGTGTGAATGCCATCTGTTTAGTTTCTATACCGTATATGTGAATTATGCAACACCATCTTGTTTAGCCAGGCATCATATATGTGAATTTTGCAATGCCATCCTGCTTAGCCAGTCATCTTATATGTGAATTATATCACGCCATCCTTTTTTTTCATTACGTATTACATTTGTCAACAATGTTAGTGCATTCAACTACTCTTCATGTGCATCAGCCATTTGACATGGTGATGGAAAAATCTGGAGTGAAAACAAGGTCTTCAGAGCAGACAATGCTATCTGATGAAGCGCATATCTCGCTGGTTACGGATAGCTTCTCAGAGGAGGATTCGGAGACAGATGACCAGTCATATTCCCCCCCCCCCGGAGGTGTATGCTCTAACTTGGCAGGGTTATGTTGCTCATATCATGCGTATGGTGTCTTGCATTGCTATGTCATTTGCTTAGTTTGGACATGCTTTGTGTGAATGCCACCTGTTTAGTGACTAATTACCATATATGTGAATTATGCAATGCCATCTTGTTGCAAGACATTGTATATGTGAATTATGCAATGCTATCTTGTTGGAAGGCATTATATATGTGAATTATGCAATGCCATGTTGTTTAGCCAATCATCATATATGTGAATTATATCATGCTATCCTTTTTTTGTATTACGTATTCCATTTGTCGACAACATTTCTATATTCAACTACTCTTCCTGTGCATCAGCCATTTGAATCGGTGATGGAAGTATCTAGAGTGAAAACAAGGTCTTCAGAGTAGACAATGCTAGCTGCTGAAGCAGACATCTTGCTGGTTAGAGATAGCTCCTCAGAGGAGGATTCAGAGACAGATGACCAGTCCTATTTCCCCCCTGAGGTGTATGCTCAAACTTGGTAGGGTTATATTACTCATATCATGCATATGTTATCTTGCATTGCTTAGTTTTACATCATATACACAATATTAAATGCCATCTGCTTAGTTTAGACATCATATATGCGATTGCCATCTGCTTACTTGCTTAGTATATAAATCATATATTTGAATTATATCATGCCATCATGTTTACATAGACAGCATCTATCTGAATATGGCATGCCAACCCAATTAATAAAGACATCATATAGTTATATCATCTCATCCTGTTTAGTATTTACATAGTCATCATATTTTGAATTATGTAGTTCTATCCGTGAATTATATCATGCCATCATGTTTCCATAGGCGACATGTATGCGAATTATGGCATACCAACCTATTTAATAAACACATCATATAGTTATATCATGTCATCCTGTTTACATAGTCATCATATTTTGAATTATGTCTTTCTATCCTGTTTAGTTAGCCATCATATATGTGAAATTGTGTCATGCTATCATGTTTAGTTAGCCATCATATATGTGAAATTGTGTCATGCTATCCTATTTGCTTAGATAACATAAATGTGAATTATTTCATGCCCTCTTTTATTCCCCACTATCCATTGCACCTGTCTATCATACAATGTCTGTATATTCAATTACTTTTCTTGTTTATCAGCCATTTGAATTTGATGGGGTGATGGCAGTATCTAAGGGAGTAACAACACGGTCTTCAGAAAAGATAGTGCTACCAGTCGATGCAGATAGAACCATGGTTGTACTTGCCCAAGAACCAGCCCCACCACACATAACCTAGACTCTCATAGTTTGTACCCCTACCCAATTAGACAGAGAACTTGCTACACCCCTTCTAACCCCAACCCCAATAGATAGTAACCCAGTTCCAGTTGACACAGCACCGTCTCCACCATAGAGCACCCAAACACGAGCAATTAGTAAGGTAACTGCAGTGCCCAAAGCACGAGGACCACCACTCCGAACCCCAACTCAACGCTTAAAGCAGAAGAAGAATTGTTCTTAGGTCAGGTTCTGTAGCTATGGTTCATACTCCTTTGCTCTTGCATCACTGTATTTACTCATACCAACTAATTTCAAATTTGAAGGACGGAATTGAAACTCCAATGGCGCAACACGTATGTTTTAAACCTGTTTCTTTAACTGGTTTGCTGTTGTAACTTGCTCTATGTTGATTTCAGTTTCAATTGAATAAACAGTTATGTTCTCATGTCATGCACATTACAAGTATTGTTATTGCTGTGTAGTTTCCCACACTTATATTCTGTCTATGCTGCTTTGTCTTAAACAGATATGATTTGAACTGTGTCTCTATCTTGATTTGGCAACAAACTAGAATGATACAGACCACTTTACTACTGAACTAATTCACCAAAATGAGTTTCATATACAACATGGTAAACCTGTGATGTGTCTACTTGTTTCTCTTTTAGAATGTGGACAAAATATTGGGGAAGAGTATCCCATTATGCAATGGTAAAGAAAGTAACGCAGATAAGGTTCAAGATAGTGAGACATCCTTTTTGGTCTCCAAGAAAGCTGATAAAAACTATCTTGACGATAGTGAGACAACCCCAAAGTCCAGTCTTGATGTAGTGTTCGAGTTACTGGCCACTACTGCTGGCACAAGCTCTTCGAACTCGCTGCCTGAATCAGTTCATCTTCTTGAGTCTCAACTTCAAGTTGAAAGACATCAATCAGATGTGCTGCGACACGAAGCCGAAGGACTGAGGAAGTACCAGCAGAATTTAGATGCATACTTTCTGGTGCAACAGTAAGCGCTGGAGGATTTAAGTGTCAAACAAGAGAAAGCTAATAAGCTTCCTAAGCATCTTCCCAGCATGCTGGGTACCCAGGATGTTGTTTCTTGAGCTCTTCTGAAGTGGTTTCAGTTCTGGACTTGTTTTGCTACGGCATTTATTTGCACTGGTCGCCAACTTTGACAGCCAGTGTATGTAATATGCTGCTTTGTTCCCCATATTTGCACTGGTGGCGAACTTTGATGCCCAGTGGATGTAATATGTGTAATAGTTGTAATAGCCTAGCGTACGTTGCTTGCTTATTTATTTCCTTGTTTTCTTGTTTATTTGTTTGCTTGTAGTCAGTGCAGTTCTTTTTTCGTGGTTTGCTAGTGGCCGCAATAACCTATTTTTTTAAACTAGGTCACAATAACCATGGGCTACATATGGACCGTTACCACCATGGTCCTGCTATCTGCTGTAGTGACCATGGGCCTCCTACGGGCCTTCTAGAATCAATGGGCCTTCTATGGGCCGTATGTTCGATTGGCCAAACATGGGCCAATAACGGACCGCATTATGGGCCATAAACGGGCTAGAGTGGGAATCGTTTGTTCATGGGCCGACCATAACGGGTCGTTAATAGGCCGATGAGTATAGCGGGCTTGATTCTATCGACAAGCATAACGGGTCGTTAATGGGCCATATTTGATGACACTATGAAAATGGCCCAACGGATTAACAGGCCCCAAATGGGCCGACTTTAACCACGGGCTGAATTTGGCCCACAACTGGAACAGGCCAGTAACGGACCGTAAGTAATCGAATGCTGCAAATCAGCACAAGAATAAATGGGCCCTTAGAAGGCCGAAAGCTAACATGGGCTAGAAACAGCCCAATGGAATAATGGAGCGTTAATGGGTATAAAGCGATACATTGTTCATTATGGGACAGTTTCACCACGGGCCGTTAATGGGCCAAGAGTTACAAAGGGCCTCGTATGGGCCAAAAGATGTCCTGGGCCATATACATGGGTCGGAAGTTACAACGGGCTGGAATCATATTGGACGGCCCATATGGCGCTACTGGGCCTAATTCAGACAGGCCATAATGGGTCGTGAGTTAGCGGGTTGTAAATGAGCTATATGCGAACAGGCCGTTAACATGCTTTAAGTGGGTCGGGCCGTAACCTTTTTAGAAGGTCAAACAGACCGGCCTTTTGACCTGAATGGGCTACTGTTGGGCCGAGCCACGTATCGACGTATCATAGGCGCGTCCCATCCATTCGCTGGATGACATCTGTCCCAACACTGAGCCGACACGTGGATCCATCGGAGAATGAGAATTTTACACGTGGAAAATCCCCATTGGTCCGGGCTGTTAACGACTTATCGGATCCAAACTGGAACCCGATAGCTTCACGGCAACCCGTTACGGTGGATGCCACGTGTCAGTTACCCTTGACGAAAGCGCTTCCATGACGGGTGCTACTTCTTGAGCTTGCGTTGATTTTTCCCTTGAAGACGAAAGGGTGATGCAGCAAACAAGAGATAAGTATTTCCCTCAGTTAAGAACCAAGGTATTAATCTAGTAGGAGGCACAAGCAAGTCTCCAATCTATGCACCTGCACAAACTAACAAACACTTGCACTCAACGCGAGAAAGGGGTTGTCAATCCCTTCACGGTCTCGAACAAGAGTGAGATCTAATAGAGATAGGTATAAAAGATTACTAAAACGTAAAACAAAGTAAAACCAAATAAATTGCAACGAGATATTTTTGGGTTTTTTTTATAGATCTAAAAATATATGATGGAAAATAGACCCGGGGGGCATAGGTTTCACTAGAGGCTTCTCTCTTGAAAGAAAATAATACGGTGGGTGAACAAATTACTGTTGAGCAATTGATAGAAAAGCGCAAAGTTATGACGATATCCAAGGCATTGATTATGAATATAGGCATCACGTCCGTGTCAAGTAGACCAAAACAATTCTGCATCTACTACTATTACTCCACACATCGACCGACTCCTGCCTACATCTAGAGTATTAAGTTCATAAGAACAGAGCAACGCTTTAAGGAAGATGACATGATGTAGAGGGATAAACTCAAGCAATATGATGAAAACCCCATCTTTTTACCCTTGATGGCAACAATACAATATGTGCCTCGCTACCCCTACTGTCACTGGGTGAGGACACTGCAAGATTGAACCCAAAACTAAGCACCTCTCCCATTGCAAGAAAAACAAATCTAGTTGGCCAAACCAAACCGATAATTCGAAGAGAAATACAAAGATATTAAATCGTGCATAAAAGAGTTCAGAGAATACTCAAATAATATTCATAGATAATCTGATCATAAATCCAAAATTCATCGGATCTCGACAAACACACTGCAAAAGAAGATTACATCGGATAGATCTCTAAGAACATCGAGGAGAACATTGTATTGAAGATCAAAGAGAGAGAAGAAGCCATCTAGCTACTAGCTATGGACCCGTAGGTCTGTGGTAAACTACTCAAGCTTCATCAGAAGGGCATCAAGGTTGATGTAGAGGCCCTCGATGATCGAATCCCCCTCCGGCAGGGTGCCGAAAAAGGCCCCAAGATGGGATCTCACGGGAACAAAGGCTTGCGGTGGCGGAAAAGTATTTTGGTGGACGCTTCTGGTCGTTTGGGAATATTTTTGTAGTGCAAGAATTAGGGTTGGAGGACTCCTAAGGGGCCCACAAGCCAGGGAGGCGCCCCCCTTGGGCGCGGCCTCAGGGCTTGTGGAGTCCTCGGGAATCTTCTAGCTCCCTCTCCAAGCTCCGTGGATGTCTTCTGGTCCAAGAAAAATCATTGTAAAGTTTTATTCCGTTTGGTCTTCGTTTGATATTCCTTTTCTGTAAAACTCAAAAATAAGGAAAAAACATAAACTGGCATTGGGCTCTAGGTTAATAAGTTAGTCCCAAAAATAATATAAAATAGCATATTAATGTATATAAAACATCCAAAACAGATAATATAATAGCATGGAAGAATAAAAAATTATAGATACGTTGGAGACGTATCAAGCATCCCCAAGCTTAATTCCTACTCGTCCTTGAGTAGGTAAATGATAAAAACAGAATTTTTGATGTGGAATGCTACCTAACATATTCATCCATGTAATTTTCTTTATTGTGGCATGAATATTCACATCCATAAGATTCAAAACAAAAGTTTAATATTGACATAAAAACAATAATACTTCAAGCATACTAATAAAGCAATCATGTCTTCTCAAAATAACATGGCCAAAGAAAGTTATCCCTACAAAATCATATAGTCTGGCTATGCTCCATCTTCATCACACAAAGTATTTTATCATGCACAACCCCGATGACAAGCCAAGAAATTGTTTCATACTTTTGGTGTTCTCAAACTTTTTCAACTTTCACGCAATACATGAGTGTGAGCCATGGATATAGCACTATAGGTGGAATAGAATATGGTGGTTGTGGAGAAGACAAAAAGAAGGAGAAAGTCTCACATCAACTAGGCGTATTAACAGGCTATGGAGATGGCCATCAATAGATATCAATGTGAGTGAGTAGGGACTGCCATGCAACGGATGCACTAGAGCTATAAGTGTATGAAAGCTCAAAAAGAAACTATGTGGGTGTGCATCCAACTTGCTTGCTCACGAAGACCTAGGGCAATTTGAGGAAGCCCATGATTGGAATATACAAACCAAGTTCTATAATGAAAAATTCCCACTAGTATAGGAAAGTGAAAAAATAGGAGACTCTCTATCATGAGGATCATGGTGCTACTTTGAAGCAAAAGTGTGAAAAAAGGATAGTAACATTGTCCCTTCTCTCTTTTCTCTCATTTTTTCTCTTTTTTTATTTGGGATTCTTTTGGCCTCTTTTATTTTTTTGTAAAGTCCGGAGACTCATCCCAACTTGTGAGGGAATCATAGCTTCCATCATCCTTTCATCACATGGGACAATGCTCTAATAATGATGATCATCACACTTTTATTTACTTACAACTCAAGAATTACAACTCGATACTAGAACAAGATATGACTCTATATGAATGCCTCCGGCGGTGTACCGGGATGTGCAATGATCAAGAGTGTCATGTATGAAAATTATGAACGGTGGCCTTGCCACAAAAACTATGCCAACTGCATGATCATGCAAGACAATATGACAATGATGGCGCGTGTCATAATAAAATGGAACGGTGGAAGTTGCATGGCAATATATCTTGGAATGGCTATGGAAATGCCATAATATGTAGCTATGGTGGCTGTTTTAAGGAAGGTATATGTCGGGCTACACAAACAGGGGTGTATGTTTTCCCCTGACTTGTGCACGGACAGCAAACCACCGGTCCGGCAACTCTCGGCATCCAAGACCAGACCAAGCAGAAGAGATGAGCTCTTTGAGAAATCAAAGGGCAGATCAAGAAAATCAAGACCAACCAAAGGAGCAAGATACCACTAAGGAAAAATCTCCCTTGCCGGGCAGGTGAGCCTGGCGAGGTCGAGGTTGCCCCGAAGACAAGTCTCAAGACTGCCCCAGCAAGCTTGCCGGGGACGCCGAGGGCGGATTACCCCGCCAAGACTCCACCGCACCACCTCACAGCAACGCAAGTCATCGATCGGTGTGGTGTCGAGCCCCTAGGTGACTAAGTGGCTGTTATTTGGCACGTGGCAGCCACTTCCGAAGGAAATAACCTCCAAATGGCACCCGTCCAGAGACGTGTCACGCAGGCAAGCGAGAAGGTGGTCGAATGGCACGGCAAGGCTTGCCGGGCTACGCTACGATGTGACACTAAGCGGCGCATTTAATGCGCTCTGTCCTGTCTGCAGAGTTAGGTATGATAGCACTGTTTGCTATCTAATCAGTATGCAATGACTAATTTGCCATTGTGGTGACCCCTTGATCTATAAAAGGAGGGCCATGGCAACCTTAGAAAGGATTCGGACCCTTGTACACTCATACGCGCGTAGTTGCTCTCGCCCCGAGGCGACCCTGCTGGGCTAGAGCGTTGCGTCTCCACCTCGGTCCTCTCATCAATCTATCAAAGCAGGAGTAGGGTTTTACGCCTCGCGGCGGCCCGAACCTGTGTAAAAACTGCCCGTGTGACCGCTGTCGTGCTGCTCCGCACCCTCCGCTCTTTGTGCAATGCGTCCTTCTCCACTGCCGAACCACAAGGGGCCGATGGCCCCATAGGTGGCCGTGTTTTCCCATGACATCTTTGGCGTGCCAAGTAGGGGGAAGCGCTTGCGCGAACCCGAGAGCGTACGCAACGCGTCATCTTCATCGTCATTCTCTTCATCGACGGCTTCATCATCCATGACGCCCAAGAAAAGAGGGGGCATAGTAGGACGGGAGGGGAGCGGTATCGCTCCCCCGCCCATCATGTCCAATCTCCGTCGCCTTTTTCCGCCGTGACTGCAGCAGCGACGGGAACCAGGAATGGTGGTAGCGCGACAACCCCGAGCGGGTCAGGCAGCATGGCCGCCATGCAGGCCCCACTTGAAAAAAGGGGCAAAGTGTAAGAGTACAAGGTTTCTCTCTCTGCCACTCTCACTTATCGACAATCGAGTTACTCTGGGTTTAGCATCATCGATGTCGATGAGCCCGTGCGACACTCGGTCTAGCATTTACCCTGCCTAGGGAAATACTGAGTAAAGCGCCGGTGCGAATCCGTTGATTGATGTCCCGGCAAGTACGCTCCGGCAAGGCCGTCCGCATTAGCGTGACTTTTATGCCAGCTGTCGTCGGATTGTTTAAAAAAGGTGTGGAGATGAGGAGAGAGAAACCAGTCGTGCCTTGCATCGCGTCCTGCCGCCCACAAGATACACATGATTCTTGCCGGCACCTGCCGGGAGACGAAAAGCAACACACGCGGCGCCATCCCTCCCAAAGCATGCGAACGCGGCAAACGGCCGCAGCTGAAGAGGATGGAGAAAAGCAAGGACAAAAGCTAAGTCCGCACAATCATTTCTCTATCATGGACCTAGAATTTGCATTTGCTTATCCCTTGGATACCCAGGCGTACGTATGAGGAAATCCTTCGCGTGATGGCACCTTACTAGTTCTTTGTCTGCGCCCTCGTTCTATTCCAAGCCTGCTCGCAGAATGGGCGGCAGCGTCAAAAGCTACTAAGGAAAATCTGCCGGGACGTATCCTCGCCAAGATGAATGCTAAGGGCCCGGCCCTTACGACAATCATGGCAGTATGATACCGGCAGGCAACCAAAATGCGCACAGAGACTAATCATACGAACACCGATGGGTAAACTCAGAAGGGATAAGCAGGCAGTTAAGATTAAGTAAGGACATCAGTTCCACACAAAAAAAAGAAGTACAGCGTCTAAACACGGGACATGCATCATATTTTGTTACAGGACAGCACGATGGCAAGGATAATTCAAGGTCGTGCCTGGCAACCTCGCGGAACAGTGTGGACGGCAAGGACCTTGTCGGCATATGGGGCAGTTTTCTCCCCGGCAGCTGAAACATCTGCACCCCCCGGCAGCTTCCTGAAGCAGTCGGCAAAGTCGAGGTCCAGATGGCGGTAGGCTATGTTGCTCAGAACCATGAAGAGAGCACTGCGGGCAAGCTTCCGGGATTCACTCGCGAAGCGACCGGCCCTTCCCCCTTCGTGTGCCTTCAGCTTTTCGACCAACTCGTTGAAGAAGAGCCCTAGCATGACGCTGGGGACCTCATGCCTACTGGCAAAGAAGACTAGCCCTTCCATGCCCATCGCTGCAGTTTGGGCGGTGAGACGCTCGGCGATGTCGACCAAGCTTTTGATCCAAAGGTTGACCTGCTCGGTGTGGTTCGCCAGCTTGTTCTCTGCATCTTTCCGAAGGAGCCTTGTGGTGTCCAAGTCCTTCACCAGCTGCTTCTCGCAAACCCCGCTGGATTCAACTGAGCTCTCCAGGGTGCCAATCCTGACCTTCAAATCTTCAATGGTGCTGTTGGTGGTCTCATGGCCTTGGCTCTTGGAGGAGAGCTGCGATTGCACATCCTTCAGAAGGGTCTCTGCTTTCTGTGCCTCCTCCTTGCGGGTCGCAACCTCCTTGATGCTCTTGGCAAGCTCTTCAGTCAATTTGGCCACCTGTTTGTCGAGGTCGGTCTTGGCAGTGGATGTAGCGGCAAGGTCATCAGCAAGTTTCTTCAGTTGGACGGCAGAATCAGCAGTAAGGGCATCTAGGGCTGCCTTATGCCTGTCCTCTTGCTCCTTGGTACGCTGCTGCACGAGGGCTTCCAGTTTTTCATCCTTGGCACGGATGGGTGGCTTCGAGCTTCTCTTCCCAGGAAGAGATATCCTTCTCCTTGGTGCCTAGGAGCACCTTGCGCTCCACCAAACGAGCCTCCCGGGCGATGACATCTTCCCTTGCCATGGAAATCGCCTCCTGCTGCCTCATAAGTACTTGTAACTGCTTGTCGTTCCAGTCGCGCAGCTCATTACCCTTGTCCCTCAGCTTCTAGTCCACCTTGTTGGTGGACTTGCGCTGCTCCTTGAGCGCCTGCCATTTCTGGCTATGCCGATCCTACATCTCTTTAATGCCTGCCGCCATGGACTCCACGAAAGACAAGTCCATGGTGACAGTGGTGGAGTCTTCTGCCTCTTCGACCCCTGGTATAGCGATGCCAAGATGCGTTGGAGCTCTCCATCAAGTTCCGCGCTCATCGCCACTGACGAACCGGGGGCTCTGAGCCCAGGCTGCGCAAGCACCAGTGCCAGTTGACTCGAATTTGGCGGCGGGGCCCCTACCGAGGTGCCAAATGAGGGAAGGGGATCCATAGTTTGGAGGGGGATTTTCTCTTCAACTAATACCCCTGACCCTGACGTGCTACCGGGGGTTTTCTCTGGTTCCTTCGGGGGCTCCTGAATACCCCCCGACGGCGTGTTCCTGCCCTTCTGCGGCAGCAACCTTGGCGGCTTCCTCCGCGGCATCCTTCCCAATGCTGGCCACTTCTTCCAGCAGTTCAGGCTCTTCGATTAGAGGGGCTGTAGGCAGAGTCAACAATCGATGATAAGGAAGCAGAAGCATTAGAGAGCCAGGGACATGGAGCAAGATGGTGAAAGCAGCGAAATCAAGATGAGTAAATGGATTACCTGGAGATGCCTACCGTGGGGGAGCTTCGGTTTCCCCGGCAACGTCAGTTGCCGGGCCATGATCACCATCCCCTCCCTCGGTAACCACGGCGTCGTCCTGGGCGGACCCTTTCGTGGAAACCTTCGTCGGGGATCTCTCGACTCGATCAGCGGGCGGGGTGGGCCCCTCCTGAAAAGGACTCGCCCTGAGTGGTCTCCTCCCCTCCTCTGGCCATTGAGGTAGGGAGCTCTCCTCCATCACTTCCGACGGGGGGAGCCAACCCTGCACTTTCAGGCCGGGGCTGGGCTGGGGGCTTGGTGTCAGGTCGTTCGTGCCGCTTCCCGCCAGGCCCGCGCCTTCCACAGTCTTCAGCGGCTCCGCACGCCTGAGCCACTTGGTCCCGTGGATGAGGGTCTCACCTTCTTCCTCCTCCTCCCTGGCAAAGACGGCAAGCAAAGATCAGTCAGCAAGCAAGAAAATATGTGAAAATTGTAGCAAAGAAAGGAGAGTGTCCTTTCTTACTCTTCATCAATGAGCATGGAGCTCAGCTTGAACTCCATGGGCGGTGAGGGCGCACTGCTTCTCTTCTGGGGTGGAGGAATGGAGCTTCCCGGCAACTCCAAGCCTTGCTGAGGCATAGGGGACTCCGACGAGGATGAGCTGTGCGAGGAGCTCGAGCCGGACTGGGAACTGGAGTCGACTCCCGTGGCTGTCGATCGCTTGGCGGGAGGGGTCCTAGCCCCATAAAGGCGAGAGGACTGCCGGCGCACCGCATCTGGCCTGCTACCTTTGGAGGTAGTCTTCTTTACCTTGTTGGCGGCAGGCGCAGGATCAGGAACTGCTGCTCCCCGGCTAGCCACCCGCCTGCGAGGGCGCTGGTCCAAGACTGGCTCGAGGGCTTGAGGGCCTGCCGCGAGCCACTCTTCCTCAGGCTGCTCCGCCACCTCAGCGCCCTCTTCCTCCTGGGCCTCTGCTGTCGTGGCATATAAGGCCTCAATTCCGGCAGGCTCGTCCCCGGCAGGCTCGTCCCCGGCGGGCTCGCCCCCGGCAAGATCATCCCCAACAGCCTCCTCTGTGGCTTGCGCCTCGCTTCTGCCGTGCGAGGAGCCTTCGTCCTCAGCCTCCTCCTCTTCCCCCGCTGCCTTCCCAGCCTTCGACTTTGCGGCAGCTCAGAGCGCCTTGTCCTCCTTGATCCGCCTCTTGATGAACGCCTCCTCCACCTTAGAGGTGTGCTTGAACACATTGGTCTCCACCCTGGTAGCCCTTTCTACCAGGCTAGAGGTCCACACAAGCTCTTCGTTAAGCTCAGGTAACTGCCAGTCACCCAAAACTCCATGAGCATTGCAATCTGTCATCCATTTCAGAATCTGGTCCTGGGCTGAGTTGATGTTCAGTGGGATGATATTTGCCGGCAACCTGAATGGCCCAAGGCTGCCGAACAGTTGTTCGCACAACCAAGCATGGCCGTAGACTGATAGGTTGTTGGTCAGGCTAGGGTACAACCTCATCCTGTCTGCAGCATCTCCATACTGCCAGGTGAACCTGTCCCTCTTCTGCAGCGGCGCGATACGGCGTCGGAGGAAGTCAGCTCCCACATGACCGATGGTCAGCCCGGCAGCCTTTAATCAGGTAATCCTGTTTATTGCCGGGTGAAGCCTGTCATCGGTAAGGCCAAGATCCCTCCAGTCGTTGCCGTGCACAACGCACTTTGTCCGCGCCTGGCAGAAATCTGGGGCCTCCTCATCCTGGATCCAGCACCAATCGGCCCGCCATTCCACCCATCTGCCGTGCTGCTGGCTAGGGAGGTAATCCCAGTTCTCCCTTGCCACACGAGGCATCCAACTTATATTCTCGGAACGGTGGACCTTGCTCTCCACCCGTGGGATGAAATAGTGCCTGAACAGATCCACATTGGGGGCAACCCCAACAAAGTTCTTGCACAAATGGGCGAAAATCGCCATGCAAGCCATTGCATTCGGCGTGAAATCCAGAAGGTGGAATCCGTAGATTACAATCATCGCTTCAAAGAAATCCGAAAAGGGGGGACAGAGGTTGCAGATGAAGTATGCACAAAAGAATCTATATGAATCCGGCGGATCCTTTTTCCCCTCTGCCAGAACCTTGGGTGCGCCATGCCCCTTCGGAACCTCCCTCCCCCACAGATATCCATACCTTGCTTTCAACACGTCGCTGTCCAGATTCGACGGGAAGAAGACCACGTCTCCCCTTCGCTTCTTGTCTAGCTCTGCCGCTCTCTTCTTGCTCCCCTCAGCAGCCACCTCCTTCGCGGTGGTCGCTCGCTTCCCCTTGGGGGCGGTGGCTTTCTTCCCCATCTCTTCGAGCTGCGGTGGAGGTGGGCGAGGAAGCTGGGTGGGGATCGGTGGCGACTGTGGGCGAGGAAGGAGAGGAGTTGCTTGGCTTGCGGAAGAAGATGGTGGAGGGGCAAGGCAGATGATGAATGAGCAGTGCCCCTTCGTGTTTTTCTCTCTTAAGGGAAAAGACATGGGGGAGGGCGCGACTCTTCAGAAAGTTACCATTTTACATTAACTGCTACAGTCCCACGACCCCATGACCCGTGGTGATTACGCGAAGTGGACGCTAGATTGACTGGTCATCATGACGAACCGCTGCACGCCCAGCATTCTTTCGCCACGTGTCCGTGCACTGTTTACGGCCTAACCCAACATGCCCAGCGACATGTATGGCTCGGGCCCAGGGGCTTCTGTCGGGGTACACAAATAGGTGTGCATGTTTTCCCCTGACTTGTGCACGGACAGCAAACCACCGGTCTGGCAACTCTCGGCATCCAAGACCAGACCAAGCAGAAGAGATGAGCTCTTTGAGAAATCAAAGGGCAGATCAAGACCAACCAAAGGAGCAAGATACCACTAAGGAAAAACCTCCCTTGCCGGGCAGGCGAGCCTGGCGAGGTCGAGGTTGCCCCGAAGACAAGTCTCAAGACTGCCCCAGCAAGCTTGCCGGGGACGCCGAGGGCGGATTACCCCAAGACTCCACTGCACCACCTCACGGCAATGCAAGTCATCGATCGATGCGGTGTCGAGCCCCCAGGTGACTAAGTGGCTGTTATTTGGCACGTGGCAGCCACTTCCGAAGGAAATCACCTCCAAATGACACCCGTCCAGAGACGTGTCATGCAGGCAGGCGAGAAAGTGGCCGAACGGCATGGCAAGGCTTGCCGGACTACGCTACGATGTGACACTAAGGGGCGCGTTTAATGCGCTCTGTCTTGTCTGCAGAGTTAGGTATGATAGCACTGTTTGCTATCTAATCAGTATGCAATGACTGATTTGCCATTGTGGTGACCCCTTGATCTATAAAAGGAGGGCCATGGAAACCTTAGAAAGGATTCGGACCCTTGTACACTCATACGTGTGTAGTTGCTCTCGCCCCGAGGCAACCCTGCCGGGCTAGAGCGCTGCGTCTCCACCTCGGTCCTCTCATCAATCCACCAAAGCAGGAGTAGGGTTTTTCGCCTCGCGGCGGCCCGAACCTGGGTAAAAACTGCCCGTGTGATCGTTGTCGTGCTGCTCCACGCCCTCTGCTCTTTGTGCAATGCGTCCTTCCCCAGTGCCGAACCACAAGGGGCCGATGGCCCCATAGGTGGCCGTGTTTTCCCAAGATAGTATATGGTGGGTTTAATGCACCGGCGAAAGTTGCGCGGTACTAGGGAGGCTAGCAATGGTGGAAGGGTGAGAGTGCGTATAATCCATGGACTCAACATTAGTCATAAAGAACTCACATACTTATTGCAAAAATTTATTAGTTATCGAAACAAATTACTACATGCATGCTCCTAGGGGGATATATTGGTAGGAAAATACCATCGCTCGTCCCCGACCGCCACTCATAAGAAAGACAATCAAAAAATAAATCTTGCTCCGACTTCATCACATAACGGTTCACCATACGTGCATGCTACGGGAATCACAAACTTTAACACAAGTATTTCTACCAATCCACAATTACTCACTAGCATGACTCTAATATCACCATCTTTATATCTCAAAACAAATGCAAGGAATCAAACTTCTCATCTTATGCAACGCACTTTATATGAAAGTTTTTATTATATCCCTCTTGGATGCCCATCATATTAGGACTAAATTCATAACCTAAGAAAATTACCATGTTGTTTAGAGACTCTCAAAATAATATAAGTGAAGCATGAGAGTTCAACAATTTCTATAAAATAAAGCCACCGTCGTGCTCTAAAAAGATATAAGTGAAGCACTAAAGCAAACTGCCTAGCTCAAAAGATATAAGTGAAGCACATAGAGTATTCTAATAAATTCACGATTCATGTGTGTCCCTCTCAAAAGATGTGTACAGAAAGGATGATTGTGGCAAACTAAAAAGCAAAGACCCATATCATACGAGACGCTTCAAGCAAAACACATATCATGTGGTGAATAAAAATATAGCCTCAAGTAAATTTACCGATAGACGAAGACAAAATAGGGGATGCCATCCGGGCCATCCCCAAGCTTAGATGCTTGGTTGTCCTTGAATATAACCTTGGGGTGCCTTGGCATCCCCAAGCTTAGGCTCTTGCCAATCCTTATTCCGTTGTCCATCAAATCTTTACCCAAAACTTGAAAACT
Source organism: Thinopyrum elongatum (assembly GCA_011799875.1). Lineage (NCBI taxonomy): Eukaryota > Viridiplantae > Streptophyta > Magnoliopsida > Poales > Poaceae > Thinopyrum > Thinopyrum elongatum. The sequence continues at coordinate 371,104,673 of CM022300.1, read as the reverse complement.
TCACAACACAAAACTCAACAGATAAATCTCATAAGATCCGTTAGTATAATAAAATAAACCACCACTTTAGGTACTGTTGTGAACTCATTATTTATTTATATTGGTGTAATATCCACTGTATTCCAACTTCTCCATGGTTCATACCCCCCGATATTACCCATAGATTCATCAAAATAAGCAAACAACACATAGAAAACAAAATCTGTCAAAAACAGAACGGTCTGTAGTTATCTGAAAATTATGAATACTTCTGTAACGCCAAAAATTCTGAAAAATTAGGACAACCTGGAAATTTGTATATCAATCTTTTGTAAAAAATTCAGATTAAAATCATGTTTATGTGATTTATTGAATTTTTGTCAATGAGCACAAAAGTTTCTGTTTTCAGCAAGATCAAATCAACTATCACCGTAGACCATCCCAAAGGTCTTGCTCGGCTCGAACACTAATTAAAACACCAAAACACAATTACTACAGAGGTAATAATGTGTATTTATTGAAAAACAGAACCAAAATAAAAAAACATAAAAATAAAATTGGGTTGCCTCCCAACAAGCGCTATTGTTTAACGCCCCTAGCTAGGCATAAAACATAGATCTAGGTATTATCATCTTTGGTATGCAAACCATAAGTAGACCTCATAATAGATTCATATGGCAACTTAATTTTATTTCTTGGAAAGTGTTCCATGCCCTTCCTTAAGGGGAATTGAAATCTAATGTTTCCTTCATTCATATCAATAATTGCACCAATCGTTCTAAGGAAGGGTCTACCAAGAATAATAGGGCATGTCGGATTGCAATCTATATCAAGCACAATAAAATCTATGGGCACATAATTCCTATTTGCAACAATAAGAACATCATTAATCCATCCCATAGGTTTCTTAATAGTGGAATCCACTAGATGCAAATTTAAAGAACAATCATCAAATTCACGAAAACCTAACACATCACATAAAGTTTTTGTAATCGTGGAAACGCTAGCACCCAAATCACAGAAAGCATGGCACTCATAATCTTTAATTTTAATCTTAATAGTAGGTTACCAATCATCATAAAAGTTTCTAGGGATAGAAACTTCCAACTCAAGTTTTTCTTCAAAAGATTGCATCATAGCATCAACGATATGTTTAGTAAAAGCTTTATTTTGATTGTAAGCATGAGGAGAATTCAACTTGGATTGCCACAAGGAAATACAATCTATCAAATAGCAATTATCATAATTAAAGTCCTTGAAATCCAAAAGAGTGGGTTCATCGCTACTTAAAGTTTTGACCTCTCCAATCCCACTTTTATCAATTTTTTCATTAAGATCTTTAAACTCCGAATCATTGGGACGCCTTCTAGCTAAAGTTGACTCATCTCCAGTCCCATATTTATCAAGATTTATATTAGAAAACAAAGATTCAATAGGAGTCACACCAATCACTTTAAGATCTTCATCGTTATTTTCACAAAAACTAGAAGAACACGCTTTTACAAACCAATCTCGCTTAGCACGCATCCTAGCGGTTCTTTCTTTACACTCATCAATAGAAATTTTAATAGATTTCAAAGATTCATTAATATCATGCTTAGGTGGCATAGATCTAATTTCCAAAGAATCAATCTCAAGGGAAATTCTATCAACGTTCCTAGCCAAATCATCAATCTTGAGCAATTTTTCTTCAACCATAGCATTAAAATTCATTTGAGAATTAAAGAAATATTTAATATTATTCTCAAGATCAGAGGGTATTTTATTATAATTACCATTAGAATTGTTGTAGGAATTACCATAATTAGTAGAGGAATTACAAGGAAACGGCCTAGGGTTGAAATTACCTCTATAAGCGTTATTACCAAAATTGTTCCTACCAACAAAGTTCACATCCATAGATTCATTATTATTCTCAATCAAAGTGGACAAAGGCATATCATTAGGATCAATAGGAGCACTCTTACTAGCAAACAATTTCATAAGTTCATTCATCTTAATAGGATCAATAGGAGCACTCTTACTAGCAAATAATTTCATAGGTTTCTTAATAGTGGAATCCGCTAGATGCAAATTTAAAGGACAATCATCAAATTCACGGAAACCTAACACATCACATAAAGTTTTTGGAATCGTGGAAACGCTAGCACCCAAATCACACAAAGCATGGCACTCATAATCTTTAATTTTAATCTTAATAGTAGGTTCCCACTCATCATAAAGCTTTCTAGGGATAGAAACTTCCAACTCAAGTTTTTCTTCAAAATATTTCATCATAGCATCAACGATATGTTTAGTAAAAGCTTTATTTTGATTATAAGCATGAGGAGAATTCAACATGGATTGCAACAAGGAAATACAATCTATCAAAGAGCAATTATCATAATTAAAGTCCTTGAAATCCAAAAGAGTGCGTTCATCGCTACTTAAAGTTTTGACCTCTCCAATCCCACTTTTATCAATTTTTTCATTAAGATCTTTAAACTCCGAATCATTGGGATGCCTTATAGTTAAATTGACTCATCTCTAGTCCCATACTTATCAAGATTTATATTAGAAAACAAAGATTCAATAGGAGTCACACCAATCACTTTAAGATCTTCATCGTTATTTTCACAAAAACTAGAAGAACACGCTTTTACAAACCAAACTCGCTTAGCACGCATCCTAGCGGTTCTTTCTTTACACTCATCAATAGAAATTTTAATAGCTTTCAAAGATTCATTAATATCATGCTTAGGTGGCATAGATCTAATTTTCAAAGAATCAATCTCAAGGGAAATTCTATCAACGTTCCTAGCCAAATCATCAATCTTGAGCAATTTTTCTTCAACCATAGCATTAAAATTCTTTTGAGAATTAATGAAATATTTAATATTATTCTCAAGATCAGAGGGTATTTTATTATAATTTCCATAAGAATTGTTGTAGGAATTACCATAATTATTAGAGGAATTACAAGGAAACGGCCTAGGGTTGAAATTACCTCTATAAGCGTTATTACCAAAATTGTTCCTACCAACAAAGTTCACATCCATAGATTCATTATTATTATCAATCAAAGTGAACAAAGGCATATCATTAGGATCAATAGGAGCACTCTTACTAGCAAACAATTTCATAAGTTCATCCATCTTTCCACTCAAAGTATTAATTTCTTCAATCGCATGCACTTTTTTATTAGTGGTAGTTCTATCGGTATGCCATTGAGAATAATTAGCCATAATATTATCTAGGAGTTTAGTAGCTTCTCGAAATATAATTTCAATAAAAGTACCTCCCGCAGCGGAATCTAAAAGATTTCTAGATGCAAAATTCAATCCAGCATAAAAATTTTGTATGATCATCAATAAACTTAAACCATGAGTAGGGAAATTTCTTATCACCAATTTCATCCTCTCCCAAGATTCTGCAACATGTTCATGATCAAGTTGCTTAAAATTCATTGTGTTGTTCCTAAGGGAGATGATTTTAGTGGGAGGAAAGTACTTGGAAATAAAAGCATCTTTACACTTGTTCCATGAATCAATACTATTTTTAGGCAAAGATGAAAACCAAGTTTTAGCACGATCTCGTAGTGAGAACGGAAGTAGCTTCAATTTAACAATATTATTATCCACATATTTTTTATTTTGCATATCACACAACTCAACGAAAGTATTTAGATGGGATGTGGCATCTTCACTAGGAAGGCTGGAAAATTGATCTTTCATAACAAGATTCAGCAAAGCGGCATTGATTTCATAAGATTCCGCACTAGTGGCGGGAGCAATAGGAGTACTAATAAAATCATTAGTATTAGTATTGGAAAAATCATACAATTTGGTATTTTCATGAGACATCATGACAAGGCAAACGATATAACACACGAGCAAACAAAAAGCAAATGAAAAAGACGAACGAAAGAAGGGCGAATAAAATGGCAAATCTTTTTGTGTTTTTCGGAAAACGTTTTAGAAGTGGGGGGAGGAAAATGGCAAATAATGTAATGCAAGAGATGAGAGTTTATGATGGGTACTTGGTAGGCTTGATGTAGAACCTCCCCGGCAACGGCGCCAGAAATTCTTCCTGCTACTTCTTGAGCTTGCGTTGATTTTTTCCTTGAAGAGGAAAGGGTGATGCAGCAAAGTAGAGATAAGTATTTCCCTCAGTTAAGAACCAAGGTATCAATCCAGTAGGAGGCACAAGCAAGTCTCCAATCTATGCACCTGCACAAACTAACAAACACTTGCACTCAACATGAAAAAGGGGTTGTCAATCCCTTCACGGTCTCGAACAAGAGTGAGATCTAATACAAATAGGTATAAAAGATAACTAAAATGTAAAACAAAGTAAAAACAAATAAATAGCAGCGAGACATTTTTGGGTCTTTTGGTTTATAGATCTGAAAATATATGATGGAAAATAAACCCGGGGGCCATAGGTTTCACTAGAGGCTTCTCTCTTGAAAGAAAATAATACGGTGGGTGAACAAATTACTGTCGAGCAATTGATAGAAAAGCGCAAAGTTATGACGATATCCAAGGCAATGATTATGAATATAGGCATCGTGTCCGTGTCAAGTAGACCGAAACGATTCTGCATCTACTACTATTACTCCACACATTGACCGACTCCTGCCTGCATCTAGAGTATTAAGTTCATAAGAACAGAGCAACGCTTTAAGTAAGATGACATGACGTAGAGGGATAAACTCAAGCAATATTATGAAAAACCCATCTTTTTACCCTTGATGGCAACAATACAATACGTGCCTCGCTACCCCTACTGTCACTGCGTGAGGACACCGCAAGATTGAATCCAAAACTAAGTACCTCTTCCATTGCAAGAAAAACCAATCTAGTTGGCCAAACCAAACAGATAATTCAAAGAGAAATAAAAAGATATTAAATCATGCATAAAAGAGTTCATAGAAGACTCAAATAATATTCATAGATAATCTGATCATAAATCCACAATTTATCGGATCTCGACAAACACACCGCAAAAGAAGATTACATCGGATAGATCTCCAAGAACATCGAGGAGAACATTGTATTGAAGATCAAAGAGAGAGAAGAAGCCATCTAGCTACTATCTATGGACCCGTAGGTCTGCGGTAAACTACTCACGCTTCATCGGAAGGGCAGCAAGGTTGATGTAGAGGCCCTCCGTGATCGAATCCCCTCTGGCAGGGTGTCGGAAAAGGCCCCAAGATGGGATCTCATAGGAACAGAGGCTTGCGGCGGCGGCAAAATATTTTGGTGGATGCGTCCGGTCGTTTGGGAATATTGGGGCATTTATAGTGCAAGAATTAGGGTTGGAGGACTCTCGAGGGGCCCACAAGCCAGGGAGGCGCCATCCCTAGGGCGCGGCCTCAGGGCTTGTGGAGTCCTCGGGACCCTTCTGGCCCCCTCTCCAAGCTCCGTGGATGTCTTCTGGTCCAAGAAAAATTATCGTAAAGTTTTATTCCGTTTGGACTCCGTTTGATATTCCTTTTCTGTAAAACTCAAAAACAAGGAAAAAAACAGAAACTGACACTGGGCTCTAGGTTAATAAGTTATTCCCAAAAATAATATAAAATAGCATATAAAACATCCAAAACAGATAATATAATAGCATGGAACAATAAAAAATTATAGATACATTGGAGACGTATCAACGTGCCATTTATCGTCATGGAAGTGGACACTTCCGTGATGATAATTTTGGTATTGTCGTGGAACACTTCTACGACAGCACAGGTATGACTATCTTCATTCTATCATAAAATCATCATGGATGTACATGCATGACAGAAAACATGACCTACTGTGACAAACACGTATCATCACAGAAGTGGTTTTTTTTGTAGTGAGCCTTAGACTCCCTACTGAATTTCAAGTACTTCTTCTTTGGCAAGTTCAAGAACTTAGAAAAATCTTTCAAAACATGCAGCATGGGGTCAGTTCCATTATTTAGCTCACGACATAAATTTTCTACTTTTGAAGTTCTGAGGAAAGACTTAATGCTATCATAGACAGGATCAACTTTACTCTTTTCATTCGAACAAAGGTACCAATTCTTAGCATTGTACCTCATCATGTCGAGTAAGTTCTAAGCATCTGATATCTCGGTTCCCAAAAAGGAAACTTTAGAGGCAGGATCTAAAGCTTTCTTACATTGTGGATTAAGCCCACAATAAAAGAAGTTGACTACTAAAAAGTCGGGATAATGATGTTCAGGGCAAAAGAGAGGTATTTCACGATACCTTATATATGCCACCACTAGTTTTTCACCGTCCCGCTATCCAAAACTGCTTAACTTCCTCCTGATTGTATATAGCTTCCCTTGAGGACAATAATAAGAGGAAAAGTTAGCCCATGATTTTGGCCAACTACTCAGGGTATTTATATCTTGACATCTTAGCCATCTTTTAGCTGCTCCCTGGAGAGAATAGGGAAATACTTTTGCTTTGAGCTCATCATTGGTTAACTCCTGCAACTGAAGAGTTCCACATGCAAGATCAAAATTATCAATATGCTCATAAGGACATTCCGTTGCATCACCTCAGAATATATTTCCTTTTATCATAGCAATTAACCGAGGGTTTATCTCATATACTTTACCAGGTAGGTCAGGACCAGTTGTTATGTAGTTCTCTCCTCGAGCTGGTCCTGCTGCTAACTTAGGACCTACCTGAAACTTGTTCTTGTAAGACCATGGCTGCTCCTTGTCTGCAAAAACCATTAGATCACAAAATAATTCAAAACTCAAGGCAAGGACCAAAAGCGCTCACCTCCCCGGCAATGGCGCCAGAAAAAGCTTGATAACCTGATAGTGCACAGGGTTTGGTGATGTCTACTACGCAACCTTCTTCTTGTAGACTCGTGTTGGGCATCCAAGTGCAGAGTTTTGTAGGACAGTAGCAATTTTCCCTCAAGTGGATGATCTAAGGTTTATCAATCCATGGGAGGCGTAGGATGAACATGATCTCTCTCAAACAACCATGCAACCAAATACAAAGAGTCTCTTGTGTCCCCAACACACCCAATACAATGGTAAATTGTATAGGAGCACTAGTTCGGCAAAGAGATGGTGATAAAAGTGTAATATGGATAGTAGATATAGGTTTTTGTAATCTGAAAATATAAACACAGCAAGGTAACTAGTAACAAAAGTGAGCAAAAACGGTATTGCAATGCTTGAAAACAAGGCCTAGGGTTCATACTTTCACTAGTGCAAATTCTCTCAACAATGATAACATAATTGGATCATATAACAATCCCTCAACGTGCAACAAAGAATCACCTCAATGTTTCTACCAGAGAACATAGGACGAAAACGTGCATCAACCCCTACGCATAGATTACCCCAATGTCACCTCAGGAATCCGTGAGTTGAGTGCCAATACATACATCAAGTGAATCAATAGAACATCCCATTGTCACCACAGATATCCCATCGCAAGACATACATCAAGTGTTCTCAAATCCAATAATCAATCCAACATAACGAAACCTCAAAGAGCAAGACTCAATTCATCACAAGAAGGTAGAGGGGAAGAACACCATAAGATCCAAATATATTAACAAAGCTCGCGGTACATCAAGATCGTGCCAAATCAAGAACACGAGAGAGAGAGAGATCAAACACATAGCTACTAGTACATACCCTCAGCCCCGAGGGTGAAATACTCCCTCCTCATCATGGTGACCGTCGGAATGATGAAGATGGCCTCCGGTGATGATTTCCCCCTCCAGCAGGGTGCCGGAACGGGGTCCTGATTAGTTTTTCATGGCTATAGAGGCTTGTGGTGGCGGAACTTCTCATCTAGGATTCTTTTCGGGGGTTTTGGTATTTATAGGAATTTTTGGCGTCGGTCACGCATCAAGGGGGTGCCCGAGGGGCCCACAAGTTAGGAGGGCGCGCCCTAGGAGGAAGGGCACGCCCCCAGGCTTGTGGCCTCCTTGGTCACTTCTTGGCCCAGATCCGGTGCTTTGGGGGTCTCTTTTGGTCCATAAAAAATCATCGTAAATTTTCAACCCATTCCGAGAACTTTTATTTCTGCACAAAAAACGACACCACGGTAGTTTTGCTAAAAACAGCGTCAGTCCGGGTTAGTTCTAATCAAATCATACCAAAACCATATAAAATTCTTGTAAACATGGCATGAATACTTCATAAATTATAGATACGTTGGAGACATATCATTTGGTTGTAGCCTTTTCGAAGTAAGAGTATCGATCCCACAGGGAGCACAGGAATTAGGCTTTTGCCCCTTGTAAAGAATTATGTAGCTTTGTGCCTACAGATAATTGTAGACTTGAAGCAGAGCGAGGGCGGATTTAAATAAGGATTGAGTGAGATGGTGACGTGTAACTAACCAACAAGAAAATAAACTAAAGGCAAGGATGGTAAATAATAGTGAAACAACAGAATTAAAAAGGCATTCTCAGGGAGTCTGGAATCCCCATTGGTATGTTTCGAGTACTACTATGTATACACATAGCATGGGTCGGCTACTTGAGCCACTGTTGACAATTAAGCTGGGCGGAGCCGGGTACAGAACATGTTCTACTCGTGGTAGACTTCGTGCCACGCACGCCACCATCATAGTCTCCCCTGAGTGTTACAACTCATCATAATTAAGGGTTTCCTCGTGGACGCGGCCTCACTAAGGGTTGTCCATGATCCCCGGACACTTGTAAAGGTTAGGAGGCATTGGTACCATTACGTGCTATAGAAACAGTTTTTACCCCCTTTCCATGATGGAGTTTTAAACTATCACCTTGCCTGTGTGTGTGATAGGGGGGTCCTTCCCACACGACCCAGAACCCGTCGGGGATAGGTGAGCAGCTACTGACGATTTCCATAGAATAAACGTATAAGTCGTGGCATGTCCCACACGTTAGGCCTCGACGTTGCGTTTCTGATCTGAGAGACATCCGAAACGATTATGCTACTATAGTCATGTGGAAAAGGTGGATATCATAAACATTTAATCTACCGATGTGTTTGCGATAGGTACATTAGCCCACATAGTTAAAAATGTAAAATGTGTGTGGTTCCTCACTATCGCCAACATGTCCATTTCATAACTGTGTGTGATAGGTATTCCTATCACACACGGGCTCCATATATGCACCGTCTTCTTTTTGCCCAATATTACACACGCATAGGGGTTTGAAACGTTTGTCGTATTACCATGAATCGCACACGCATATGAGATGAAATCATGTGTTTATCCGTTAAGCAACGCAAATGTTTCCCATCAAAGAACCGTCTGTTCTATATTTTCCATCGCACATGGAGTTTTCTTTCTAACCGTGTGTACATTATTTTATTCCCTCATGTTTAATTTTATTCTTCCTTGTAATTTATTATTCAAGTTGGAAATTTTGAATTTTGAATTATGGAACGTGGAATTCAAATTCTCAGCACAATGGTTCAACAACCAATCCATAAATAAAATTCTCAGTACATTATGTTCAGTAATTACAGGATTAGGCAGCAATTAACTATGATGAACCACAATATTTAGAGGCGGTAAAGGTGAAGAGAGATGTGTAAATCATTTTAGCTGCCGATGGTGTTGAAGAAGCGGAATGCCCATAATGTGCCCTCCTACATACCAAAGGCGCGCACAACTTTTGTCCAACCCCTTGTGACGATCGCCCGCCCATCCTTCACCGCCTTCAGGAAGACTTCTAGACCATTATCATGGTAGTATGAATTATATACTTTAACCTTAGTTGCCTCCACTCCGGTCGTGTAGTTTGCAAGGTAAACATCAGTAAATTGCTTTGAAAACCACTGAAAAGAGAAAACTTTCAGATATTCATGTCTAATAGAGTAACTCATTGTAGGCAAGGGGGAAAAGGCAACACATTACTTACCATCCTAAAGTTCACTATTTTCTTGGACAAAGTGTAAATAAAGAGTTTAATGCCCATCAACCGTCTATTTCGCCAACCAATCTTTCTTAGTTTCCTCACCTGACGCTTGTTCCTGAATATCTCATTGCCCCATACCCAAAAGGGGTCAAAGCGTGGATCAGTACCGATGATATATGTACCTACATGCAACCAGTAAATGTTAGAAGCTAAACTACAGTTGCACAAATGATGTAAAATACTACTCCCTCCATTTCTAAATACAAGTATTTTTTAGAGATTTCAATATGAACTACATACGGATGTATATAGACATAGTTTAAATTAGAATGTAGATTCACTCATTTTGCTCCGTATGTAGTCTATATTGGAATCTCTAAAAAGACTTATATTTAGGACAGATGGAGTATAAGACATGGGATGCAGCTAACCTCGACGACAAACAACAACATCACCCATTGTGGCCCTGCGTAAGTACATGGAAAGGCAATGTTAACTACAACAGTGTTAGTATCCACCAAAAATAGCAAATGGTAATAAAACGATAGCATCTGTAATGATATCTTCATTGCTAAAGAGTTACTCGGTAGCAAAGGGACAGATTAAAAAATGGATAGAACTGTTTACTACAATAGGCTTAACATCAACCTAAGTAAAGTATTGTAAGTTTGTAGCTGGTATTGATGAAATTGAGCTGGACAGTTCATACTTGAACATCACATAGTGTGCAGTACTGAAATAAACAAGGCACGTTTAACTACAGACAGCCTAGTATAGCCATTGAAACTGGTACTGATAAAAATGAAATTGACGAGTTAAACATCGCAAGTCAAGTGCTACTAGAGCAGAGAATGGCCCGGTTGGATATAAAAAGGTAGGGAAAATAGCTAAGATGGGTTAGGCGTGTTTACTACAACATGCTTAATACATCAACCGTACAAAACATAGCCATTGCAACTGGTATTGGTAAGATTGAACTGGCCAGTTCATACTTGGTAAGTCCTGAGGGTTAGTTGCTGGGGCACTTCATATGGGCCAGAGCCCGCCCCAAGTCAGCGGCGGCGGAGGCGAGGTGTTCCTCTGGGTCGAAGCATGGATCAGTGTCGATGACACGTGTACCCACAAGAAGCAAGTAAATGTTACAAGCTAAACTGCAATTGCACAAATGATGTAAAATATTGTAAGACATGGGATGCAGCTAACCTCGACGGCAAACAACAACATTGCCCATTATGGCCCTGCATAAGTACATGGAAAGGCATGTTAACTACAACAGGGTTAGCATCCACCAAAAATAGCAAATGGAAATAAAACGACAACATATCTAGTCATATCTTTATTGCGGAGAGTAGCACGGTAGCAAAGGGGCAGATAAAAAAATGGATACAACTGTTAATTACAATAGGCATAACAGCATCCTAAGTCATGTATTGTAAGTTTGTAGCTGGTATTGGTGAAATTGAGCTGGACAATTCATACTTGAACATCACACAGTGTGCAGTACTGAAATAAACAAGGCACATTTAACTACAGACAACCTAGTATAGCCATTGAAACTGGTACTGATGAAAATGCAATTGACAGAGTTAAACATCGCAAGGCAAGTGCTGCTAGAGTAGAGAATGGCTCAGTTGTCTATAAAAAGGTAGGGAAAATAGCTAAGACGTGTTAGGCATGTTTACTACAACATGCCTAATACATCAACCGTACAAAACATAGCCATTGCAACTGGTATTGGTAAGATTGAACTGGTCAGTTCATACTTGGTAAGTCCTAAGGGGTAGTTGCGGGGCATTTCATCTCGGCCTGAGCCCGCCCCAAGTCGGCGGCGGCGGAGGCGAGGTGTTCCTCCGGGTCGAAGCATGGATCAGTGCTGCTGACATGTGTACCTACAAGAAGCAAGTAAATGTTACAAGCTAAATTGCAATTGCACAAATGATGTAAAATACTGTAAGACATGGGATGCAGCTAACCTCGATGGCAAACAACAACATCGCCCGTTATGGCCCTGCGTAAGTACATGGAAAGGCATGTTAACTACAATAGGGTTAGCATCCACCAAAAATAGCAAATGGAAATAAAACGTCAGCATCTCTAGTGATATCTTCATTGCGAAGAGTAGCACGGTAGCAAAGGAACATATTAAAAAATGGATACAACTGTTAATTACAACAAGCTTAACAGCATCCTTAGTCATGTATTGTAAGTTTGTAGTTGGTATTGGTGAAATTGAGTTGGACAGTTCACACTTGAACATCACATAGTGTGCAGTACTGAAATAAACAAGGCACATTTAACTACAGACAACCTAGTCTAGCCATTGAAACTGGTACTGATAAAAATGCAATTGCCAGAGTTAAGCATCGCAAGGCAAGTGCTGCTAGGGAAGAGAATGACCCAGTTGTCTATAGAAAGGGTAGGGAAATAGCTAAGATGGGTTAGGCCTGTTTACTACAACATGCTTAATAAATCAACCATACAAAACATAGCCATTGCAACCGGTATTGGTAAGATTGAACTAGTCAGTTCATACTTGGTACGTCTTGAGGGGTAGTTGCTGGGGCACTTTATCTGGGCCAGAGCCCGCCCCAAGACAGCGACGGCGGAGGCGTGGTGTTCCTCCGGGTCGACACGCACAACGGCCATCGCGCCATCGACCACTATCAGCTCCTCGACCTCCACATGATATGTTGTTGGGTTTACGCGGGGATGCTCTGGAGTAGGGGTGGTGGGGATTTCGAGGCATGAGGATGTTTTGTAGGCGCCATTTAAGTAATCAGGTCGGGGCCGTGATAGAGATCAGTGGGTTACCTGACTGGATCGACGAGGCTCGGGCAGAATGTAGATGTGGTTGAAGCTGTGGTTGCGGCGGCGGCAGTTTGAGCTGCCGGGAGGGGGGCAGGTGATATGTCTCCAATGTATCTATAATTTTTTATTGTTCCATGCTATTATATTATCTGTTTTGGATGTTTTATATGCATTAATATGCTATTTTATATTATTTTTGGGACTAACCTATTAACCTAGAGCCCAGTACCAGTTTCTGTTTTTTTCCTTGTTATTGACTTTTACATAAAAGGAATATCAAACGGAATCCAAACAGAATAAAACTTTACGATGATTTTTCTTGGACCAGAAGACACCTACGTGACTTGAAGAGAGGGCCAGAAGAGTCCCGAGGAGGCCACAAGCCCTCAGGGCGCGCCCCAGGGGGGCGCCCCCTGGCTTGTGGGCCCCTCGGAAGTCCCCTAACCCTAGTTCCACCTCTATAAATTCTCAAATATTCCCCAAACATCAGAAGCATCCACCAAAATACTTTTCCGCTACCGCAAGCCTCTGTTCCCGTGAGATCCCATCTTGGGGCCTTTTTCGGCACCCTGCCGGAGGGGGATTCGATCACAGAGGGCCTCTACATCAACCTTACTGCCTTCCAATGAAGCATGAGTAGTTTACCACAGACCTACGGGTCCATAGCTAGTAGCTAGATGGCTTCTTCTCCTTCTTTGATCTTCTATACCATGTTCTCCTTGATGTTCTTGGAGTTCTATCCTATGTAATCTTATTTTGCGGTGTGTTTGTTGAGATCCGATGAATTGTGCATTTATGATTAGATTATCTATGAATATTATTTGAGTCTTCTCTGAACTCTTTTATGCATGATTGAGATATCTTTGTATTTCTCTTCGAACTATCAGTTTGGTTTGGCTAACTAGATTGGTTTTTCTTGCAATGGGAGAGGTGCTTAGTTTTGGGTTCAATCTTGTGGTGTCCTCACCCAGTGACAGAAGGGGTAGCGAGGCACATATTGTATTGTTGCCATTAAGGATAAAAAGATGGGGTTTATGCCATATTGCTTGAGTTTATCCCTCTACATCATGTCATCTTACTTAAAGCGTTGCTCTGTTCTTATGAACTTAATACTCTAGATGCAGGCAGGAGTTGGTCGATGTGTGGAGCAATAGTAGTAGATGCAGAATTGTTTCGGTCTACTTGTCACGGACATGATGCCTATATTCATGATTATTGCCTTACATGTCATCATAACTATGCTCTTTTCTATCAACTTCTCAACAGTAATTTGTTTACCCACCGTATGTTTTCTTTCAAGAGAGAAGCCTCTAGTGAAACCTATGGCCCCCGGGTCTATTTTCCATCATATATTTTCAGATTTATAAACCAAAAAACCCAAAAATACCTTGCCGCAATTTATTTATATTTACTTTAGTTTTCTCTTTTATTTATCTTTTATACCTATCTCTATTAGAGCTCACTCTTGTTCGTGACCGTGAAGGGATTGACAACCCCTTTTTCGCGTTCTATGCAAGTGTTTGTTAGTTTGTACAGGTGCATAGATTGGAGACTTGCTTGTGCCTCCTACTGGATTGATACCTTGGTTCTTAACTGAGGGAAATACTTATCTCTACTTTGCTGCATCACTCTTTCCTCTTCAAGGGAAAAAATCAACGCAAGGTCAAGAAGTAGTAGGAAGAATTTCTGGCGCCGTTGCCGGGGAGGTTCTACATCAATCCTACCAACTACACATCATAAACTCTCATCTCTTGCACTTACATTATTTGCCATTTGCCTCTCATTTTCCTCTCCCCCACTTCTAAAATGTTTTCAGAAAGCACAAAAATATTTGCCTTTTTATTCGCCTTCTTTCATTTGTATTTTCGTTTGCTTTGCGTTTGCTTGTGTGCTAGATTTCTTGCTTCTCCTTATGGATCAACCCAAGAGCTTTGATCCTTACTATAGGAAGTTGGAAGAAATTGAAGATAATGCAAAAAAAATTATGTCCTTACAATTTGAGCATAATAGTTTCTTTAGGAACAAACTTAAGGAACAAAAAGCTATGATGGAATATATTAATAAAGAGCTTGATGATGTTACTAAAGAAATTTATGGTCTTAAATCTCAATTTGCTCATATTGAAAATTTAGTAGGCCAAATTTCCGGTAAGCAAACCACTAAACCGGAGTCTTTAAATAATGATGAAGATCTTAAAGTGATTGGTGTGACTCCTATTGAATCTTTGTTTGCTAAAATAAATCTTGATAAATATGGGACTGGAGATGAGTCAACTTTATCTAGAAGGTGTCCCAATGATTCGGAGTTTAAAGATCTTAATGCAAAAATTGATAAAAGTGGGATTGGAGAGGTCAAAACTTTAAGTAGCAATGAACCCACTCTTTTGGATTTCAAGTACTTTAATTATGATAATTGTTCTTTGATAGATTGTATTTCCTTGTTCCAATCCATGCTTAATTCACCTCATTCTTATAATCAAAATAAAGCTTTTACTAAACATATCATTGATGCTATGATGCAATCATTTGAAGAAAAACTTGAGTTGGAAGTTTCTATCACTAGAAATCTTTATGATGAGTGGGAACCTACTATTAAGATTAAAATTAAATATTATGAGTGCAATGCTTTGTGTGATTTGGGTGCTAGCATTTCCACAATTCTGAAAACTTTATGTGACGTGCTAGGTTTTCATAAATTTGATGATTGTTCTTTGAATTTGCATCTAGCGGATTTCACTATTAAGAAACCTATGGGAAGGACTAATGATGTTCTTATTGTTGCAAATAGGAATTATGTGCCGGTAGATTTTATTCTGCTTGATATAGATTGCAATCTTACATGTCCTATTATTCTTGGTAGACCTTTCCTTAGAACGATTGGTGCAACTATTGATATGAAAGACGGAAACATTAGATTTTAATTTCCATTAAGGAAGGTTATGGAACACTTTCCAAGAAATAAAATTAAATTTCCATATGAATCTATTATGAGGGCTACTTATGGTTTGCATACCAAAGATGACAATACGTAGATCTATGTTTTATGCCTAGCTAGGGGCGTTAAACAATAGCGCTTGTTGGGAGGCAACCAAATTTTATTTTTATTTTTTTGTTTTTGGTTCTGTTTTTCAATAAATACATATTATTACCTCTGTATTAATAGTGTTTTGGTGTTTTAATTAGTGCTTGCACCAAGTAAGACATTTGGGATGGTCTATGGTGATAGTTGATTTAATCTTGCTGAAAAACAAAAACTTTTGCGCTCATTGCCAGAAATTTAGAAAATCACGGAAACATGTTTTTGATCTGAATTTTTTACACAATATTTATATACAAATTTCCTAAATTTTCCTATTTTTTCAGAATTTTTTGAGTTACATAAGTATACGAAAGTTCCAGATTACTACAGACTGTTCTGTTTTTGACAGATTCTGTTTTCTATGTGTTCTTTGCTTATTTTGATGAATCTATGATTAGTATCAGGGGGTATGAACAATGGAGAAGTTGGAATACAGTAGATGTAATACCAATATAAATTTAGAATGAATTCACAACAGTACCTAAAGTGGTGATTTATTTTATTATACTAACGGATCTTATGAGTTTTCTGTTGAGTTTTGTGTTGTGAAGTTTTCAAGTTTTGGGTAAAGATTTAATGGACTATGGAATAAAGAGTGGCAAGAGCCTAAGCTTGGGGAGGCCCAAGGCACCCCAAGGAAATATACAAGGACAACCAAGCATCTAAGCTTGGGGATGCCCCGGATGGCATCCCCTCTTTCGTCTTCAATCCATTGGTAAATTTACTTAAGGCTATATTTTTATTCACCACATGATATGTGTTTTGCTTGGAGCGTCTCGTATGATATGAGTATTTTCTTTTTAGTTTTCCACAATCATCCTTGCTGTACACACCATTTGAGAGGGACACGCTTTAATCTTGAATTTATTAGAATACTCTATGTGCTTCACTTATATCTTTTGAGCTAGGCAATTTGCTCTAGTGCTTCACTTATATCTTTTTAGAGCACGGCGGTGGCTTTATTTTATAGAAATTGTTGAACTCTCATGCTTCACTTATATTATTTTGAGAGTCTTAAACAGCATGGTAATTTTCTTCGGTTATGAATTTAGTCCTAATATGATGGGCATCCAAGAGGGATATAATAAAAACTTTCATATAAAGAGCATTGAATAGATGAGAAGTTTGATTCCTTGCATTTGTTTTGAGATATAAAGATGGTGATATTAGAGTCATGCTAGTGAGTAATTGTGGATTGGTATAAATACTTGTGTTAAAGTTTGTGATTCCCGTAGCATGCACGTATGGTGAATCGTTACGTGATGAAATCGGAGCATGATTTATTTTTTGATTGTCTTCCTTATGAGTGGCGGTCGGGGACGAGCGATGGTCTTTTCCTACCAATCTATCCCCCTAGGAGCATGCATGTAGTACTTTGTTTTGATGTCTAATAAATTTTTTCAATAAGTATGTGAGTTCTTTATGACTAATGTTGAGTCTATGGATTATACGCACTCTCACCCTTCCACCATTGCTAGCCTCTCTAGTACCGCGCAACTTTCACCGGTGCATTAAACCCACCATATAACCTTCCTCAAAACAGCCACCAAACCTACCTATTATGGCATTTCCATAGCCATTCCGAGATATATTGCCATGCAATTTCCACCATTCTGTTTTATTATGACACGCACCATCATTGTCATGTTGCTTTCCATGATCATTTAGTTGGCATAGTATTTGTGGCTTTACCACCATTCATATTTTTTATACATGTCACTCTTGACCATTGCACATCCCGGTACACCACTTGAGGCATTCATATAGTCATATTTTGTTCTAGTATCGAATTGTAATTCTTGAGTTGTAAGTAAATATAAGTGTGATGATCATCATTATTAGAGCATTGTCCCATGTGAGGAAAGGATGATGGAAGCTATGATTCCCTCACAAGTTGGGATGAGTCTCCGGACTTTATAAAAAATAAAAGAGGTCAAAGAAGCCCAAATAAAAAAGAGGCCAAAGAAGCCCAAACAAAAAAATGAGAGAAAAAGAGAGAAGGGAAAATGTTACTATCCTTTTTCCACACTTGTGCTTCGAAATAGCACCATGTTCTTCATGATAGAGAGTCTCCTATTTTGTCACTTTCATATACTAGTAGGAATTTTTCATTATAGAACTTGGCTGGCATATTCCAATGATGGGCTTCCTCAAATTGCCCTAGGTCTTCGTGAGCAAGCAAGTTGGATGCACACCCACTTAGTTTCTTTTTGAGCTTTCATACACTTATAGCTCTAGTGCATCTGTTGCATGGCAATCCCTACTCACTTGCATCAATATCAATTGATGGGCATCTCCATAGCCCATTAATTTGCGTAGTTGATGTGAGACTTTCTCCATCTTTTTTGTCTTCTCCACAACCACCATATTCTATTCCACCTATAGTGCTATATCCATGGCTCACGCTCATGTATTGCGTGAAAGTTCAAAAAGTTTGAGAACACCAAAAGTATGAAACAATTGCTTGGCTTGTCATCGGGGTTGTGCATGATGAAATACTTTGTGTGATGAAGATGGAGCAAAGCCAGACTATATGATTTTGTAGGGATAACTTTCTTTCGCCATGTTATTTTGAGAAGACATGATTGCTTTATTAGTATGCTTGAAGTATTATTGTTTTTATGTCAATATTAAAATTTTGTTTTGAATCTTATGGATCTGAACATTCTTGCCACAATAAAGAAGATTGCATTGATAAATACATTAGGTAGCATTTCACATCAAAAATTCTATTTTTTATCATTTACCTACTCGAGGACGAGCAGGAATTAAGCTTGGGGATGCTTGATACGTCTCCAACGTATCTATAATTTTTTATTATTCCATGCTATTATATTATCTGTTTTGGATGTTTTATATGCATTAACATGCTATTTTATATTATTTTTGGGACTAACCTATTAACCTAGAGCCGAGTGCCAGTTTCTGTTTTTTCCTTGTTTTTGACTTTTACAGAAAAGGAATATCAAACGGAATCCAAACGCAATAAAACTTTACGATGATTTTTCTTGGACCAGAAGACACCTACGTGACTTGGAGAGAGGGCCAGAAGAGTCCTGAGGAGGCCACAAGCCCTCAGGGCGCGCCCGAGGGGGCGCGCGCCCCCTGGCTTGTGGGCCCCTCAAGAGTCCCCTAACCCTAGTTCCACCTCTATAAATTCTCAAATATTCCCCAAACATCAGAAGCGTCCACCAAAATACTTTTCCGCCGCCGCAAGCCTCTGTTCCGGTGAGATCCCATCTTGGGGCCTTTTCCGACACCCTGTCGGAGGGGGATTCAATCACGGAGGGCCTCTACATCAACCTTGTTGCCCTTCCGATGAAGCGTGAGTAGTTTACCACAGACCTACGGGTCCATAGCTAGTAGCTAGATGGCTTCTTCTCTCTCTTTGATCATCAATACCATGTTCTCCTCGATGTTCTTGGAATTCTATCTGATGTAATCTTATTTTGCGGTGTGTTTGTTGAGATTCGATGAATTGTGGATTTATGATCAGATTATCTATGAATATTATTTGAGTCTTCTCTGAACTCTTTTATGTGTGATTGAGATATCTTTGTATTTCTCTTTGAACTATCGATTTGGTTTGGCCAACTAGATTGGTTTTTCTTGCAACGGGAGAGGTGCTTAGTTTTGGGTTCAATCTTGCGGTGTCCTCACCTAGTTACAGAAGGGGTAGCGAGGCACGTATTGTATTGTTGCCATCAAGGATAAAAACATGGGGTTTATGTCATATTGCTTGAGTCTATCTCTCTACATCATGTCATCTTACTTAAAGTGTTGCTCTGTTCTTATGAACTTAATACTCTAGATGCAGGCAGGAGTCAGTCGATGTGTGGAGTAATAGTAGTAGATGCAGAATCGTTTCGGTCTACTTGTCATGGACGTTATGCCTATATTCATGATGATTGCCTTAGATATTGTCATAACTATGCGCTTTTCTATCAATTGCTCAACTATAATTTGTTTACCCACCACATGTTTTCTTTCAAGAGAGAAGCCTCTAGTGAAACCTATGGCCCTCGGGTCTATTTTCCATCATATATTTTCAGATCTATAAACCAAAAAACCCAAAAATACCTTGTTGCAATTTATTTATATTTACTTTAGTTTGCTCTTTTATTTATCTTTTATACCTATCTCTATTAGATCTCACTCTTGTTCGTGACCGTGAAGGGATTGACAACCCCTTTTTCGCGTTGTGTGCAAGTGTTTGTTAGTTTGTGCAGGTGCATAGATTGGAGACTTGCTTGTGCCTCCTACTGGATTGATACCTTGGTTCTTAACTGAGGGAAATACTTATCTCTACTTTGCTACATCACCCTTTCCTCTTCAAGGGAAAAATCAACGCAAGCTCAAGAAGTAGCAGCAGGGTGGGGAGATACTGTGGAAATGTGATGGGTGGGGATGTGGTGGGAGGAATAAATTCTAAAATCATGCGCCTAATGAAAATTTTGCTGCGAAACTCAAAATTTGGGCGAGGGAAACACACAACATAGACGAAGCGCGTAAAATACACATGTGCAAGAAAAGAGAAATTTGGCGGATCCCCTCTCAGAAAAATTCTACACGTTTAGTTGATTAAATTGGTCAATGGCGGTCATGATAGTACACTTGCGTTATTAGAAAACATCGCACAGGTAACTGACTTATGGATCATTAACGCAAAAAAACACACACGGTACGCCATAGAAACCGTGTGTTTTGTGATGTTCTAATAATTCTTATATCCATCAGCATCTACAGCCGCACCTGCAAATTTAAAAATCTCTTTCATTGTAGCAGGGTTATTCACTGTACATGAACGAGGCAAAGGTGACACTCGATGAACAATCATCGGTTTATGAAATGCAATCAAGTGTAAACATGCCTCGCTCACACAGCCAATATTGATCCTATGCAACAAATTAGAAGCTTGCTGCCATCCGTCGGCGCGGCTATTTAAGCCGGTGTGTGGCCAACTCGCGCGGCGAGGTGGGACTAAAAACCAACTGCGGCCAGCTCATCTCCGGTGATTTCGGGTGGCTGATGATGGACGTTTCAGGAGGATTTAGGGCCGGGTTACAGCTAAAAAACTTCAGTGAACACATGCTAAACAATGCTCAAAGCCCTAAAAAGGATGCGCTTATCGACATTGTACATTAATAATAGATAGTACCAACTTAAATTCCTAGATACTAATAATTTGCTCTAAAACTGGTAAGTACTATCGGTAGATGCTCGCAATTGATTATACAAACTTACGGGTGACACACACACTAACTACTTTTCACATGCTGGCCAGGCATAATCGTTCTCCTTCCCGGCCTTGTCGGCGGCAGCCCACCGTGCTTGGATCTGTGCACAACTCTCATCAGCTTCGCGGTAGCTACCGCCGTGATCCTGGCAGGTGGAGGCATCGGAGAATGATGGTGTCTCATGCTGGCCAGACACCATCATTCTCCTTCCCGGACTTGTTGGCGGTAGCCCACCATGCTTGGATCTTCGTCGAGCTCTCCTCAACAGAGCGTGTGGCCTCTTCTTTATTGCGGCGGCGGGACTCTCTTTTCTTGACTGCTTTCTGCCTTTTTATCTCCTTTTGTGCGGATTTAGCCACCTCTTTCTCCACCGCCCATTCGTCCATGGCAGCTTCAAAGTTCGCCCACGTAGATGTGCGGCCGTGGGCGATGATGAACTCGGCGCAATGGGATGCCATCGCTTCCTTACTATTTAGTGTGCAGTCACGGGCGGCGAGGAACTCGGCACGGCGGGATGCCATCGCTTCTTTACCAGTTAGTGTGTGGCGCGGTGGCATGGACGATGCTTGGAGAGAGCTCTGGGGCGGAGTGGCCAAACAACCGTACAGTGCGGTGGTTTTTTAGAGCTCAAGAACAAACGGCGAAGGAAATTTGGCTTCCCCTACAATCTTGGTCATTCATTATCGCACATAGTTCATCTCCGTCGCCTCTGGAAACCATGTGCGCTCACCCTAATGTGTGTTGTGTTCTGATTGGCCGGAACCCCAGCCACGCGGATCACGCGTGCGCACCATAGGATGCACCCCGATCGAACGGCAATCTGATGTTTGCTTGAACTACGTTGGTATTTCCCCAAAGAGGAAGGGATGATGCAGCACAGCAATGGTAGGTGTTTCCCTCAGTGATGAGACCAAGGTTATCGAACCAGTAGGAGAACCACGCAACACCACGTAAACAGCTCCTGCACACAAAGAACAAATACTTGCAACCCGACGTGTTAAAGGGGTTGTCAATCCCTTTCGGGTAACGGCGACGAAAATTGGCAAGTGGACGGGAGAAAGTTGTAATAGATTGAATAAATAGATCACGAATAAAATAAAGTGCAGCAAAGTATTTTTGTGTTTTTGGATTAATAGATCTTAAAATAAAACTAAATAAAAATAGATCTCGAAGGCAAATATATTAAAGAAGAGACCCGGGGGCCGTAGGTTTCACTAGTGGCTTCTCTCGAGAAAAATAGCATACGGTGGGTAAACAAATTACTGTTGGGCAATTGATAGAACTTCAAATAATCATGACGATATCCAGGCAATGATAATTATCTAGGCATCACGTCCAAGATAAGTAGACTGACTCCTGCCTGCATCTACTACTATTACTCCACACATCGACCGCTATCCAGCATGCATCTAGTGTATTAAGTTCATGGAGAAACGGAGTAATGCAATAAGAATGATGACATGATGTAGACAAGATCTATTTATGTAGAAATAGACCCCACCTTGTTATCCTTAATGGCAACGATACATACGTGTCGGTTCCCCTTCTGTCACTGGGATCAAGCACCGTAAGATTGAACCCATCACAAAGCACCTCTTCCCATGGCAAGAAAAATCCATCTAGTCGGCCTAACTAAACCAAAGATTCGAAGAAGAAATATGAGGCTATAAGTAATCATGCATATAAGATATCAAAAGACTCAAATAACTTTCATGGATAAAAACATAGATCTGATCATAAACTCAAAGTTCATCAGATCCCAACAAACACACCGCAAAAAAGAGTTACATCAAATAGATCTCCAAGAGACCATTGTATTGAGAATCAAAAGAGAGAGAGGAAGCCATCTAGCTACTGCCTATGGACCCGTAGGTCTACAATGAACTACTCACGCATCATGGGAGAGGCACCAATGAGGATGATGAACCCCTCCGTGATGGTGTCTAGATTGGATATGTGGTTTCTGGAACTTGCGACTCCGTTTGGTATTGATTTCCTGTGAAGTAAAAAACAAGCAGAAAACAGCAACTGGCACTGGGTACTATGTCAATAGGTTAGTCCCAAAAAATGACATAAAGTTGCTATAAAATGATTGTAAAACATCCAAGAATGATAATATAACAGCATGGAACAATCAAAAATTATAGATACGCTGGAGACGTATCAACATCCCCAAGCTTAATTCCTGCTCGTCCTTGAGTAGGTAAATGACAAAAACAGAATTTCCCTCGGTGATCTCCCTCTCGAAACCATGAAACTTGGTGATTTCCCCTTCAATCGTGGTGATTTCCCCAAGACGAAGGAAATTTGGATTCCCCTTCAATCTTGGTGATTTCCCTTTCGAAACCACGAAACTTCCTCGGTGATGGTTCAATTTATGAAGAGCATGCATGACAATATAAGCCAAACATTCTCAAATTTTTACTAGGGCATGGTAAGGCCATACCATGGCACCATGCCAGGCGTCATGTTTTTCAAGCATGTCTTTCATTTTTTTCATAGTTGAAAAACCAACAAACGACACGTTTGTGGTTGACTCTTGGCACACATATCCTTGAAATCTCTGCCCATTCCATATAAAAGGTATGAGAATTTACTAAATACCATGAGCATGGTTTTTCAGACTATTTTTGTGTACTTTTTCATGCACCGATTGTTTGAATTTGAATCATGTGCATTAATGCCTAGAAAATGCACATAATCGCCTAAATATGGTAAATGAGCCCGAAAAACTGCCAAATTTGAACACGGTGATCTGCAGGGTGTATGTTCATTGTAGAAAAAAACTCAAGGACAAAGGACATATGAAATTTGGATTCCCCTTCAATCTTGGTGATTTCCCTCTCGAAACCATGAAACTTCCTCGATGACGGTTATATTTATGAAGAGCGTGCATGACAACATAAGCCAAACATTCTCAAATTTTTACCAGGGCATGGTGAGGCCATACCGTGGCATCCTGCCAGGCGTCATGTTTTTCAAACATGTCTTTCATTTTTCTATAGTTGAAAAACCAATATACGAGACGTTTGTGGTTGACTCTTGCCACACATATCCTTGAAATCTCTGCCTATTCCTTGTAAAAGGCGTGAAAATTTACTCGAGCATGGTTTTCCAAACCATTTTGTGCACTTTTTCATGCACCGATTGTTTGAATTTGAATTATGTGCATTAATGCCTAGAAAATGCACATAATCACCTAAATATGGTAAATGAGCCCGAAAAGTGCCAATTTGAACACGATGATCTGTAGGGTGTATGTTGATCGTGGAAAAACACTCAAGGACAAAGGACGAAGGAAATTTGGATTCCCCTTCAATCTTGGTGATTTCCCTCTCGAAACCATGAAACTTCCTCGATGATGGTTCGATTTATGAAGAGCGTCCATGACGACATAAGCCAAACCTTCTTAAATTTTTACCAGGGCATGGTGATGCCATACCATGGTACCATGCCAGGCGTCATGTTTTTCAAGCATGTTTGTCATTTTTCTATAGTTGAAAACCAATAAATGACACGTTCGTGGTTGACTCTTGCCACACATATCCTTGAGATCTCTGCCCATTTCTTGTAAAAGGCATGAGAATTTACTAAATACCACGAGCATGGTTTTCCAGGCCGTTTTGTGCACTTTTTCATGCACCGATTGTTTGAATTTTAATTATGTGCTTTAATGCCTAGAAAATACACATAATGGAGTAAATATAGTAAATGAGCCCAGAAAAATGCCAAATTTGAACATGGTGCATTGGAGTGGGTATGTTGATCGTAGAAAAAAATGAAGGACAAACGAGGAAGGAAATTTGGATTCCCCTTCAATCTCGGTGCTTTATTATCGCAGGCAGTTCATCTCCGTCACCTCTGCGAACCATGTGCATTCACCCACATGTCAAAAAGGAACAAGAAAATCCTTACCCCTTCCCACTTCGTCCCCACTCACTCGTCGTGCACTCCTCCGCAACTCTGCACCTCATCAACTTCTATCGTGGTGGCCACCCCTTAGCTCGACGGCTGTCGTCGGCAGGCGGCTGTCGCACTCCAAACGGCACGGGATTTTGCCCCTACCACTTGCCGCCGCCTATTTGCATGGACTTGCACCGACTTTTTGGACTTTGGATGATTGGGGTTTTCTGCGGGATCGGCCGGGGATTTTTCTCATGGAGAAGGTAATTAATTTAACGGAATATTCGCTCATCTCTTTTCATAGTCCATCTGTCCCTATTAATCAACCAGCGGAAATCACCATGGATTCATTTTTCTTCTAGCTGATTCAAGGGTATTCATTGAAGTGTCCACAGTGCGAGTATAAATCAGGCCAATGTGGTCGCCGCCAGTCGGAAATGAAGTTCTATCTCACCATACAAGATGACTTCAGAGAGTGCTCGGTATGTTCAATCTCACCCTACCACGGTTACCATGGCCTAAATTTATGAACATATATCGTATATTGCTACATTTGGATAAAATGTACGGTGCCACATGCAGCCTAGACATCAAAGACGATTTTTTTTCTAAATTAGGCAAATTAATGATGTATTGTTCATTCAGTTACTCTCATATTTGCATAAAATCTTTGTTACATTATATTTTTAATTATGTATTTTTGTAATTTATTTTCAGCTATATATTGTTCCACTACTGCAGGTTGGTCCAAACGCGACAATCCAATCAGAGACCCTTGACGAAACTGTGTGCGATGCATTAATCACAAACGGTGATGTAATAAAATCGTCAAAAAGATGCAAAACGTTTGCGATGGCGGAGACATCAAGCACGATTCAGATTAGAGTTGCGTGTGCGATGCGTGGCATACGGTTAATCTAGCAGAACTATTTGCGATGAGGCAGAACAACAGAAACGGGCAGCCATATGAGGGTGTGTGCGATATACGGCATACAGTTCACTAGGATGAACTGTGTGTGATTAGGCAACATAATAGAAACGGTCAGCCAGATCAAGGTGTGTGCGATGGAGGGCATACAGTTCACTCGGATGAACTGATTGTGATGAGCCAAGACAACAGAAATAGTTCAACTAAACAAGATGCGTGTGAACTCGAGGTCGAAGTCGACCACTTGTTACTTGTCCTCAGCAAGCAACTGCTCCATAGTTTGGATGGAGCTCTCCACCGAGACCGGCTCGTTCATGTACACCACTGAGAGGTTCTTCCCCCTCACGTGGGTGTCCACTATGTGATGCATGGTGAACTGCCCCCCGTTGTCGTCGTCGGCCACTGGGAGCGCCATTGGAGCCACGGGGAGCGCCATTGGAACCGCTGGATGTCCTCTTTGTATGTGTCGTCGTGGGTGTGCTTATTGTGTCATGTGGCGTGACAGATGAAGGTAAATAGCCGCAGGCATAAATGGGGGTCAGGCGGCCTGGATTCTCGGCGCGTCCGCATGGCAGTTTTTACAGCGGGTAACTGCATCGTGGCACCGCGCCCGGCGCAACCGCATGCAAAATGGCAACACGAACGTACGTGATCGTGCGCCGGCCCCAAACACTGGCAGCACGCGTGGAGAGACAAGGGCAGAGCGCCCGGAGGGACGAGAGAGCAGAGCGCGCGCGGCGGGACGCGACCAGAGCGCATCGTGGCCACCTCAATCGCGAGCAACCACACGCATAGAGCAGTTGAACACGCAGGGAATGGTCGTCTACAAGCCGGCCGGCAGTTGCAATGCTGCGTAGAGAGCAGGCGTGTGCTACTACCTCCGTCTTGGTCTATTAGTCCCCTTTATATTCGGTGCCATATTTTGACCTTAAATTTAACTAACAAAATGTTAATGCATGTTATAAAAATTATATAATTGGAAACTATGTTCAAATACGAATCCAACGATATAATCTTTGGCGACATGCATTCGTATTTTATTAGTTAAATCTCTAGTCAAAATTTGGCACAAAATACAAAGATGACTTATAAACCAGGATGGGGGTAGTAGGTAATTAAATCGCAAACATTTTTTATTAACCGTATGTGTACATGTCCTTTTATCCTCCTCTTGCACGTCTTGTCACCCAGCTGCTGCAGACGGCTTCGAGCGCAAGCTTGAGCAGCACGCGGGGGCGTTCTTTTGGTCAAACGGTGGCTTGAGGTGGCGCCAATGAATCGTTGGTGAGCCCATTCCCGCGCAACCGCACAGGTTCCCGTGCAAGCTTGCCGCCCGACTCAGTGAAATCCCCCAAAATCCCTATGCTTACCGGCCTGCTATATAAACCCTCGCGGCCGGCGAGTCCTGCGTCGCATTTTCCCCTTCCTCCCTGTAGCTTATCTCGTCTGCTTCTCCCACAATCGCCAATGGCACCGGTCCATCATCATCGCTCAGCCACTCCGCCATCATCAGAGGACAGCTCCAGCTGGGAGGCTACACCGCAGCGGCGGCACAGTCCCCAACATAGTGTAGTGCACATGGCGTCCCTGTTGAGTGTGCGTGGAACACCCACCACACGCTCCGCCGCCGCTGCCCGTCAGCAGCTGTTGCCGGCCCCTGTTGCCGCCACCCCACCGTCTGCCATCGTGGCCGCCACACCACCGTCGAAAGCCAGGGCCATCGCCCGCTCCGCCGTCGTGGCCCGAAGGCAGGAGGTGGTCGTCGTGGCTGCCACCCCACTGTCGGCCATTGGGGCCATCACCCGTTCAGCCACCGCGGCCCGAAGACGGAAGGTGGTGGTCGTGGACGCCAACCCATCATCGGCCGTCGTGGCCGCCAGCTCACCGTCGACCGCCGGGGTCATCACCCGCTCCGCCACTGCCGCCCGAAGGTGGGAGGTGGAGGTGGAGGCCCGCACGTGCGTCAGCGACCTTGCGCGCTACATCGAGTTCCTGTGGGAGGAGGAGGAGCGCCTCGTCGAGCACGCAAAGAGCCTTACCACCACCGTGGCCGCAGCACACGCCACCGCAGAGGAGAAGAATCAGGAGATCTACGAGGAGTCCCGCCGCTTCGAGAGGGGTCGTCTGCAGCGGCAGAGGGCGTTCGAGGTGAGTGTCGCTGAAGGTGCAGCAACGGCAGGCACCATATTGCAGTTGTCCAGCTAGTCGGTAGGCTCCTCCTCCTCTGCCTCTTACTAAGCGCGCTCCGCAGAAGAGAGGCTGCCGGAAGTAGTACAAAGCCCCTCCATTGTAGTAGTATTTAGGGGCTATTTTGTTTAGTTCATCTGACTATAGATGTGGTTGAACTGTACTACGTACTTAAAATTAGCTAATATATATAGTTGAACTAGCTATTTCAGTATGTGGTTGGCAACAATAGGGGAAAAGTTTGGTCAGTTCAGCTATCAAGTTGAACTGTTTGTATAAAGAACGACTGCTTAATCTATGAATGAAATCTATGCTTACTGAATTTCAGTTGCAAAATTAGATAGTGCTAGTGATTTTTAGCTGCATATCTTGACAAATGGTAGGGTTACAAGGTTGACAAAGGGCAATGTTACTAGATCAACAAATGCCAATCATTCCAGTTTGACAAATGGCAATATACCCAATATGACAGATGCAAATCTGTCAAATTGTCTGTACGTGGTTGCACACGGGTCATCCGAAAAAACCGTTTGTGTTGAAGGGATGTACAAATCCTCCGTACCAGATTTTCTCTTGGCTTAGCGGCGAAGTCTCGCTTTGCATACCGTATTCAATCTGAACCGTTTGAGTTGAAGAGATGAACAAATCCTGCGCGGCGAATATTCCCTTGGCTTACTGGGGAATACCATAGCTCTCACTTTGCATACGGGTGTTCTATCTAAAACGTTTGCGATCAAGAGCTGCACAAATCCTGCTCGGCAAATTTCCCTTGGCTTCCTGGGGAAGCAGTCGGTTTGCATATGGGTGTTCTATCTAAAACGTTTGCAATGAGTGTTTTAGATTTAAAAACCATTGACGTTTTTTAAAGAAAATCATTTGATAAGTCTGTACATTCAGAGAGAAAAATGCAAGTTCATTCAAACCATATCTTTCATTCGGTCACACTGTGAATTTATATTCATATGATCGAGATACAATATTAAACCCAAAAAAACTAATTCCGGCGGCGGCCGAGGCGGCGTGCCGCGGCGGCGTTGTCGTTGTCGTTCTCCGGGACGCCGTTGTTGAAGTCTTCAAGGCAGCACAGAATGTTCTTCACTTGGAAATCAAACATCATGTCGTCGCGCGATCAACGGGCGGGGCACGGGAGGATGGTAACTCATGGCGCTGCGAGGTAGTGATACGTCTCCATCGTATCTACTTTTCCAAACTCTTTTGCACTTGTTTTGGACTCTAATTTGCATGATTTGAATGGAACTAACCCGGACTGACGCTGTTTTCAGTAGAATTGCCATGGTGTTATTTTTGTGCAGAAATAAAAGTTCTCGGATTGACCTAAAAATTTACGGAGAATATTTTTTGGAATATATAAAAAATACTGGCGCAAGAATTATCCAGAGGGGGCCACCTAAAGGCCACAAGCCCTGGGGGCGCGCCCTGCAGGCTTGTGGGCCCACTGGAGCCCCTCCGGCCTTAACTCCATATAACCCTATTCGGGGAGAAAAAATCAGAGAGAAGGATTCATCATGTTTTACGATACGGAGTCGCCGCCGCCTCCTGTTCTTCATCGGGAGGGCTGATCTGGAGTCCGTTTGGGGCTCTGGAGAGGGGGATCCGTCGCCATCATCATCACCAACCTTCCTCCAACACCAATTTCATGATGCTCACTGCCGTGCGTGAGTTATTCCATCGTAGGCTTGCTGGATGGTGATGGGTTGGATGAGATTTATCAAGTAATCGAGTTAGTTTTGTTAGGGTTTGATCCCTAGTATCCACTATGTTCTGAGATTTATGTTGCTATGACTTTGCTATGCTTAATGCTTGTCACTAGGGCCCGAGTGCCATGATTTCAGATCTGAACCTATTATATTTTCATGAATATATTTGTGTTCTTGATCCTATCTTGCAAGTTGTAGACACCTATTATGTGTTATGATCCGCATACCCCAATGTGACAATAATTGGGATTCTTTCCGGTGATTACCGTAGTTTGAGGAGTTCATGTATTCACTAAGTGCTAATGCTTTGGTCCGGTTCTCTATTAAAAGGAGGCCTTAATATCCCTTAGTTTCCATTAGGACCCCGCTGCTACGGGAGGGTAGGACAAAAGATGTCATGCAAGTTCTTTTCCATAAGCACGTATGACTATATTCGGAATACATGCCTACATTATATTGATGAATTGGAGCTAGTTCTGTGTCACCCTAAGTTATAACTGTTGCATGATGAATGCCATCCGACATAATTGTCCATCACTGATCCGTTGCCTACGAGCTTTTCACATATTGATCGTTGCTAAGTTACTTTTCCGTTGCTACTGTTACAATCACTACAAAACTACTACTGTTACTTTTGTCACTGTTACCGTTACTTCCATACTACTTTGCTACTAAATACTTTGCTGTAGATATTAAGTCTTTCAGGTGTGGTTGAATTGACAACTCAGCTGCTAATATTTGGGAATATTCTTTGGCTCCCCTTGTGTCGAATCAATAAATTTGGGTTGAATACTCTACCCTCGAAAACTGTTGCGATCCCCTATACTTGTGGGTTATCAAGACCTTTTTCTGGCACCGTTGCCAGGGAGCATAGCTCTATTCTCTGAGTCACTTGGGATTTATATCTGTTGATCACTATGAGGAATCTGAAAGATACCAGAACCAAGATTTTCCCCTCTACTACGAGGGGAGGTAAGGAACTGCAATCCAGCTCTGCACTTGATTCACCTTCTGTTTTGAGTAAGCTTGCGACACCTATACTTGCTATTCATTCTGATGTGTCGCAAGTAATTGATGATGCTACTTCTGCTATGCATGATGCTTATGATGATACTACTGCTTTGCTTGATAATACTGTGCCACTGGGTGAATTTCTTGATGAACAACTTGCTAGAGTTAATGCTGAAACTGATGATATTTCTGAAGCTGATGAAATTATTGAAACTGAACACTTTGAGACACCTGCTAGGCCTAGCTCTCCTAGATATGAATTGCCTGATATACCTGAGAGATATGTTATGGATGGAGAGGTAGCTAGGGACTTTCTTGCTTGTAAGGATAGAGATGATCTTAAGAAATTACTATGCAAGTGGAAAGAAAAATCTTTGAATGCTAGAATGCAATATGATCCTAAGTTTCCTACTTCACCTATCTTTGTTACTGATAAGGATTATGAATTCTCTGTCAATCCTGAGTTAATTACTTTGGTTGAATCTGATCCTTTCCATAATTATGAATCTGAAACTGTTGTGGCACACCTTACCAAATTGAATGATATAGCCACCCTATTTGCTCATGAGTAAAAAATTCGCTACTACTATATTCTTAAGTTGTTTCCTTTCTCGTTAAAGGGTGATGCTAAGATATGGTTTAATTCTCTTGCTTCTGGTTGTGTGATAGTCCCCAGGATATGATATATTACTTCTCTGAAAAATATTTTCCTGCTCATAAGAAACAAGCTGCTCTATAGGAAATATTTAACTTTGTGCAAATTGAAGAAGAGAGTCTCCCACAAGCTTGGGGGAGGCTTCTCCAATTACTTAATGCTTTGCCTGATCATCCTCTCAAGAAAAATGAAATACTTGATATCTTTTATAATGGACTAACCGATGCTTCTAGGGACCACCTAGATAGTTGTGCTGGTTGTGTTTTCAGGGAATGAACTGTTGAACAAGCTGAAGTGCTATTGAATAATATATTGAGTAATGATAATGATTAGACTCTTCCTGAACCACCTCCTAAGCCAACTCCGAAGGAAAGAGGTATTCTATTTCTCAGTCCTGAAGATATGCAAGAGGCAAAGAAATCTATGAAAGAAAAGGGTATTAAGGCTGAAGATGTTAAGAATTTACCATCTATTGAAGAAATACATGGACTTAATATTTCGACACAGGTAGTAGAGGTAAATTCTCTCTATAGATTTGATGAAGGTGATATTCCTCATAATAAGTCTGCTAGTCAATGCTTGGATGAATTTGATAACTTTATTGTTAAACAAGAAAATTTCAATGCTTATGTTAGTAGACAATTGAAACGAAATGCTTATATGCTTGACAGCTTGGGAGACTACATGTGTAGAACTGTTAATGATCTCAAAATTATTAGTAAACATGCTTCCATGGTAAAAACTCAAGTAGAACAAGTTCTCAAGGCACAAAATGATTTGCTTAATGAGATGAATAATAAGAACAATGACCATGCTGTTAGAGTAATGACTAGAGGAGGTAAAATGACCCAGGAACCTTTGTATACTGAAGGCCATCCTAAGAGAATTGAACAAGATTCTCGGAGAATTAATACTGATGCACCTAGTCCTAGTAATAAAAAGAAAAAGAAAACTGATAGGACTTTGCATGCTTCTAGTGAACCTGTTGCAGACACACCTGAGAATCCAAATGATATTTCTATTTCTAATGCTGAGACACAATCTGGTGATGAACATGAACCTAATGATAATGTTAATGATGATGTTCATGTTGATGCTCAACCTAGTAATGATAATGATGTGGAGATCGAACCTGCTATTGATCTTGATAACCCACAACCTAAGAATAAAAGATATGATAAGAGAGACTTCATTGCTAGGAAACATGGTAAAGAAAGAGAACCATGGGTTTAGAAACCCATGCCCTTTCCTCCTAAACCATCCAAGAAAAAGGATGATGAAGATTTTGAGCGCTTTGTTGAGATACTTAGACCTGTCTTTTTGCGTATGCGTTTGACTGATATTCTGAAAATGTCTCCTTATGCTAAATATATGAAAGATATTGTTACAAACAAAAGAAAGATACCGGAAGCTGAAATTTCCACTATGCTTGCTAATTACACATTTAAGGGTGGAATACCAAAGAAACTTGGAGATCCTGGAATACCAACTATACCATGCTCCATTAAAAGGAACTATGTTAAAACTGCTTTATGTGATTTGGGAGCCGGTGTTAGTGTTATGCCTTTCTCTTTGTATCGTAGACTTGATTTCAATAAGTTGACACCAACTGAAATCTCTTTGCAAATGGTTGATAAATCAACTGCTATACCCATCGGTATTTGTGAGGATGTGCCTGTCGTAGTTGCTAATGTTACTATTTTAACGGACTTTGTTATTCTTGATATACCCGAGGACGACAGTATGTCGATCATCCTTGGTAGATCATTTTTGAATACTGCAGGGGCTGTTATTGACTGCAACAAGGGCAATGTCACTTTTCATGTTAATGGTAATGAGCATACGGTACACTTTCCGAAGAAACAACCTCAAGTTAATAGCATCAATTCTATTGGAAAAAATTCAACTATTGCTATGGGAGGTTTTGAATTCCCTATTCCTACTGTCAAAAACAAATATAATATTCTTATTGTTGGGGACATACATATCCCCGTTTATTTATTTTTCTCGCTTTCTGCTTGTGTGTTTGAAAAAACTTTTAGAAAATAAAAAAAATTAGTTCTCGCTTCTTTTTAGTTTTTCTTTCTAGTTTAATTTAGTTATAGTATTAAAAGAAAACCCAAAAAGATTTCTTGTTCTTCTTTTGCTTGTTGGGAGCTTTCTCGTGTAAATAGTTTTTCTCGTTCTTGTTTTACTTTCTTCAGAAAAACAAAAACTTCAAAAAAAAATCAGTGTGTTTCTTTGAAATTCTTTTCCTTTTCTTTGGGTTATCAGGAGAAGACCACGATGGAAATGTTGAGTGGTTCTCATACGCAGTATTGTTGATCTAACAGAGAGCCCATATTACCTTGTCTTCTCCTTGGAATGAATGTTTGCAGATTCCAGCTTAGTCCAATGCACGTGCATTCTTATCATTATTCACACCATTCGGTCATGCAAGTGAAAGGCAATAATGACGATATATGATGGAATGATTGAGATGGAGAAAATCTGGTACGAACTCGACCTATTTTGTTTTTGTAAATATGATTAGCTCATCGTTCCTGATTCAGCCTATTATGAATGAAACATGTTTGCAATGACAACTAGAGATTATAGTTACTCATGCCATGCTTAATTAGCTAGGAGTGTATAATGGTTTGTCTTGTGTGCCAACATGCAAATTAAAATGGTTATGATGTAGTATGATAGGATGGTATCCTCCTTTGAATGATTTAAGTGGCTTGACTTGGCACATGTTCACGCATGTAGTTGAATCAAAATCAACATAGCCTCCACGATATTTATGTTCCTGGTGATTTATATCCTACTCATGCTTGCACTCAATGTTGGTTAATCTCAATGCATGTTTATGACCGTTGTCGCTCTCTAGTTGGTCGCTCCTCAATCTTTTGCTAGCCTCCACTTGTACTAAGCAGGAATACTTCTTGTGCATCCACTTCCTTAAACCCAAAGTTGTTCCATATGAGTCCACCATACCTACCTATATGTGGTATTTACCCGCCGTTCCAAGTAAATTTGCATGTGCCAAACTCTAAACCTTCAACTAATAATCTGTTTTGTATGCCCGAATTGCTCATGTAGTTACTAGGGGCTGGCAGTATCTTCCATGCTAGGTGGGTTATTCTCACGATGACTGTTTATTCACTTGTCATTCACGAGAAAGTGGCTGGTAATTGGGATGCCCAGTTCCATGCTCGAAATCAAATCAAAATATAAATATCAAACAAAACTCCCCCAGGATTGTTGTTCGTATGGACGGACCCATTGTTTCGGATCAGCCGTGGAGTGTGATTGTTGGTGGAGGGGGAGTAAAAACTTTACCATTCTGTTTGGGAACCGCCTATAATGTATCTAGCATGGAAGATAGTGAGATCTCTTGGTTGTTATGTTGCCAATGAAAGCATACTGCTCAAAATTATATTCATCTCTGTTTTAAAAGCTCGAGCTCTGGCACCTTTGCAAATCCCTGCTTCCCTCTGTGAAGGGCCTATCTATTTACTTTTATGTTGAGTCATCATCCTCTTATAAAAAACACCAGCTAGAGAGCACCACTGTCATTTGTATGCGTTGTTATTAATTGATATTAAGTATGGCTGTGACTGGATCTCCTTTGCCATGAATTATAATGTCTAGTCAGTCCTTAATCTTCAGGGGTGCTCTACATTTATGTTTTGCGGTCTCAGAAAGGGCTAGCGAGATACCATTTTGTCATATCATATCATGATTTTTTTAAAGTGTTGTCGTCCGAGATTTATTATTATTGCTCGCTAGTTGATTATGCCATTGATATGAGTAAATGTGAGACCTAAACGTTATTGTGAATATGGTTAGTTCATAATCTTTGCTGAAAACCTGAATGCTGGCTATACATATTTGAAACAACAAGATCAAACAGAGTTTGTAAAAGTTTTTCTTTGTCACTTTCAGTTTGTCAACTGAATTGCTTGAGGACAAGCAATGGGTTAAGCTTGGGGGAGTTGATACGTCTCCATCGTATCTACTTTTGCAAACTCTTTTGCCCTTTTTTTGGACTCTAATTTGCATGATTTGAATGGAACTAACCCGGACTAACGTTGTTTTTAGCAGAATTGCCATGGTGTTATTTTTGTGCGGAAATAAAAGTTCTCGGATTGACCTGAAATTTATGGAGAATATTTTTGGAATATATAAAAAATACTAACGCAAGAATTATCTAGAGGGGGGCCACCCAGAGGCCACAAGCCCTGGGGGCGCGCCCACCCCCCTGGGGCGTGCCTTGCAGACTTGTGGGCCCCCTGCAGCCCCTCCGACCTCAACTCCAACTCTATATAACCCTATTCGGGGAGAAAAAAATCAAAGAGAAGGATTCATCATGTTTTACGATATGGAGCCGCCGCCACCTCCTGTTCTTCATAGGGAGGGCTGATCTGGAGTCCATTTGGGGCTCTGGAGAGGGGGATTCATCGCCATCATCATCACCAACCTTCCTCCATCACCAATTTCATGATGCTCACCGCCGCGCGTGAGTAATCCCATTGTAGGCTTGCTAACCGGTGATGGGTTGGATGAGGTTTATCATGTAATCGAGTTAGTTTTATTAGGGTTTGATCCCTAGTATCCACTATGTTCTGAGATTGATGTTGCTATGACTTTGCTATGCTTAATGCTTGTCACTAGGGCCCGAGTGCCATGATTTCAGATCTGAACCTATTATGTTTTCGTGAATATATTTGTGTTCTTGATCCTATCTTGCAAGTTGTAGACACCTATTACGTGTTATGATCCGCATACCCCAAGGAGACAATAATTGGGATTCTTTCCGGTGATTACCATAGTTTGAGTAGTTCATGTATTCACTAAGTGCTAATGCTTTGGTCCGGTTCTCTATTAAAAGGAGGCCTTAATATCCCTTAGTTTCCATTAGGACCCCGCTACCACGGGAGGGTAGGACAAAAGATGTCATGCAAGTTCTTTTCCATAAGCACGTATGACTATATTCGGAATACATGCCTATATTATATTGATGAATTGGAGCTAGTTCTATGTCACCCTAGGTTATAACTGCTGCATGATGAATGCCATCCGACATAATTATCCATCACTGATCCGGTGCCTACGAGCTTTTCACATATTGATCTTTGCAAAGTTACTTTTCTGTTGCTAATGTTACAATCACTACAAAACTGCTATTGTTACTTTTGTCACCGTTATCGTTACTTCCATACTAATTTGCTACTAAATACTTTGTTGCAGATATTAAGTCTTTTAGGTGTGGTTGAATTGACAACTCAGCTGCTAGTACTTGGCAATATTCTTTGGCTCCCCTTGTATCGAATCAATAAATTTGGGTTGAATACTCTACCCTCGAAAACTGTTGCGATCACCTATACTTGTGGGTTATCACGTAGCGGTCGACGGCGGCGTCCCATGCCGCTGAGGGGGGCACGCACACGGGCACAGGCGCGGTGGGTGCAGGCAAAAGCATGGGGACCGGCGCCACAGTGGGTGCAAGGGCACGGGCGCTAGCGCTGGCATGTAAACAAGCTCGTTCGGGTCCGCAGATACCTCGTTGACGCCCGCGGCTTCCAGCTCTGCGATAGTGCTCGGTGACCAGCCCGTCAATGCTACGGGGATGGTCGCTGGCACGGCCGCAGGGATGGGAGCTGGGACGGGCGCGGGGGCAGCAACCGCCGCAGCCAGCTCGTTCAGGGCCATGTCCATGAGGTCCCATTCCTTCTTATTTTCTACCTCGTCCGACTTGGAGTCGACTTCACCAAACTGGAAGACTAGTGGCAGATGATCCTTATGTGCCATGGCGTTGGTGGAGGTCTACGGGAGGGGAATGGGAGGCGAATAGTAAGGCCGCCCGTATTAAACAGCGGCTCGGGCGCCATTAATGGAGAGGATGCGAGCAAGGTGGGCGGCCATGGAAGTTAAAGGGCTTGCTTCCCAGTGAGCCTGCGCAGCGTGTAGCTTACATGCTTCCCGGTCAGCCTACGCATTGGAGGACAGCTTGCACGCCTCTCGGTCAGCCTGCGCAGCGGACTGCGCTCACACGCCTCCCGTTCAGTCAAGCAGCTGTCCGCACGGCACCTCCTAGCCATTAAAAGAGTGACGTGTGGTGTCACATGAATGGTTAACAGAACACACACGATTTAAATTATACAAAACATTGGAGATGTTAAAGTGGCAGCTATTTG
The DNA here is from genome assembly GCA_011799875.1 of Thinopyrum elongatum. Classification (NCBI taxonomy): domain Eukaryota; kingdom Viridiplantae; phylum Streptophyta; class Magnoliopsida; order Poales; family Poaceae; genus Thinopyrum; species Thinopyrum elongatum. The sequence continues at coordinate 371,067,133 of CM022300.1, read as the reverse complement.
TTTTAAAATGCCTTTGTTGGTTGTTATTCGAGTGCGCCTTCTCTCAAAATAGACACGAAAAATACCACAGCATATTGGGTGCCATTCCATGATAGCATGCCAAGTTTCATGAATTTCAGACGAGTTTTGGATTTACTAGAATTTAAAAACAAAGTATCTCAACATTTTGTCGGCAATCCACAGTGCCCTGATGTTTGAAATTCATTCCCATTTCTTGCATGGGACCTAAGCATGCACCCAACGACACACATTTGATATGTCAACCCATTTTTCTGCACTGGAGCATGTGCATGTAGTTCAAATTTGAATTATGCACATAAAATGCCTAGAAAACTCAGTTAATGTATAAAAATGTCCAAATGAACCCCGAAATTGCAAATTTTAACACGACACTCCTATGGCTCTATGTTACCACTAGGAAAAAATTTGAAAACAGGAAGATGCAACGAATATCGTTTCATCCACCAAGGAGGCACATTCCCTACCGGAACCATGAGGCTTGTTGTCAGAAACTCTGGTATGTGAGAAGCTTATACCCAAACCTGCCCCAAATGGGACAAATTTTTTACCACACCATGTTGATGCCGTTCCATGATAGCATGCCAAGTTTCATGAATTTTAGATGAGTTTTGGATTTACTAGAATTTAAAAACCATGTATCTCAATGTTTGCGGCCGAGCGACGGTGGCAAGGTGTTTGACATTCATTCCCATTTCTTGCATGGGACCTAAGCATGCAACCAAGGACGCAGATTTGATTTTTCAACCAATTTATATGCACTGGAGCATGTGCCTGTAGTTCAAATTTGAATTATGCACATAAATGCATAGAAAACTCAGTTAATGTATAAAAATGTCCAAATGAACCCCCAAAAAATCCAAAATTTAACACAACACTCCTGTTGTTCTATGTTGACACGAGAAAAAAAATTGAAATGAAGAAGAGGCAACGGATATCGTTTCGTCCAGAAAGGTGAAACGTTCCCTGCCGTAACCATGAGGCTTGTTGTGAGAAGCTTATACCCCAACCTGCCCCAATTGGGACAATATTTTTACCACGGCATGTTGATGTCGTCCCATGATAGCATGTCAAGTTTCATAAATTTTAGATGAGTTTTGGATTTACTAGAATTTAAAAACCATGTATCTCAATGTTAGCGGCCGAACGACGGTGGCAAGGTGTTTGACATTCATTCCCATTTCTTGCATGGGACCTAAGCATGCAACCAAGGACACACATTTGAATTTTGAACCCATTTATATGCACTAGACCATGTGCATGTAGTTCAAATTTGAATTATGCACATAAATGCATTGAAAACTCAGTTAATGTATAAAAATGTCCAAACGAACCCCGAAAAATCCCAAAAATTGACACAGCACTCCTGTTGTTCTATGTTGACACTAGAAAATTTTTGAAAGCAAGAAGAGGCAACGGATATCGTTTCGTCCACAAAAGTGACATGTTCCCTACCGAAACCATCAGGCTTGTTGTCAGAACCTCTGGTTTGTGAGAAGCTTATACCCAAACCTGCCCCAAATGGAACAATATTTTTACCATGGCATGTTGATGCCGTTCCATGATATCATGCCAAGTTTCATGAATTTCAGACAAGTTTTTGATTTACTAGAATTTTAAAACCATGTATCTCAATATTAGCGGCCGAGCGACAGTGTCAAGGTGTTTGACATTCATTCTCATTTATTGCATGTGACCTAAGCATGCAACCAAGGACACACATTTGATTTTTCAACCCATTTTATGTACTGGAGCATGTGCACGTAGTTCAAATTTGAATTATGCACATAAATGCATAGAAAACTCAATTAATGTATAAAAATGTCCAAACGAACCCCGAAAAATTCCAAAATTTAACACGACACTCCTGTTGTTCTATGTTGACACTAGAAAAAAAATTGAAAGCAAGAAGAGGCAACGAATATCATTTTGTCCAATAAGGTGACACGTTTCCCTACCGGAACCATGAGGCTTCTTGTGAGAAGCTCTGGTTTGTGAGAAGCTTATACCATAACCTACCCCAAATGGGACAATATTTTTTACCCCAGCATGTTGATGCCATTCCATGATAGCATGCCAAGGTTCATGAATTTCAGACGAGTTTTGGATTTACTAGAATTACAAAAGCAAGTACCTCAATGTTTGCTGGAGAGCCACGGTGTCGTGGTTTTGAAATTCATCCCCATTTCTTGCACATAAGCATCAACCCATGGACACATATATGATTTTACAACCCATTTTGGTGCACCAAAGCATGTGCATGTAGTTTAATTTGGAATTGTGCACCCGAAATGCCTAGAAAACCAAGTTAATGTATAAAAATGTCCAAACGAACCCTGAATAATTCCAATTTTTTTGACGACACACCTATAGTTGAATGTTCAATGCAGATAAAAATTCTAGCCATTTAAACACCCTCCTTTGCTGTTGTGACCCCATTATGTAATTCAAATCAAGACAAAAAATCAAGTAGATCGCACACAGTTTATTATCATCAACCATGTGAGATGCAGCACAAAAAGTCTTGGAGCATCGTCGGAGTATACTACGCATATGGCTTACACGAGAAGGTGCATCGGCTACAGTCCACAGCCGGCGTGTCAAGCACACTAGCTCGCTCCCCAAATATCATTTCACTATTCAATCATCGCCGGTGAAATATGGGGACGTGGACCCTCGTCATGAGGGCAACTTCAGCGGCCCACTCCGGCGGGAGCGCGGCCGCAGCCGCCATGCTTGTGCTAACAAGCTACGTGAGCGCGGCCGCAATCTGCGACCGGGCGGCCAAGGCAGCCCAAACGGCCGCTGTTGCTTCTCAGGTGGCAGCAGCAACATCTGCCTCAGGGATAGCAACTGGCGAGACTGGCACAGCAGTTGTCTGTTCCACAGCGGCGGACTTAGCCCTGATGGAGGACGCCCACGACCATGTCGAGGCCACCCACGCCTAGCTCGTGGCGGTCACCGCACAAATCGAACGAAGCTTCTCCGACGGCGGTCGGCAAACCACGGGAGAAGAGTTGGCAATCGCCGAGAGCGTTCGAGCAGCCGTCCGTTCCTTCGCAGCATACCTTGCCATGACGGAGCCCGTTCAAGCCCAGATCACGGCCGCCCACGCCCAGCTCATGGCGGCCTTTTCCAAAGAGATGGCGAACGCGGATGGCGAGATGCTTGCCGAGTATGGTGCGATTGATGCCATGGAGCCCCTTCCCCGGGAGATCATCGGGCGTGAGCAGGACATGGAGGAGGCGGCGGATATTGACGAGCGCCAGCCAGAGTAGTACTCTTTGTTTAATTTAGAGCGCCGGTCTTTAATTTGTTAGGTTAATTTTTAGGTCAGCTAGCTCTGTTTAATTGCTGAACTTGTTCGATTAAGAAGTGTGGGTGTGCTGTAGGCTCCTTGCGTACCCAAATTATGCAATGACGTGGATGACCACTGTAACCAGGGATATTAGGACCAAAATTTACACGTTCAAACTCATCACACACGGGGTAAGCTATATGAATCTTTTGTGATGTTCACATATCGTACACAGTGCTGAATAAGGGACCGTGTCTGATTATACTTTGCGCGCCAGTGTTTTCGCTGCACCGATCCCCACCCCCTCCCCCTTACCAAAAGCCACATTTCCCCTTTTTCCTCCTTTCTTTCCAAGTTGAAACCTTCACTCCTTGCTAGCAGTGCCACCTCCTCGCCGGCGATCCTCCTTCACGCTGCTCGGCCTCGTCGATCCAGGCAAGTAATCCACACCCGACCCCCATCCTCCTCCTTCCACATCCCACATGCCCCGAATGTCGGCGTGACACTTCCCACCCAAATCACCGACCCATCTCCCAAATAAGCGCCGCCATAAGCCATGGTGCACGCAGTATAGCCAGGAGCTCAAGGAGCATTTGGCACCGGAGAAGCAAATCGCAGCCGCGCGCGCGGATGAGGTTGCGATGGATGTCATTCGTGCCGACCCCCAGATCTTGGAGGAGCACCTCGCCGTCGAGGCCACCGTCGATGCCTCGCACGCTAACGCCGCGACGCGGTTGGCTACTTTAAACGATAGTCCGTGGCATTTTCTCAAGGCCGCCGTCGGTGCCTTCGACGAAGACTACGAGGTGTTTTCTCAGCGTGCCCGTGCTTACCTCAACTCGAGAGCCAATAGGTTGGTGCCCGGAGTGGCTCAAGCAACTCACCACTACGATGAGGGCACCCACGATGTGGAGGCCTCGCCCTCTTCCATGTCCAAGGAGCCAATCATCATCGATATCTCCGACGATGAGGAGTAGCTTGTCTTATTAGCTCATATAAGGACCTATGTTTAGTTTACTAGCTACGCCGGTTAATCATGCTTGGTTTACCCATTGCATGTGCTGCTCCTGCCTTTCCTTAACAAATTCTAGTGAATTGTCCTATCTACTTTTACCATGCAATCTGTTGCTCTAGTGTATATGTTCTATATGTCGTGCAATATGGTGCTCACTTATTAACTGTTTGGTTAATTAGTTGTCGTGTTCAGTTAACTGTTTGGTTCAATTCTGCAAATGTGATGTTCAATTCTGCAGGGTGCAATTTTGTATTGTCTTCCATGTGAGAAATAAATCGAATTTATCTGTTCAAAATACATGAGAAACAAATACAATTGCTATATTTCCAAGTTATCAAGCATGCTTGGTTTGGTTAACTGTCTGATCTTCTATTAATAGTATGTTATATTATGCAATGTGGTGCTCAGTTAATGTTTGGTTCATTTGTTGTGGTGTTTAGTTAACTACTTGGTTCAATTCTGCAATGTGATGTCCAATTTTCGTGGGTAGAATTTTGTATTGTTGTGCATGTGACGAATAAATCGAATTTGGCTGCACTTAATGCATGAGAAACATGTACAATTGCTATATTTCCTAAATCTTAATCATGCTTGGTTTGGATAAATGGGTTTTTCATGTGGCTCGAATTAATCTGATGAATCTGCAATGTGCTTATTTTTCATCAACATATTTTACTGATAGCATGCGAACCCTCACTTAACCTGATCACTAACTACCTTATATGTGTTGCAGGGAAACAATTGGAAGCACTGAGGTTTACAATCGAGGTTTGCACATGCATGGTCCTTTGTCTAATAGCACATTATTGTGCAATTGCAGGAACCATTCTAATATTTAGGTTTTGAATAATTTGGTCTTGCACATGTAGGTCCTGCTGTCAGAGGTTTTGACCCATTGTTCGACCCTTTTTGCATATGGGGAAATGAGTTGTCCATGAATATCAGTCAAGTCAAGAAACTCAGAAAGATTGTTAGCATAAAGAAATTAGCGACAAAAAACAACAAGATCTTTGTCTGCACAATGAAGAAGACATCAGTTCACTACAGGATGGTACTAACTATTATACCTTGCCTTTTTTATTCTTTTGCCCCATTTTCAATCTAGAGAAGATATTTATGCACATCCTTGTTTTTAGGCCTTTCCAAAGCAGTTCACTTTACCTCTCAAACCACATGTATGGTCAGGAGGCGAGGAAGGTATTCATACAACACCCACGGTTCAATATTGAAGTGTTCCTGAAGAGGACGAAGGATGGACGGTCAATCATCCACAGGCACTGGCCTAAAGTTGCAAAGACCTTCAACATCAATGAAGGCTCAATATTCGCCTTCCGCTTCAGTAGTTTTCCAGATGAGATTCATCTGTCTATGTACTGTCTATGATGCTAATTTCGAAAGGTTATAGATGTTACATGTGAAACTTGGTGCTGGTGCAGTTGTGTAATGGGGTAGCTGAGTGTTGAAGCCATATGATGTTGTACTCTGATGTATTTCAATTATAAAATCCTGCTTCCTTAATACGAAAATGAAATATATTGCGTGCTTAATATGAAATGTCAATTAGATTAATAAATGGATTATTAATAATTGAACAATTAGCCTGCTAATGGCCAATTAGCCTACTAATTGGGTTTTTCTATTGCAAACGGTTATTGAGAAAACACCATGGACGATGACCTCAGACAACGCACACAGTTTCTAGGAATAAGACGTGTTGGATCAATGAACAATCACACACGACTTCCTCTTGAAAATTGTTTGCGTTACCACCTTGCGCAAACGTTTACCACATAAAAAATATGTGTGATGGACAGCCTATGGCACATAGTTTCTTCTATGCACCGTGTGTGATGCATTCAATAACGCAAACGATAAAATTGTTAATATCGTCTGCAATGGCAACGCTATCACAAACGATTTAATAGGGAAAATTGTGTGTGATGTACGTTCGAGCGGAAACGTTTTCCCTGGATTGACTGTGTGGGATGTACATACGAACGGAAACGTACTTCTTGGATTGACTGTGTGGGATGTACATACGAACGGAAACGTATTCCTTGGATTGACTGTGTGGAATGTACATACGTACGGAAGCGTTTGTCTGGGACTTACTGTGTGGGATGTACTTACGACTGAAAACGATTGGGCCTGTATAATTGTATTTTTTTTAACACAACTGTACGTATAACCGTATTTGATCGCTCGCCCGTCGCACACGACCTCATTTTGCCCAGCGTATGTGACTGGAGGGCCTATCCCCGACGGTTTCTGGGTCATGTGGGAAGGATCCCCCTATCGCACACACTCACTTGGCGACGGTTCAAAATGCTGTCACGGAAAGGGGTTAAAAACTGTTTGTACAGCACCTCGCTGTACCAGTGTTCTGTTCTCTCAATTGCTCCCATATTTGCATGTTGCTCTATTATTTCAATATATGTAATGATCTTAATTTTCATTTCAAGCGGTACATCCCTTGCTTTCCAAGAACACGTGTAGAAGGAAATCTTGGCCTTTACTTTGTTGATGACTCCATGGATGTCATATTGACAACACAACATGGATTTACAATGACAGTTAGGGTAAAACTTGATAAAGATGGTCACTCCTATTTTGATGCGGACCTTTGGAGAAAAAATTCTAAGTTTTATGAACTAAAAGCTGGCAATAAAATTATAGTGTGTGCACCGCAGCCTGGTCTAATTAACATGGATGTTTACTTCCCCAACGTCATCAGCCAATCACAACCTGATCGAGGTTAGTGTTCTTTCAACTTTGTCCATGTTGGTATATAACTTAGCAAAATCGGGGTATTTGTTCTGACTAACTGATCATTATTTAAGAAACCAATTGTGATTTCATTTTCTGACTCTGTTCCTAGGCAGTAACAAATTCTAATTACCAATTTATGCCCACTATTCTTCTGTCATGTTCTGAATAAATAATCCATTTTCACCTTTTAAACAGAATATGTTGGATGCATAGTTAACGATCTGTATTTTACTCAGCGTACCAAATTTCACTGGAAAGATTTGGAGCATGTTATAAAATTTATTGATAATCTAACAGAGATAGCATAGCGTATGAACGCTAGATTTGGGATGGGATTAATTCTACCACTGGTGCACACATTGAATAAGACCAATTGGGTGCACAAAACGCTGGTACAAAGTCTTATTTTTATGTTGATGTTCATAAACTATATATAGCTTCAACGATATGTTACAATTGGGTTTTATTCTACATTGCAAAAGAAATTGTCCGCTGCAGCTGTTCCTGAATTGATTTCCTGGCGTGGTCGAATTACACTTGTGCCTGCTAATAACGCCAAAGTGATTGCAAGGTACTGCATTTCCCGTAGAAATGGAACCATTCAAATTAACAAGTTCTCGCTTGTCATGGCAATGCATCAACATTGTAAAATTGGAGACACTGTTCTACACATGCTCTACCAAGGCACAGGAGGGTTTTTCCTTTTCATTGACGAGATGCCGAGTCACCATGATCAAGCTGCTTCCAGCGGATAGTTCTGGTTGTTGGCCCTCTGTCTCTTAAAATGTGCTAGTTGTTACTATGTTAAGTATGTAGATATGGACCATATGGCTGTCAAAATTGTTAAGTACCGTCTTACCTAGATCTGCCTTTTGTCAAATAGTGTCACCACTATATATATATATATATATGTGTGTGTGTGTGTGTGTGTGTGTGTGTGTGTGTGTGTGTGTGTGTGTGTGTGTTACTCAAATGTTATTTGCCAAATTCTTAAATTTTCATGGAAAGTATTAGTATCGTACATAGTTCATTAAGTTTAAGCGTGTGCCCGATAGAGCAGAGGATGTCCATGTTTTCGACGTGGCGATCAGCACCGATGTCCAGAAGGCATTTGCATATTCATTGTCCATATTGCAAATTCAGATAATATACAGATAGGCCAACCCATTCAATTGACATATTTGACATGCATGAACAAATCAATCAAGCATATATATATATATGATCAAATTGTTGCTCCAGTGCCTAGTTCGATGAGTAATTTACAAACCATTAGCTCGCTAATTTACGAGAATATAATGAACCACGCGCGCACAAAAGAGCTACTGTGCACCTGACGCCGACCCAGCACGTACAACTGCCATCGTCTATCAGCATGTCGATCCTGGGCTCAGGAGGAGCGAAGGCCGCCAAGTCGATGACCTACACACCTTGATTGATTGAGGCTGGGGTAGCCTCGACATCGGGGATCGCTGGTACTGCCACGGGCGCAACGCTCACCAGGGCTACCGCGACCGTTGGGTCTGCCCCGGTGACGTCTGGCGAGACGACGTTCGCTCTTGCCAGGGATACCGTCACGCCCCACAGGCATGCCCCGGCTATGTCCGGCGCTGCGCCCTCCTCCATCTGGGACATAAGCCTGCGCCTCGTACAGCGGCCGCCACTGCCACACTTGTCCTTGCGTTGTCGCGGTTCCTGCTCCACCGCCCGCACCATCTGCCGCACTCTGCACCGTGCCAACAGTATCGCCAGATGGCGATCCCTGTCCACTTTCAGGATGACCCTGACTAACCTGGCGACTTGCTCATACCGTGTTTCCTGCTTCCTCTGGCCGTCGTCGGGAGAGGCGACGACATGGCCCTCGACCGCCAAGCTGACCATCGCGCCGCCAACCTCGATTTCGCCGTCGCCCAACTCCATCTTGTCGTCGGCCGTTGGGGGTATGCCGGTATGTGTGGGTAACTAGCTAGCAAGTGAATCAGTAGTTAGTCGATGCCGCCGGGCATTGTTGTGGTTATTTATAGCTAGCAGCTGGCTAGGGCATTGAGGTTTTACAATTTACCACTGGCTCCCGGGAAGTCTTCGCTGGAGCGCGGGAAGACTAATTAGAGCACATAATTCCCAGCACACAACTGTATGCTGTGTCACGTGCTATTACATACGTGTTAACATAAGTACACGTATGTGTAATTTACAAATCATCACACACGAGTACTCGCACCACGCATCATGTGCGATGCTCCTAGCCATCACAAACAACTCGTTTGCATTTTCAAAGTGTTTTCTACACACATAATCACACACGAAACACTGTAGCAACTGTCTGCAAGGGTTAGGGACACCATAAATATCATCTCTTCGCTCTCTATTGTCTCTTTCCTCTTGCAGCCCCCAAATCTGGCCTTCTTCTCCCCTCTGTCCTCGCCTCCACAAAATCCTCCACATCACACATGTCCTCAAAAACTCAAATCACCCTCTCCATCGTGGAATGCATGGGGGAGATGCAGCTCATACGCACGCCGAGCCATCGGCGGCGGCGGCGGTACGCGCTAATGAGGATGCGGCGACCTTGCCGGCAAGCGCGTAAGAGTTGGTGGCTACAGCAGATCTGTTGGGGGCACACGCGGTTCTGCATGCAGCACGAGCGGTTGAGGCCGCGTCCTGGGCGGCACGCGATGATGAGCCCGCTGTTGCCTTGGAGTTGGCGGCACGTGCGGATTTCGCCGTGGTAAGGGCAACAGCCTCCTTAGGTCTGCTAGAGCTCTAGCAGCACACGCATCAGATGCCTTTGCTATTTACGGCCACTTGGAACATATCCGTCAAGGCCGCTTCGTACGCGAGCGTTTGGCCATGGACGGGATTTTCCCTGAGCCCGGAGCTAATATGATGGAGCAGGAGCAGACGAATGGCCGGGCCTATGAAATGTTCAAGGACATGGTCGTCGCCGACCCAAATCTCGACCCTTCCTTCCGAGAGAGGATTTTGCATCAGTGTAGAGAATATTTCAATATCGCCGCACCAACAGGCCAGCCCCGCAACAACGCCGATGAGTAGCTGTTTATATTTTGTTGTTTTCTGAACCTTCCTAATATGTAATGCCGCTATTATGTTGTTTGGGTGAGTACAAACGATAATTTGTGCAATCATTTTCTGAATCAGGTGCTTATTAGCATGAATCGTATGTGTTATTGTCGGTCTGTGTTACTACAAAATTTTGATTACCGACTTTTTTGTCAGGTATCAAACACATCTTATTACGTCGAATCGTTTATGTTATTTTTTATGATCGCAAACAGTTCACCCGAGTGACTTGTTTGCCTGGTATCACACACATATTGTCACTTGTAAACATTTGTGTTATCTTTTATCATCGCAAACAGTTCATCTGAGTTGCCTATTTGCCGCGTATCACACACATCTTGTTAAGTTGAACCGTTTCTGTTGACTTTGCTCATCGCACAGTTCATCCGAGTGAATTGTATGCCGTCTGTCGCACACACCTTGATCTGCCCGACCGTTTCTATTGTGTTGCCTAATCACAAACAGTTCATCCGGATGAACTGTATGCCGTATATCGCACACACACCTTCATCTGGCTGACCGTTTCTGTTGTTGTGCTCATCGCAAACAGTTAATTCGAGTGAACTATATGCCACGTATCGCACACGCGACTCTAATCTGAATCGTGTTTGATGTCTCCGCCATCGCAAACAGTTCGTACCATTTTTTACGGTTTTCTTACAACATTGTTTGCGATTAATGCATCGCACACAGTTTCGTCAAAGGGTCTCTAATTGTAATATCACGTTAGCAGCATCCTGCAGTAGTGAGCAGTAGGCTTTTACTATCACCTCGAATTACCTCCACATCCTAAACCTATACAAAGACAGTGAGATACTTCGTGGCCAATAAAGTCACAAATGCTGAGTGGGGCCCCTTCACAACATTCACGAAGTTATTAAACTAAGCATTCAACTGGTGATCTCATATCCGCAATAAACGTTTCAGATCCTACACATACCAAGGTTCATCCATATCCCTGAGAACTAGGGGTCTACTCACACATGAGAACAACAATCATCATCGAGATGGTAATGGAATACATGGGGGGAATGATTCAACCAATACACCAAATGATCCACTAGGGTTCTTGATGTTGCAGATGATAAGGATGTGGAAGTCACTGGCCGGGAGTGGCTAGTCCCTGTCTCCTGCCAGGGTTGGCGTCTCGCCAAGTTCGAGCCTCCACAGTTGCGGGTGGCATGATGCGGCGTCGCCGGCCATTGTCTGTAGGTCTGGATCGAGAGGAGGGTGGTCTGGGGGTTGCTTGCTTCGGCCTAATAATGGTGGTTTGGCCTAGCGCTCTTCTTCCGCCAAGTCGTCTTTCTGTCTGATGTCGACCTCTTGGATTTGGTCGTTGATGAGTTCCGATCTTCCCCATCGGAGATCTATACGGATTGGCGTATGTCGCCCCTGGATATCTAGATCTGAAAGGCTCCGGCGGCGCGCGCTCGTATTATCAGCTAGCACAGACTCAAGAGGGCACGGTGCGAAGCTTCAATTTCTTATCGGTGTCCTGGGACATGTCTAAGTCAAGATTCCCAAGGCATTAATAGAGGTGGAGAAATTCATGGCGGCTGCGATTGGAGGTTTTGAAGCTTTGGTGGAAGGGTGTATTGGATGCGAAGAAGACTGTGTGGCATGTGTTTGGTGACTTGCAACAGCGGCCTTGTCTAGAGGGGGCGACAACACTGGAGAACTGCATTTTTGATGGTGCTTCTCGAGTACCGAGTCTTGATTCCTAGGGTGAAAACCCAAGGTCTGGCCTTTATTGGTTGTACCTTGCAATGGCCTTGTTGAAGGCATTGTTTTCGGGTGAACTCGTACTTTCTCCAGGGTGAAAACCCTAGATCTTCGATCGGGCAACGACTATGCTTGTGCATCGTTTCCTTCTTGGAGGCGCTGCTTTTGGAGAACTTTTTTTGTAATCAGGGTGTTGTCTTAGCAAAAAAGAAAGAGAAAGGTAGAGAGTAACACGCTCGCAGCAAAAGAAAAAACCAGAGTAAATGGGAAGGGGAGTTTGTGACGACCCCGGCTTAATTGTGCACTAATCATACACGCAAATGCGCACGATCAAGCCTAAGGACTCACTTGAAGATATCACAACACAACTCTAAAACATAAATAAAGTCATACAAGCTTAATATTACAAGCCAGGGCCTCGAGGGCTCGAATACATAGCTCGATGGCATACAAGTGTCAGCGGAAGCGTCAGATATCTGAGTACAGATATATTACAAAGAGAGAGAGAGAGAGAGAGAGAGAGAGATAAGCCTTCACAGAGGCGGGGTAAAATAAAATACTACGATCGAAAGGCGTAGGCCTCCTGCCCTGGACCCTCCGATCCTACTCCTGGTCGTCAAACGGCTCCTCGTAGTAGTAGTACTCGCCAGGCGGGTAGTAGTACTGGTCGTCGACTGGGGCGTCTGGCTCAGGGGCTCCGTCGTCTGGTGGCATCAAATGGAATATGGGGGGAAAAGAAAATAAAGCAAACATGAGTACTCATCCGAAGTACTCAGCAAGCAAGGATCTACACTACATATGCAACATTTTCAAAGGGGGGCTGTATATGTGGACTGGGCTGCAGAAATGCCAGAATAGAGGGGGAAAGCCTAGTCCTATCGAAGACTAGCAGCTTCAACATCTTCAGCAGTCTTGCAGCATAAGAAGATAGCAGATCAACATAATGTAAAGTAGTAGTAGTATCATCAACCTCGACCTGAGATCCTTTCTCGACTCCCTGCGAGAAAGCAATCCCAGAGCCGTACTATCCAGTTCTCATATCAAGTTCTAGTTGTACCGATCGGGATACAACTCCGAGTGTCCGTTACCGTAGGACAGGCTATCGATAGAAGTTTCTTCCCTGCAGGGGTGCACCAACTTACCCACCACGCTTGCTTAACTCCGACCGGACACACTTTACTGGGTCATGCCCGGCCTCGGCCAAACAACACGCCGCAACCCGACCTAGGCTCTAAAGAGAGGTCAGCACGCCGGACTAACCTATGCCCCCGGGGGTCTTGGGCCTTCGCCCCGGGAACCCTTCACGTTGCGAGGACGTTTTGGAAGCAGACCTAGCAACCCCTTAATACAAGCGCAGTTGCGTTCCCAGTCCAATCCAAAACGGGCCGCTCCTCGCTGACGTCAATAGAGCTTCGGCTGATGTATACGACGCAGAACGCCCATACTATGCCCACGTGATGGTTAGTTCTATCGGGCCAGAGGCCCCTCGGATCAAATATCCAAACCGTAGTGGATTAGGAGCGCGCGGAAACGAGCAGAGACTCACGATCGATGTGACCCCGTCGCCCCGTCTCGAGGACTTGCGACAAGGGCTAAGAATGCCCGGCCACGCCTCGTAGTTATCTCGCGGGCACCATCCAGGTCAACCCGACTCCACATCACTTCGCATTAAGCTCGCGCGGGTACCCCTCGGGGCCGACCCGTCTTTAGTATCATGGTTTAGTGCAAGTCAACTCAACAACAGTAACTGTGTGTCTGACACCGAAGGGAACCCTGAGGAATCACCCTCGATGGAATTCCCGCTCGATGTTATCACCAAGGTGAACGAAGGAGGAATCACCCTCGAGGTCCACACTTGAGGAGTTGCGCGACGATGTTGTTATCGGGGGTGGTGTAGGAGGAATCACCCTCGCTTACCACGACCGAGTAACTAACCTACAAGGTTAACATCAGAAGTGCTGACGAGGTATCACCCTCGGCACTCGACGGTAACCCAGCAGTGTCGGCAACTAAGGGGGAAGTGATGTGCGGTGCCAGGGTCTGGTCCTCAATCCCGATGATCGGGTCTTCTGATGTCCAGCAGGGCAGTCGGGATCAAGTGGGGGTCTCTGTCGTGTCTCTACCCAGCCTATACTAAACAGTCTAGGATATCCAGCAATGTAGCAAGGCAGGTTACAATAATCAGGCTATGCAGCAGATATAGGAAAACAGTAGCAGTAGCAGTTCTAATGCAAGCATAAGAGAGAAGAGAATAGGCGATATTGGCATGCTCAAAATGGGGGTGCTTGCCTGTTTGCTCGGGGGCAAGGGCAAGATCGTCGGTGGTGTCGTCGGGGACGTAGTCGTACTCCGGAGCTGCGTCTGCCTCGGGAGCTACGTCAACGTCGGGGTCTACCGAGAGAGAAGAGGGGAAAGAAACAGGTAAACATAATGCAAACAAATGCAATACGGTGCGTGTGATGCTAAGATGCAGTGCAGGGTTGCCTAATTATGCATCTAAGTCATTTTAGTTATTTTTAGAATTAATCTGGGATTTATTTACCGAGGTGTGTGCACTATTCATCTGCCGGATACGGGTCCGGAGTTACGAGTTCTTCTACGTAGGGGGTTCCGATGAAGAAACAGACGGCACGATCAGACTCGTCTCGTCGTTCTGAGCAACTTTCATGTTTTAACTTTTTCGATCCGAGCTACGGTTTAAAAGTTATGATTTTTCGAAGTTTATTTGAATTTCTGGAATTACTTTAATTACAGAAAATGAATTATGACGTCAGCATGACGTCATTGTGACGTCAGCGGTCAACAGGCGCTGACCAGAGTCAAATATGACATGTGGGACCCATATGTCAGTCTCTGTTTATCTTAACAGTGAATTAACTTAATCCACAGGGTTAATTAGGGGGCGGGCCCCACTTGTCAGTGAGACATTAGGCTAATCTAATTAATTTTATTTAATTAACTGTTTAATTAGTCTAATTAGCCGCCGGGGCCCACACGTCAGTGGCACTGTGCTGCCACGTCAGCGCGTTGACTGGTCAGCGCGGTCAACTGGGCCCGTGGGACCCACGTGGCAGCCACGTCGGCGGCCGGCGGCGGAGTTGCGCCGGCGACCAAAAACGCGGCGACGCGTCGCCGGAGTTGCTCGGATTTGCGCTACAGAGCTCGGTTCGAGCCGTGGTTAGGTTCTTTCGAACGGGCGTTCAACGCCGCGTCCAACCGTGGCGGTGGCGCAGCCGGACTTGGCCGGAAACGGCGCCGGCGACGAGCAAAAGCGGCGGCGTATTCGGGAGCTCGATGGAATCGAGGCTGTGGTGAACTGCGGCTCGAACCAGAAGGATGGTCGTGTTCCACGCGTCGCTGCGAATGTGATTGACATGGCCTCGTGTCCGCTGGGTCACCGGAGACTTGCCGGCGATGAGCTTCACGGAGGTGAGCTCGGGCGTGCGGGGAGTGGTGGCTACGGCCTTCTAGCGGCGGCGAGAGAGGGCATGGAAGAAGCAGCAGCTCACCTCGTGGCTATGAAAAGCCTTCGACAGCTTTGTAGCAGCAGGCGGTGGCCGGAGATGGAAGGGGATCGCCGGAGCCGAAGCGGAAGGGGGCGGTGTCGTGCAGCGTCAGCGGGGCCCCTCGGCTCCACCCGTATCCTCCATTAGATGAAGAAGACGACGGCGGAGCTGACCGACTCGGTGGACGAGCGCGGGGCCGCCGGTGGCCACGGCAAATGGCGAGGTGCGGCGACGACGGCGCTCGGCCTCGCGTGGATCTGAGGGGAAGGAAGAAGGGAGAGGGCGAGCGGGTGAGGGGGAAGTGGATAGGGACGGAGAGGAGGCCGAGGGAGCTCCTCCTTATCCTCTCGCCCGACCTACGGCGTCGCGGTGTCAACGCCGGAGCGGCGCGCGCGCGGGTGACCACGGACGAGGCGACACGGCGACGAAAAAGACGACGACTGTGCGCGGGATGGGCTGGGCCGGCTGGCGGGGCACTGTGCACTAAGGCCCAGTGCACAGTGCCTCGTTTTTATTTTTCTGTTTTTGTTTCTCTTTTTCTTTTAATCTTTTCTGTTTTGAAATAGTTAGGGCATTTCTACACTTTTGAAAAATGTGAGAGTTGTCCCAAATATTGCAATGCAATATTAGCTCTCACCAAAAAGTGGTTTGGACAGATTTGGAAGCCATTTGAATTTGTAATGATTTTAAATGAATTAATATTGCTGTTTTGGGTGCTGTTTCATCTTGTTTGAGTCACTTGTCCAACTCCAAATATTTTGATATTGGTTTTAGAAATGTTCCTGGATTATTTGCCATTTAATGAACATTTTCCCAACAGAGTTTAACCAACTTTATATTTTACTTTTGAATTTGAGTTGATTTTCAGATGTGAATTTGAATTGGATCATTAACCCATATGACTTGGCACTGGAAATGATCATGACTTGGCAGTTTTAACAGAGTGTCACAGAACTTATTACAAGGGGGTGTTACAGAGTTTCTGCTCCCGGGCTCATCTGCACCCCCGCTCAGAAAAAAAATCAAAATAAATACTAGGAAAATTCAAAAAAATCCAACTTTTTTTTGTGTGGTAGATGATTTGATGCGTGAGGTCGTCTCCAAATTTCAACTCATTTGGACATTTGAGCAGCTCTCGGTAAAAAAGACAAATTCAGGGTTTGCTCCAAATTTCAACTCATTTGGACATTTGAGAAGCTCTCGGGAAAAAAGACAAATTCAGGGTCTATAAAAAAGTTTACTATTCATGCACTGTTTTGATCCGATTTGTCTTTTTTACCGAGAGCTGCTCAAATGTCCAATTGAGTTGAAATTTGGAGAGGACCTCACGCATCAAATTATCTACCGCACAAAAAAAATTGGATTTTTTTAAATTTTTCTAGTATTTGTTTTGAATTTTTTTCTGAGCGGAAGCATCTGAGGCTGGGCACCGAATTGGATTATCGAGAGTAAATGTGTAAACTTTAAATATATTGAATCTTGACTAGATTGATGAAGTCAGTGACTTTTTTTTTTGGAAACATGAAGTCAGTGATCTGACTGAACGTCAGAGTCTTTATCCATCGAAAGGCCAAATCCCAGGTGTGAGCAAGTCGGTGTGCTATTTAGCCTTAGTCCCAGTGCGCGATTCACGTATTAAGGGAGAATCCAATGATACTCCAAGCAATTTATTATCTAAGTATTTGATTTCTAAATTTGTCGTAAGCTCTTAGGGTTTTCGCCTCAAAATATACAGAAAAACTCAGTCTTCTTCGTTATCATTGAAAAACCACAACGACCAGGTCCCAGAATTATTGGAGTCGTTCTCGCACGTGTAGCTGTGACCTGGATGGCATCGGAAATAATAGCAATGAGCGGGGAGGACGGCACAACCCACAAAGCGCTAACCCTATCCACAGGGCTGGATTCTACATGTGTTTAGGCACAGATAAGCAAAGTATATATTCAAGCAAAATTAGCTGATCTTTATCCTAACACGACCGATGGAGACCCCACGCCCCCGCGGCAGAGAAGGCCCACTAAACACACGTTTATGGCAAGCCGTGGCCTAATGGCTAATGGCGTGATTATCTTGGACATGACGACAGGATTTAGCAGCTTTTCCATGGACACAATTAAGCCGCTAGGTGTGTGGCTGGCTTCGTTTACGGGCGTGATTATCCTAAACCATATCGTAGTCAGGGTTAGGTCGATCGCGTCTATCCATTAATCCCGCCTGCGATGTCTGTGTCTATATACATATCGCTAGCTGCTATTATAGGTAGCTAGTCCAGAATCCCCAATGACTTGTGGTAGAT
The DNA here is from genome assembly GCA_011799875.1 of Thinopyrum elongatum. Classification (NCBI taxonomy): domain Eukaryota; kingdom Viridiplantae; phylum Streptophyta; class Magnoliopsida; order Poales; family Poaceae; genus Thinopyrum; species Thinopyrum elongatum. The sequence continues at coordinate 371,049,427 of CM022300.1, read as the reverse complement.
TGTGTTGCGTTCGCTGCTGCACGCGCTCGCCACGGCCGGGCAGCGAATCGAGTGGTGAAGGCTGCGGACTAAAAATAGAAGGCGCAACAGCGACCTCGTGCGCCGATGTGCGCGGGCGTCGCCATCGGGGAATAGCGAGGGAATTCCACAACGAGTAACTTTGCGGTAGTCGTCGGGCGATTCGCCACGTCGCTGTCGAGGCACGTGTCGACCGCCGGGCGATCTCGATCTCGAGCTGGTGGTGGCCCGGCAGAGGCGCGCTGGCGAGACGGAGATGAGATGACGAATGAACTGAGGACGATATGGACGTGCGGGGCCGCGCATGCAGAGGTGGGTTATATAGATCGACGTCGTGCCAAGAGTAAAGCTTCGCGAGCGATCTGGCTACGTGCCGCGCTGCACGCCCATGAGGATTTGCCTCGCGATTAAGCGAAGACAAAATATTGGGATGTCTGTTGTCCTCCCCGCAGCCCCCGCGTCGCTCCCGCACGGGCGACTCGGGTGGCGCTAAACCTAGTCCGCCGCCGGCCGCCCCTCCCTCTCTCCTCTTCCTCACCGTCATCGGAGGGGGTCGCCGGAACGCCGCGCAGCCGTCGGGGAAGGTGGCGATGAGGATCTGTCTGTCCTGCCACGCGCGGGGGACTTGGAACCGAGGCGGCGGACTCATGAGGTGGCCCTTGGCCGGCGGCTGTCGCAGGTGCTGGCCACCCCCCCCCCCCCTTGGCCGCACGGGCGGCAAGATTCGAGGCGCCCCTGTCTATCCACTCCATTTACTGCGGCGCACTCCGTCCCGCGCGCTTCTCCAAAATCCCGTGAGATCCGGGAACCGCAGCGTAACCAATCGCGCCGAAATTTATTACCACATCAACGCATGAAGATTATCAGTATAGTTCACTCGACGATTTCTGAATCGATCAAGGCGACTGAAATAAAGTTGAAGTTTCAGCATGATTCCCAGACTCAGGTAAAATGCCTCCGAAGCATAAGAATCAGGTCGGGATCAACTTCAACCCTTCCTCACTCAGACCTCGATCCATTCGGGGGCTAATGACGATGACATGTACCTAGGGTAGGGTAATAGGCCTGACCTAGATGCCCTTCCCAAGGACAGTACCATAGAGCCAAAGACATTCAAAGTACAACAAAGGATACCGACTGAAGTCACCTTGGCGTGCAATCCAGTCGACCAGTTATTTCACTCGGATACCCCAATTCCATTCGACCAAGATGAAGTCACTCGACCATACAAGGAACCACTCGGAGAACGGAAGACCTAAAGTCACTCAGGATGGCAACGGTCAGGCGTTCACTCTGTAGTCTTAAAGATCATTTATAGCTCTTTATAGCTAGCGTTACCAGTAACGCCTTGTCTTAATGTATATTGAACCATGCGTAACGTGGGATGGCTGGAGTCCAGGCGCACTCTATATAAGCCACCCCCCTCCACTGGCACAAGGGTTCGCACCCCCTGTAACTCTCACGCATAATCCAGTCGATCAAGCCTCCGGGCACCGAGACATAGGGTTGTTACTTCCTCCGAGAAGGGCCTGAACTTGTACATCTTGCGTGCACAACCTCACCGTAGCTAGGATCCTGCCTCCTCCTACGTACCCCCTATTCTTACTGTCAGACTTACTCCCACGACAGACGCCGAGTCGACGCCGTTGATGATCGCATCATGAGTCTTTAAAAAGGGGACCAGCCGTAATTGTCACCTCTACCTTCTGCAAAAAAGGAAGAAAAGGAGATAAACTCTCCCAAGGCAACAAAAAAAGTGGACTGTTCCACTGTGGGTGGACGGTGCCTCGGATCCGGACGTTTTATAAGGAAAGGGAAATCGAGTGTTTCAAAACCCTACCTCATTCTAGCTCTCGCGCCCTTGCTCATCCCGAATCCTCTACCGCGCTGCCACGTTGTTCTTCATTGCTCCTGTTACCTCACCACCAATGGCCAAGATGAGGAGCGAGAGGGGCAGGATGACTTTCGGCTCAGAGCCACCCTCCATGTCTGTCGGCGGAAAGCGGAAGAGGGCCGATCCTAAAAGGAGAGCAAAACCCAGGTGCGCCTTGCTCAAACCCACAGGAAAGTGGCTCCCGTCCGTGGCAACGGAGGGTGAGATCAAGGGCTACAAGGACGACATGTCCATGCCCGCGGATCTGAAGGTGCGCATCCCAAGTGGGGAGGTCCCCCCGGAGCCTCGCGTCAACGAGCACGTCTTGTGCTCGGGCTACTTCGGGCGGGGGCTTCACTTCCTGCTTCATCCCTTCGTGTGTGGCCTCCTCTATTTTGTTGGGTGCCAACTTCATCATATTCCGCCCAACAGGGTTCTGCATATGGCAAACCTTATCACCTTCTATGAGTGCTACCTTGGAATAGCACGGCACTTCGATTTGTTCTGTTATTTCTTCCTGCTCTACGGTGAGTTGAACGAGGACGCCGTTTGCGACCTTGGGGAGCCATCCTGCAGCTCCGCCCCAACTCCACCTTCTTCTCCTTTGACCTCCCAAAATCCATTAGGGAGTGGCATAAGTCGTGGTTCTACATGGAGGGCCTCGGCGACAACCTACCGGTCTTTGTGAACGAGCCTCCCCAGAAGTTGCACTCATTGGCTCCGCTTTCCAAGTTGACCTTCGAGGTCAAAGTTCTTGCGGAAGCCATCGCCCGCTTGAAGAAAGGCGGGTTAATCGGAGGCCACGTCGTGCGGACATGGGTGGCACATCGCGTCTTGCCTCTGCAGGCTCGAGGCTCCTTGATGTCCCGGTACACGGGGCCTATGGACCCCTCACGGGTCTCCGGGGAGGAGCTAGGTGCCGAGGCAATTGACGCACTCCTTGACAACTTGGTTGGGCCTGACGCCATCACGAGGTCGAACAAAGAGACTGTGTGGCCTTTTTCGGCCGACCTCCTTCCTGGCAACGTAAGCATCTAGTTCGCGGTTTCCTTGCCTGCTTCCAGGGTTTAGATGTATGAAGCACGCTCTCCCCTCTTTCCCTTGCTTTTCAATAGGACTTCGCCACCTTCCAGACCTTTTGTTTCGAGCCCCCGATGCCGGGCAGCAGGTTAGCCCTGCCCTGGCCGCCCTCATGGTCGTTGACCCCTCTAGGCCTTCTCGTGAGGAGGTCGTATCCATTAGGGGGAGGAAACAAGCATCAGAGGAGGTGCAGACGAAGGCCTCTGAGGGCCAGGAAGATGATTAGGACGGTACCTCCCCGTCTAGCGGTGGTGGCGGCGACGGGAGCCGCGAGGGCGGTGATGATGAAGATGATGATGACGGTGATGCCAACGTCACCGAGGACGCCGAGGGTGACAAGGAGGTCGAGGACGCCGAGCAAGACGAAGGCGGGGATGATGGCGAGGAGGCGGTTGTCGACGCGTCGCGTCAGCCCTTAAAAAGGCTTCGTCGTGGCACCTGGGAGGAGACCCCATCCGGCAGCGAGTCTTGCGTGGGCGCTGTGAAGTCTCCAGACCTGTAGATCCCTCTGATCGCCCTGACGCCGGTTCGGAGAAGGCATATGCCGCCGGTCACCCCGTAAGTCACTCATGTTGTCCCTGAGACTTTATTTGGACGGCTGCTGGCTTCCTTGCTGACCTCCTAAGTTTGCTTTCAGGGCCGCCCCCGTCTGCCGCAGACGTGATTGGGGTCGTTCCCATGTTGGTGCACCCGAGGATGCCGTCGTCGGGGCCTTAGGTTGAGCATGTTGTTTTAGCTATGAGCATTGTTGACCATTTGCAAGACTGAGTCTTTACGTAGGTCGTTTCTTGTTTGTTTTAGACAGGGACCCCTATCGCCAAGACTGTGGCTGGCTCTGAGACGGAGGACGCCCTTAGGGTGACGCGAGCTCACTGGCCACCCGCATCCCGGCCTCTTTGTCTGGTTCTGGCCATCTGACCTTCCCGCTGGCCAGCGTGGCGCGCGAAAATGGGGATCTCCATGGGAGGCCCGACCTGCGCGGCGGCCTCGTCTTCAAGCACGCCGCCAAAGGCGACCTCCTTTCTGCCTAGTGGGTATGGACTGGAGATCCCTCAGTTGATTGTCGCGCCTTTGAATGCTGCTAACGGGGCGCTGGGGTGATTATGGGAGGCCCTTAGGGAGATCGGCCAAGAGCTGGAGCCCGGTTTCCAGGTGAGTGATTGGAGTTCATATGGTGGTAGTAGCCCCCGGGACTGAGTGCGGCAATGTCTTGTTAGCCAAGCTTGGTTCCTCGGGAGGTCTAAATCCGCTTTACCTGCTTGTGATATCAGGCGATATCTGAGGCGAACCGCGCTCGTGAGGCGAAGATCGTCGAGCTAGAGTTGCATATCAAGGCCTTGCAGCGCCGCGGTGACGGGTTGTAGTGTGATCTGGATTCTATGTCATGTAAGTTGTTGTCCCTATGCTCTTTTAGCCGCCTTGGTTATGCATATGTTTTCTTTGCTGGACTCATTGCGTCTTCCCTCGCAGTGGTGGAGACCGTTGCATCCTTACGGAGGGAGGCAGATGAGGCAGCGCAGGCTCATCGGTTTGTCGAGGAGTCTAAGCGGACGGCTTTAACGGAGCTGGAGATGTCTCATGCCGTGAAACGAGAGCTCGAAGCCGCTCTCTAGCGACAGTAGGAGGCCTACCGGTGTCTCCGTGCTGACTTCGAAGAGAGTAAGGGCCGGTGGGCTTTGCTGCAGCGGCAGGTAGAAGCCGCCAAAAAGGAGGCCGCTGCGCACGAGCAGACCGCGCGGGAGGTCAAGCATAAGGTCGCCTTCTTGGAGAAGGACGGCAAGGAGATCGCCGTATAGCTTGCTGAGGCTCAGCAATGCTGTCAGAATCTGAAGGCCACAACTCGAGATTGGTGTGGGGAGACCTTTCTCTGTGCGTTTGTGCTTTGCCTTATCCTCGTATTCACCCATGCGTTTCTGCTATCTGCTTTGTAGGTCCTTTGCCAGCTATCCAAAATGAGGATGCCGAAGAGCGGCTTCGTGAGGTTGCCTCAGTTGCGGAACGGATGACCGCTGCGTTGGGGGTTGCCGCTGGTACCCTGTTCGCTGGACATCCTCGCCTGACCTCTAAACTGGAGGACGTTCTGAAGTTGCTGGCGGACTCATCCAATCGTCTTGATGAGTGGATGTATTCTGCAGCTTTAGAAGGAGCTCAGCAGGTCTTGGCTAGTGTCTGGGCGCACTTCCCGAGTGCCAACCTCTGGACCATTGTGAGGCCTCCTGCTGGAAGTCCAAATCCCCAGGCTTTCCTGCAGGAAGTTATTGAGGAGGCCGAATACGTTGTCGTTGTTTGTCCGCTGCAGTGTATCATAAAAGAGCGTCCTGGTGCAGGCGGCTCTTAAATGGACAGTTTGAAATAAACTAAAAGTGTATTGCATGGTACTGATGTTGCTTTATGTATTATTTGTAAAACCTGCCATTTGCTTGTGTTGTATGACTTCTTAATATCCGTTGTGAGAACGCCTATGCCCAACCAAATATGTGCGTGTTAGCGATGGCCATATGGATGGAGGCCCCTTTGCGAGCTCAGCTTGCTAGTCAGTGGCGCTATGCACTGAAGTTGGCAGCGAGCTTCGGGCTAGTTCTCTACATACGTTAAGATGTGTCTGAACTCTAGTGACTAGGTTAGGCCATAAGCCTTGTCAGCCTCCCGCCTCTTGAGGTAGGAGGTCTATGTACCTTGAATGTAGCCCCTCGTACTTGTACTTTGAAGGGTCACTGGACGCAGACTCTACTTCTGAGCTGTGGGGAGGTCCGAAAAATGATGCAGCCCTCGAGTCACAAGTAAAGAGATCTCTTGTACCACCCGCAAAGAGTTCCAAGGGTGCTTTAGTACTTTTATATTTTGTGTACTTCATTTAGTGATCATATGGTGTAACAAAACAGAAGTGCTTGCGTAACAAATCACTTTATTGCCTGTTTGGTACATGATCGAACTAATTATGATTGTTCCACGATATGTCTCCTAGAAAAAAAATTATTCTAAAAATGTAAATGGCATGTACGAAATTTACTGGTTGCAGTTGTGCTGCAGAGGCCTCTCTCGGTTGCCGTGTTTTCCGGCCTCCTGGTGATGGTGACTGGGAGGTCTACCAATAGGTATCCATCCTCCTGCAGAGTGCTTCCTGCGAGCTTTCCTGGTCCAAGTAGATCTCTTCTGTCAGGCTCACAAGGGGTCGCCGTTCCCAATTGAATTTTGGGAATTTAATTGCTTTTGGGGCTCGTCAAACATCCTTGTGCTTCGCCCCCCATTCCACGAGCTCGCTGATTGCTTGTATCTACGTTGGTATTTCCCCGAAGAGAGGATGATGCAGCACAGCAACGGTAAGTATTTCCCTCAGTTATGAAACCAAGGTTATCAATCCAGTAGGAGAACCAAGCAACACTATGTAAGCGGTACCTGCACACAAATAACAAATACTTGCAACCCAACATGTAAGAGGGGTTGTCAATCCCTCCTCGGTATTGAGATAGATTAAATTGTATGAGATTGGATAAATAGATCTAGCAAAAACACAAAATAAAATTAATAAAGAAAAAGTGCAGCAAGGTATTTTTGGGTTTTTGGAATAATAGATCTGAAAACAATATGATAGAAAATAGACCCGGGGGCCGTAGATTTCACTAGTGGCTTCTCTCGAGAAAATAGCATACGGTGGGTAAACAAATTACTATTGGGCAATTGATAGAAGAGCAAATAATTATGACCATATCCAAGGCAATGATCATGTATATAGGCATCACGTCCAAGATTAGTAGACCGACTCCTACCTGCATCTAGTGTATTAAGTTCATGGAGAAACGGAGTAATGCAATAAGAACGATGACATAATGTAGAAAAGATATATTCATGTAGGAATAGACCCCATCTTTTTATCCTTAATAGAAACGATACATGCGTGCCTCGCTACCCCTTCTGTCACTAGGTGAGAACACCGCAAGATCGAACCCATCACAAAGCACCTCTTCCCATTGCAAGAAAAATCAATCTAGTTGGCCTAACTAAACCAAAGTTTCGGAGAAGAAATACGAGGCTATAATAATCATGCATATAAGAGATCAAAGAAGACTCAAATAATATTAATAGATAGAACTGATCATAAACTCGCAATTCATCGGATCCCAACAAACACACCACAAAAAGTCATTACATCAAATAGATCTCCAAGAACATCGAGGAGAACATTGTATTGAGAATCAAAAAGAGAGAAGAAGCCATCTAGCTACTGCCTACGGACCCGTAGGTCTGTGGTAAACTACTCACACATCATCGGAGGAGCACCAATGAGGATGATGAACCCCTCAGTGATCGTGTTCCCCTCCGGCAAGGTGCCGGAAAAGGGCTCTAGATTGGATCTCGTGGTTCTGGAACTTGCGGCGGCTAGAATTGTGTTTCGTCGACTCCCCTAGGGTTTCTGGAATATTTGGGTATATATAGAGCTGAGAGGTGGTGGAAAGGACCTCTGTGGGCCTCACTACCCATCAGGGCGCGCCAGGGGCCTCTGGCGCACCCAGGTGGGTGGTGGGCCCCATGGGCCTTCCCTCGTTCACTTCCTTGGCTCCCAAGTTGTCTTCTGGGCAGAAAAAAATCTCCAAAAAGTTTTGCTGTGTTTGGACTCCATTTGATATGGATATTCTGTGAAGTAAAAAACAAACAAAAAACAGCAACTGGCACTAGGCACTATGTTAATAGGTTAGTCCCAAAAAATGATATAAAGTTGCTATAAAATGAATGTAAAACATCCAAGAATGATAATATAACAACATGGAACAATTAAAAATTATAGATACGTTGGAGACGTATCACTTGCTAAGGCTTGCCTGTTCTGACCTGATTGCTTGTAGGGGGCAGCAATGGATGGTGATGGTGCCGCGTGGGCCTGGCATCTTCAGCTGCATATACGTGTAGTGTAAGATGGCCATGAACTGCGAGAAAGCTGGTCGTCCCAAATACGGCATCGTAGCCCCCTTGTACTTGTGAGCTGCGTTGGGATTTCCTCGAAGAGGAGAGGATGAAGCAGCACAATAGAGATAACCATTTCCCTCAGTTAAGAACCAAGGTTATTAATCCAGTAGAATAACCACACAGAACCTTGTTAGCAGCACCTGCACACACAAAAGCAAATACTTGCACCCAACGCAAACATGGGGTTTGACAATCCCCTCGGCGGTTACTTGCAAGGATTAAATCTTGTAGTGCTAGATAGATAAATAAATTAAAAAATAAAATTGTAGCAAGGTATTTTTGTGTTTTTATATATGATAAAAGTAGACCTGGGGGCCATAGTTTTCACTAGAGGCTTCTCTCTTGAGAACATAACACACGGTGGGTGAACAAATTACTGTTGGGCAATTGATAGAAAAGTGCATAGTTATGACGATATTCAAGGCAATGATCATGTATATAGGCATCATGTCCGAGACAAGTAGACCGACTCCTGCATGCGTCTACTACTATTACTCCAGCCATCGACCGCTATCCAGCATGCATCTAGGGTATTAAGTATAAAACAGAGTAACGCCTTAAGCAAGATGACATGATGTAGACAAAGTAAACCCAATCAATATGAATAAATCCCATCGTTTTATCCTTAATGGCAACAATACAAATATGTGTCTTGTCCCTTTCTGTCACAAAGCACCTCTCCCATTGCAAGATAAATCAATCTAGTTGGCCAAACCAAACTGATAGATTAGAGAGAAATACAAAGCTATAACGATCATGCATAATAGAGTTCATAAAAGACTCAACTAATATTCATGAATAATCTAATCATAAACCCATAATTCATCGGATCCCAATAAACACACCGCAAAAGAAGATTACATTGGATAGAACTCCAAGAAGATCGAGGAGAACATTGTATTGAAGATCAAAGAGAGAGAGAAGAAGCCATCTAGCTGCTAGCTATGGACACGTAGGTCTCTAGTGAACTAGTCACGCAACATCAGAAGGGCAGCAAGGATGATGTAGAAGCCCTCCGTGATTGATTCCCCCTCCAGCAAAGTACCAGAAAAGGCCTCCAAATGGGATCACGAAAGAATAAAAACTTGCCGCGGCGAAAAAAGTGTTTCGGGTGGCTCTCTATTGGTTTCCCAGTATTTGAGAATTTATGGAGGTGGAATTAGGTCAGACGGAGCCACGTGGGGCCCATAAGGCATCAGGGTGCGCCTACCTGATGGAAATATGCCCTAGAGGCAATAATAAAGTTGTTATTATTATATTTCCTTATTCATGATAAAGGTTTATTATTCATGCTAGAATTGTATTGATCAGAAACTTAAATACATGTGTGGATACATAAACAAATACCGTGTCCCTAGTGAGCCTCTACTAGACTAGCTCGTTGATCAAAGATGGTTAAGGTTTCCTAACCATGGACATGTGTTGTCACTTGATGACGGTATCACATCATTAGGAGAATGAAGTGATGGACAAGACCCATCCATTAGCTTAGCATATGATCGTTCAGTTTATTGCTACTGCTTTTCGAATGTCAAATACATCTTCCTTCGACCATGAGATCATGCAAATCCCGGATACCGAAGGAATACCTTGTGTGCTATCAAACGTCACAACGTAACTGGGTGATCATAAAGATGCTCTACAGGTACCGCCGAAGGTGTCTGTTGAGTTGGCATGGATCGAGATTGGGATTTGTCACTCCGTGTATCGAAGAGGTATCTCTGGGCCCTCTTGGTAATACAACATCACAAGAAGCTTGCAAGCAAAATGACTAAGGAGTTAGTTACGAGATGATATATTATGGAACGAGTAAAGAGACTTGTCGGTAACGAGATTGAACTAGGTATGAAGATACCGACGATCGAATCTCAGGCAAGTAACATACCGACAGACAAAGGGAATTACGTATGTTGTCATAAGGTTCGACCGATAAAGATCTTCGTAGAATATGTAGGAACCAATATGGGCATCCAAGTCCGCTATTGGTTATTGACCGGAGAGGTGTCTCGGTCATGTCTACATCATTCACTACAAAAAAAAGACACATCCGTGACATTTTGGCCCGAACGAAAAAAAATTGTCATGCTTATGACACTTCTATGACGATAATTGTGACAAAACCACGTATCATCATAGATGTGGTGGGCTCCTACTTCTATGACAAAAATCATGCAGAAAATGGGCTTTTCGGCCTGGGCGGGCCGGGGACGCACCTACATGACATTCTTTGGGCCGTCCATGGCGAAAAAAATCATGGTAGAAGCGAGGGCGAGGAAAATTTGGGGGAGTTCCCGGTAACGGTGGGTGGTCCGGGCCGAGCGATGCACGGAGGGATTGCGCGTTTCTCTCGTACACATACACACGTGTGTGCGAGGTGTTGGGCTCTAACTGAACCCGAGCGAGGTGTTCGCTTATTGAACCCGAGCGATTGCACTAGCTACGTTACTGAACCCGAGCGATCGATCCCTTGGTTGTTAACTGAACCCGAGCGATTCCTTCGCTACTGCTGCTAACTGAAGCCAGTCAAACCTGCTGCTGCCTCTTGATGAACAGCGACCATTGTTGGAGGTTGGATGAACAGTTCCCGGTGGGGGTTGGATGAACAGGGCCCCGTGGTACTAGAGGCCGTTGCCACTGGATGAACAGGACCCCGATCGAGAGGAGGCCGCCACATGTACGCCACCCGATCGAGCCGGTTGGGTTGGATGAATAGGACCCCGTGGAGGGCTGGTTGAAGAGTAGCCGGTGGAGGGTGGATGAACAGGACCCCGTGGAGGGCTGGTTGAATAGTAGCCGGTGGAGGCTGGATGAACAGGACCCCGTGGATGAACAGTAGCTGGTAGAGGCAGGAGGAAGTCGACGGTGGATGAACAGTAGCAGGTGGAGGCTGGAGGAAGTCGCCGGTGGATGAATAGTAGCCCGTGGAGGCTGGAGCGAGGCAGTAGACGGTGGATGAACAGTAGGCCGTGGAGTCCCATTTTGCGGTACGCCACACCCCTCCCGATGAAGAGGACCCCGTTTCAACCATAGGCGCTCCAACACAAGTCTGTTTTCTCCGTTTTGCGGTACGCCACACCCCTCCCGATCAACAGGACCCTATTTCGACCATAGGCACTCAAACACAAGGCCGTTTCCTCCGTTCTGCGGTATGCTAGACCCTTCCCGATGAACAGGACCCCGTTTCGACCGTACGCGGTCGAACAGAAGGCCGTTTTCCTCTGTTTTGCGATACTCCAGACCCCGTTCCGGCTGTTCCGTCCAAGCTAGTTAGCTCCTAATGAATAGGACATGTTCCAACCCAGTGGCTTCGCTCTCGATGAACAGGACGTGTTCCGACCCAGTCACTTGGCTCCCGATGAACACGACAATGTTTCCTCCATTTCGACCTAGCCGGTTAGCTGCCGATGAACAGGACGACGTCGCTGTTGTCCGTTGCCTCTCCATGTACACGAGCTCTGGCCGTAAGTATGCGCTTACATGTTCGAGACCCCGCCCATATGTACGTACGTAGCCGTATTTACTTTCTTGCAGTGTGGTTGTACGTACGTGTATATGATATATCGAGACGGGACTGCGTGACATGCTATGTCCACGCCTCTACTACGACACGTGCATCTCCTTACTCGTCCACGGTTCATCGCTGTAGAGAGAGCGATCGACCAGTATGTATGTACACGTTTGTGACCAGACAGACAACCCTACGTACAGTTCGACCCGGTGGGTCCCAGCTATCAGGGAGGATAAGGAGGCACTTCCTTGCGTGCGAAGATATAGCTGGTGGGTCTCAGCTATCAGGGGGAAGAATCATTTTTTGCTCGTAATATGGACGCACTTCCTTGCATGCGAAGATGTAGTTGGTGGGTCCCAGCTGTCAGGGGGGAAACGCTTTTTTCGCAAAATACGGCGGCCCTTCCGGTGGGTCCTTGCTGTCAGGTGGAGGAATCATTATTTTCCACGTAATAAGGAGGCACTTCCTTGCTGTGGCCGTGGACCCAGTTGTCAGCCTCTCCATGTACAGTCCTCTTCCGATGGAAGTCGTTCCTTGACCACGTTGACCACGCCGTGCCGAGAGCACCAAGGCGATGGACGAAGGCGAGGCCTAGGAAGGGAATGACCCGGAGCCGGGGAAGACTCGGTAGTTGTTTCCCACGTGGACGGGAGTACGAGGGTTTACTGGCTCGGCTGCAGTGTGAGGCTGTCGTCACCGGAGAATAACAGGAGGTCTGGGTGAGTACAGGGATGGCCAGCCAAGCGATGGGAGTAGTGTGGGGCGGTGAGGCCTGCGGGGCAGCACAGCCGGCCACGGGACGCAGGAGCAGGCGGCACGGCCAGCGATGGTTTGGGCAGCTGGAGCAAAAAGACCAGAGGTTGAAGAAACACGACGGCCGTTGGATGGACATCGTACGGTCACTGTAGTTAGAATCGTTTATATTGACTAAGTTGACAAATCTTGCGTCCGCGCCAACTTAGTAGGCCCACAAGTCAGCCTCCAAATATGGTGGGTCCCAGCTAGCAGGGGGAGTATTCATTTTTTTGTGCGTAATAAGGAGGCACTTCCTTGTGTGCGAAGATATAGCTGGTGGGTCCGAGCTGTCAGCGGGAGGAATTATTTTTTTTGCAAAATACAGAGGCGCTTCCGGTGGGTCCCTGCTGTCAGGTGGAGGAATCATTATTTTGCGTGTAATAAGGAGGCACTTCCTTGCGTGCGGCCGTGGACCCAGCTGTCATCCTCTCCACATACAGTCCTCTTCCGATGGATGTCGTTTGTTGACCACGTTGACCACGCCGCGCCGAGAGCACCAGGGTGGTGGACAACGGCGAGGCCCAGGAAGGGAACGACCCAAAGCCGGAGAAGACTCGGGAGTTGTTTCCCACACGGAGGGCAGTACAAGGGTTTACTGGTTTGTCTCCCGTCACCGGAGAATAACAAGAACTGTGGATGCGTAGAGGGATGGCCAGGCCAGCGATGGGAGAAGTGTGTGGCGGTTAGGCCTGCGTGGCAGCACAGCCGGCCACGGGAGGCATGAGCAGGCAGTACGGCCGGCGCTGGTTTGGGCGGCTGGAGCAAGAACACCAGAGGTTAAAGAAGTAGCACGGCCGTTGGATTAACAATCCAATGGTCACTACTGCTAGAATCGTTTGTGGACTAAGTTGACAAAGCCTTTCGTACACGTCAACCTTGTAGACCCACAAGTCAGCCTCCAAATCTGTCCCAAACAGCATACAGCCCGAAATTTCTAGCCAGATTCAAATTAATTTAAAAAATAGACATACCTTAATGTAAAATCCCATGAAATTTTACCCGCACAAAAACAATGAAATTTAAAATATCAAAATCGGAAAGAAAAAAGTAATTTGGAACTAATTACATGTTTGCTATATTTTTCATTTTACAGCCCATTTCTCATTACTTATAGCCCATTTTCTGGGCAAGCCGAATGCGTCCCTCCTTGTCTTGAAAGATTTCAGGCCCAGCAGGGCGTAGAAAAGCAAGTAGGCCTCTGTTGGTTATTCTGCAAAAAACAAAATAGCTGGGCTAGCCATTTTCAGAAAGAAAAAACAAAACCAGGCTGGTCATGTGGTAAACATATGAAATAAAAGCCTGGGCTAGATGGGCGACAACTCCCGCACAACCCAGTTGATACCCTGCTCCGTCCAGAAAACAAAAAAAAATTGCGCGAGCTGTTGGGTCCCGGGTGTCAGCCGCTCCTTGTGCAGTTATCTCGCTTATTAACTACGTTGACAGTGGCGTGCGACCCAGATGTCAAGAAACCATCAGGAGGAACCATTTTTTTTTCTTGTAATAAAGGAGGCACTTGCTTGCCTAGTGCCATGATCCTGGTGGGTCCCTACTATCATCCTCACCATGTACAATTATCTCCTTATTCCTCTCGGTTGTTAACCATGTTGACAACACCGGAGGGCGGCGCCGCGGCGAGCGAACCAAGGCGGAGGACGATGGTGAGGCCTCAGACGGGAACGAACAGGAGCCAGGGAAGATGCGCAGAGTTTTAGGGTGCGATGTGGCCGCGATGCGTGCGCGGCAGCACAGCCAGCCGTGGGAGGCGGGAGCAGGCGGTCCCGTCGGCGCTGGTTTGGCTTTGGCGGCTAGAGGAAGAAGAGACTGAAGAAACACGATAGAGTTGAATGTCAATCCAACGGTCAAGGTTGGCACAATCATTTGTTGACTAAGCCGACACCACGTAGCATACTTTTTATAGGAAGAAAAGAAAAACTGGGCTCGTTCGCCAGATAACATTCCCGAAACTGCAACCATTTGATCTTGCGTCGCAACTAAAACTGCCAGAAAAATGCGTTCGTTTGTCATCCTCCTCCCAGGGAACGTTTGCCACAAAACATTCCCGAAAATTAAAGACTTGAGAAGGCGTACTAAACAAGCTAGTGTACCAGTAAAGAGACATTGCTGAGTTTAGAAAAAAGACAGACGTGCTCCTGTAGCTGGTTCGAATCCAAACCTAGACTATGACTATATATAGTGCTATGCTACTCTGCAAGTAATGAAACTGACATATCCAACGTTCGCTTCTCCTCTTCTCTAGTTACTCTGCCTAGCATCAGAAGCTCCGGCCGCAGCAACCATGTCCGCTGGTGGCTCGTCCACCTGCTCTTCAGCAGGCAACAACCAGATATGCGCCAAGTCTCCACCCGTACCATCCCCTGTGGGTCTCATCACACCCCCGTCGGCACACTCACCGCAGCCGGTTGCTCATCGCAACCCGCTGTCGTTGGTGTGGTGCTACTGCTGCAAATCACGCAGAGTCATCCATCGCGTCTCAACTACAATCCTCAACCCTGGCCGAGTCTTCTACAAATGCCCGAATCATGGGGTAATAATATGTTTAAGTGTTGTTCTCCTGCTTTCAGTTGCTAATTTTTTTAATAGTTTTGTTGATGATCTTCCAATTTGATTCGTGCAGAAAAGGAAAGATTCGTGTGATTTGTATTTCTGGGGAGTTGCCGATGTGGGGGAATGGAACTACGCTGATTATTTGGTTAGCCGAGGAATCCCAATACCAGCAGGTTGGGGTGTTGGACAAGTAACTGAAGGAACAACAGAAGAGGAAGATGCAGAGCAGAATGTTAAAGATGTAGTTCATCTGATCATGGCCAAGCAACAGCTGCTGAACGGCCTTGACAGCAATGAGGAGATGAAATAGCTTGTGAAGATAATGGGCAAGATCGTTGTGCTCTATAGGAAGTTGTCTCTTTATTTGCAATGTATGCAGCACTCGTGATGTATTCAGTGGCTATGACATGAGCACTTTGCTGAAACTAGTAATGAATGAAACCTGTTTAGCAGGATGGGCGTAGTGTTGTGAACATATAATGATTTCTATTAACAGAAATCGGGGGTATCCCCTTTTGTTCATAAATAAATAAATAGCAGAGGCCCTTTTGCTAATAAATAAATAAATTAGCAGAGGCCCTGTCGGGTCAGCTTTGTTCCCATTCGAAGATGTCGAGCAAATTGCAGTCCAACAACAAACTATATCATCAAATACAAGTTTCACAGCCAAATATGAGTACAACTAAACAATAATGCCATCATGTTTTAGTCGTCATACAATCACCAAACACAAATCAACATACATAATAAGTGATGTTCTCACAGCAAAATACTAAACAACAACTTCATGAGGTTTCAGTTGTCATAGCAAACATAATTTCACATAGTAGATAAAAAGTCATCTTCTCATAGGCAAATACAACAAAAGCAATCTAATCATCATCCGCAGCAGCGTCAACATCTTTGCCATGTGTATTAGTCTGAATCGTAATCCCCCCAGTGTCATCTTCTTCTTCATCCTCAATGTCCTCGAACGTTGGCGTCTTATTGATCAACTCTCGTATGTCCACAGCCCGACAGGGAATCTTTTCACCGGCGTTATTGATGTGATGGTTCTCAAAGATATTATGAACATCTGTGGAATCTTCTACATCAGGAGAAGTGTAAGCATCATCTTGTTGTGCAACTTCATTAAACGAATTCCTCTGCTCAAACCTTTGCAATACTCTCCAGTCACCGCTACATGCATATGTGTCTTCCAAGAAAAATACCTGTGTTGCTTGATTTGCCAAAATAAAAGGCTCGTCGATCTGGTACGCCGCCTTTACATTGATGGATTTGAAATAATCATCAGCTCTGGGTTTTGCGATCCTGGAAAACAGGTTATACCAACGACAGCACAACAGAACCACACACTAATGAACCTCGAAACTGGAGATATACTACAACTGAACAATGTCTGTTATGTTAGCATACATTTCAGTTGTCTCTTCACGGTACTTATCCGTGCTCATGATGGCACTATTTTGTGTCTTCCTGCCTTCGTCGCGTGCAAGGGTGTTGTAGCGCACATCTCCAACAACGCAAGATTCATAATGTCTTACCCGAGTATCAGGACCCATTGCTAGTGCGTAAAGGGCATCATTAACTGCCTGCCCATCCTCCCACATCTTCTTAACCTATGGTTAGAAAATAGACAAGCTGATCATCTTATGTACTCAATATATTAAAAAACTGTCATTGCAATTCAAAAGCTTACACGGCTCTTGAACCATTTCGCAAATCCTGCCATAACCAGTTTGTCAATGTTTCTTGGATTTTGCGGTAGTAACTCCTTTTTGTAGATGATGCACAACATAGTGATCGCGTAAAACATCTAAATATATAAGAATGCGCTGCAAGTTTAGTAGATTACGATGTATAAGCTGTAGTACTTAGCACTTACTCGATATAAGGTAGAATCTCAGGACAGTTATTCAACACATACCAAACCATTTTGTCCAAATCTTTAGGTTTTTCATCTTGTCGACTCTTCCCTGTAACTCGAACAGAACAATCGAAAACATTGAGCTCGGGATTGTCTTCACCCACCTCTTTGCTAAGCTGATCAGCTGTTTCAATGTATTTTGAGCAGAATGTCAATGCTTCTGTAGCAATGTAGGCCTCTATAATGGAACCCTCAGGTCTAGCTCTGTTCCTAACATAGCCCTTGAAAGTGCCTAGCCGCCTTTCAATAGGGTACATCTAGCCATACTATACTGGACCTCTAAGTAGTGCCTCATCAGGTAGATGAACAGCCAAATGCACCATCACATCAAAGAAGGCTGGAGGATATATCTTCTCAAGGTCGCATAGGATAGTTGGTATCTTGTCTCTAAGACGCTCCAAAGCATCTATCCTGATATTGCTACTGCAGAGTTCCCTAAAGAATTGTCCCAACTCTGCAACTGCTCTGTATAAGTCAGGGCGGCCCAATCCCCTAAGGATAATAGGTAAAACCCTTTGAAGTAGGACGTGGCAGTCATGAGTTTTCAACCCTTGTACCTTGTTTCCATCTGCACCGACTCTCCTTTCAGGGTTGGAAGCAAATCCATGTGGGAATCTCACACGTGACAGGACCTTGCAGAATTCTTTTCTTTTTACCTTGTCCAAGACGTAGACAGCTGGTGCCATATCCTGTGATGCACCATCATCTTCCACTTGCAAATCCTTTTTGATACCCAGGTGTGTCAAATCAATCCTAGATTTTAAGGTATCTTTCGTCTTGCCTTCAATATTAAGAAGTGTGCCGATAATGCTGTCACATATATTTTTCTTGATGTGCATCACATCAAGATTATGCGGCAGATCCAAATCTTTACAATACTCCAAGTCCCACAAAGTGGACCTGCGGGTAAACAATAATCTCTCTTCTGCCCTGCCACACTTCCTTTTCCCGCTACCATTATCAGGATGGCTTCCTGGTGTAATATGCCTGACCTTCTCTAATTCCACTTGCAACTCATCGCCGGTGAGCCTCTTTGGCGTATCACGATTTTCATGCTTTGCATTAAACACATGTTGTCGGTATTTTGTAGGACACGGCTTGTCCTTGGCAAGGAAACGGCGGTGTCCAATGTAACAGATCTTGCTAAGTATTGCGTATGACAGCAGATTCTTTTCACAGCAAACACATGTATTGTAACCATGTGTCGTTCGCCCTGACATAGTGCCCAAAGCCGGATAATCATGGATGCACCAAATTATAACAGCACGCAAAAAGAAATCAGCTGGTGGGCTGCTATATAGGTCTCGAGTGAGAACACCCCTCCATAGCTGTTGAAGTTCCTCCACAAGAGGCTCCATGAATAAATCAAAATCCTTTCTAGGACTTTTTGGACCTGGGATGAGCAAGGCCATCATGTAGTTTGATTCTTTGGTGTAGACATTTGGTGGCATGTTGTAAGGGATAACAAGCACTGGCCACATGCTATATGTGGCGCTCTGGTAGCCAAATGGGTTGAATCCATCTGTAGCTAAGCCAAGTCTAATGTTTCTCGGATCAGCAGCAAACTTTTTGTGTTTCTGATTGAAGCTTTTCCAGTCAATACCATGAGATGGATGGCTCATTACATTCTGATCTCTGTACTCCTGGTTCCTAGAATGCCACAGTACATCCTCTCTTGTTTCAGCATCATGAAACAACCTCTGCAATCTTGGTATAATTGGGAAATGTCTCAGAACATTATGAGGAATCCTCTTCACAGCATCGCCATCTTTCCATCTTGATGATTTGCATTTTGGGCATTCACTTAAGTTGGCATAATCCTTCCAGAACAGAACACAATTATTCTTATAAACATGGATCATATCATATCCAATTCCAACTGCATGAAGGAAATTCTTCATTTTACTGTAGGTGTGTGGCAACTCAGACGCATCTGGGAAAGATTTGCGAAAAGCAGGCAACATCGCATCAAATGATTTGTTGGTCATCCGCTAAGATGTCTTCACCTGAAGAAAGGTGACCATAGCTGAGAATACTGATAGCTTATTTCTTGGGGTGACTGCCACGTTCCATTGTTCCAACATTCGGGCCCACCGTTTTTCTTCTGCAGGTGAAAGTTCACGAAATGCGCGAGCATTTCATAGCATTGTTTCAATGTTGGTCAAACTCACTGGCTCCGCCGCCACCACCTCCTCCTCCTCTTCCACCTAAGCATCAGGAAGATCAAGATGGTGATCTGCAGCTTCCACATAGTCAGTAACATTGATGTTCATAGCTTCAGCATGATGAACCCACCTAGTATATGTGACCGACATCCCATACAAGTGTAGATGATTTTGCATAGTTGACTGGGGTCTTGTAACTGAATTCATACAACTGCTACACGGGCAGAGCACATCTGATTTCGGACCACCGTACTCAGCTCTGATAAAGTTCATGAAGTTTTCAACCCCCTCGACATATGCAGCGGAGAATCTTCAAGCAGAAGTTATCCAAGTCTTGTCCATCTGTTAGACCTACAAATTAGTTCTACTAGATATTACAGGAAAAACATATATGCTTTTTTATAAAGTCAAGAAAAAAAATACCTAGGTCGATGTCTAAAGCTATGGTGAGATATTTGGACAAGCAGATCTAAGTAACGAAATATATGTAAAGCTAATTCAGCAAATAGATTTGAGTGGTAAATTATGGTAGGCTATTTCAGCAGTCAATGAGGCCGAGCACACAGCCATCGAAGGCCATCTCAGCAACAAAGATCGAGTATAAAATGGTGTCGAGCTATTTCACCTAACATATTGGCTACTAGACCATTGCAATCTACTTTACAATAAATATATGGCAGGATATTTTAGCAACTAATCGGGCATGGCATGCCATCTTAGCAAAGCAGATTGCATGCAGAATAGGGCAAGGAAGCTTCTTAAGTAGAGCATATTGACTGTAAACTATTTCGGCAAACAGTGAGATTAACAGCTTCTATCAGCCAACATTCAACGCTACTGCGACATGCACGGGGCCTCGGTCTAGAATGCGCATACCGTGGGAGAAGCTGACCGCCGTGCGACTCCACAAGAACGTCGCTAGCGGTGGCAGCGCGGCTGGAGGACGACAGTCTATGAGAGCGTACTGGGGGAGCGAGAGGATCGCCGTGCGTCCCCTCGACGAACCGCGGCACCGACGTATCGGTGCGGCGGGGAGGGCGGCTTTGGCGGAGCGAATGGAGTGGAGGGGGCCGGAGGGGGGGGTTGGGGAATATTATTGGCTAGTTGGCCAAAGGGCAGTTGAATTTGGGATTTGGGGGGAATTTTTTGGGGGAATTTTCGCACGATGGGCGGGGGAGTTTGGCGCATGGTCGGTTTCTCCAATTGCGGTCCCACGTGTCAGTGAAGAGGCAAGCTGAAGCACGTTCCGTTTGCGTGAGCCGTGTGCAGGACCGACCATGTGAGGGGTGCAATGTGACCGCGACAGGCGTGCTGTGAGTGTACCACCTTTTTCCTTTTAAACTTGGTGCTTCGCGCGATCCATCGATACTACTACTAGTAATCTGGTAATCCCGACTAGAACGGCGCGGCCGGGTCTTTTCCCGTGCGATATGCTTGGAGGTTGGCCTAGTTGGTGTTTTTTAGGACTTTATTTTTTAGGACAAGGCTTAGTTGGTTTGACAGACAGAGCGAGAGAAAGATGTGAGATGCGTGAATGTGTAGTGGACGTACTATTGGAGTGCCTAAGATAAATCGTGTATGTATACCTATGTGTTTATTTACTTCACATGTTAGCTTTGTCTCGGGTCAAACCTTCTAAACTTAGACCAAGTTTATACACACAAAAACAAATCATCATTCAATATATTTTCATACAATAAATCTTACTATTATTGTGAAAGTTCATATACACCGGACGAGATTCATGCAAACACGGCAGATTTTCATTACATTTCGAACTTTTATAGCACAGAAAAAGAAAAGAAACCCGACCCTAAATCTATTCTACGGCGGCGACCGACGTCCACTTTCCTTTGTACTTCCGCATCGGCGACGACGTCCTCCATCTGCCGTCTCCATGAACGGTGGTGGGGTTCAAGACCCATGAAGTGAAGGTGCGGTCTCCGGTGAGGAAGAGTATAACACGGGAGACGGACCGGGCAGCTGGCACACCATGCCTTGCCGGTGGACGTGAGGTCGATGATGATGGGCGTGAACGGTCCGTCGCTTCACCTACCACATGCGCCACCGAACGTTGGACGGTGGCAAGTAGGACGCATGGCTGGCGGTGCTCCCGTCATCGGCCGCCAGCGTGGCCACCGCTTGTGCGGTCGCGTCCGCGTCCGGCTACGCCGGTATTGCATTGCGAGCGGCGAGTTGAGCGAGGGCGGCGACATCGAGCTTCATCCCCGAAGACAATCTCTTCCGCAGAGCATTCCCGCTCGCGGTCATTGTGGATGTGGTGCCAGGTAGGAGGATGCGCTATGGTGTGGAGTTTAGCTGGGCGTTGCCGCTTTAAGTAGCGCATTCCGGTGAGGCCAAGCGTCTGGGTGCGTCAATAAGTCACCAAAGTTGGTTCCTCGGGCAGCGAGCCTGCTTAATGACGGCATACGGACGGACGGCATGAATGCGGGCAGCTGGCGCCAGCTGGGAAAGCACGCGCGTGACGGCGCGAGGGACGAGGGTTTTTTGTGTGCCAGGGTAGTCAGCTGCAGGCGTGGCAACATTGGACATGCCCTTTGCTCACATGCGATCCCACATGTCATTGAGAGATGACCCGGCATGGTCTCAGGTCCTGGGGATGCAGTTGGCCACGCTAGAACACTCCGCGGACGCGTCGCAGCACGTGCGCACTTCGGCGCCCCGTGCATCCTCGACGAGCCGGGTGTTGATCTGCTGGTCGTGCCACAGCGGTAGCACCACCCTTGGCACCCTGAAGCCGAGCGTGTCCAGCGGTGATGAGCATGTCACTCACCGCGGTCGTCGTGTCCAGAGGAGGTGCGGGAGCTGCGCCACATTGCTGGCCCCCACGACCCACATGAACGATTGCCGGTGGCGAGGAGGTCGTGGGCCAGCTCCTCCATTGGACTAGTCTGCGCCACGTCATCCCGACAGGTGTGCCCCACATGTTAGTTTCCCTGTTTTCCCGGCCAAATTCGAGCGTCGGTATGGCCTCATTAACACTCGGTTGACCTCTCTCTCTTCTAGTCTAGTAGTATCCGCAAATAATGCGGGCGGGGGAGGGGGAGGGACGTCGGTTTGCTCTCAACTGCGATCCCACAAGTGAGCAAAAACGCAAGACGAAGCGCGTTCCATTCGATGAGCGACGTGCAGGGTCCACCGTGCCGGGGTGCAATGCGAACATGACAAGAGTGATGTACACCGTCCGTTCCTTATGAACTTGCATACTTCGAGTACTCCTTTTTTTAACACAGTACAGACGCAAGCGCTCATACATGCGCGCATACACTCACCCCTGTGTACGCACACACGCACACCCTACCCCTATGAGCACCTTCGAGAGACTGAGCCGTCATATCTATATCTCTACTCTCAGTGATGATGGTGTGCCTACCATCTTGCAATATAGACCGTCCGATCTATATCTCACGGATAGAAAGCAAACTATGGCAATTTTGCAAAAGGATACCCACACCTCTCTCGTTCATCCTTATCTCCCACAACTTCATTGTTGAGTAATTAAAAAAGGAATCCTCTGGAACAATCTGGCATGGTGGCCGCTGCCGGCGTCGTCCATCCCCATGCCTCCGCTAAGTCCGACCACCAATCACCCCCGCGCCCCACTCCTCCTCACCTTATCTCTCATCTTTCTCGAGACATAATTTTTCGATGAAATTCTTGAGATACCATATTTGCGATGAAATTCTCGAGATATCATCAGTTTGTACACATGGGATTACTCCTGCATTGGTCAATCACAACAGGTGTTTTGTAAAAAAATGCATCCTG
The DNA here is from genome assembly GCA_011799875.1 of Thinopyrum elongatum. Lineage (NCBI taxonomy): Eukaryota > Viridiplantae > Streptophyta > Magnoliopsida > Poales > Poaceae > Thinopyrum > Thinopyrum elongatum. Next base: position 371,026,745 of record CM022300.1, on the reverse strand, counting down.
ATGTTCCGTGCAATGCACGGGCATCTTGCTAGTCATCTTGAGATTTACGAAGTCACTGCCTCGTCATCGACAGGAACGGTGGGGAGGTCCGAACGTCTGCAACGTGAAACTCCGAAACTTTGGTCCCATCCCACCCCACAACTCTCCAGGCTCCAGCCGTCCGGCTTTGCAAACTCCACACAGTCAAAACCGATTGACCGGTCGTCACCGGAACCACTATTCACACTGGAACCTTCGCTGCTCGGCCTATGCAAGCTACTTGCTGGCCGGTCACCACTGCACCAAAACCACACCTCCTCTCCAGCCCATTCCCCCACCTTTCGATCCCCTAGCCCACATTAGTCGTCCCCTAGTTCTCCGGAAAGCCATGGTGCACCGCAAGATCATATACTACAAGATGCTAACGCTGGAGCGCCGCGCAGAAATCACAGCGGTGGTCGGCGCCACAGACCTCCGTTCCCAAGCTCGCTTTGCGGTGGGCCAATCCCCAAGTTCTCTAGAGCCAAGCTCCAAGGAGGAGGAAGCTGATCCAATGTTCATGGCGGAGATCACGGCGTAGAAGGCCCTCGATGCGTATGAGACGACGGACGTCGACTTCTTGCTGGCGTCCGGGTCCCCCATGGTGCAGGCAGACCAGCGGTTCAACCTGGCGATCCAAAAGGAGGACCGGGAGGCGGAGGCTCAACTCGACATGGAGCGCGCGGATGCCGCTGCCATTGAGGCCCTCCTGCAGGCGGAACTGGATGTCGTGGACGTGAACCGGGCACCGGAGGCTCAACTTGACGCAGAGCGCGCGGATGCCGCTGCCATCGAGGCCCTCCTACAGGCAGAACCAGACATCTTGGACTTGAACCGGGTGGCGGAGGCTCAACTCAATGCGGAGCGCGCGGATGCCGCTGCCATCAAGGCCCTCTTGCAGGCGAAACCGGACGTCCTGGACTTGAACCGGGCGGCGGAGGCTCAACTCAATGCGGAGCGCGCGGATGCCGCTGCCATCGAGGCCCTCCTGCAGGCGGAACAAAACATCGTGGACGTGAACCGGTCGGTGCTCGCGTCCGTGCAGAGTGCCCGCATGCTTCGCGTGAATGAGTAGCTGGAGGCCGAGGACAACCACAGTGCGGAGACACACGTCGGCAGCTACGGCTGGTTCGCGCCGGCAGCCAAAGACGATGAGGCCGTCTTATTCAGCGAGTAGTGATAGTTTTTCTTTATGTTGTTGTTTTTAGGGATCTTTTGCTGTGTAAAAACATATATTTATGCAGGTTGCCTGACTTTCATCATTTGGGTCAGTCGACCTTTCAGGCGGTTGTATGAATATCCTACGTCTCCTAACCCTTCTTCTTCCTCACCTCTTCTTCTTCCCCAATAGACCACCGCACGGGCCGCACGGATCTTCCCCAACATGCGGTTGGATAAACATACTGTATGAACGAAAATTATGTGTCAGCGGTAGGATGGCTGAGTTTGGTTTGATCACATGCGGTAGCACGTGTCAGTGAGGGTGCGTTCCCTTGGTTGGGTTTGCGGCGTGCAGGAGCGACTGTGTGAAGGTGCGGTGCGACCGCGACAGCCGTGCGCAAGTGTACCTCCTTTTCACTTTGAAAAAATTTAGGCAAGCTTGGCAAAAATGTGTGGCAAAGCAAGGCCTAGACCCAAACAGGATACAAGTACGTACTACTTGTGTTAAAGAAGAAAGGCGGGGTTTTCCTTCGCGGGATTGATCGATACAAATCCTCGTTTGATGTGTCAATTAATGCATTTTTTTTCTCCAACGCCCAAAGAGCAAACCATCTCACTCCTCATTGCTTGATTAATGCAGCGCCATGCAAACCAACCTTCTCACTTCCGCATGCATGCAAGGGTATATTAATGTCCTTGGTTGCTTGTACGAGGCAAACCCCATCAATTTTGCCTTGATTAGTGTTAGTGGCCTTCTACAAATTGTAATTTTGATACTGGCCTTGTATACAAAAAAATGGAGGTAGTAAGTATTTGACTTCCTTCCCCATTGCGATGACATCGACAATATCTCGAACGTTGTGGCTTTGGCGAAATGTGTTCAACGGAGCACACCATTGAGAGAGACCACGGTAAGTCGTTCGCAAGTGCCGCCCACAAGCCGAGAAAACCACCCTCTTTGCATCCAGGAAGTCCGTTGAACCAAAGAAGGCATAAATGTACTACTACACAATAGCGTCGTCCGTCCAGCTTAGTGCGGTAAGGTGGTTTCTCGAAGAAGACGATGGAGAAGCGGAGTTAGCGAAGAGTGAAATGATGGTTGGTTGGTCCGTGCTTTGTGATTTGACGCCTCACTGCTTTGTGATTTGGGATAGAAGGGACAGGGGAGTAGACTCTGTGCTCTATATTGTACATGCGTCCAAGCACGGGAGAAAGAGGAGAGAGGTTGCATTTTTCTATTCCTTCAGTCAATCAATTAGGGAGCTTCGGTTCCCTCTTTTTGGCTCTTGCAGCAGCCTCCACAATGGTTCCCATCGATGCCAAAAGCTATTTTCACATTTGGCTACACATTGTGGATGCCCTTAACTGTGCCACTTGGTTTTGCTCATGTGTGCTATCTATACAAATCTCGATTATATTGATCTAAAAATTATATCAAGATTAGTAAAAAGGAGGTGATTTTGCCGCGCGGAAGGCGGGGGAGGTTTCTTATTTTTAGAGGACGTTGGCCTGGCGGTTTGCTAACATGCGTTCCCACGTGTCAGTGATTTACCAAGCCGATCTGCGTTCCACATGAGGTAGAACAATGGCAGAAGCAACACGTGGTTAACTTGAAGAAGATGAGGGAGAAGCGGATTCAGCAACGAGTGAAATGATGGTTTCTTCGTCCCTCCAACTTCTTTTTTTAGCATCACTTCGTCCCTCCAACTTAACTGCGGGAAAGGTGCAGCTTTGTGATTTGACGCCTCATTGCTCATTACTACGCCGGCGCCATGACCGGGGTGCTTCACCCCTGCTGCTCTGCACTGTTATTTCGGTATGGCACGTGGACCCAGTTGCCTGATGTCCCACATGTCAGCGAAAGGGACTAGAACATTTATGAAAGCGAGCGCTCCACTCTTACGACTGGGGAGTACACGGCACGGCGGCCCAGTGAACTGTTACTTGTACTGTAGTACTACTATAGTTTTGTTGTTTCGCATGATCCATCGATACAAACCCGATTAAAAAGGCAAGGGCGGGATTTTTCCTGCATGGTAGATGATACTAGCCATACATTTCAAAGGCAATTTAAATGTATGCAAACTGAATAATTAAGTAACAATATGAGATCTAGTAAAACTAAAAACACATATGATTTATTGTGTTAGAGTGTAGTAGTAGTACTGTATTGCATAGTTGTTACATGTAACATGCGAGAACGTGTAGAGATGTACTTTTAGAGGGCCTACAGAGAGAAATTGGGCATAAAATGGATTCAAATATTTGTATTCGTCTTCATAGCATTTGTAACTCATATCTACAGTTTGTACGGTAGACGTGAATGCTTGTTCGCTCTTACGAAACCAGTACAGCAATAGTGGGGTGGCGTGCACCAATTTAGGCACTAGCACGTTGGCCTACTCGGCTCGACAGAGAGAGCGAGAGAAGAGATAAATACACTGGCGGTCAGTGTATTTCAAGCGAAAAGCGTAATACGGTCACCGGACATCAGAATACGCTCATTACGGTCACTATATACGTTTTGCGGTGATTATACGGTCACTTGCTCACCGTTCAGCATTGGATTGCACTCTGTTGACCGACCAAATAGTCTGCGTGGCACTATGTTGACTGGTTAAATTGACCATGTTCCTTGTGGATCTCACCTGTGAGTTTGCATAGGAAAAAAGTAAGATAAACACAAATTTACGCAGGCGCGACAAGACTCCAACCCGTGCGTGGGAATCACCTGGTTGTGTATGTGTCTGTCAGGGCCTGATGTGTGCGCATGCACATGTAGGTTGAGCACTTGAGTGTGAGCATGTGTGTTGGTCGTGTGGTGTGTGCATGCATGCGTGCGTGTGTGCGTGTGAGTGTTGCGTGCGTGCGTGGCTGCGTGTGTACGTGTGTGTTGTGTGCATGCAGTTCGTGTGCATGCGTGTGTGTGTGTATAATCACCACACCAGCTCCTGTGTGTTAAAAAAGACGGCTCAGCATACCAATACAAGGCCACCTTATCCGTTGTGCCCGCGGTCATGACTTCGAACCACCGTCCAATATTTTTTTATCGTTTGTTTTCATTCTTATACACGCCGACAGGTGGGCCCAATGGTAGTGAGATAATGTGATGCAACACTAGAGGTGCCACGTGGAGCATTTAACTGGTCAACTAGTCGTGTCTTGAACAAATAAAGAGTTGTACGGTGAGCCCGTGACTGTATAATAACCACAAAACGTAAATGGTGACCGTAATGAGTGGATTCTGAAGTCCAATGTACGTATCGTGCTTTCGCTTCAAATACAATGATCGTCACTGTATATATCGTGAGAGAAAGATGAAACATGCTTGAATGTGCTGGGGGCGTACTTTTAGAGGGCCTGAAGATAGTTTGTGTGCGTATGTGAAAGGGGCATAGAGGGGGTGTGTGCGATGGAGAGAGAGATGCTCTTCGTTTCTCTTTATTATGACTAACTTTATATATAGTATAAAAATATAAAAATTCACAATGTAGAATAAATATCATTGGGTGCACCATGCAATGCAAATTAGCTTTCATACTCCATATAACTTTGTAATGTTGTATATATGTAGAAATTCTAAAATAAATTTTTGGCCACACTTTGTGTGGTTTTATTCAAAAGGACTGTTGTATGCGAAGTAAACATGAAGAGAGGGCTTTTTAGATCAATGGGGCACGTGATAAGATGTAACATGTGTGAATGTGTAGTTGACGTATTTGGCAGGGCCTAGAGAGGATATGTGTATGTATTCGAGAGAGGCATGGATAGAGGGGCCGGCGGGGGGCAACGTGGGAGAGATAGCACAAGAAATGAGAGAGGTCTAGAGAGAGAGACGAATAGGATGTCACGGCGAGAGATGCCCTTGAGTGTGTACATGCAAGGGGGGAGGGGATAGAGGCATGAGGAGAAATTTTTTTGTGTGGTGTCTGTGTTGGTATGTGTGGGTGTGAGAAGATAACGAGACCTAGGAGCAGAGGGTGTGTCACCGCGTGAGGTCCGGTGGGCCGAGGTGAGGTCCTTGGGTCAGTTCCGTCCTGCGCCACATTGGTCGGCCCGTGACGCCTTCAGGGAGACCCATGGAGGACTAGTCGTACAAGACAAAGATAACAGAGTCGTGAAGGACTCTGTGTCCACTGACAAAGCCAGCTAGGATTTGTAACCCTAGGTCCTCGGACTAAGGTAACCCCTTGTCTCTGATATTACCATTCACCCAACCTAACTTTAAGGGGCATCCTACAGAATGCTCTGCTAGAATCATATTCGTCAATTAGGAAGAGAGGTGGAGACAATGCGTGCGAGACAGGCCTAAAGATAATGTGCATGCGGGAGACACGTAGGCAGGTCTATGTATAGAGAAAGGGTCAATGGGGATTGTGTGTACGTATGGTTGTGAGAGGAAGAGTGCTTGTGATAAAGGTTAGTGAAAACAGTCGTAAATGGTTGCGAGAGGGAGGGAGGGTGATATCGAGAGCATGTGTGCGAGAAAGACACCTCGGGAGAGAGTGTGTGAGCATGTGTGAGAGACCACCGATGGATATACACTGTGTGCGCGTATGTGTGAGAGAGAAAGTTAGCGTGTGTGTGAGGAGGGGCCTATGGAGAGTGAAACTACACGTAAAAGACTGATGTACACATTGATTAAAAATATAAATTGTATCCAAATATTAGGATGGGATCATGATATTTGCAATTCGCATAAGGAACGGTCATTGATCCATCAGACATCTATATTCTATCGAATTTGAGCATGTCTATGTTATTATTCGACATAATTAATCCGTAGAGTCAGTATTTTGAACTCTAGACAATGCATCGCTTTAGCAATTCGAATATAAACGTGAGTATAGTTCATGTTGTGTGTGTAAAGCACATTATACATACAAAAGTTACACAATGAACATTATAAATAGCTAGCTAGGAACTAGCATACATTTGAATTCAACTTAAGGTGGTTTAAAAATTCAAATTCAACATGAAGTTCATTCAATTATTTGAATTCAAGATCATGGCATTTGTAAATCATACCTAAATTATGGGGGCACCAATCTTTGCTCTGCTTTTGTACATAATAGCATATATAGTCGTGTACAAAATAGATTCAAATTTACCTCCTCCATTCCAAAATAATCGTTGTTATAGGATTTTCAAGTGTCAAAATTTCAAAAAGAAGCGCATAATTTAATGAGGTTTTCAAACATACAAGGTCAAATTTAGCGTTGTCTATTTAGGTCAATCCTCAAAGTTCAAGAGTACTCTAAACGTGAATGCTTCTGTTTCAAAATTTCGAACGAAGCGCCAAAAGAGCCTCTACTCACCCGAAACCTTGTGAGACCAATGTTTAGTAGAAGGAAATTACTTTTCTAACTCCGACCCGTGAAACCTACCGGCCCGACATCCAAAGGTCTAAACCGGGGTAGGTTTGTAACTTCATCTAGACGCCACGCAACCGCCTCCGAAAAACATTCATACACCATGGCCGCCTAAACACACATGCGCTCGGCCGAAATCGCTCCCGCCCACTATTTGGGACACCTGGGATTACCGTCCTACCCCCCGACCCGCAGTAGGTCTGAAATTAAGAGGGGGCAAAGTTTGTACTTTCCCCAAATTTCAAACAAGCGCATCCCATCTGTTCAAAACAAAAAACAAAAACAAGCACGTCCCAGGCCGAAACATGGTTCCCCCTTAGCTCCCCCTGCCCCCTCGTCCGATTCCCCATTCGTACTCCGTGGGCGCCAAAACTACCTCTCCACCAGCCGTGAAACCCCGACGTCTTCCGCCCGCCACCCCATCCCACCCATCAACCGCCGCCCTCCTCCATCACGCCGGAGCCGATACCCCGATGTCGTCGTCCACCACAACCGCAACCGCAACGCCCTCCACGGCTAGTAGTTGAAGCCGAGGGCGAGCTGCCTCCAGGACGTCGACGTGCGCCGTACCCGAGCCAGTTCAACCACGCCGTCCTGCGCCTCACCGCTGCCGCACCAACATCGCCACCATCCACCGCACCGGAGTTGTTCCCGCTACGCCGTCCTTCACCGCCTCGGATCTGCTTCCCCTCCTCGGCTATCGCAACACAGTCAACAATTTGGCGATGGGTTCGTCCAAGGCTCCACCCTCCTCCAAAACATTGGTTCCCCCGGTAAAACAAAGAACATTGCCGAAAAATAAGGAGGACATAGCACTGGCAACCAGAACTGGTACTCCTCTTCCCTTATTCATGCAAATCTTACGTGTTTGCTTGCACGGTATTCATTCCACAGAAGACACTAGTTGACCACTTCTTCATACACCTTCTTCCTGATACTAGATGTTCCTAGTTATTCGCGATGAACAAGGTTTCTCCTCATATACTATTTCACCTTAGCTAGAGGTCCGTCGCCCCCTGGATTTCAATTCCTGGTCGGTTGATTCCCAATTAAAGGAAGCATTCCCCGACGTAATAGGCGCTAGTCCGCCAATTACGCTGGGGAAGCAGCGCCTCGGTGTTTATCTTAGGGGTGTGTGGGGCCTAGGAGCTGCTGGCGCCCGATCTGGAGGTCAGCCGGGCTTAAAGGGGTGGCCGGGGGGCGCTGCCAAGCACGGCGGTGTTGTGAGGTTGAGGGGAGGGCGGGGCGGCGGAGGCAGGGGTCTAGGCCAGTGGTCGCTGGCAGTTCGAGAAAGATCGTCAATAGTGACTGGCGGGAGGTAGACGAAGGCCATCTGCCCGTTCCTTTTAGATCGGATGGTTCATAAAAAAATCGACTGACCTATTTATTTTCAGTCGACTATTATTTTGATAGGACCACATGTGGTGGTGTGCTGGACGAGTACCTGCATTTCCCAGCCATCCCTGTGCTCATATATTACAAAATCATACGGAGTAGAATCTAATTTTGTTTGCCATGCAATGTTGTAGAGCTATCATATGTCTCCTGTCATTTATTTTTCAGCCACCTGCTATCTGCTACTTTTACAGTGCACTAGTTCTGCACACACTTCACCCATACTCTCACTATTGTTTTTTTATGCATGGGTATTTCAGCCTCTGCAAAACGGTTGATAGAAGCACGAAATAAAAGAGAGAAGTCGCTCCAGCTTTCTTCGTGCTTAGGCAACACATGTTTTGGCACTTTAAAGGGTGCATTGTCAGTAGATGGAGACGGTAAACATAGCTCTGGAGTTGATGATCTCGCTCGCCATGAACCACCATCCCAGGTGCTTGCTTTAACTACGCGATGTCATATGTGGTTGCATGTTGCATATGGTGTCTAGCTTGTATTCGAAAGGCCAAAGTCAGTCTTTATTAAGATAAGGAAAGATATTTTTTACATGAACCACCAACCCGGGAGCACCAGAAGCCAAATAGCTAGTCAGGGCACTGGCCGAGCCAGTGACAAGCCCAGCACAGACAGGCATCACCTGCAAGCCAACTAAAAAGCCACGGTGGTGGCGAAGCAGCCTGTCTCCCACCAGGCTCTCAGGTCCTCGATGATCATGCTCACCACTCCAGCCGGGTGTCTAGCTTGTATTGCTTCCAATTTGGTTAAATTGCATCTGCTTAGCTTACACATTATACCTTTGAATATGACATGCCTTCCTGTTTTTGGTACATACTACTACATCGGTCTATTAACCATGTACTTACATCAAACTGTGATGAGGGTCGATCGAGAGTAGGGAGAACGGTGTCATCTTACCGGTCACGACAACAAGGTATGTCAGAGAATAGGCTGTCAGTTATGTCGGTAACAACATCGGTACCAAGGGCGAGGGATGAAGAGAACGATTTTCCTGCTCATTGAATGAGGCGGACCAATAGGCAAAGTTCTCGTCCATCGGTGGTTACCGGAATGTCATCAACAATAGTAACAGGGTCGTACTGACCGAATTGTACCTCGAGGTCCTTTTATAAGCAGGGGATTGTTTCTGCTTATATCATCCAGACCGTAAGAAAGGTTAAACAAACCAATGGAAAGGAAAAATGATTATTTGATTATTCAAATTAACCAATGGGAAGGAAAATGTGTTTACACACCAAAAATTGGTAGTATATCCTTCCCAGGGAAAAAGCGGAGCATGATATACATGTTAGAACAACAAGTACATCACCGTTTGGATAAAGGGGCAAGGGAATTCATGATGTTATCCATACAACGGTATCTGGATAATTGATCGAGAAACACTTGGCAATGTGCTTCCAATGTTCATGTTGGTGTTCGGAATACACAGTCATGCTTCGAGGCAGCAATGATATGGTGTCAAGTAAAGATTGGGTTCGAAGATCTCAAGAGATACCGAGAAACAATTTCAAGATTATCTCGGAACGTAAGGAATAACCAAGCACAACCAGGTCTGTGTTGGCAGAAAGTCAATGATGTCATCAATGATATCACAAATCATCGAGGGGCAGGGATGGTATTTCTAGCCATGAATTCAATTCACAACTTTAAAGAAACCAAAAGGTTGACAATGATGAAGATACATTTTGTCGAGAGGTTTCATGAAGATGCCATCGATCAGCGACGACATCAAGTAAAAGGAATGATGAAGCGAAAGGTTATTGAAACCACGGATACTGCACAAGCTCGAAACCAAGCTTGTTGTTCGAGGTGAAATGACAAGATGAGAAAGATCGATGTAAGCCTAGCTCATCGTCGGAAATTGTGCTCGAGAAAGAAAGACCAGGTAGCACAGTTAAAATTTATCACGATTGGGATATAGCCGATCAGGCTAGGAATGACTGGAAGGATTATTAAACTCGTAAGCAACGAAAATAAATTAGAGTTATCAAGTTGGAGTGCAAAATCTATTCACTTACCGGTGTTCTCAAGTAACCAACCACTCTGAACCCGGGGATATTGGAATTGGTGATCAATAGTAGTTCGATGAAGAACTCATAAGAAGTTATGTAGTTCCTGTGATATTCCCGAGATATCAAGGGGTAACACTCGAGGGTAATTCAGGATAGAGGTTGGGCATGCATATCGATTCATAGAAGACAAGTGCTTTAGCTTGTCCGCGAAATGGGATCAAAGAAGAACAATCATGGTCGGATCCACGGTTGCGAAAGATCAAACCCCATATACAAGATGAACTTATACCAAGGAAATAATTATTTTCATGAGCAGCTTCCATGATGAGTTCTACATCGGGTCCATGGGCATGAACACAAAGGTTCAAGGTTGACTCCCACTTCTTCAATGCATAACCTTTCATTCACTTCTCGCTTTTAATGAAGTTGAAATGTTGAAAATTTATCTAGCGTAACACCAGTAGTGAGTGGCCCGTAGAAGTTTCTGGGTTCTCTCAGAGGGTAGAAGCATAGATACAACCCATCGGGACATTTTACGAGTCTACACAATAATCCACCAAAGCAAGGGATACGAGTTCGAAGCAAAGTGTCGAAGTCAAAACAGATGATACAATTTACTGAAGGTATTAGCATCAAGGAAGAACTCACAAGGTTATTGAATACGATGGACAATCGATTGCAAGTTGATTAGCCGAGAACCAACTCATGTCCAAATTGACGTCTGAGCCAGAAGGACGAGTTCTAGGAATCGACTGTTGATTGCGAGCATTCGCAACATGATAAATCAATAGGCTCAGGATGGCAATGACAAAGGATGTTAATGAATATTGCCGGACGTATGGATTTAATCATAATGAAGGCAGACAAGACTTTTGGGAGCACTAGGCTACAGAGGATCTTCGGGAGATCGGATAGCAATACAAAGTATTTCGTGAAACACAAGAACAACTGGGGATGAATGGATCCTTGGAAATGTGAGGAATTATTCGTAAGTATGTTCAGGCAGGTTCAGAGAATTTTTGAAATGTCGGATAGTATTTCGATATGTCGGATGGAACAAAAGAGTAACTGGAATGAATATATGTACGACGAGTGTAAGTAGTTATTCATCAGGATTTATCGCTGGTCAGGAACTGCAAAGCAGTGGGCACAGGGTCTCAGGAAACTTCGAGGAGTATCCTCGGAGTCTTCTGATGATGACACGCCATCTTCTGGAATGAGGGGGCTCTCTGGGAGAAAGCGGTTACGAGAACCTAATGCCAGAGTTAGCAAAATCATTTAACCCGAATAGAAGAGAGATCAGAGTTCCCAGAGTATAGACGAGAAATAAAAGATCCTAATACGACCCAATTGGCGACGTGGGCTCGTAAGCCACACAGCCATGTTAGTAAAAGAGTTCTGGACCACTAGACTCAACTTCGGCCAAGGAGTTGGAAAGAGGGTTCCTATAGGCAGTCGGCTCTGATACCAACCTGTGACGACCCCGACTTAATCGTGCACTAACCATACACGCAAATGCACACGATCAAGCCTAAGGACTCACTTGAAGATATCACAACACAACTCTAAAACATAAATAAAGTCATACAAGCTTTATATTACAAGCCAGGGGCCTCGAGGGCTCGAATACACAAGCTCGCATACAAGCATCAGCGGAAGCATCAGATATCTGAGTACAGATATAAAAAGAAAGACAGAATAAGCCTTCAAGGAGGTGGGGCAAAAGAAAACGCTATGATCGAAAGGCGCAGGCCTCCTGCCTTGGACCCTCCGAACCTACTCCTGGTCGTCGGACGGCTCCTCGTAGTAGTACTCGCCAGAAGGGTAGTAGTAGTTGCCGTCGGCGGGGGCAGCTGGCTCAGGGGCTCCGACATCTGGTTGCATCAAACGGATAAGGGGAGAAAAAGAAAGCAAAGCAACCATGAGTACTCATCCGAAGTACTCAGCAAGCAAGGATCTACACTACATATGCAACATTTTCATAGGAAGACTGTATATGTTGATTGAGCTGTAGAAATGCCAGAATAGAGGGGAAAGCCTAGTCCTATCAAAGACTAGCATCTTCAGTGGTCTTGCAGCATTAGAAGAGTGCAGATTAGCATAAAGTAAAGTAATAGTAGTGTCATCAACCTCGCCCAGAGATTCTTCCTCGACTCCCTGCGAGAAAGCAATCCCAGAGCCTTACTATCCACTTATCATCTCAAGTGTCAGGTTCTAGTTGTACCAAACGGGATACAACTCCGAGTGTCCGTTACCGTAAGACAGGCTATCAATAGATTGTTTCTTCCCTGCAGGGGTGCACCAACTTACCCACCACGCTTGATTAACTCTGGCCAGACACACTTTACTGGGTCATACCCGGCCTCGGCCAAATGATACGCCGCAACCCGACCTAGGCTTAATAGAGAGGTCATCACGCCGGACTAAACCTATGCCCCCAGGGGTCTTGGGCCATCGCCCCGTGAACTCCTGCATGTTACGTGGGCGGCCGTGAGTAGACCTGGCAACCCCTTAATACAAGCGCGGTTGCGTATCCAGTCCAACACAACGCGCGCCGCTAAGTCGCATGACGTCTATTAAGCTTCGACTGATGTATACGACGCAGAACGCCCATACTATGCCCACGTGATGGTTAGTGCTATCGGGCCAGAGGTCCCTCGGATCAAATATCCAAACCGTTAGTGGATTAGGAGCGCGCGGTAACGAGTAGAGACTCACGATCGATGTGACCCCGTCGCCCCGTCTCGAGGACTTGCGGCAAGGGCTAAGAATGCCCGGCCACGCCTCGTAGTTATCTCGCGAGCACCTTCCAGGTCAACCCGTCTCCACATCACTTTGCAATTATGCTCGCGCGGGTACCCCTCAGTGCTGACCCGTCTTTAGTAACATGGTTCAGTGTAAAGTCATAGTAACCATAGTAACCATGTGTCTAACACCAAGGGGAACCCTGAGGAATCACCCTCGATGGAATCCCACCTGATGTTATCGTTAAGGTGAACGAAGGAGGAATCACCCTCGAGGTCCACTCTTGAGGAGTTGCACGACAATGTCGTTATCGGGAGTGGAGAAGGAGGAATCACCCTCGATGACCATAACCGATGAACTAACCTACAGGGTTAATGTCAGAAGTGCTGATGAGGTATCACCCTCGGCACTCGATAGTAACCCAGTAGTGTCGAGCAACTAAGGGGGAAGTGATGTGCGGTGCCGGGGCCTGGTCTTCGATCCCGTTGATCTGGTCTTCTGATAATCCAGCGGGGCAGTCGGGACAAAGTGGGGTCTCTGATGGGTTTTTACCCAGCCTATACTAAGCAGGTTGGTATCAACAACAGGTTACAATAAACAGGCTATGCAGCAGAAATAGGATAACAGCAGTAGTAGCAGATTCTAATGCAAGCATAAGAGAGATAGAGTAGGCGATATCGGTATGCTCAAAATGGGGGTGCTTGCCTGGAAGCTTTGCGGCAAAAGTAGGGTCGTCAGTAGTGTCGTCTGGCTCCTGAGCAGCGTCGGTCTCGGGGGCTATCGGATAGAAGAAGGGGGGAAGAAACAATAAATAACAGAACAATCAAAGCATCACAGAACATAACAAGGCAGATACGCGGTGCTATGGGAGACCTAACGAAGGGCTACACGTTGCAGACGGAGCGAAAAACATCCAGAGATATTTTACCAGCTCCGGGCAATTATCGGTTAGTTGAACCGGAGGGGAAGGTTCCATGTTCATCATGCTAGAGGCAGGTGACAGGTATGAGGAAGGCATATTCGGATTCGTCTCATTTTACTGATCGTTTTTCATATATAACTCATTTTCATCGGAGCTATGGTTTAATTTATATTAATTTCCAAAGTTTTAGTAATATTCTGGAATTATTAATTTATCAAGAAAAAGCGATACCGCGTCAGCCCGACGTCACTATGATGTCAGCGAGTCAAACCCGCTGGTCCAGGTCAAACCTGACCTGCGGGTCCCACCTATCATAGACAGTGGGTTAAACAGAGTAATTTTCCACATAAACAGAGTTAGTTAGCTAGTGGGCCCGGCCTGTCAGTGGCTAAATAACATATCTAATTATGTTTTAAATAAAAGTGGTTAATTAACCTAATCTAAACAGGAGGGGCCCACTGGTCAGTGACTGGTCCAGCCCAGTCAGCATGTTGACTTGAGTCAACGGGGCCAACAGAGCTGCGGGGCCCATCGGCCAGTGACCCAGGTGGGTCCACGTGGCAGCCAGGTCAACGGGCGGCGCCGGAGCTGCTCCGGCGACCGTTTCCGCGGCGGTTGGTCGCCGGAGTCGGGCGGAATTCTGCTGTGGTGAGCTGTTCGCAGCGCGCGGGGCGGCGTTCGAAAGCTAGCGACGTCGCGCATCCGATGGGACGGACGGGACGTCGTGGGGTGGCCCCTGGTGACGGCGGTGTCGAGCGATGCGGCGGTCGGAGATGGGAGAGGCCGGATTTGGGGCTACAGGGTTCGGCAGGACGCGCGACTGGGCTCACTGGGCTCCTGGAAGTACTAGGAGCTCATTGTCGTGCTCTGGCAAGGGCTGCGACAACGGTGGCCACGGGGTGGAGTAGGCAACGGCGGCGAGCTTCGGCCTCGACGGCGTCGGCGGCTACGGGCACCAAAACGAGTCGGCGGAAAGGGGTTTCGAGCGGGAAGCTCACTGAGGGGCACACGGTGGCCGGCGAAAAGCTTAGGAGCTGCAGCAACGGCGAATCGAGGTGGCGATCGACGGCGGCCGTAGAGGAAGAAGGCAAGGCAGTCCGGCGATGCAGAGCTCCTCGACCCGTGCGCGTGGTTTGGGACGAAGCGGCCGACGTCGACGAGTTCAGTGGACCGGTCGGAGAGGCGGATGGAGCACGGTGGCCGCGACGGAGTGCGGTGCGGCGACGGCGGCGCTCGGCTTGTCACAGGGAGGAAGAAAGTGAGCGAGGGAGAAGCGAGGAGGAGGGGGAGAATGGACGAGGAGGTCCAGGGGGAATGGAAGAGCAGGTCCTTATCCCCTCGCCCGGCCAGCTCTTGTCGCGGTGTCGAGCGGTGACCGGCGCGAGCGCGGTCGTCCAGGGGGAAGACGACACCGAGGCGACGTAGGTGGAGGAGGCCTGCTGGCTGCCTGGACCGCACTGTGGCTTCGGCCCAGGTCCAGGTAATCCTCTGCCCTTCTGCTTATTTTCTGTTTTTTATTTAGTTAATAGACAGAGAGGGTTAGTGAATTTTATGGGCTGCTAATCATATTTATAAAAATGTGTGACTTGGCCCAAAATATTCTTTGCTATTTATGGCACTGCCACAAATATTTGGATACTAGAAGAAGTTATTTTGGAATTTTCAAAAATGAAATAGCATTTAAAAATGCTAAAACTGCTCTGAATTATTGCTGTTGTTCATCTTGCACAAGAGTGATGTTGTTTTTCTTCACAAATAATTGTTATCGAATTTTTGTCAAATGATGAACATTTTTCTAGCAAGTTTTGAGCAACTTCATTTTGCACTGTGAATTTGAATTGTTTTTACAGAGAAATTTGAATTGAAGTGTTTGTACACTATGATCAAGCATTTCAATTGAAGATGACTTGGCACATTGATTATCTTGATGACAGGGTTAACATCTGGAGATGTTACAAATCTCCTCCACTACAAGAAATCTCGTCCTGAGATTTAAGTAGGGAAGTAAAGAGTAGGTTCAGGAGAACTGACCTTTGCAAGGTCGATTAACTGGTGGACAACTCAGGGAATGCGACAGGAAGTATCTCTCAAGTTGAAACTTAAGAAAACATCGAGATTAAATTAAGAAGTTTCAATAAGAGGTTTCAGGCGGACAGACAATCGTTCGATGCTCGAAGCAGAGCGTGGAAGGGGTTCATGGCATCAGAAATGGATCATCTCTTGGAAGGTGGCTCGTGATAACACTCAAAGTCAAGTGCAAAGAATATTTCAGAATCAAGGATGTACAGGAGAGTCATGTTCCGATCCTGTGGAACTGTGATGAGGGTCGATCGAGAGTAAGGAGAACGGTGTCATCTTACCGGTCACGACAACAAGGTATGTCAGAGAATAGGCTGTCAGTTATGTCGGTAACAACATCGGTACCAAGGGCGAGGGATGAAGAGAACCATTTTCCTGCTCGTTGAACGAGGCGGACCAATAGGCAAAGTTCTCGTCCATCGGTGGTTACTGGAATGTCATCAACAATAGTAACAGGTTCGTACTGACCGAATTGTACCTCGAGGTGTTTTTATAAGCAGGGGATTGTTTCTGCTTATACCATCCAGACCATAAGAAAGGTTAAACAAACCAATGGAAAGGAAAAATGATTATTTGATTATTCAAATTAACCAATAGGAAGGAAAATGTGTTTACACACCAAAAATTGGTAGTATATCCTTCCCAGGGAAAAGGCGGAGCATGATATACATGTCAGAACAACAAGTACATCACCGTTTGGATAAAGGGGCAAGGGAATTCATGATGTTATCCATACAACAGTGTCTAGATAATTGATCGAGAAACACTTGGCAATGTGCTTCCAATGTTCATGTTGGTGTTCGGAATACACAGTCATGCTTCGAGGCAGCAATGATATGGTGTCAAGTAAAGATTGGGTTCGAAGATCTCAAGAGATACCGAGAAACAATTTCAAGATTATCTCGGAACGTAAGGAATAACGAAGCACAACCAGGTCTGTGTTGGCAGAAAGTCAATGATGTCATCGATGATATCACAAATCATCGAGGGGCAGGGATGGTATTTCGAGCCATGAATTCAATTCACAACTTTAAAGAAACTAAAAGGTTGACAATGATGAAGATACATTTTGTCAAGAGGTTTCATGAAGATGCCATCGATCAGTGACGACATCAAGTAAAAGGAATGATGAAGCGAAAGGTTATTGAAACTACGGATACTGCACAAGCTTGAAACCAAGCTTGTTGTTCGAGGTGAAATGACAAGATGAGAAAGATTGATGTAAGCCTAGCTCATCGTCGGAAATTGTGCTCGGGAAAGAAGGACCAGGTAGCACAGTTAAAATTTAGCATGATTGGGATATAGCCGATCAGGCTAGGAATGACTGGAAGGATTATTAAACTCGTAAGCAACGAAAATTACTTAGAGTTATCGAGTCGAAGTGCGGAATCTATTCACTTACCGGTGTTCTCGAGTAACCAACCACTCCGAACCCGGGGATATTGGAATTGGTGATCAATAGTAGTTCGATGAAGAACTCATAAGAAGTTATGTAGTTCCTGCGATATTCCCGAGATATCAAGGGGTAACACTCGAGGGTAATTCAGGATAGAGGTTGGGCATGCATATTGATTCATAGAAGACAAGTGCTTTAGCTTGTCCACGAAATGGGATCAAAGAAGAACAATCATGGCCGGATCCACGGTTGCGAAAGATCAAACCCCAGATACAAGATGAACTTATACCAAAGAAATAATTATTTTCACGAGCAGATTCCATGATGAGTTCTACATCGGGTCCATGGGCATGAACACAAAGGTTCAAGGTCGACTCCCACTTCTTCAATTCATAACCTTTCATTCACTTCTCGCTTTTAATGAAGTTGAAATGTTGAAAATTTATCTGGCGTAACACCAGTAGTGAGTGACCCGTAGAAGTTTCTGGGTTCTCACAGATGGTAGAAGCATAGATACAACCCATCGGGACATTTTACGAGTCTATACAATCATCCACCAAAGCAAGGGATACGAGTTCAAAGCAAAGTGTCGAAGTCAAAACAGATGATACAATTTACCGAAGGTATTAGCATCAGGGAAGTACTCACAAGGTTATTGAATACGATGGACAATCGATTGCAAGTTGATTAGCCGAGAAGCAACTCATGTCCAAATTGACGTCTGAGCCAGAAGGATGAGTTCTAGGAATCGACTGTTGATTGCGAGCATTTGCAACATGATGAATCAATAGGCTCAGGATGGCAATGACAAAGGACGTTAATGAATATTGCCGGACGTATGGATTTAATCATAATGCAGGCAGACAAGACTTTTGGGAGCACTAGGCTACAGAGGATCTTCGGGAGATCGGATAGCAATACAAAGTATTTCATGAAACACAAGAACAACTGGGGATGAATGGATCCTCGGAAATGTGAGGAATTATTCGTAAGTATGTTTAGGCAGAAAGGAACTGCAAGGCAGTGGGTTCAGAGAATTTTCGAAATGTCGGATGGTATTTCGATATGTCGGATGGAACAAAAGAGTAACTAGAATGAATATATGTACGACGAGTGTAAGTAGTTATTCGTCAGGATTTATCGGTGGTCAGGAACTGCAAAGCAGTGGGCACAGGGTCTCAGGAAACTTCAAGGAGTATCCTCGAAGTCTTCTGATGATGACACGCCATCTTCTGGAATGAGGGTGCTCTCCGGGAGAAAGCGGTTACGAGAACCTAATGCCAGAGTTAGCAAAATCATTTAACCTGAATCGAAGAGAGATCAGAGTTCCCAGAGTATAGATGAGGAATAAAAGATCCTAATACGACCCAATTGGCGACGTGGGTCCGTAAGCCACACAGCCATGTTAGTAAAAGAGTTCTGGACCACTAGACTCAACTTCAGCCAAGGAGTTGGAAAGAGGGTTCCTACAGGCAGTCGGCTCTGATACCAACCTGTGACGACCCCGGCTTAATTGTGCACTAACCATACACGCAAATGCACACGATCAAGCCTAAGGATTCACTTGAAGATATCACAACACAACTCTAAAACATAAATAAAGTCATACAAGCTTTATATTACAAGACAGGGGCCTCGAGGGCTCGAATACACAAGCTCGCATACAAGCGTCAGCGGAAGCATCAGATATCTGAGTACAGATATAAAAAGAAAGACAGAATAAGCCTTCAAGGAGGCGGGGTAAAAGAAAACGCTACGATCGAAAGGCGCAGGCCTCCTACCTGGGACCCTCCGAACCTACTCCTGGTCGTCGGATGGCTCCTCGTAGTAGTACTCGCCAGAAGGGTAGTAGTAGTAGCCGTCGGCGGGGGCAGTTGGCTCAGGGGCTCCAACATCTGGTTGCATCGAACGGATAAGGGGAGAAAAAGAAAGCAAAGCAACCGTGAGTACTCATCCGAAGTACTCAGCAAGCAAGGATCTACACTACATATGCAACATTTTCAAAGGAAGGCTGTATATGTGGACTGGGCTGCAGAAATGCCAGAATAGAGGGGAAAGCCTAGTCCTATCGAAGACTAGCATCTTCAGCATCTTCAGTGGTCTTGCAGCATTAGAAGAGTGCAGATTAGCATAAAGTAAAGTAATAGTAGTGTCATCAACCTCGCCCAGAGATTCTTCCTTGACTCCGTGCGAGAAAGCAATCCCAGAGCCATACTATCCAGTTATCATCTCAAGTGTCAGGTTCTAGTTGTACCGATCGGGATACAACTCCGAGTGTCCGTTACTGTAGGACAGGCTATCGATAGATTGTTTCTTCCCTGCAGGGGTGCACCAACTTACCCACCACGCTCGATTAACTCCGGCCGGACACACTTTACTGGGTCATGCCCGGCCTCGGCCAGACCATACGCCGCAACCCGACCTAGACTTAATAGAGAGCTCATCACACCGGACTAAACCTATGCCCCCAGGGGTCTTGGGCCATCGCCCCGGGAATTCCTACACGTTGCGTGGGCGGATGTGAGCAGACCTGGCAACCCGTTAATACAAGCGCGGTTGCGTATCCAGTCCAACACGACGCACGCCACTCAGTCGCATGATGTCTATTAAGCTTCGGCTGATTTATACGATGTAGAACACCCATACTATGCCCACGTGATGGTTAGTGCTATCGGTCCAGAGGCCCCTCGGATCAAATATCCAAACCGTTAGTGGATTAGGAGCGCGCGGTAACGAGCAGAGACTCATGATCAATGTGACCCCCTCGCCCCGTCTCGAGGACTTGCGGCAAGGGCTAAGAATGCCCGGCCACGCCTCGTAGTTATCTCGCGAGCACCTTCCAGGTTAACCCGTCTCCACATCAATTCGCAATTATGCTCACACGGGTACCCCTCAGGGTCGACCCGTCTTTAGTAACATGGTTCAGTGTAAAGTCATAGTAACCATAGTAACCGTGTGTCTAACACCAAGGGGAACCGTGAGGAATCACCCTCGATGGAATCCCACCTCATGCTATCGTCAAGGTGAACAAAGGAGGAATCACCCTCGAGGTCCACTCTTGAGGAGTTGCACGATAGTGTCGTTATCGGGAGTGGAGAAGGAGGAATCACCCTTGATGACCATTACCGATGAACTAACCTACAGGGTTAATGTCAGAAGTGCTGATGAGGTATCGCCCTCGGCACTCGATAGTAACCTAGTAGTGTTGAGCAACTAAGGGGGAAGTGATGTGCGGTGCCGGGGCCTGGTCTTCGATCCTGTTGATCGGGTCTTCTGATAATCCAGCGGTTCAGTCGGGACAAAGTGGGGTCTCTGATGGGTTTTTACCCAGCCTATACTAAGCAGTTTTAGGATAAGAAGGTAGGTATCAACAACAGGTTACAATAAACAGGCTATGCAGCAGAAATAGGATAACAGCAGTAGCAACAGATTCTAATGCAAGCATAAGAGAGATAGAGTAGGCGATATCGATATGCTCAAAATGGGGGTGCTTGCCTGGAAGCTTTGCGCCAAAAGCAGGGTCGTCAGTAGTGTCGTCTGGCTCCTGAGAAGCGTCGGTCTCGGGGGCTATCGGATAGAAGAAGGGGGGAAGAAACAATAAATAACAGAACAATCAATGCATCACAGAACGTAGCATGGCAGATACGCGGAGCTAGGGGAGACCTAACGAAGGGCTACACGTTGCAGACGGAGCGAAAAACATCCGGAGATATTTCACCAGCTCCGGGCAATTATCGGTCAGTTGAACCGGAGGGGAAGGTTCCATGTTCATCATGCTAGATGCAGGTGATAGGTATGAGGAAGGCATATTCGGATTCGTCTCGTTTTACTGATCGTTTTTCATATATAACTCATTTTCATCGGAGCTACGGTTTAATTTATATTAATTTCCAAAGTTTTAGTAATATTCTAGAATTATTAATTTATCAGAAAAAGAGATATTGCGTCAGCCCGACGTCACTATGGCGTCAGCGAGTCAAACCCGCTGGTCCAGGTCAAACCTGACCTGCGGGTCCCACCTGTCATAGACAGTGGGTTAAACAGAGTTATTTTCCACCTAAACAGAGTTAGTTAGCTAGTGGGCCCGTCCTGTCAGTGGCTAAATAACTAATCTAATTATGTTTTAAATAAAAGTGGTTAATTAACCTAATCTAAACGAGAGGGGCCCACTGGTTAGTGACTGGTCCAGCCTAGTCAGCACATTAACTTGAGTCAACGGGGTAAACAGAGCTGTGGGGCCCATCGGCCAGTGACCCAGGCGGGTCCACGTGGTGGCCAGGTCAACGGGCGGCGTCGGAGCTGCTCCGGCGACCGTTTCCGCGGCGGTTGGTCGCCGGAGTCGGGCGGAATTCTGCTGTGGTGCGCCATTCACAGCGCGTGGGACGGCGTTCGAAAGCTAGCGACGTCGCGCATCCGATGGGACGGACGGGAGGTCGCGGGGTGGCCCGTGGTGACGGCGGTGTCGAGCGATGCGGCGGCTGGAGATGGGAGAGGCCTGATCTGGGGCTACGGGGTTCGGCAGGACGCGTGGCTGGGCTCACTGGGCTCCTGGAAGTACCAGGAGCGCGTTGCTGTCCTCTGGCAAGGGCTACGACAGCGGTGGCCATGGGGTGGAGCAGGCAACGGCGGCGAGCTTTGGCCTCGACGGCGTCAGCGGCTACGGGCACCAAAACAAGCGGGCGGAAAGGGGTTTCGAGCGGGAAGCTCACCGAGGGGCACACGGTGGCCGGCGAAAATCTTAGGAGCTGCAGCAATGGCGAATCGAGGCGGCGATCGATGACGGCCGTAGAGGAAGAAGGCGAGGCAGTCCGGCGATGCAGAGCTCCTCGACCCGCGTGCATGGTTGGGGATGAAGCGGCCGACGTCGGCGAGTCCAGTGGACGGGTCGGAGAGGCGGATGGAGCACGGTGGCCGCGACGGAGCGCGGTGCAGCGACGGCGACGCTCGGCTTGTCGCGGGGAGGAAGAGAGCGAGCGAGGGAGAAGCAAGGAGGAGGGGGAGAATGGACAAGGAGGTCCAGGGGGAATGGAAGAGCAGGTCCTTATCCCCTCGCCCGGCCTACTCTCGTCGCGGTGTCGAGCAGTGACCGGCGCGAGCGCGGTCGTCCAGGGCGAAGATGACACCGAGGTGAGGTAGGTGGAGGAGGCCTGCTGGCTGCCTGGGCCGCACTGTGGCCTCTGCCCAGGTCCAGGTAATCCTCTGCCCTTCTGCTTATTTTCTATTTTTTTTATTTAGTTAATAGACAGAGAGGGTTAGTGAATTTTATGGGCTGCTAATCATTTTTATAAAAATGTGTGACTTGGCCCAAAATATTCTTTGCTATTTATGGCACTGCCACAAATATTTGGATACTAGAAGAAGTTATTTTGGAATTTTCATAAATGAAATAGCATTTAAAAATGCTGAAACTGCTCTGAATTAATTGTTGTTGTTCATCTTGCACAAGAGTGATGTTGTTTTCCTTAACAAATAATTGTTATGGAATTTTTGTCCAATGATGAACATTTTTCTAGCAAGTTTTGAGCAACTTCATTTTGCACTGTGAATTTGAATTGTTTTCAGAGAGAAATTTGAATTGAAGTGTTTGTACACTATGATCAAGCATTTCAATTGAAGATGACTTGGCACATTAATTATCTTGATGACAGGGTTAACATCTGGGGATGTTACACTATTTTTCGTACATATTCCATCCTTGTATCATGTGTTTGCCTTACATCAAAGTAGTGATTGTCAGCATCATGCATGAATGAGTTCTGAAGAGTGAATTTTATTACTTTTTCCTGTCGGTTTTACTTGACAATGCAAAATCAATAAAGCGGAATGAAATTAGCAAGGCAGTGGATAAAGGTGCTCCTTCCAAACAACTGAAATGGAGGGCCTCTACAGATTCCACTCCGCCACCCCCCAAGAAGATTTGCAAGACAATACATGCATAGACACTCAAAGTAGCTGTGTTGATGATGAGCACGTCTCCCCTAGTCCACCATCACAGGTGCTCCCTCTAACTTGGCACTGTTATATGTGGTTACATGTTATGTATGATGTCTAGCTTGTATTGCTTCTAATTTTGTTGAATTCCATATGCTTACTTTACACATTATACTTGTGAATAAGACACGTGTTCCTGTTTCTAAAACATACAATATCTGTCTATCACACCATGTTCTTACATCAAAGTACTACTATTATGTAACCTGCAACAATCACTTATCATAAGACACGTTTAACTTGGGAGTGTGATATAGGTTACATCTCGCATTCTTTTCTAGCTTCTACTACTTCTAATTTGTTGAAATGGCACTTATGACGAGACAATTTTAACTTGGTAGAGTGATATTCGTTGCATCTTTCATATGGTGTCTAGCTTTCATTGCTTCTAATTTGTTGAAATGCCTTCTGCTTAGTTTACACATCATAGCTATGAATATGCAATGCTGTCATTTTTTCTTACACATTCAATCGTCCTATCATGCGGTCGCCTTACATTAAAGTAGTGCTCGTCAGCATCCTGCATCAATGAGTTCTGAAAAGAAAATTTTTATTCATTTTTCTTGTGGGTTTGACTTGACAAGGCAATAAAATTAAGTAAGAGGAAGGAAAAAATTAAGGCAGGGACTGATGGCGGTCTTCCGGCATCCTAGGTGCTTTCTCTAGCTTGGCATTGTGATATTGTCTTGCATGTTGCATATGGTGTCTAGCTTGTATTGCTTGTAATTTGATTAAATTACTTCTGCTTAGTTTACATAAATAGTTGTGAATATGCCATGTCGTCCTGTTTTTCGTACATATTCCATCCTCGTATCATGGGTTTGCCTTACATGAAGGTAGTAATTGTCAGTATCATGCATGAATGAGTTCTAAAGAGTGGATTTTATTGCTTTTCTTATCGGTTTTACTTGACAATGCAAAATCAATAAAGCAGAAGGAAATTAGCAAGGCAGTGGATAAAGTTGCTCCTTCCAAACAACTGAAACGGAGGGCCTCTACAGATTCTACTCCTCCATCCCCCCAAGAAGATTTGCAACACAACACATGCATAGACACTCAACGTAGATGTGTTGATGATGAGCACGTCTCCCCTAGTCCACCATCACAGGTGCTCCCTCTAACTTGGTAGCACTGTTATATGTGGTTGCATGTTATGTATGATGTCTAGCTTGTGTTTCTTCTAATTTTGTTGAATTCCATCTGCTTACTTTACACCTTATACTTGTGAATAAGACACATTTTCCTGTTTCTAGAACATATGATATCTGTCTATCACACCATGTTCTTACATCAAAGTACTACTGTTGTGTAACCTGCAACAATCATAAGACACATTTAACTTGGGAGTGTGATATAGGTTACATCTTGCATTCTTTTCTAGCTTGTACTACTTCGAATTTGTTGAAATGGCACTTGTGACGTGAAAGTTTTAACTTGGTAGAGTGATATTCGTTGCATCTTTCATATGGTGTCTAGCTTTCATTGCTTCTAATTTGTTGAAATGCCTTCTGCTTAGTTTACACATCATAGCTGTGAATATGCAATGATGTCCTTTTTTCTTACACATTCAATCGTCCTATCATGCGGTCGCCTTACATTAAAGTAGTGCTCGTCAGCATCCTGCATCAATGAGTTCTAAAATGCGAATTTTTATTCATTTTTCTTGTGGGTTTGACTTGACATGGCAATAAAATTAAGAAAGAGGAAGGAAAAAATTAAGGCAGGAATGGATGGTGTTCTTCCGGCGAAACTGGCATCCCAGGTGCTTTCTCTAGCTTGGCAGTGTTATATTGTCTTGCATGTTGCATACGGTGTCTAGCTTGTATTTCTTGTAATTTGATTAAATTAATTCTGCTTAGTTTACAAAAATAGTTGTGAATATGTCATGCCGTCCTGTTTTTCGTACATATTCTATCCTCGTATCATGTGTTTGCCTTATATCAAGGTAGTGATTGTCAGTATCATGCATGAATGAGTTATGAAGAGTGAATTTTATTTCTTTTTCTTGTCGGTTTTACTTGACAATGCAAAATCAATAAAGCAGAAGGAAATGAGCAAGGAAGTGGATAAAGGTGCTCCTTCCAAACAACTGAAATGGAGGGCCTCTACAGATTCTACTCTGCCATCCCCCAAACAAGATTTGGAAGACAACACATGCATAGACACTCAACGTAGCTGTGTTGATGATGAGCACGTCTCCCCTAGTCCACCATCACAGGTGCTCCCTCTAACATGGCACTGTTATATGTGGTTGCATGTTATGTATGATGTCTAGCTTGGATTGCTTCTAATTTTGTTGAATTCCATCTGCTTACTTTACACATTATACTTGTGAATAAGACACGTGTTCCTGTTTCTAGAACATACAATATCTGTCTATCACACCATATTCTTACATCAAAGTACTACTGTTGTGTAACCTGCAACAATCACTTTTCACAAGACACGTTTAACTTGGGAGTCTGATATAGTTTACATCTTGCATTATTTTCTAGCTTGTACTACTAATTTGTTGAAATGGCACTAATGACGAGACAGCTTTAACTTGGTAGAGTGATATTCGTTGCGTCTTCCATATAGTGTCTAGCTTTCATTGCTTCTAATTTGGTGAAATGCCTTCTACTTAGTTTACACATCATAGCTGTGAATATGCAATGTTGTGAATATGCAATGGCACTAATGACGAGAGACCTTTAACTTGGTAGTGTGATGTTGTTTGCATCTTGCATATGATTTATTTCTTGTACTGCTTCACATTTGTTTAAATGCCAGTTATGATGAGACACTGTTAACTTGGTAGAGCGATATTTGTTGCATCTTTCATATGGTGTCTACCTTCCATTGCATTGCTTCTAATTTATTGAAATGGCTTCTGCTTAGTTTACACATCATAGTTCTGATTATCTCATGTCGTCCTGTTTTTCGTACATATTACATCCTCCTATCATGCGGTTGTCTAACATCAAAGTTCAGTTCGACTGTATCACGCATCAATTTGTTCTAAAGAACTAAATTTTTATTCCTTTTTCTTGTCGGCTTGACTTGACATGGCACAGAGAAAGAGGAAGGAACACAGAATGGTAGGGGATGGTGTTAGTACTCAGGACGCACGGAAACGGAGGAGGAAGAATTATGCAGATTCTGCTGGTACTGATGGTGCAATAGAAGGTCAAAGTGCACCAAAAAATTGTACAAACACGGTATCCCCTGCTACACTAGCTGCAAAACAATCCAAACAAAAACTAATAGCTGCCACCAAACAAGCAGCGACAGCCCTAGTTGTTGCAACACCTTCCACAGTACCAACAGCTGCACGAGTTACTCATTTGTCAACTCAGCTAGCGGCAAGTTCCCAAGCTCCCTTGCCACCTGACACTACTTTCGAAGCACTCTTGACACAAGACAAGTTGGCAAGATTAGATGAACCTTGTGAGCTTCAACAGCAAGAAGGTAGTTGCTTGAGTCAAGTTACAGTTGCATGCTTCTTTATATGTAGTCTCACAGTTTGATGTACACTAACACTTCCTATGTTCGTTGTTGGACTAGCACCTAGGCGCAAGAGGAAACAGACATCAGAGATAATGCTCGATAGGTTAACTAAATCTAGAGGAGGAAGAATGGAGATCCGTTTTGAGCCAGGTTTAAAAAGGCCATGTGATGCTACAGAGTCAGCCAAGTTAGTATCAGAGGCAGCGGTTGCCGTTAGGTGTCATGCACGTATCCTCCCAACATGGATTCAGTACAGGAATGACAAAGACGAAACCCAGTTCAACACCTTCCTCGACCATTTATCTGTAGGTATGGTTATGAATGGAAATTAGTAATACCGTCTTGCTCTGTCCCATACTTTCTAGGTTGCTGGTAATGAGACTCCCATAATTTTCAACAGATGAGGTTCAAGTTGGATAGCCAAGATGATGCAACCAGACAAGCATGCACCCATGTTTTCAAGTCTGCTCTGCGATAGTATCGGTATAACTTGAGGAAAACTCACTTTGAAGGCAAGGCTAATAGTGAACTTGCCCAAACATCTCCAGTGGAAAATATATCGGATGAAGACTGGAGAGGCCTCGTTAAACACTGGTTTGATCCAAAGTATCAAGTACGTTATATATATGTGATCAGATCACATGTTGAACTCCTATTTACGCATGTGCCTCACAAATCTATCTTCTTGTAGGTGAATTGTTCAAAGAAAAAGGCCAACCGTACGAAAGTGAAATTCCAACAGACGACAGGATCTCGTAGCTATATTGCACACTGCGAGGCTCTTGTAATTAGCTGTTGTTTCACTCTTTTCGCTGTGCCATATTATCAGATCTATATTGACTTGTTCCAAATGGAGAGGAAAGCCCGCAAGGACCAAAAAGTACATGAACCAAATGTTGTGGAAATCTTCAAGGACTGTCACACCAGCAAGACGAAGGGCATGACTACACCAGTCAAAGCCGCTGTTGTAAGTCCTTAATCCTCATGCATTTTAACTACTACTTACTCTGACTTGTGCATTGAACTGCACGGTTTGCAGCCAATGTCTAATACTCTTTTCAATTTTATACACAATTGTCTTAGCATATCATTGCACCTTACAAGATTTAAAAGAGAGGAGTGATGTTCCTTTGATCTTGATCTGTAATCTAGTTCCGTGCTGGACTTGTCTACACAACGTTACAATTGCCTGTTTGTCTGTTCTTAGTTGTTTTGTGATATGAATGATGTCATACTATGCTTACCGTATTATAAACTTTGTCTCTTTATCCTTAGTTGTCAATACAATGTGAAGAAATAGACAATACATTAGCCATGGTACATGGTCATATGTTTGGAACCTGGTTTTATTGTGTACTTTGCAGTAAAATACAACTAATATTTTACACGGGTTCACCAGAATAAATCCTGTATATAGACCAAAGCTATTTTGTTTGGTTTTGCTGCCTCCTTAATATCTTCTGTTCTGGTACTACTAATGTAAAAACTCAACTTTTCAGCAAGCTATGGAACAAATGGTGGAACCGCCACCTTCTGAAGGTGACGAAGCAACTATAACCGCAATGTCACCTCTTGCTGCAGTGGGTCAGTACCTGTCCACTAACAGTGCCAAAAGCACGTTCCTGTGTAATACTGGGTTGGTTGTTAAGGCAATCTCATCCAAACTGCCTCATGATCAAGATATGCAAGCTCAAAACAATGTTATATCTGCGCTTCAGACACAAGTCCATTCCCTAACAGAGAACCTTTGTGAAACAAGGATAGCCATTGTTCGATGTCGTCAAGATATGCATGGTTTTGAAACCAGACTATCAGACATTTGCTATGTTGTTCAGGAGCCTAGGAGAAATGAAGGCGATGGTTATGGTGCTCCATCGGACAGTACAACATCAAAATGTAACAGTCAGGTCAAATGAACTGAGCTTCTGAACTTCTGGTGGTGCATTTTATCTGTCGGACTGTTAACTTTTATGCCAACCTTCCTTTTGTTTTATGGTTGTAATTTGTTTTGTTGCGATACAAAATTTGTTCTTAACATGCAGCGACCAGCTGAAGAAAACAGCAAGCCATTTTTGTATAGTGTAGGGTGTTCCCTATATTTGCACTGGTGGCGAACTTTGATGCCCAGCGGATGTAATCTGTGCAATCGCCTTAATAGCCTAGCATCAGTTTCTGGCTTATTTATTTCCCTAGTCTTCTTTTTCCTTGGTTTGCTAGTGGCCGCAACAACCATGGGCCATATACGGACCGTGGTAACCTTGAGCCTGCTACGGGCCGTAGGATCCATGGGCCTCCTACGGGTCGTCGGATAAATGGGCCTCCAACGGGCCGTAGAATCAGTGGCCCTCGGGCCGTCGGATAAATGGGCCGACATGGGCCGTAAACGGGCGTAATTGGTATCGGACCAGCATGGTAACGGGCCGTTAACAGGCCGGAAGACAGCAAAGGCTTAATTCTGTCATAGGCATAATGGGTCGTTAATGGGCTAGAATACAGGACGGGCTAGAAACGGCGCAATGGGTTAACGGGCCACAAACGGGCCGATTCTAACCACGGGCCGAATTTGGCCCATTTGGGGAACATGCCAGTAACGGGCTAGAAGTAATCGAGGGCCAGAAAGGAGCCCAAGAATGTATGGGCCGTCAGTAGGCCGAAAGCTAACACGGGCTGGAAACGGCCCATGTGAATCATGGGTCGTTACTGGGCTTAAAGAAATTTACAGTTTATTATGGGCCAGAGTCACCGTGGCCCACTAAAGGGCCCAAAGATATGAAAGGCCTCATATGGGCCGAAAGACGTCGTGGGCCATACATGGGCCGAAAATGAAACGGGCTGGTATTATACTGAACGGCCCACATGACGCTGTTGGGCCGATTTTGGGAACGCCATAACGGGTTGTGGGTTACCGGGTCGTAAAATGGGCTATATGCGAATAGACCGTTAACAAGCTTTTCATGGGCCGGCCTACTAGCTTTTGACCAAGT
The DNA here is from genome assembly GCA_011799875.1 of Thinopyrum elongatum. Classification (NCBI taxonomy): domain Eukaryota; kingdom Viridiplantae; phylum Streptophyta; class Magnoliopsida; order Poales; family Poaceae; genus Thinopyrum; species Thinopyrum elongatum. The sequence continues at coordinate 370,997,163 of CM022300.1, read as the reverse complement.
CAAATGGGCCAGCCTTTGTAAGCTAAATGGGCCAGTGTTGGGCCGTCGCACGTGTCGACATATCATAGGCGCCTATCTGACCCAATGACGAGCTGACACATGTTTCCTCTAGCCAATGAGAATTTTACACATGGAAAATCGCCATTGGTCGTTGCTGTTAACGGATTATCGGATCCAAAACCGGATCCGATAGCTTAACGGCGACCCGTTACAATGGATGCCACATGTCGATTACCCTTGACGAAAGCACTTCCATGACGCGTCATTTATCGTCATGGAGGTGAACACTTCCATGATGATAATTTTGGTATTGTCATGGTACACTTCTACGACAGCACAGGTATGACTATCTTGATTCTGTCATAAAATCGTCATGGATGTACATGCATGACAGAAAATGTGACCTACTATGACAAACACGTATCATCACGGAAGTGTATTTTTTGTAGTGATTCTCGAACCCGTAGGGTCCGCACGCTTAACGTTCGTTGACGGTATAGTATTATATGAGTTATGTGAGTTGATAACCGAATGTTGTTCGGAGTCCCGGATGAGATCACGGACATGACGACGAGCTCCGGAATGGTCTGTAGGTAAAGATTGATATATAGGACGATGCTATTTGGTCACCGGAAAGGTTTCAGAATGTATCGGGTAGTCATCGAATCATCGGAGGGGGTTCCGGGAGGTTATTGGGCCCTATGGGCCAAAAGAGGGGAGCACACCAGCCCACAAGGGGCTGGCACGCCCCACCTCTAGGCAGCCGGCCCTATGGAAGTAAAGGGGGAGGGCTAGCCCCTCCTGCCTTCCCTCCACCTAAGAGAAAGGAAAGGAGGGGGCGCCACCCCCTCCTGCCTTCCCCCCGCGCGCCCAAGAAGGAAGGGGGCGGCTAGGGCAGGGGCCAAGGGTGGCCGCTGGCCCCCTTTGGGTTGCCCTAGGCTGCCTCCCCTCCACCTATATATATGTGTCGAGGGAGAGGGGCAAGACACACTACGATTCCCTAGCCGTGTGTGGCGCCCCTCTCCCTCTAGTTCATCCTCGGTCATATTTTCGTAGTACTCGGCGAAGCCCTGTGGAGATAGTTGCATCACCATCGTCACCACGCCGTCGTGCTGCCGGAACTCATCCACTACTTCGCCCGTCTTGCTGGATCAAGAAGGCGAGGACGACATCGAGCTGAACGTGTGTTGAACGCGGAGGTGCCGTGCGTTCGGTACTTGATCGGTTGGATCGTGAAGGTGTACGACTACATCAACCGCGTTGATAAACACTTCCACTAAACGGTCTACGAGGGTACGTAGACATACTCTCCCCTCTCGTAGCTATGCATCTCCATGGATAGATCTTGCGTGTGCGTAGAATTTTTTTTATTTTCCATGCGACGTTCCCCAACAGTGGTATCATGAGCCAGGTCTATGTGTAGATGATATGCACGAGTAGAACACAAAGAAGTTGTGGGTGGTGATGGTCATACTGCTTACCACCAATGTCTTATTTTGATTCGGTGGTATTGTGGGATGAAGCGGCCCGGACCAACCTTACATGTCCACGCACATGAGACCGGTTCCACCGACTGACATGCAACTTGTTTTGCATAAAGGTGGCTGGCGGGTGTCTGTTTCTCCTACTTTAGTTGAATCAAATTTGGCTACGGCCAGTCCTTGAAGAAGGTAAAAACAGCAAACTTGATAATCACCGTTGTGGTTTTGCGTAGTTAAGAACGGTTCTTGCTAGTTGCCCGTAGCAGCCACGTAAAACTAGCAACAACAAAGTAGAGGACGTCTAACTTGTTTTTGCAGGGTATGTTGTGATGTGATATGGTCAAGATGTGATATGATATACGTTGTTGTATGAGTTGATCATGTTTTGTAATATCGACAACCGGCAGGAGCCTTAGGGTTGTCTCTTAATTATTGTATGAAATGCAAGCGCCATGTAATTGCTTTACTTTATCGCTATGTGTTAGCAATAGTTGTAGAAGCAATAGTTGGCGAGACGACCTCGACGCAATGATGGAGATCAAAGAGTCGAGCCGGTGATGATGGAGATCATGACGATGCTTTGGAGATAGAGATCAAAAGCACAAGATGATGATGGCCATATCATGTCACATATTTTGATTCCATGTGATGTTTATCCTTTATGCATCTTATTTTGCTTATAAGGACAGTAGCATTATAAGATGATCCCTTCACTAAATTTCAAGATAAAAGTGTTCTCCCCAAGTATGCACCATTGCTAAAGTTCATCGTTTCGAAGCACCTCGTGATGATCAGGTGTGATAGACTCTATGTTCACATAAAATGGGTGTAAGACAGTTTGCACAAGCAGAATACTTGGATTAAACTTGACGAGCCTAGCATGTACAGACATGGTCTCGGAACACTGGGGACCGAAAGGCCGAACGTGAGTCATATAGTAGATATGATCAACATAGAGATGTTCACCATTGATGACTACCCCATCTCATGTGATGATCGAACATGGGTTAGTTGATTTGGATCTTGTATCACCTAGATAACTTGAGGGATGTTAATTTAAGTGGGAGTTCATTAGTAATTTGATTAATTGAGCTTAATTTATCATGAACTTTGTCTTAATAGTTTTTGCATATCTATGTTGTAGATCAATGGCACGTGCTACCGTTCCCCTGAATTTTAATGCGTTCCTAGAGAAAGCTAAGTTGAAAGATGATGGTAGCAACTACACGGACTGGGTCCATAACTTGAGGATTATCCTCATCGTTGCACAGAAGAATTATGTCCTTGATGCACCGCTAGGTGACAGACCTGCTACAGGAGCTACTGCAGATGTTATGAACGTCTGGCAGACTCGATCTGATGACTACTCGATAGTTCAGTGTGCCATGCTTTACGGCTTAGAACCGGGACTTCAAAGACGTTTTGAACGCCACAGAGCATATGAGATGTTCCAAGACCTGAAGTTGATATTTCAAGCTAATGCCCATGTTGAGAGATATGAAGTCTCCAACAAGTTCTCTAGCTGCAAGATGGAGGAGAATAGTTCTGTCAGTGAACACATACTCAAAATGTCTGGGTATCATAACCACTTGACTCAGCTGGGAATTGATCTTCCAGTTGAGAGTGTTATTGACAGAGTTCTTCAATCACTGCCACCAAGCTACAAAGGCTTCGTGATGAACTATAATATGCAAGGGATAACAAAAATGATTCCTGAGCTCTTCGTAATGCTTAAGGCCGCGGAGGTAGAAATCAAGAAGGAGCATCAAGTGTTGATGGTTAACAAGACCACTAGTTTCAAGAAAAAGGGTAAGGGAAAGAAAGGGAACTTCAAAAAGAATGGCAAGCAAGTTACCGCTCCCGTGAAGAAGCCCAAAGCTGGACCCAAGCCTAAAGCTGAGTGCTTCTACTGCAATGGGAATGGTCTCTGGAAGCGGAACTGCCCCAAATACTTGGCGAATAAGAAGGATGGCAAAGTGAACAAAGGTATATTTGATATACATGTTATTGATGTGTTCCTTACTAATGCTCGTAGTAGCACCTAGGTATTTGATACTGGTTCGGTTGCTCATATTTCTAACTTGAAACAGGCGTTGCGGAATCAACGAAGATTGGCTAAGGACGAGGTGACGATGCGCGTCAGGAATGGTTCCAAGGTCGATGTGATCGCCGTCGGCATGCTACCTCTACATCTACTTTCGGGATTAGTTTTAGACCTCAATAATTATTATTTGGTGCTAGCGTTGAGCATGAACATTATATCTGGATCTTGTTTATTGCGAGACGGTTATTCATTTAAGTCAGAGAATAATGGTTGTTCTATTTATATGAGTAATATCTTTTATGGTCATGCACCTTTGATGAATGGTCTATTATTGTTGAATCTCAATCGTAGTGATACACATATTCATAATATTGATGCCAAAATATGCAAAGTTGATAATGATAGTGCAACATACTTGTGGCACTGCCGTTTAGGTCATATTGGTGTAAAGCACATGAAGAAACTCCATGCGGATGGACTTTTGGAATCACTTGATTATGAATCATTTGATACTTGCGAACCATGCCTCATGGGTAAGATGACTAAAACTCCATTCTCCGGAATAATGGAGCGAGCTAATGACTTATTGGAAATAATACATACCGATGTATGCGGTCTGATGAGTGTTGAGGCACGTGGCGGGTATCGTTATTTTCTGACCTTCACAGATGATTTGAGTAGGTATGGTTATATCTACTTGATGAAACACAAGTCTGGAACATTTGAAAAGTTCAAGGAATTTCAAAGTGAAGTGGAGAATCATCATAACAAGAAAATAAAGTTTCTACGATCTGATCATGGAGGCAAATATTTGAGTTACGAGTTCGGCCTTCATTTAAAACAATGTGGAATTGTTTCACAACTCACGCCACCTGGAACACCACAGCGTAATGGTGTGTCCGAACATCGTAATTGTACTTTACTAGATATGGTGCGTTCTATGATGTCTCTTACCGATTTGCCTTTATTATTTTGGGATTATGCATTAGAGGCAGCCGCATTCATGTTAAATAGGGCACCATCTAAATCTATTGAGACGACACCGTATGAACTATGGTTTGGAAATAAACCTAAGTTGTCGTTTCTTAAAGTTTGGGGATGCGACGCTTATGTCAAAAGGCTTCAGCCTGATAAGCTAGAACCCAAATCGGAGAAGTGCGTCTTCATAGGATACCCTAAGGAAACTATTGGGTACACCTTCTACCACAGATCCGAAGGCAAGATCTTTGTTGCCAAGAATGGGTCCTTTCTAGAGAAGGAGTTTCTCTCGAAAGAAGTGAGTGGGAGGAAAGTAGAACTTGATGAGGTAATTGTACCTTCTCTCGAATTGGAAAGTAGCACATCAGAGAAAACCATTCCCGTGATGCCTACACCAACTAGAGAGGAAGCTAATGATGATGATCATGGAACTTCAGATCAAGTTACTACTGAACCTTGTAGGTCAACCAGAACACGTTCCGCACCAGAGTGGTATGGTAATCCTGTCCTGGAAGTCATGTTGTTAGACAACGGCGAACCTACGAACTATGAAGAAGCTACGATGAGCCCAGATTCTGACAAATGGCTTGAGGCCATGAAATCTGAGATATGATACATGTATGAGAACAACGTATGGACTTTGGTGGACTTGCCCGATGATCGGCAAGCCACTGAAAATAAATGGATCTTCAAGAGGAAGACAGACGCTGATGGTAATATCTGTTGGGGAACGTAGTAATTTCAAAAATTTCCTACGCACACACAGGATCATGGTGATGCATAGCAACGAGAGGGGAGAGTGTGTCCACGTACCCTCGTAGACCGAAAGCGGAAGCGTTAGCACAACGCGGTTGATGTAGTCGTACGTCTTCATGATCCGACCGATCCAAGTACCGAACGCACGGCACCTCCGAGTTCAGCACACGTTCAACTCGATGACGTCCCGCGAGCTCCGATCCAGCAAAGCTTCACAGGAGAGTTTCGTCAGCACGACGGCGTGGTGACGGTGATGATGATGCTACCGACGCAGGGCTTCGCCTAAGCACCGCTACGATATGATCGAGGTGGATTATGGTGGAGGGGGCATCGCACATGGCTAAGAGATCAATGATCAATTGTTGCGTCTATGGGGTGCCCCCTGGCCACGTATATAAAGGATGGAGGGGAGGAGGCCGGCCCCCTATGGGTGGCGCACCAAGTAGGGGACTCCTACTAGGAATCCTACTCCTAGTAGGAGTCCACCAAGAGGGGAAGGAAGAGGGGAAGAGGGAGAAGGAAAGAGGGGTGTTGCGCCCCCCCAATCCCTTGTCCAATTCGGACTAGCAAGGGGAGGGGCGCAGCAGCCCCTGCGGCCTGCTCCTCTCTTTCCCGTATGGCCCAATAAGGCCCATAACTTCCCCCGGTGAATTCCCATAATTCCCCGGTACTCCGAAAAATACCCGAATCACTCGGAACCTTTCCGACGTCCGAATATAGCCTTCCAATATATCGATCTTTACCTCTCGGACATTCCGAGACTCCTCGTCATGTCCATGATCTCATCCGGGACTCCGAACAACTTCGGTACATCAAAACACAAAAACTCATAATACCGATCGTCACCGAACTTTAAGCGTGCGGACCCTACGGGTTCGAGAACTATGTAGACATGACCGAGACACGTCTCCGGTCAATAACCAATAGCGGAACCTGGATGCTCATATTGGCTCCCACATATTCTACGAAGATCTTTATCGGTCAAACCGCATAACAACATACATTGTTCCCTTTGTCATCGGTATGTTACTTGCCCGAGATTCGATCGTCGGTATCTCAATACCTAGTTCAATCTCGTTACCGGCAAGTCTCTTTACTCGTTCCGTAATACATCATCCTGCAACTAACTCATTAGTTACAATGCTTGCAAGGCTTATAGTGATGTGCATTACCGAGTGGGCCCAGACATACCTCTCCGACAATCGGAGTGACAAATCCTAATCTTGAAATACGCCAACTCAACAAGTACCTTTGGAGACACCTGTAGAGCATCTTTATAATCACCCAGTTACGTTGTGACATTTGGTAGCACACAAAGTGTTCCTCCGGTAAACGGGAGTTGCATAATCTCATAGTCATAGGAACATGTATAAGTCATGAAGAAAGCAATAGCAACATACTAAACGATCAAGTGCTAAGCTAACGGAATGGGTCAAGTCAATCACATCATTCTCCTAATGATGTGATCCCGTTAATCAAATGACAACTCATGTCTGTGGTTAGGAAACATAACCATCTTTGATTAACGAGCTAGTCTAGTAGAGGCTTACTAGTGACACTCTGTTTGTCTATGTATTCACACATGTATCATGTTTTCGGTTAATACAATTCTAGCATGAATAATAAACATTTATCATGATATAAGGAAATAAAATAATAACTTTATTATTGCCTCTAGGGCATATTTCCTTCAGTCTCCCACTTGCACTAGAGTCAATAATCTAGTTCACATCGCCATGTGATTTAACACCAATAGTTCACATCACCATGTGATTAACACCCATAGTTTACATCGCTATGTGACCAACACTCAAAGGGTTTACTAGAGTCAATAATCTAGTTCACATCGCCATGTGATTAACACCCAAAGAGTACTAAGGTGTGATCAAGTTTTGCTTGTGAGAGAAGTTTAGTCAACGGGTCTGCCACATTCAGATCCGTATGTATTTTGCAAATTTCTATGTCTACAATGCTCTGCACGGAGCTACTCTAGCTAATTGCTCCCACTTTCAATATGTATCCAGATTGAGACTCTGAGTCATCTGGATCGGTGTAAAATCTTGCATCGATGTAACCTTTTACGACGAACTCTTTTATCACCTCCATAACCGAGAAATATTTCCTTAGTCCTTTTAGGTAACTAAGGATAACTTTGACCGCTATCCAGTGATCTATCCCTGGATCACTATCGTACCTCCTTGCTAAACTCATAGCAAGGCACACAACTGGTCTGGTACATAGCATGGCATACTTTATAGAACCTATGACTGAGGCATAGGGAATGACTTTCATTCTCTTTCTATCTTCTGCCGTGGTCGGTTTTTGAGTCTTACTCAATTTTACACCTTGTAACACAGGCAAGAACTCCTTCTTTGACTGATCCATTTTGAACTTCTTCAAAATCTTGTCAAGGTATGTGCTTTGTGACATTCCTATTAAGCGTCTCGATCTATCCCTATAGATCTTGATGCTCAATACTTAAGCAGCTTCACCGAGGTCCTTTTTTATTGAAAAATTCTTATTCAAGTATCCCTTTATGCTATCCAGAAATTCTATATCATTTCCAATCAACAATATGTCATCCACATATAATATCAGAAATGCTACAGAGCTCCCACTCACTTTCTTGTAAATACAGGCTTCACCGTAAGTCTGAATAAAACCATATGCTTTGATCACTTCATCAAAGCGTATATTCCAACTCCAAGATGCTTGCACCAGTCCATAGATGGATCGCTGGAGCTTGCACATTTTGTCAGCACCTTTAGGATTGACAAAACCTTCTGGTTGCATCATATACAACTTCTTCTTTAAAAATTCCATTAAGGAATGTAGTTTTTGACATCCATTTGCCAGGTTTCATAAAATGTGGCAATTGCTAACATGATTCGGACGGACTTAAGCATCGCTACGGGTGAGAAGGTCTCATCATAGTCAACTCCTTGAAATTGTCGAAAACCTTTTGCAACAAGTCGAGCTTTGTAGATAGTAACATTACCGTCGGCGTCAGTCTTCTTCTTGAAGATCCATTTATTTTCTATGGCTTGCCGATCATCGGGCAAATCAACCAAAGTCCACACTTTGTTCTCATACATGGATCCCATCTCAGATTTCATGGCCTCAAGCCATTTTGCGGAATCTGGGCTCATCATCGCTTCCTCATAGTTCGTAGGTTCGTCATGGTCTAGTAACATGACTTCCAGAATAGGATTACCGTTCCACTCTGGTGCGGAACATACTCTGGTTGACCTACGAGGTTCTGTAGTAACTTGATCTGAAGCTTCATGATCATCATCATTAGCTTCCTCACTAATTGGTGTAGGCATCACTGGAACTGATTTCTGTGATGAACTACTTTCCAATTCAAGATAAGGTACCACTACCTCATCAAGTTCTACTTTCCTCCCACTCACTTCTTTCGAGAGAAACTCCTTCTCTAGAAAGGATCCATTCTTAGCAACGAATATCTTGCCTTCGGATCTGTGATAGAAGGTGTACCCAACAGTCTCCTTTGGGTATCCTATGAAGACATTTTTCTCCGATTTGGGTTCGAGCTTATCAGGTTGAAGCTTTTTCACATAAGCATCGCAGCCCCAAACTTTAAGAAACGACAGCTTAGGTTTCCTGCTAAACCACAGTTCATATAGTGTCGTCTCAACGGATTTAGACGGTGCCCTATTTAACGTGAATGCAGCTGTCTCTAATGCAAAACCCCAAAACGATAGTGGTAAATTGGTAAGAGACATCATAGATTGCACTATATCCAATAAAGTATGGTTATGACGTTCGGACACACCATTATGCTGTGGTGTTCCCGGTGGCATGAGTTTGTGAAACTATTCCACATTGTTTTAATTGAAGACCAAACTCGTAACTCAAATATTTGCCTCTGCGATCAGATCGTAGAAACTTTATTTTTCTTGTTACGATGATTTTCCACTTCACTCTGAAATTCTTTGAACTTTTCAAACGTTTCAGACTTGTGTCTCATTAAGTAGATATACCCATATCTGCTCAAATCATCTGTGAAGAAAATAACGATACGCGCCGCGAGCCTCAATACTCATCGGACCGCATACATCGGTATGTATTATTTCCAATAAGTCCGTAGCTCGCACCATTGTTCCGGAGAACGGAGTTTTAGTCATCTTGCCCATGAGGCATGGTTTGCAAGCATCAAATGATTCATAATCAAGTGATTCCAAAAAGTCCATCAGTATGGAGTTTCTTCATGCGCTTTACACCAATATGACCTAAACGGCAGTGCCACAAATAAGTTGCACTATCATTACTAACTTTGCATCTTTTGGCTTCAATATTATGAATATGTGTATCACTACGATCGAGATTCAATAAACCATTTACATTGGGTGTATGACCATAGAAGGTTTTTATTCATGTAAACAGAACAACAATTATTCTCTGACTTAAATGAATAACCGTATTGCAATAAACATGATCCAATCATATTCATGCTCAACGCAAACACCAAATAACTTTTATTTTGCAATAAACATGATCCAATCATATTCATGCTCAACGCAAACACCAAATAACATTTATTTAGGTTCAACACTAATCCCGAAAATAGAGGGAGTGTGCGATGGTGATCTTATCAACCTTGGAATCACTTCCAACACCCATCGTCACCTCGTCATTAACTAGTCTCTGTTCATTTTGCAACTCCTGTTTCGAGTTACTAATGTTAGCAACTGAACCAGTATCAAATAACCAGGGGCTACTATGAACACTAGTAAAATACACATCAATAACATGTATATCAAATATACTTTTGTTCACTTTGCCATCCTTCTTATCCGCCAAATACTTGGGGCAGTTCTGCTTCCAGTGACCAGTCCTTTTGCAGTAGAAGCACTTAGTTTCAGGCTTAGGTCCAGACTTGGGCTTCTTCCCGGGAGTAGCAACTTGCTTGCTATTCTTCTTGAAGTTCCCCTTCTTCCCTTTGCCCTTTTCTTGAAACTAGTGGTCTTGTTAACCATCAACACTTTGATGCTCTTTCTTGATTTCTACCTTCGTTGATTTCAGCATCACGAAGAGCTCAGGAATCGTTTTTGTCATCCCTTGCATATTATAGTTCATCACGAAGTTCCAGTAACTTGGTGATAGTGACTAGAGAATTCTGTCAATTACTATCTTATCCGGAAGATTAACTCCCACTTGATTCAAGCAACTGTAGTACTCAGACATTCTGAGCACATGCTCACTGGTTGAGCTATTCCCCTCCATCTTGTAGGCGAAGCACTTGTCAGAGGTCTCATACCTCTCGACACGGGCATGAGTCTGATATACCGATTTCAGCTCTTGGAACATCTCATATGCTCCATGTCATTCAAAACATTTTTGAAGTCCCGATTCTAAGCCGTAAAGCATGGTGCACTAAACTATCAAGTAGTCATCATACCGAGCTTGTCAAACGTTCATAACGTCTGCATCTACTCCTGCAATAGTTCTGTCACCTAGCGGTGCATCAAGGACATAATCCTTCTGTGCAGCAATGAGGATAAACCTCAGATCACGGAACCAGTCCGCATCATTGCTACTATCATCTTTCAACTTAGTTTTCTCTAAGAACATATCAAAAATAAAACAGGGGAGCTATACGCGAGCTATTGATCTACAACATAATTTGCAAATACTACCAGGACTAAGTTCATGATAAATTAAAGTTCAATTAATCATATTACTCAAGAACTCCCACTTAGATAGACATCTCTCTAATCATCTAAGTGATCACGTGATCCAAATCAACTAAACCATAACCGATCATCACGTGAAATGGAGTAGTTTTCAATGGTGAACATCACTATGTTGATCATATCTACTATATGATTCACGCTCGACCTTTCGGTCTCAGTGTTCTGAGGCCATATCTGCATATGCTAGGCTCGTCAAGTTTAACCCGAGTATTCTGCGTGTGCAAAACTGGCTTGCACCCATTGTAGATGAACGTTGAGCTTATCACACCCGATCATCACGTGGTGTCTCGGCACGACGAACTTTGGCAACGGTGCATACTCAGGGAGAACACTTTTACCTTGAAATTTAGTGAGAGATCATCTTATAATGCTACCGTCAAACAAAGCAAAATAAGACGCATAAAGGATAAACATCACATGCAATCAATATAAGTGATATGATATGGCCATCATCATCTTGTGCTTGTGATCTCCATCTCTGAAGCACCGTCATGATCACCATCGTCACTGGCGCGACACCTTGATCTCCATCATAGCATCGTTGTCATCTCGCCAACTATTGCTTCTACGACTATCGCTACCGCTTAGTGATAAAGTAAAGCAATTACAGGGCGATTGCATTGCATACAATAAAGCGACAACCATATGGCTCCTGCCAGTTGCCGATAACTCAGTTACAAAACATGATCATCTCATACAATAAAATATAGCATCATGTCTTGACCATATCACATCACAACATGCCCTGCAAAAACAAGTTAGACGTCCTCTACTTTGTTGTTGCAAGTTTTACGTGGCTGCTATGGGCTGAGCAAGAACCGTTCTTACCTACGCATCAAAACCACAATGATAGTTCGTCAAGTTAGTGTTGTTTTAACCTTCACAAGGACCGGGCGTAGCCACACTCGGTTCAACTAAAGTTGGAGAAACTGACACCCGCTAGTCACCTGTGTGCAAAGCACGGCGGTAAAACCAGTCTCGCGTAAGCGTACGCGTAATGTCGGTCCGGGCCGCTTCATCCAACAATACCGCCGAACCAAAGTGTGACATGCTGGTAAGCAGTATGACTTGTATCGCCCACAACTCACTTGTGTTCTACTCGTGCATATAACATCTACGCATAAAACCTGGCTCGGATGCCACTGTTGGGGAACGTAGTAATTTTAAAAATTTCCTACGCACACACAGGATCATGGTGATGCATAGCAACGAGAGGGGAGAGTGTGTCCACGTACCCTCGTAGACCGAAAGCGGAAGCGTTAGCACAATGCGGTTGATGTAGTCGTACGTCTTCACGATCCGACCGATCCAAGTACCGAACGCACGGCACCTCCGAGTTCAGCACACGTTCAACTCGATGACGTCTCGCGAGCTCCGATCCAGCAAAGCTTCACAGGAGAGTTTCGTCAGCACGACGGCGTGGTGACGGTGATGATGATGCTACCGACGCAGGGCTTCGCCTAAGCACCGCTACGATATGATCGAGGTGGATTATGGTGGAGGGGGGCACCGCACACGGCTAAAAGATCAATGATCAATTGTTGTGTCTATGGGGTGCCCCCTGGCCACGTATATAAAGGATGGAGGGGAGGAGGCTGGCCCCCTATGGGTGGTGCACCAAGTAGGGGACTCCTACTAGGAATCCTACTCCTAGTAGGAGTCCACCAAGAGGGGAAGGAAGAGGGGAAGAGGGAGAAGGAAAGAGGGGTGTTGCGCCCCCCCCAATCCCTTGTCCAATTCGGACCAGCAAGGGGAGGGGCACAGCAGCCCCTGCGGCCTGCTCCTCTCTTTCCCGTATGGCCCAATAAGGCCCATAACTTCCCCCGGTGAATTCCCGTAATTCCCCGATACTCCGAAAAATACCCGAATCACTCGGAACATTTCCAACGTCCGAATATAGCCTTCCAATATATCGATCTTTACCTCTCGGACATTCCGAGACTCCTCGTCATGTCCATGATCTCATCCGGGACTCCGAACAACTTCGGTACATCAAAACACAAAAACTCATAATACCGATCGTCACCGAACTTTAAGCGTGCGGACCCTACAGGTTCGAGAACTATGTAGACATGACCGAGACACGTCTCCGGTCAATAACCAATAGCGGAACCTGGATGCTTATATTGGCTCCCACATATTCTACGAAGATCTTTATCGGTCAAACCGCATAACAACATACATTGTTCCCTTTGTCATCGGTATGTTACTTGCCCGAGATTCGATCGTCGGTATCTCAATACCTAGTTCAATCTCGTTACCGGCAAGTCTCTTTACTCGTTCCGTAATACATCATCCCGCAACTAACTCATTAGTTACAATGCTTGCAAGGCTTATAGTGATGTGCATTACCGAGTGGGCCCAGAGATACCTCTCCGACAATCGGAGTGACAAATCCTAATCTTGAAATACGCCAACTCAACAAGTACCTTCGGAGACACCTGTAGAGCACCTTTATAATCACCCAGTTACGTTGTGATGTTTGGTAGCACACAAAGTGTTCCTCCGGTAAACGGGAGTTGCATAATCTCATAGTCATAGGAACATGTATAAGTCATGAAGAAAGCAATAGCAACATACTAAACGATCAAGTGCTAAGCTAACGGAATGGGTCAAGTCAATCACATCATTCTCCTAATGATGTGATCCCGTTAATCAAATGACAACTCATGTCTATGGTTAGGAAACATAACCATCTTTGATTAACGAGCTAGTCTAGTAGAGGCTTACTACTGACACTCTGTTTGTCTATGTATTCACACATGTATCATGTTTTCGGTTAATACAATTCTAGCATGAATAATAAATATTTATCATGATATAAGGAAATAAAATAATAACTTTATTATTGCCTCTAGGGCATATTTCCTTCAATATCACAGTCTACGAAGCTCGACTTGTCGCAAAAGGTTTTCGACAAGTTCAAGGGGTTGACTACGATGAGACTTTCTCACCCGTAGCGATGCTTAAGTCTGTCTGAATCATGTTAGCAATTGCTGCATTTTATGATTATGAAATCTGGCAAATGGATGTCAAAACCGCATTCCTTAATGGGCTTCTTAAAGAAGAGCTGTATATGATGCAACCAGAAGGTTTCGTCGATCCTAAAGGTTCTAACAAAGTGTGCAAGCTCCAGCGATCCATCTATGGACTGGTGCAAGCATCTCGGAGTTGGAATATATGCTTTGATGATGTGATCAAAGCATATGGTTTTATATAGACTTATGGTGAAGCCTGTATTTACAAGAAAGTGAGTGGGAGCTCTGTAGCATTTCTGATATTATATGTGGATGGCGTATTGCTGATTGGAAATGATATAGAATTTCTGGATAGCATAAAAGGATACTTGAATAAGAATTTTTCAATGAAAGACCTCGGTGAAGCTGCTTATATATTGGGCATCAAGATCTATAGGGATAGATCAAGACACTTAATAGGACTTTCACAAAGCACATACCTTGTCCAAGTTCTGAAGAAGTTCAAAATGGACTAGTCAAAGAAAGGGTTCTTGCCTGTGTTGCAAGGTGTGAAATTGAGTCAAACTCAAAGCCCGACCACGACAGAAGATAGAGAGAGAATGAAAGTCATTCCCTATGCCTCAGCCATAGGTTCTATAATGTATGCCATGCTGTGTACCTGACCTGATGTGTGCCTTGCCATAAGTTTGGCAGGGAGGTACCAAAGTAATCCAGGGGTGGATCACTGGACAGCGGTGAAGAACATCCTGAAGTACCTGAAAAGGACCAAGGATATGTTTCTCGTTTATGGTGGTGACGAAGAGCTCATCGTAAAAGGTTACGTCGATGCTAGCTTCGACACAGATCCGGATGACTCTAAGTCACAAACCAGATACGTATTTATATTGAATGGTGGAGCTGTCAGTTGGTGCAGTTCCAAGCAGAGCGTCGTGGCGGGATCTACGTGTGAAGCGGAGTACAGAGCTGCTTCGGAAGCAGTGCATGAAGGAGTTCATATCCGATCTGGGTGTAATACCCAGTGCATCGGGTCCAATGACAATCTTTTGTGACAACACTGGAGCAATTTCCTTAGCGAAGGAATCCAGGTTTCACAAGAGAACCAAACACATCAAGAGACGCTTCAAATCCATTCATGAAAAGGTCAAGGATGGAGACATAGAAATTTGCAAAATACATACGGATCTGAATGTGGCAGACCCATTGACTAAACCTCTTCCGCGGGCAAAACATGATCAGCACCAAGACTCGAGTAACCTTCATGAGATTTAGGAGCAAATTTTGACCGACGATGCTTATCAAGAATGTAACATTTTGAGCCAAATACTCAAAAGTATCCAACTTGGGGTTTGTTACCGGTGAGAAGCTCGTATGTCGTCTTGCCGAGAAGCTTGTGAAGGTATCGTCGATTCGTAGCATGACAAGCTGTCTCAACTGCTTCCGCCAAAAAATGTCTTGGCGTCTTGTATTCATCAAGCATCGTTCTTGCCATCTCTATAAGTGTCCGGTTCTTCCTCTCAATAACTCCATTTTGTTGAGGTGTGTATGTAGCCGAGAACTCATGTGAAATCCCATCTTCGCCAAGAAAGGTATCCACATTGGCGTTCTTGAACTCCGTTCCATTGTTGCTTTGAACCTTCTTGATCTTCACTTCAACTTGGTTTTGGGCCTTCCTAGCGAAGTTTTTGAAGATCTTTTGGACCTGCGATTTATCATCAAGAAAGAACACCCACGTAAATCTTGAAAAGTCGTCAACAATGACCAAACCGAATGAGTTACCACCGAGACTCTTCTAGGCATTGGGACCAAAAAGATCCATATGGAGTAGCTTGAGTGGTCTTCTCGTGGTCATGATGTTCTTCACGGGATGACTTCCTCCAACCTGTTTTCCTGCTTGACAAGCACTACAAAGTCTATCCTTGTCAAATATGACACCTTTAACACCAAGGATATGATCACCTTTAATAAGCTTATCAAGATTTCGCATGCCCACATGTCCTAACCTTCTATGCCATAACCAACCTTTAGAAGATTTAGCAATTAAGCAAGTATGAGGTTGAGCTCTCTTAGTGAAATCAACAATGTATAGATCACCTCTACGAATACCGGTAAAGACAATATTATGATTATCTCTACGAAACACTTGGCAATCTACTTTAGTAAATAGAACATTAAAACCGAAGTCGGCTAGTCTAGATACGGAAAGGAGATTGTAACCAAGAGATTCAATGAGCATAACATTTTGGATAGAGCTATGATTGGAAATGGCCACCTTACCAAGGCCAACTACCTTACCCTTGGAGTTATCTCCAAAAGTGACATACTTGCGAGGACCGTTGTTCTTATCAAGCTCACGGAACATGTCCTTATCTCCGGTCATATGATCAGTACATCCATTATCGAGAATCCATTCTTTCCCTCCGGCCATGTAACCATGAAGGTTAGCCATAAGACCAAAATGTCTCATCGACTCCTCAAGGTCAAAGTCACTATCATCATCCTCATCATAATATCCATGCTCAATGTCATCATGTGGTTGATCATCACCTAGAGCAAGTGATTCATTAGATTTATGACCATGACAATGTGCATGTTTATGAATTCTAATAGTTTCTGAGATGATGCTACTAATGACTCCAACATTTCCTTTGGCACGCATAAGGTCACGGAGCTCAAATAGACATTCATCAAACTTAGGATCACTAGGCTTCATTTTATGAAAAGCAATAGACTTTTGAAGAATCTCATCTGGATTTTTCAAGGAATAGTTTGGAAAGCGCTCCTCAAGATATTTCCATATAGTATAAGCACATTCAAAGGTAGGCAAGGATACAAGCAAATTTCTAGGCAATCCTCTAATGATAAGATCAGTAGTTCTAAGATTGCGAGTTATGTCAAGATACTCATTGGGGGTAGGATGCAATGGATCAATAGGAGGCACACAAGGGCTAGTAATGTACTTGTTCAAATCATATTCATTGAAAATCTCAAGCATCTCATTCTTCCAAGAACTATAGAACTCTCCGTCAAGCATAGGCACTCTATGTCTAATACTCCTGATCGTAGACTCATCCATCTTCCTCCAATGGTGATTAAACCAAAGCAATGGATACCAAAGCTCTGATACCAATTGAAAGGATCGAGAAGAGGGGTCTAGAGGGGGGTGATTAGACCCTCATGAAAGTAAAAGTGGTAGTTTTTAAGTTCTTCAAGTTAAGGTGGAGTTTTAGCACAAGTTTAAGCATTCACAATACATTTCAAGCAAGCATGACAAGAGTATATGCAGCAGAAAGAGTAAAGCATGCTAATTGCAAGAAACTAAAGGGATGGGATTTGGAGTGTGCAAACACAATGAAGACATAGAGATTTTTGGCATGGTTCCAATAGGTGGTGCTATCGTACGTCCACGTTGATGGAGACTTCAACCCATGAAGGGTAATGGTTGTGCGAGTCCACGGAGGGCTCCACCCACGAAGGGTCCACAAAGAAGCAACCTTGTCTATCCCACCATGGCCATCGCCCACGAAGGACTTGCCTCACTCGGGTAGATCTTCACGAAGTAGGCGATCTCCTTGCCCTTACAAACTTCTTGGTTCAACTCCACAACTTGACGGAGGCTCCCAAGCGACACCTAACCAATCTAGGAGACACCACTCTCCAAAAAGTAATAAATGGTGTGTTGATGATGAACTCCTTGCTCTTGTGCTTCAAATGATAGTCTCCCCAACACTCAACTCTCTCTCATAGATTTGGATATGGTGGAAAGATGATTTGAGTGAAAGCAACTTGGGGAAGGCTAGAAATCAAGATTCTTGAGGTAGGATTCGAATATCTTGATCTCAACACATGAGTAGGTGGTTCTCTCTCAAAAAATGTATGGTGGAAGTGTAGGCATGTTCTGATGGCTCTCTCACATATGGAGATGGGGGTGGAGGGGTATATATAGCCTCCACACAAAATCCAACCGTTACACACATTTGACCAAACTCGGTGAGACCGAATAGATGAACTCGGTCTGACCGATTAGTTCAAAATGTGAACGTTATGAATCTCGATGGGACCGACTGGAATAACTCGGTGGGACCGATGTCCTAGGGCTTAGGGAAAACCTCATCTCGGTGGCGCCAATTGCATCAACTCGGTGAGACCGAAGTGAAGCAATAAGGCAACAGAGAATTGGTCAAGCCATCTCGGTGAGACCGATTACAATTTCGGTGAGACCGAAATAATTGCAACTGATAACAGGGAGTTGGCAAGGCCATCTCGGTGAGACCGAGATCCGTATCGGTGTGACCGAACTGTTAGGGTTTCTGGCTGTGGCTATGTCATATGAACTCGGTGGCGCCGGATAGAAAGAATCGGTGGGGCCGAGATGGAGTTTAGGGTTTTGATATATTTGGAATGAGAAAGTGGTTGAGGGCTTTGGAGCAATATCACTAAGCATTTCGAGCAAGCAAGCCATTAAGCAACACCTCATCCCCTTTCAATAGTATTGGCTTTCCTATGGACTCAATGTGATCTTGGATCACTCAAAATAAAAGGAAGAGTCTTGAGCTTTAGCCAATGCATGTCCTTGACACCTTGAAGGGGTTCCACATCCTCTTGTCCTTTCCACGCCATTGTTGAACTTGTCTGAAATACACTAGATAAAAGCATTAGTCCAACAATAGATATGTTGACATTAATTACCAAAATCATCGAGGGAGCACTTGTGCTTTCAGCGCGGCTAGGGTAGGGGCCAAGGGTGGCCGCCGGCCCCCTTGGGGTTGCCCTAGGCTGCCTCCCTTCCTCCCCTCCACCTATATATATGTGTGGAGGGAGAGGGGCAAGACACACAATGATTCCCTAGCCATGTGCGGCGCCCCTCTCCCTCTAGTTCATCCTCGGTCATATATTTGTAGTGCTCGGCGAAGCCCTGCGGAGATAGTTGCATCACCACCGTCACCACGCCGTCGTGCTGCCGGAACTTGTAACACCCCGATAATCAAGCTACAGTAACCTCACCCTAATGTGCCAGCTCATCATGTTTTACTAAGCCATTTTGCCACTTGATGAAAACCGGGGTCAAATTCAAATTCCAAAGACAAGTTAAATTATTATTTCTTCAAACTATAAAACGAAAATGTTTGAATTTTAGTATAAATTTCCCTGATCAATTATCATGTTGACACCAACATTATTTGACCTACAAATTAGTTCCTAGCAGCAATTGTTATGGATCAACATCACCTTTTTATTCCGGTTACACTCAACACTAAATTCAAAATAATTCAAAGTGGCCTCCAACTATGTGAGCTAATGCAAAATATTACCTAGTAATTATGTGCCAAGTTTCAATGTGAACAAAGTCATTTGGTAATAAAATAAAATGCAAAGCTGAGACTAAAGTTGAAAACGGAAAAGAAAATGCAAAAAAAAGGCCTAAACTAGTACTGCCCAAGTGGGCTCTAGTGTGCACATGGCCCAGCCCACTCCCAGCCTTTCCTCTATCATGTACAGGGGGGAGGCAGGGGCCATGGCGTGGCGGCCATCCCACGGCGCCATGGCCGGATGGCCACCACGTCGCCTCCCTCGGCCTATAAAGTCGCCCACCGAAACCCTAATCCCCATCTCGCTCATAGCCCCCTGGATCCCCCATCGGCCCCTTCCTCTTCTTCTCGAATTTGAGCTCGAACAACTCACGGTCACCGTTGCCTTGCTGTCATCATCGCGGCCACCGACCTCTCCGGCGTGCGGGAGCACGTCCAGGAGGTCCGTCGCGGCTGGCTTCGTCCTTTCCGGCACCAGATCGAGCCAGAGCGCTGCGTCGCCAACGCCGTCTTTGTCTTCTTCGTCCGGCCGCCGCCATCTCGCCATCAATCCGCACCGCTCCGACCACCCTCGGCCTTGCCGTCTGCTCCTCCGGCCTCATGGTGAATTCCCCCTCCATCTCCCCCTATTTTCCCCTTCGATTCGATGCCGTAGGCTGCTCTTCCCGTCGTGCCCGAAGTTTCGTGTCGTAGCCATGCTCAGTCGCGCCCCTGTTCGTGTCTGACCGCGTCTGGCCGCGCGCGCCGCTTCCTAACCGCACCCAGGCGCACGACCGCTGCCTGCCTTGCGCCAGCGCTGCTCACGGCCGCGCCTTCGCGTGCGCGTGGCCTCGCCCGAGCCGCCGCTGCTCCTTGCGTCTGCTTGCTGCTGCTGTTTTTGTTTTGCTGTTGCTCCTCTTACCTGCTGCCGCTGCAACTCTGCTGCTCTGCCGCTGCTGCCCGCAGCCCGTCCGCTGCTGCTCTGTTGCCGCTGCTGCTCTTTGCTACTGCCTGCTGATGCTGCTGCAGGCCGTGGCCCCTGTGGACTCCAGTGCATGCATGCCCAATGCAAGTGGCCGGCTTGGCCATGGCCGCTGGGGCTAGCCCCTGCTTTGTTTAGACTAGATGATATTAGTGGTTAGATTAGTCTATGTACAGATTAGTCTATGTACAGATGACATGTGGCCCCTTTTAATTAGGTTTATTTTATTTATTTGTTTACATAAAGAGTCTATGACATGTGGGCCACACTTGTCCTTTTGACTAGTCAAATTGACTTGGTCAATTCGTATTAAACTAAATACAAAAATCCAGAAAATCATTTAAAATTTTGAAAAAATCATATAAAATAATCCGTAACTCGGATGAAAATACTTTGTACATGAAAGTTGTTCAGAACGACGAGACGAATTTGAATAAGCAGTCTGTTCGTCTGCCACACGTCCCTAACATAGCGAACATGCAACAATCCATCTTCGTTTCATCTGTCCGAAATGCCAAACACCGGGAATATTTTCCCGGTTGTTTCTCCCCTTCGTCAATATCACCTATCCCTGCGTTAGATCACCCCTGTCACCGCGTATTGCCTTGTTATATTTTGTGGTGCTTTGTTTGCTCCGTATTTACTGTTTCTTCCCCCCTCTTCTTCTCCGGTAGACCCCAAGACCGGCGTTGATGCCACTGAGTACGACTACGTCCCCGACGACACCACTGAAGACCTTGCCCTTGCCGCAGAGCAAACAGGCAAGCACCCCCATTTTGAGCATTCCGATATCGCCCACTCTCTTCTCTCTTATGCTTGCATTAGAAGTTATTGCTGCTACTGTTGTCCTATATCTGCTGCATAGCCTGTTTTATTGTAGCCTACTTTTGATACCTGCCTGTTCTCCTAAACTGTTTAGTATAGGATGGGTAGAGCCTTATCAGAGACCCACTTGTCCCGACTGCCCCGCTGGATAATCAGAAGACCCGATTATCGGGATCGAAGATCAGACCCGGGCACCGCACGTCACTTCCCCCTATGTTGCTCGACACTACTGGGTTACTATCGAGTGCCGAGGGTGATACCTCGTCAGCACTTCGAATGATAACCTTGTAGGTTAGTTAATCGGACGTGGTAAGCGAGAGTGATTCCTCCTACACCACCCCCGATACCGACGCGGTCGTGCAACTGTTCAAGAGTGGACCTCGAGGGTGATTCCTCCTTCGTTCACCTTGATGATATCATCGAGTGGGATTCCTTCGAGGGTGATTCCTCAGGGTTCTCCTTGGTGTCAGACACACGGAGACTTTGGTTACTATGACTGAACACTGAACCATGATAACATGATACTAAAGACGGGTCGGCCCTGGGGGGGTACCCACGCGAGCATGAATGCGAAGTGATGTGGAGTCGGGTTGACCTGAGAGGTGCCCACGAGATAACTACGAGGCGTGGCCGGGCATTCTTAGCCCTTGCCGCAAGTCCTCGAGACGGGGCGACGGGGTCACATTGATCGTGAGTCTCTGCCCGTTTCCGCGCGCTCCTAAACCACTAAAGGGTTTGGATATTTGATCCGAGGGGCCTCTGGCCTGATAGCACTAACCATCACATGGGCATAGTATGGGCGTTCTGCGTCGTATACTTCAGCCGAAGCTTAATAGACGTCAGCGACTGAGCGGCGCACGCTGGATTGGACTGGTTACGCAACCGCGCTTGTATTAAGGGGTTGCTAGGTCTGCTTCCGGCCGCCCACGCAACGCGCAGGAGTTCCCGGGGCGAAGGCCCAAGACCCCTGGGGGCATAGGTTAGACCGGCGTGCTGACCTCTCTGTTAAGTATTTGGTTGGGTTGCGGCGTGTTGCTTAGCCGAGGCTGGGCATGACCCGGAAAAGTGTGTCCGGCCGGAGTTAAGCGAGCGTGGTGGGTAAGTTGGTGCACCCCTGCAGGGAAGAAACTTCTATCGATAGCCTGTCCTACGGTAACGGACACTCGGAGTTGTATCCCGATCGGTACAACTAGAACATGACATGAGATGAGAACTAAATAGTACGGCTCTGGGATTGCTTTCTCGCAGGGAGTCGAGAAAGAATCTCTGGTCGAGGTTGATGACACTGTTATACTTTACATTATGTTGGTCTGCTCTCTTCTAATGCTGCGAGAACGTTGAAGATGCTGAAGATGCTAGTCTTCGATAGGACTAGGCTTTCCCCCTCTATTCTGGCATTTCTGCAGCCCAGTCCACATATTCAGCCCTTCCTTGAAAATGTTGCATATGTAGTGTAGATCCGTGCTTGCTGAGTACTTCGGATGAGTACTCACATTTGCTTTATTTTCCTTTTCCCCCTTTATCCCTTTGTCGCATCCAGACGACGAAGCTCCGGAGCCAGATGCCCCAGTCGACGACCAGTACTACTACCAGCCCGGAGAGTACTACTACTACGAGGAGCCGTCTGACGACCAGGAGTAAGATCGGAGGGTCCAGGGCAGGCCCACGCCTTTTCGATCGTAGTTTTTATTTGCCCCGCCTCTGTGAAGGCTTATCTCTCTGTTCTGTAATATATCTGTACCCAGATATCTGACGCTTCCGCTGACACTTGTATGCCATCGAGCTATGTATTCGAGCCCTCGAGGCCATGGCTTGTAATATAAAGCTTGTATGACTTTATTTATGTTTTAGAGTTGTGTTGTGATATCTTCAAGTGAGTCCTTAGGCTTGATCGTGTGCATTTGCGTGTATGATTAGTGCACGATTAAGCCGGGGTCGTCACAGAACTCATCTACTACTTTGCCCGTCTTGCTGGATCAAGAAGGCGGGGACGTCATCGAGCTGAACGTGTGCTGAACATGGAGGTGTCGTGCATTCGGTACTTGATCGGTTGGATTGTGAAGGTGTACGACTACATCAACCGCGTTGATAAACGCTTCCGCTAAATGGTCTACGAGGGTACGTAGACATACTCTCCCCTCTCGTAGCTATGCATGTCCATGGATAGATCTTGCGTGTGCGTAGAATTTTTTTTGTTTTCCATGCAACGTTCCCCAACACTACCCCCCTGGGCATGCCCTGTTGCCTTGCTGTCTCCTCGCATCTCATCTGGTCTCCTCCTGAAGCTTCTAGGGTCTCTCTTGTCTAGAAAAAAATTGGTAAAAAGTTTTGTACCATTTGGACTCCGTTTGGTACTGATTTCCTGGAAAACCAAAAACAAGCAGAAAACAACAATTGGCACTAGGCACTGGGTTAATAGGTTAGTCCCATAAAATGATATAAAATAGCAAATAATTGCATATAAAACATCCAAGATTGATACTATAATAGCATGGAACAATCAAAAATTATAGATACATTGGAGACATGTCAAGCATCCCCAAGCTTAATTCATGCTCGTCCTCGAGTAGGTAAATCAGAATTTTTGATGTGGAATGCCACCTAACATGTTCATCATGTAATCTTTTTTTATGGTATGAATATTAAGATCTGAATGATTCAAAGCAATAGTCTATAATTTGACATAAATACATCAATACTCAGGCATACCAACAAACAATCATGCCTTTCTAAATAAAAATGCTAAAGAACATTATCCCTACAAAATCATATGGCCTTGTCATGCTCCATCTTCTTAACACAAAGTATTTATCATATACAATGATACGTCTCCAACGTATCTATAATTTATGAAGTATTCATGCCATGTTTACAACAATTTTATATGGTTTTGGTATGATTTGATTAGAACTAACCCAGACTAACGTTGTTTTCAGCAGAACTACCATGGTGTCATTTTTTGTGCAGAAATAAAAGTTCTCGGTATGGGCTGAAAATTTACTATGATTTTTTATGGACCAAAAGAGACTCTCGAAGCACCGGAGCTAGGCCAGTAAGTGGATGAGGGAGCCACAAGCCTGGGGGTCGCCCACCTCCCTAGGGCGCGCCCCTCGAGCTTGTGGGCCCCTTGGGCACCCCCTTGATGTGAGACCGATGCCAAAAATTCCTATAAATGCCAAAACCCCCAGAAAGAACCCTAGATGAGAAGTTTCGCTGCCGCAAGCCTCTGTAGCCACGAAAAACCAATCGGGACCCCGTTCCGGCACCCTGCCGGAGGGGGAAATCATCACCGGAGGCCATCTTCATCATCCCGGCGGCCACCATGATGAGGAGGGAGTAGTTCACCCTCGGGGCTGAGGGTATGTACTAGTAGCTATGTGTTTGATCTCTCTCTCCCTCTCGTGTTCTTGATTTGGCACGATCTTGATGTACCACGAGCTTTGTTAATATATTTGGATCTTATGGTGTTCTTCCCTCTCTACCTTCTTTTGATGAATTGAGTCTTGCTCTTTGAGGTTTCGTTATGATGGATTGAATATTGGATTTAAGAACACTTGATGTACATCTTGCATATGGATACCCATGGTGACAATGGGGTATTATATTGATTCACTTGATGTATGTTTTGGCACTCAACTCGCAGATTCCTGTGGTGACATTGGGGTAATCTATGGGTAGGGGTTGATGCATGTTTTCGTCCCATGTTCTTCGATAGAAACTTTGGAGTGATTCTTTGTTGCACGTTGAGGGATTGTTATATGATCCAATTATGTTTTCATTGTTGAGAGATTTTGCACTAGTGAAAGTATGAACCCTAGGCCTTGTTTTCAAGCATTGCAATACCATTTTTTGCTCACTTTTGTTACTAGTTACCTTGCTGTTTTTATGTTTTCATATTACAAAAACCTATATCTACTATCCATATTACACTTGTATCACCATCTCTTCGCTGAACTAGTGCACCTATACAATTTACCATTGTATTGGGTGTGTTGGGGACACAAGAGACTCTTTGTTATTTGGTTGCAGGGTTGTTTGAGAGAGACCATCTTCTACGCCTCCCACGGATTGATAAACCTTAGGTCATCCACTTGAGGGAAAATTGCTATTGTCCTACAAAACACTGCGCTTGGAGGCCCAACACGAGTCTACAAGAAGAAAGGTTGTGTGGTAGACATCTACTCTTTTCTGGCGCCATTGCGGGGGAGGTAAGTCCTTCAAGGTATATATTTAGATCTTGCAATTGAATCTTTTAGTTTCTTGGTTTATCACTAGTTTAGTCTATAAAAGAAAACTAAAAATAAAAAATGGAATTGAGGTTGCCTCATATGCTTCATCTTTATAATGTCTTTCGTGAAAATGATGGTGCAAAAAATTGTGCTCAATTGATAGAAGAAGAATTCAAAAAAATGTTTGGCATAAAAACTTTGAATGATGAGCATGATTGCAATGTTGTTAGTATGAATTCTTTGAATATCCATGATGCTAATGATATGCAAAGCCATAAGCTTGGGGATGCTATGTTTGATGAAGATGATATTTTTAGTCCCCCAAGTTTTGATGAGAAAATTTATTATGATGAAAGCATGCCTCCTATTTATGATGATTATATTGATGAAAGTGGGTTTGGAAGAGTGTCAACTCTAGGTACTAATGATCTCACTATTTTGGAGGGTGTTGAATCTTATTCTAATAATTATGAAAGTGGATTTGGAGAGGTCATGACTTTATTTAGTGATGAATCCACTATTTTGGAAGAGGTTTCAATTGACTATGATAAAAAAAGTTGCTATCTATGATGATTATTGTGATGACATGTATGCTATAAATAATAATGATAACCATGAAATTTGTCATCATGATTTCAATTTTCAATTGTATTACCCCAATCAAGTATCACATGATAGTTATTTTGTTGAGTTTGCTCCCACTACTATTCATGAGAATAGATTTGCCTATGTGGAGAGTAATAAAATTTCTATGCTTGTGGATCATGAAAAGAATGCTTTATGTGATAGTTATATTGTTGAATTCATTCATGAAGCTATTGAAAATTACTATGAGAGAGGAACATATGCTTCTACGTATCTCAATAATATCAAGTTTCCTCTCTATGTGTTGAAAATCTTGAAGTCATGCTTGTTTTGCCTTCCTATGCTAGTTGATTCTTGTTCCCATAAATTGTTTGCTCACAAAATCCCTATGCATATGAAGTGGGTTAGGCTTAAATGATCTAGTCATATGCTTCATGATGCTCTCTTTGTGTTTCAATTCTTATCTTTTATGTGAGCATCATTGAAATCATCATGCCTAGCTAGAAAGGCATTAAAGAAAAGCGCTTGTTGGGAGACAACCCAACATTTACCCCTACTATTTTTGTGTGTTCACATGATTAGGCTACTCTAGTAATCATGTTTTATAGCTTTTATTTCAATAAAGTACTAAGTAAAGCCTTTGGGATAGTGTGGATGATAGTTGACTTGATTCTGTGAAAAAACAAAAACTTTTGTGCCCAGTTCTGGAATTTTGTAAATTCACAGGAACGTGCTTTTGCTCTGAATTCTTTACACATGATTTATATACAAATTTCCCACGTTGTCCTAATTTTTCAAAAAATTTGGAGTTATAGAAGCTTGGATAAAGTCCAGATTACTACAGATTGTTATGTTTTTGACAGATTCTATTTTCATTGTGTTGTTTGCTTATTTTGATGAATCTATGGGTAGTATCGGGGGGTATGAACCATGGAGAAGTTAGAATAAATTAGATATAACACCAATATAAAATTGGAATGAGTTTACAACAGTACCTAAAAGTGGTTATTTGCTTTGTTTCACTAACGGATCTCATGAGTTTTCTGTTGAGTTTTGTGTTGTGAAGTTTTCAAGTTTTGGGTGAAGTTTCGATGGACTACGGAATTAGGAGTGGCAAGAGCCTAAGCTTGGGGATGCCCAAGGCATCCCAAGCTAATATTCAAGGACAACCAAGCATCTAGGCTTGGGGATGCCCCGGATGGCATCCCCTCTTTTTTCTTCAATCCATCGGTAAAATTACTTGAAGACATATTTTTATTCACCACATGATGTGTGTTTTGCTTGGAGCGTCTTGTATTATGTGAGTCTTTTCTTTTTAGTTTTCCACAATCATCCTTGCTGTACACACCTTTTGAGAGGGACACACATTAATCATGAATTTATTAGAATACCCTATGTGCTTCACTTATATCTTTTGAGCTAGGTAGTTGCTCTAGTGCTTCACTTATATCTTTTTAGAGCACGGCGGTGGTTTTATTTTGTAGAAATTGGTGAACTCTCATGCTTCACTTATATTATTTTGAGAGTCTTATAAATATTATGGCAATTTGCTTAGGTTATGAATTTAGTCCTAATATGATGGGTATTCAAGAGGGATGTAATAAAAACTTTCATGAAGATCATTGAATATATGAGAAGTTTGATTCTTTGCATTTGTTTTGAGATATAAAGATGGTGATATTAGAGTCATGCAAGTGAGTAATTGTGGATTAGTAAGAATACTTGTGTTAAGGTTTGTGATTCCCGAAGCATGCTCGTATGGTCTCTAGTTATGCGATGAAGTTGGAGCATGATTTATTTTTTATTGTCTTCCTTATGAGTGGCGGTCGGGGACGAGCGATGGTCTTTTCCTACCAATCTATCCCCCTAGGAGCATGCATATTAGTACTTTGTTTCGATAGCTAATAAACTTTTGCAGTAAGTATGTGAGTTCTTTATGACTAATGTTGAGTCCATGGATTATACGCACTCTCACCCTTCCACCATTGCTAGCCTATTCGGTACCGCGCATTGCCCTTTCTCACCTTGAGAGTTGGTGCAAACTTTGCTGGCATCCAAGCCCCATGATATGATACGCTCTTTCACACATAAGCCACCTTATATCTTCCTCAAAACAGCCACCATACCTACCTATTATTGCATTTCCATAGCCATTCCGAGATATATTGCCATGCAACTTCCACCGTTCCGTTTTATTATGACACACACCATCATTGTCATATTGCTTTCATATGCATGAGGCATTCATATAGAGTCATATTTTTGTTCTAGCATCGAGTTGTAATTTTTGAGTTGTAAGTAAATAAAAGTGTGATGATCATCATTATTAGAGCATTGTCCCATGTCAGGAAAGGATGATGGAGGCTATGATTCCCTCACAAGTCGGGATGAGACTCCGGACTTAAATAAAAAAAGAGGCCAAAGAGCCCAAAAAAGGAGGCCAAAGAGCCCAAAAGAAAATAAAATAAAAAATAAAAAAATGAGAGAAAAAGAGAGAAGGGACAATGTTACTATTCTTTTCCACACTTGTGCTTCAAAGTAGCACCATGTTATTCATGATAGTGAGTCTCCTATTTTGTCACTTTCATATATTACTAGTGGGAATTTTTCATTATAGAACTTGGCTTGTATATTCCAATGGTGGGCTTCCTCAAAATGCCCTAGGTCTTCGTGAGCAAGCGAGTTGGATGCACACCCACTTAGTTTTCTTTTGAGCTTTCATACACTTATAGCTCTAGTGCATCTGTTGCATGGCAATCCCTACTCCTTGCATTGGCATCAATTGATGGGCATCTCCATAGCCCATTGATTAGCCTCGTCAATGTGAGACTTTCTTTATTTTTTGTCTTCTCCACACAACCTCCACCATCATATTCTATTTCACCCATCGTGCTATATCCATGGCTGCCGCTCATGTATTGCGTGAAAGTTGAAAAGGTTTGAGAACGTCAAAAGTATGAAACAATTGCTTGGCTTATCATCGGGGTTGTGCATGATAAATACTTTGTGTGATGAAGATAGAGCATGACAAGATTATATGATTTTGTAGGGATAACTTTCTTTAGCCATAATATTTTGAGAAGACATGATTGCTTTATTAGTATGCTTGAAGTATTATTTTTTTATGTCAATATTAAAATTTTGTTTCGAATCTTATGGATCTGAATATTCATGCCAAACAAAGAAAGATTACATTGATAAACATGTTAGCTAGCATTCACACTTCATAAATTATTTCTTTTATCATTTACCTACTCGAGGACACGCAGGAATTAAGCTTGGGGATGCTGATACGTCTCCAACGTATCTATAATTTATGAAGTATTCATGCCATGTTTACAACAATTTTATATGGTTTTGGTATGATTTGATTACAACTAACCCAGACTAACGTTGTTTTCAGCAGAACTACCGTGGTGTTGTTTTTTGTGCAAAAATAAAAGTTCTCGGAATGGGCTAAAAATTTACGGTGATTTTTTATGGACCAAAAGAGACCCCCGAAGCACCGAAGCTGGGCCAGGAAGTGGATGAGGAAGCCACAAGCCTGGGGGGGCGCCCACCCCCCTAGGGCGCGCCCCCCGAGCTTGTGGGCCCCTCGGGCACCCCCTTGACGTGAGACCGACGCCAAAAATTCCTATAAATACCAAAAACCCCAGAAAGAACCCTAGATCAGAAGTTCCGCTGCCGCAAGCCTCTAGCCATGAAAAACCAATCAGGACCCCGTTCCGGCACCCTGCCGGAGGGGGAAATCATCACCGGAGGCCATCTTCATCATCCAAGCGGCCACCATGATGAGGAGGGAGTAGTTCACCCTCGGGGCTGAGGGTATGTACTAGTAGCTATGTTTTTGATCTCTCTCTCTCTCTCTCTCCCGTGTTCTTGATTTGGCACGATCCTGATGTACCGCGAGCTTTGTTAATATATTTGGATCTTATGGTGTTCTTCCCTCTCTACCTTCTTGTGATGAATCAGGTCTTGCTCTTTGGGGTTTCGTTATGTTGGATTGAATATTGGATTTGAGAACACTTGATGTATGTCTTGCATATGGATACCCGTGGTGACAATAGGGTATTATATTGATTCACTTGATGTATGTTTTGGCACTCAACTCACGGATTCCCGAGGTGACATTGGGGTAATCTATGCATAGGGGTTGATGCACGTTTTCGTCCTACGTTCTCTGATAGAAACTTTGGAGTGATTCTTTGTTGCACGTTGAGGGATTGTTATATGATCCAATTATGTTTTCATTGTTGAGAGATTTTGCACTAGTGAAAGTATGAACCCCTTGTTTCCAAGCATTGCAATACCGTTTTTGCTCACTTTTGTTACTAGTTACCTTGCTGTTTTTATATTTTTAGATTACAAAAACCTATATCTACTATCCATATTACACTTGTATCACCATCTCTTCGCCGAACTAGTGCACCTATACAATTTACCATTGTATTGGGTGTGTTGGGGACACAAGAGACTCTTTGTTATTTGGTTGCAGGGTTGTTTGAGAGATACCATCTTCATCCTACGCCTCCCATGGATTGATAAACCTTAGGTCAACCACTTGAGGGAAAATTGCTATTGTCCTACAAAACTCTATGCTTGGAGGCCCAACACGAGTCTACAAGAAGAAAGGTTGCATAGTAGACATCATACGACCCCCATGACAAGCCGGGCAATTGGTTCATACTTTTTAATGCGCTTCAGCTTTTTCAAACCCCACACAATACATGAGCGCAAGCCATGGACATAGCACTATGGGTGGAATACAATGCGGTGGTAGAGATTAATATGGATAAGACAAAAAAGAAAGATAGTCTCACATCGACGTGGCTAATCAATGGGCTATGGAGATGCCCATCTATTGATGTCAATGAGAGGAGTAGGGATTGCCATGCAACGGATGCACTAAGAGCTATAAGTGTATGAAAGCTCAAACTGAAAAAATAAGTGGGTGTGCATCCAACTTGCTTGCTCATGAAGACCTCGGGCATTTGAGGAAGCCCATCATCGGAACATACAAGCCAAGTTCTATAATGAAAAATTCCCACTAGTATATGAAAGTGACAACATAGGAGACTCCCTATATGAAAAACATGGTGCTACTTTGAAGCACAAGTGTGGAAAAGGATAGTAACATTGCCCCTTCTCTCTCTTTTCTCATTTTGTTTTTTTGGCTCTTTTTGGCCTCTCATTTTCTCTCTTTTTATATTTTTTATTTATTTCCTCACCGGGATAATGCTCTAATAATGATGATCATCACACTTCTATTTACTTACAACTCGATAAAAACATATGACTATATATGAATGCCTCTGACAGTATACCAAGATGTGCAATGATGCTAGCGTAACACGTATGATAATGATGAACGGTGGCTGGGCCACAAATACTATGTCAGCTATATGATCATGCAAAGCAATATGACAATGATGATGTGTGTCATAATAATGGAACGGTGGAAGTTGCATGGCAATATATCTCAGAATGGCTATGGAAATGCCATGATAGGTAGGTATGGTGGCTGTTTTGAGGAAGATATAAGGAGGTTTATGTGTGATAGAGTGTGTCATATCACGGGGTTTGGATGCACCAGCAAAGTTTGCACCAACTCTTGAGGTGAGAAAGGGCAATGCATGGTACTGAAGAGGCTAGCAAATTGCGGAAAGGTGAGAATTCATATAATCCATGGACTTACATTAGTCATAAAGAACTCACATACTTATTGCGAAAGTTTATTATCCCTCAAAACAAAGTACTACTACGCATGCCCCTTGGGGTATAGATTGGTAGGAAAAGACCATCGCTCGTCCCCGACCGCCACTCATAAGGAAGACAATCAATAATAAATCATGCTCCAACTTCTTAGCATAATGGGAGACTATATGTGCATGCTTAGGGAATCACAAACCTTAACACCAATATTCTTACTAAACCACAATCATTCACTAGTACCTCCCACATATTACCATCTTTATATCTCAAAACTATTGCAAGGAATCAAACTTATCATATTCAGTGATCTACATGAAAGTTTTTATTATATCCCTCTTGAATACCTATCATATTAGGACCAATTTCATAACACGTGCATATTGCCATTACTATTCATTAGACTCTCAAAAATATATAAGTGAAGCATGAGAGTGCAACTATTTCTTTAAAATATAACCACCGCCGTGCTCTGAAAGATATAAGTGAAGCACTAGAGCAACTGTCTAGCTCAAAAGATATAAGTGAAGCACATAGAGTATTCTAACAAATCACGGATAAATGTGTCCCTCTCAAAAGGTGTGTGCAGCAAAAGATGATTGCGGAAAACTAAAAATCAAACAAATAAAAGACTCTTATAATACACGACGCTCCAAGCAAAACTCATATCATGTGATGAATAAAAATATAGCTCCAAGTAATTTACCGATGGTTGGTAGATGAAATAGGGGATGCCTTCTAGGGCATCCCCAAGCTTAGACACTTGGGTCTCCTTGAATATTAACTTGGGGCGCCTTGGGAATCCCCAAGCTTAGGGACTTGCCGCTCCTTATTCCTTCATCCATCGTGATCTCACTCAAAACTTGAAAACTTCAGCACACAAAACTCAACAGAAACCTCATGAGATCTGTTAGTATAACAAGCAAATCATAAACTTTAGGTACTTTTTAAACCCATTTATATTTTATTATTGCATAATACCTATTGTATTATAACTTCTCCATGATTTATACCCCCCGATACAATCCATAGATTCATTAAAACAAGCAAAATAAGCAACAAAAATAGAACCTATCAAAAACAGAAGAGCCTGTAATGATCTAAACATACGCAATACTTTTGTAACTCCAAATATTCTAAAAAAGTTAGAACAATGTGGGAAATTTGTATATCAATAAGTTGTTAAAAATTCAGAATTTTATCACACTCCAGTGAATTTTAAAAATTCTACTACTGGGTGCAAAACTTTCTATTTTTTCACAGTATTAAGTCAACTATTAACCAAATCATCCTGAAGGCTTTACTTGGCACAAACACTAATTAAAACATAAAAACACAATCATAACAGTAGCATAATTGTGTGGACACAAGAAAATAGAAAATAAAACTAGAAAAGTAAGATAACTATTGGGTTGCCTCCCAACAAGCGATATTTTTTTACGCCCCTAGCTAGGCGTAATGCATAGTTTCAAGTATTGTCATCCTTAGTTTTCAACCCATAGGTGGCCCTCATAATAGATTCATATGGTGGCTTAATTCTCTTTCTAGGGAAGTGTTCCATTCCTTTCTTTAATGGAAATTGAAACCTTATGTTTCCTTCTTTCATATCAATAATAGCACCTATGGTTCGTAGGAAAGGCCTACCAAGTATTATAGGACAAGACGGATTGCATTCAATATCAAGCACAATGAAATCCACGGGCACATAATTTCTATTAGCATGTCCCAAGATAGTTGATGAGCGAGTGCAGATGAGTGGAGTCCCATATGTCTATGTAATTGGATCCATCATGTGTGCTATGATATGTACTAGACCAGATGTTTCTTATGCGCTAAGTGTTAGTAACGGGTACCAAAGTGATCCTGCAGTGGCTCACTGGGGAGCTGTTAAAAAATTCTTAAGTACCTCAGAAGAAAAAAGGACATGCTCCTTGTCTATGGAGGAGATGAGAACTCGTTGTAAATGGTTACACTGATGCTAGCTTCATGACTGATATAAATGACTATAAATCTCAATCGGGATATGTTTTCACCCTTAATGGTGGTGCGGTAAGTTGGAAGAGTTTCAAACATAACACTGTTGTGGATTCTATGATAGAACAAGAGTATATTGCGGCCTCAGAAGCTTCAAAGAAGGCAGTTTGGATCAAGAAGTTTCTTGAATAAGTTAGTATGGTCCCAAGTGTGATGAACCAAATGGCACTCTATTGTGATAATAGTGGTGGTGTTGCTCAAGCAAAGGAACCAAGATCCCACTTGAAGACAAGACACATCAAGCACAAGTATCACATTATCCGACAGTATATCGAGAAGGGTTTTGTGAAGATTCTCAAGGTTTACATGGATTTGAATGTGCCAGACCCGATGAAGAAGGCTCTACCACGAGCAAAGCATGAGCAACATCGGATAGCCATAGGTGTTAAATAAACTATGTAAACTAGATTATTGACTCTAGTGCAAGTGGGAGACTGTTGGAAATATGCCCTAAAGGTAATAATATTTTATTATTATATTTCCATTTTCATAATTAAGATTTTATATTCTATTTTATAACCGCTATGATCCTGGAATATGTGATTCAGCGGAAAACTCATATGCACCTGTGTAATAATAAACGGTAAATAATTGGTTCCTAGTATTGCCTCTAAGACTGGCTCAAGTGTTGATTGGTGATCATGTTTTCCGAATATTCGGATATCGTTAAGTGTAATGATAGTCCGAAAAAACATTAAGAGTATTACGTTAGAATAACGATCATATTGAATCAACCCAAAATTGTTTGTTATACTTTGAGATAATATCGTCTGAAATCAAATATTATAACACGGAGTGTTAACATGTATTTTAGTACCTTAGACCATGAGAGTATCGTAGTCACTTCTTACAATATGGTGGACTTTGGGGTTGCTCAAACGTCATTTGTAACACGGTGATCATAACACAACTTACAGATTCATCGAAAAGTTTGACAAGGGACTAGATAGCTCGAGAGTGGAATTTGCTCCTCCAATGATGGAGAGATATTCTTAGGACCCTCTCAGTGTGGTGGAATCCATCATCCTCTGGTCAGACATAGGTGACGATGTCACGGGGATGCCGGAACATTTCAACGATAAAGAAGAACAAAACCAGTTACAAAGAGAACGGTTAATGAGCATGTGTATGACTCAAGAGGATACTGATACATCTCACCTCGGGTTTTGTGAAGTACCACAAAGCAAAGGGAATAGTACATGATAACCAAAGATTCACTCGAATTCATTCGTGTACTCATAGGGATCGATATGGACGTCCACGGTTCCGTTATCGGTCATTGAACAAAGGGGTTTTGTTCATGTCCATGTTTTACCGAACCTACAGGACCATAAGCTTAAGATAAACATTATCTGCTGAGTGTTAGTAGGATGAGAGAGACGAGCATTTATTTGTGAAATAGTTTTGCTAATATTAAAAATAGTTTCAAGAGGAACCGAAAGAATTTTGGGGTCACCGAAAGGGTTTTGGAGTTTGTCGGGCAATACCGGGTATTACCGATAAATAATATATGGTGGAAAATGTTTTTGGAGATGTTAAATTAGTAATAAAAGGCTCAACTAATTGTTAGGAGGCTTTTATAATTAATTAAATATCAACGGGCCTTAAAAGGCCAAGAGGTGGAAGGCAACTTGGGCCACAAGGGCCCAAGAGGAGAGGCGCCCCCCTTTCCCTCTAGGACAGGCCGAATTGGGGTGAGGGAAGGACTCCCCCTTCCCCCTTTGGCTGGCGAAAGGAGGGGGTCCTTCCCCTCCTTGCGGCGTCCCTCCTCTCCCATGTAACCTATATATACTAGAGGCTTTTGCACCTTTTCTCCACACAAGTTTTGGAGCCTCATCTAGTTCTCTAGTTGTAGTTGGTCCTAGTTGATCAATCAGAGCTTGACATAGATCCTCTAATCCTCATAATTAGAATCCCAGTGTGGTTCTAATCTCCTCCCTTTAATTCTCTGGCAACGATTAGCTTTGGATGGCGAAGCACTGCTGGATCGTGGATACCGTACGCTTGCAACTCGTAGAGAGGCCATGCTTTTGGTCTTCCATTCGAGGGACTGTTCATGGGCAGTTCACGGGATCATTCATCTATGGTTTGAGGGACTCCAAGTGCGATCTACACTAGCTCGTGTTTTTCCACTACAACTGGAGTCGGTAACAATCTAATCCAAACCTTTAATGCATCTTCATATTGTTCCTGGGTGATCGTAGGGCGATTTTTTTTGTTTTCTACTATGTTTCCCCAACAGTTCCTAATGATAATAAAGAACTTATCCCACAAAGAGTTGTGACTGGTTATAGGATGGTTATTGATTTCAGAAAATTGGATAAGGCTACTAGGAAAGATCATTATTTTTTACCTTTTATTGATCAAATGTTATAAAGATTTTCTAAGCATACAATTTTTTTGCTTCCTTGATGGATATTCTTATTTTTCTCAAATACCTTTTTCTCCTAATCATGAGAAAACTACTTTTACTTGTTCTTTTGGAACTTTTGCTTATAGAAGAATGTCGGTTGGTTTATGCAGTGCACCTGCAACCTCTCAAAGATGCATGATTGCCATTTTTTTGTGAAAAACATGTTGAGGTCTTCATGAGTGATTTCTCCATTTACGAAACTTCATTTGATGACTGTTTCAGCAATCTTGATAAAGTTTTGCAGAGATGTGAGGAAACTAGTCTTGTCTTGAACTGGGAGAAGTGCCATTTCATGGTGAATGAAGGTATAGTCCTCGGTTAGAAGATTTATGAAAGAGGCATTGAAAATAAAGCTAAAGGTGATGTCATCGTGAAAATGCCATGTCTTAAAGATATCAAAGGTATAAAAAGGTTTCTTGGTCATGCTAGTTTCTATAGAAGGTTCATTGAAGACTTTTCAAAAAAATCTAGGCCTCTTACTAATTTCTTACAAAAAGATGTTCCATTTGTTTTTTATGATGATCGCATAGAAGACTTTGAAACACTTAAGAAAGCTTTGATTACTACTTGTATTATTCAACCGCCTGATTGGCATTAACCCTTTGAAATTAAGTGTGATGTTAGTGACTTTGCTATAGGTGTTGTCCTTGGTCAAAGAGATCATAAGAAATAAAATGTAATTCATTATGCTAGTAAGACCTTGGACAATGCTCAGAAAAATTATGCTACTACTTAGAAAGAACTTCTAGCAGTTGTGTTTGCTTGTGATAAGTTTAGACCTTATATTATTGATTCTAAAGTAACTATTCACACTGATCATGCTGCTATTAAATATCTTATGCATAAGAAAGATGCTAAGCCTAGGTTGATTAGATGAGTTCTTTTGTTACAAGAGTTTGATTTGCATATTGTTGATAGAAAGGGAGCTCATAACCCTGTAGCAGATAATATTTTTAGGATGGAAAATACTCTTTATGACCCAGTACCTTCAGGGATAGTTTTCCCGTTGAGCAATTAGCTGTTATTAGTACTTCCTCATGTGATAATCCTTGGTATGCTGATTATTCTAATTTCATTGTTGCTAAATATATACCTCCTAGCTATACATACCAACAAAAGAAAAAATTCTTCTTTGATTTAAGATATTCCTTTGGGGATGGCTCACATCTATATAAGTAGTAGATGGTATTATTAGACGTTGTATACCTGAGTATGAGCAGGAACAGATTTGAGGAAGTGTCACTCCAACCCTTATGGAGAAGACCATGCTGGGACAGAACTGCACACAAGTTATTGTAATCTAATTTTTATTGGCATACTCTCTTTAAAGATGCATGTAAGTTTATCCTTTCTTCTCAAAGAATTGGAAATGTTGGTAGACATCAGAAATGCCTATGAATTATTCGCTTGTTATTGAACCATTTTATGTTTGAGGTTTTGATTATATGGGGTCTTTTCTTTCCTCGCATGGTTACACTCATAATTTATTTGTTGTTGATTATGTCACTAAGTGGTGGAAGCTATTCCAAATAAAAGTGCTGATCATAAGACTTCTATTAAAATGCTTAAAGAGTTTATTTCCCCGAGGTTTAGAGTCCCTAGATATTTAATGACTGATGTTGGTTCACATTTTATTCATGGTGCTTTCAAGAAAATTTTAGCTAAGTATGATGTAAACTATAGAATATCATCACCCTATCATCCTTAGTCTAGTGGGCAAGTAGAATTGAGTAATAGAGAAATAAAATTAATCTGGCAAAATAATGTTAATACTACTCTTTATTATAGATATTCTCACGCGCGGTTACACTGATAGCACGGGGACGAAACAAAGACTCATAAACTAAATATTCTTTTCTAAATCATGAGATAACTAAGGATCGAACTAAGATAGATAATAATAGTAAAAGGCGGTGGTGATACGATACCGAGACACCTCCCCCAAGCTTGGAACAAGTCAAGGGTGGTGCCCATACTCCAGTACTCAAGTTTCCTTCTTCGGTGATGGTGGTGGAACCCATTTGGCGATGATCCCCTTGAGAACCCATTTGGTTAAGGGTCCTGGTCTAGCCCCGCAACTTATCTGCAACTCTTAGTCCTCCGGCAACCAATGGGTGTAGATTGATGGAAGGGGTTGAAGGAACATCTGGCTGCACACGATGATTAGGGGTAAGTTGGACATTAGTAGCTTTCACCGTGCCCGGAAGACTTGACTTCTTAGGACTCCACATGCATGTCCCAAGGTTGAGGTGGAGGGACGTCTTCTTCCTCATCACTTCAGTATTCCATTCTTTCTGGATCAGCGTATTCTTCCTCATCCGATGGCCGCTCATAATCTTCAGCTTCATTATAGGGCCTGGAAGTGTCGTCTAGATAGGCGACATAACTCTCACCATTGGAATCTTAAGAAGACATGATGATTTAGACTTTGAAACCCTAGCAGAAAACAACACGAAAAGAAAACAAGAGGAAAACTTATGATATGGAGGTCGGAAAACATCATGGGATGTATATCATGAATTTTTATATTACAGGACAAGTATTCGACAAGAAAACGGAGCCGGGAAGGTGCACGTGGCCCCCACAAGGCAGGGTGGCGCGCCCTGGGGGTAGGGAACGCCCCCTTGTCTTGTGAGGCCCACGGGCACTCCCTCGACTGTTTCTTATTTTTCTATTTTTTTATTTATTTCAAAACAGACAGAAAGTATTTTTATGAAATTTTTGGAGTCGGTTTACTTACCGTATCACGTACGTATTCCCTTTTCAGAATTCTGGAGTGTCCCGGAAGGTCTCTTTTATGTACTCCTCTAATGTAATTACTTGAATAACATTCGAAACAATGTTAATGGGATTACCTGCAATATAATGTTTGAGCATTTGCCCATTAACTACTCTCGGTTTGATTCCCTCGGCGTTATTTATCTTGATAGCTCTGGAATGATAAACTTCTTCGATGATATATGGGTCCATTTGGAGAGAAGTTTGCCTGCAAAATATCTGAAACAAGACTTGTACAAAAGAACTTTCTCACCAATATTCAATTCTTGTTTCTGAATTCTCTTATTATGCTATCTTTTAACCTTCTCTTTAAATAATTTAGCATCTTCATAAGCTTCACTCCTCCACTCATTTAAAGAATTCATATCAAATAATCTCTTTTCTCCAAAAAGTTTAAAATCATAATTAGGTTCTTTTATATACCAATAAGCTTTATGTTCTAGTTCAAAAGGTAAATGACAAGCTTTTCCACAAACCATTTTATAAGGGGACATACTCGTAGGATTTTTATAAGCACTTCTATATGCCTAGAGTGCATCATCCAGTTTCTTAGACCAATTCTTTCTGGATCTATGATTATCCTTTACTTTTCATTGCCTTGCATATCATCGTTGCAAAATAAATTCATATGCTTATCCCATGGGAAGTAGTAACTTCACATAGAGGTGTAGATAGTAAAAATCTATTGGAATTTAATAAGCATAGCATTGGTCATTTATACAATTCATGCAAGAATAGTATAAGGATAAGATATTTCACATGCAAATATACTATCTTGGACATCTTTTATGATTGTGAACCCTCATTAAATATTCTCAAACTTGATCAAATAGTTGACGTTGGACAAGGAAGACAACGTAATAAGTTATGTTTGCGTATATTTGCATAGAAGTTATATTGGCATGGATCCTCCAACATGTGGTGTTTCCTTATAATTTTTTGCTAGCCAAAATTTCTGTACTAAGTAGAGATACTACTTGTGCGTCCAAAAACCCTTAAACTCGGTTTATTTTCATGAGAGTCCACCATATCTACCTATGGATTGAGCAAGATCCATCAAGTAAGTTGTCATTGGTGCAAGCAATAAAAATTACCTTTAAATATGTATGATATTTTATTGGAAGGGAAATCAGCTTTGTACGATCTTATGATGGTGGAGTAATAAAAGCAAATAAAGGTCACTATCATAAGGGGCGATATAAAGTGATGTTCCTCTGCATTAAGAGTTTGCACATCCCAAAATCAAAAAGCGCATGACAACCTCTGCTTCCCTCTCGAAGGGCCTATCTTTTACTTTTAACCTTTACTTATATGCAATCCTTAATGATTCTCCACTTGGCAAACATTATGTGGTGGGGAAAGATCTAGGCACATATATCCAATTGAATATACATGATCATGAATTATTATTCTTGTCAAATATCCCTGAGGTAAATGAGTTGACGGTGAAGCATTAAACCCCATCTTCCTTTGTGTCTAATCGAAACAGTTTGCTCAAAAATATGATTTCAGTGACAGCAATCATTGGGAGAGTATATGATAGTTGAGTATGTGAAGCTTGCCAAACAAAAGCACTTACATGGTCTCTCTTCTGGAAAATATGATGAATTGTAATTGCTTGAATGACTAAGAACATAGTTTGTTGAGTTTCAAGAGAGTTTATGTTTTCCACTTTATCATGTGAATAGCTTATTACTTGATCATGAGCAGTTTTATGAATAATAATTATTGTTTAAGGTATACTAATAAGTATAATCATGATGCTACCAAGATCGTATTTTTTTTTATCGACACCTCTCTCTATAAACCTCTGGTCATGTTTACCGAGTTCGGCATTCGCTTGAGAACAAGTAGAGTCTTGGGGGAGCTAATACGTCCATTTTGCATCATGATTTCCTACTGATATTTATCTTATTTTTAAGTCATATTAGATATTATGATGCACCTCTCTGTATAAATACTAGAAGAAAGAAGTACCAGAGAAGAGCCTTGGTGGGCCCACAAGCCCGGGGGCGCGCCCTACCCCCTGGACGTGCCATGGTGGCTTGTGGGGCACACATAGGCCCATTGTTGATGCCCTTCTCCTATATGAAGCCATTTACCCTAGAAAAAATAGAGGAAGACTTTTGGGCCACCATCGTCTCGAGGCGGAACCAGGACAGAATCACTTTTGCTCTCCGGTGGAGCGATTCCGCGGGAGGAAATTCCCTCTAGGAGGGGGAAATGGAAGCCATTGTCATCACCAACGCTCCTCTCATCGTGGAGGCTTCATCTTCATCAACATCTTCACCAGCACCATCTCATCTCCAAACCCTAGTTCATCTCTTGTGCTCAATCTTTGCATCAGACCTCAAATTGGTACCTGGGGTGCTAGTAGGTGTTTGTTCAAGTAAGAGCAGCACCTTAGCTCCGGTCCACCCACATAAGAACTTATCACGGCAATGAACGTAAGTCAATGAATCATGGTGATCGCGCGTCTCCATGATACCCTCGACGCCACCGTCTTTAGGCGATCGCGCGTCTCCATGACACCGCTCGCTCGATGGCCACGTGCCACGTCCAGCGGCTACGCGCCGTGGGCTCCCTTGCCTGGTGGAAGGAGCTCGGAGGCCTCCCCGTACAATGGTCGCTCGGCTCACCTCCAACATTGCACTGCAGCCGCGCTCACCTCCCCCATCAATGGCTGCGCTCTCATTCTCGCTCGATGGCCACGCGGCTCGCCTCCTCCACCGGCGGTTGTGGGTCTCGTTGCCACTCAATTGATGGATTTGTGTTGCAAAAAGAATTTGCAACAAGGTCCTTATTGCAGGAATACAAAGAAGAGGACGGAGATGTTGTTGCAAATTTTGTGACAAGGCTCTTGTTGCAGAAATACAGAGAAGAAGTCGAAGAGTTGTTGTAAATTCTGTAACAATAGTCTTGTTGCAAGAATGCAGAGAAGAGGTTGGAGATGATTTTGCAACAAAGGTCCTGTTGCAATGGAGGTTTTGCAACAAGGAGCTTGTTGCAGGAAAATAGTGAAGAGGGGCGATCAAACGCGTCATACAATCAAACGGCTCGTGACCCGGCCGACTTTTCAAAAAGATCGACCGGCGGACGCGTAGGCGTAGCACACCCCTTAGAATTGATGGTCACGGCAACGCGTGTCATCATGGTCGAGTTTTTTTTTTTGCGAGGAAAGCTTCCGGTCTATTCATCAACTGTCAAGATAACAAAGAAAGTACTCCCGCAAAAAGTTAAAAAAAATACATTCAGGTCCGTAGACCACCTAGAGACAACTACAATCACTGGAGCGAGCCAAAGGTGTGCCGCCGTCATTGCCCCTCCCTCATCGGAGCCGGGCAAACCTTGTTGTATTAGACAG
This sequence comes from Thinopyrum elongatum, assembly GCA_011799875.1. Lineage (NCBI taxonomy): Eukaryota > Viridiplantae > Streptophyta > Magnoliopsida > Poales > Poaceae > Thinopyrum > Thinopyrum elongatum. Next base: position 370,955,005 of record CM022300.1, on the reverse strand, counting down.
TCGGGAAGTGGTCGTGTTAAGGCCCCATAGAACCAGTGCACCAGAACAACAACCGCCACCTATGAAGAGAAGCGTAGATCGGAAGAATCCAACCTATAGACACACGAACACAGTCGAACGAAGACCGGATACACGTGGATCCACTGAAGACAAACGCCGATGGAATCCCATGAGATCCGCCAGAGACAGACCTTCAGGCGCCCTCCGACAATGCTAGAAACACCACCGAAATGGGAGCTAGGATGGAAGCACCTTAGAGCATCTCCACTCAGGCCCCCAAGACGCCCCCCCCCCCCCCCCCCCCCCCCCCCCCCCCCCCCCCCCCCCCCCCCCCCCGCGGATTTGGGCAAAACTAGCCCCGGCGACCCCAGGCCAAACCCAGGGAGCCGGGGGCGCCGGCGCTATTTTTTGCATGCAACAGGCCCACTGTCAGCCTCCCACTCCCTCTCCTCTCTCTCTCCTCTCCCTCTGACCTCCTCCCATCTCTTCCTCTCTCAGTCACGGTCGGCCTCCGCTTCGGGCGCTCTACTCCAGCCTCCCTCCTCTCTTCTCTTCTCAGGCGTCGTCCAGTAGCCCCCCAGCGGCTACAACGGACTCGTCCGTCCGTAGCTCGTTCTCGCAGGGTGCTTCGTCGCATTTTCGTGGTTTGGATATCTCGGTGGGACTTGATCGACGCTTTCATTCTTCGCCGGCTTCTATCGCCTCAATTCCTCTCTCCGTCGTGGGCGCGAGGGGTGGAGTATCTCGTGATTTCCCGGTCTGTTCTTTTCTCCGTTGGGAATTCTCATCAGCAGGGGTAGACTCGAAGATCGTCAGTTAGCCGTTCGGTTTTGCCTATTTGAGGCGGCCTCTCTCTCTCTCTCTCTCTCTCTTGCATGCAACAGGCCCACCCACGTGCATGCCTCTCGCCCACTTCATCTCTTTTTCCTCTCATCTCTCTTGTCTTCTAGTGTTGGGTGGGGGCATGGCTGGAACCCCCTCACCCTCCCATGCCAAAATTTTCGCCGACATGACCTCAACTGGCTGAAAAGTGGCTCTGGGGGGGGGCAAACGAGTGGAGAAGCTCTTATTCAATCTGCAGAGAGCCACCTTCGCCTCGCATTTTGAGCAGGACATGAAGTCTAACAAAACTTAAAAAAAACATCAAAAAACGGAACCCTGACGTCGGCAAGGGTCAGGATCCACTGTGCCTGGATGGGCGGCGACGTTGATGGGAGGCAAGAGAAACCCGGTGGGTGCAGTGTACGATCGTACGAGTGGCCGCCGCTGTGCGTAGCGCTGTACAGGTCTCGTCATGGTCGAGTTAGCTTTACAAAAGCACGCGTCTGCCAATTACTACCACATTAACATAACTTGAAGACAAGACAATAACGCGGTGATTATCCTTGAAATCGAACTGCATAGCGCGTTAATGGCAGTGCGTCTTATCATGCACGGACCATGCTCCCTCTGTTCCAAAATATAGTGTGTCCTCGGTTTCCGTGCTTTAACTTTGACCACAAATTTGACAAACGAGACCGACTGCGGTGGGAGCAAAAAATTATACCAGTGAATTCGTATTCAAAAGAAGTTTTCAATTATATAATTTTTGCTCCCGCCGCAGTCGGTCTCGTTGGTTAAATTTATGGTCAAAGTTGAATCTCAAAAAACATGGGCGCGCTATATTTTGGAACGGCGGAGGGAGTACCAGTTCGTTGCGTCGAAGCATCCGCTGAGTACGTGCAAGCTGGCGAGGCGGGATGAACATCGAAGACGGCGCCACGGAGGCAGTCGATGACCGGCCTGCTGACCTGCAAGCTTATTGTCACATCGAGGCGGCTGGTCGATCGTCTCTCTGGGTCTGTGCTCGTGTCGTGTGCGCGAAAGCGACAATGGTTCTGGATAGGCCCACGCTTGGCCTCTCCGTCACAGATGACGCGGATCTGATTGGCGCCTCGGCAGTGATAATATCTCACGTGAACCGCAAATGACAGCGTTGGCGTGTAGTAGTACTCGTAGTAGACTAGCTTGTAGAAGACGTCGTATGGTACAGGTGCAACTAGGAACTAGGAACAGTGATAGTCTTTTTTTTTGCAGGGAATAGTCTTATTTATCTTTCACATAATTAAGAGATGACAATAAAAAGATTTGTACAATGAGTTAGCTCTTAGTCTTATTTTTAATAACTAGCTATTCCTAAAAACATGATGAGACATATTGTGCTAAGGATCATCTCTTAATTAAGAGAAGGCAAGCCTTTTTTCCATAGTTTCTCTTTTTTCCACCTCAACACTCATCCTACGTGGCACTGCTAAAATATCATCATTGTACATGCCCTTATAGTGTCCCTCAAAAAAGGTTCATCAGTTGGCTTATGCGTGGACGACGGGGTGAAAATAGAGTGGCGTAGACTTCACAAATCCTATTCGGCGTCCGTTGCGCGTTAATAGGTAGTTAGCGCCTAAGCCGTTTTTATACGGTGGCTAAATAGGCTGGCGCAAAATGTGTGTTTATTAATACCAGTTTTGGGAACCTTTCAGAAGGTTCCCTCTGGTTTCTAGGCTGGTGTATTTATTTTTGGTTTTATTTTATCTGGATTTTGTTCGGTTGTGTCAGTTTTCTTTTTTCAAAAAAAATGTTTTGATTTATTTAAAATTCATGAACTTCTTTATCAAATTCTTTGTTGCTTTCCTTTTTTAAGACAACTGGACTCTTGTCGGTGTAATATTTTCCTAGGCCACCTCGGCCCACTTTGTACAGTTAGCGCGCTGAACCTTAGTTCACCGTGGAGGAGGGTCCGCGGGCAAATCCTACTTGCCACTTACTGCAGCAAATAGTGGCCCAATTGAAGGTGCGACCAAGCGAGACAGGCCGCCACAATTACACATCTTACAAGGATTTTGGTAACCATCTAGAAGGTTCTTGTCACTTCTCTTATCGGTTTGGGGCCTTTTAGAAGAATCAAGTCTAGTTATTTTATTAAAGAAATCCTTTTCTACTTCCTTTACCATTTTTTCCAGGTTTGGTTTCTTATTGTTCAAATGTTTGGATTTTCAAATAAGGTTCGTTAAAAAAATTAGAATTTTCTAAAAATATTAAGAATTTTTAGAAATCATAAAATTGAAAATGTTTTGAAGTTAAAAATAATCCAGAATTTTCAAAAAATATTCACGTTTCATAAAAAAAATATAAAAGTGTCCACTTTAAAAATTAAAAAGTCTTGTTTCTTAAAAGAACAAGAAAAAATCATTAAAAATTAACGAAGCCAAAAAAATGTTAGAAAGCAAAACGCACTGGGATCATCGGCTTGTACACTAGTTAATTGCTCGGCCCATTCTCACGTTCCAGATCCACTGCGTCAAAATGTCGACACTTCGCACAGGATCCAGCGATTACCTGGGCCAGCCCATTTAACGTTCCTGCTTTTCCGGTTTTGGGAACCTTCTAGAGTTTCCCAGCCGGTTTTTTTGGTTTCTTTTTGGTTTTTGGTTTCTCCTTTTTTTCTGCTTATTTTTCTTTTCTTTTTTTCTTTTTTCGTTTTTTATTTTTCCAGTTTACTTTTCTTTTTTAAGAGTTCATGTTTTTTAAAATTGTTTCGAACCTTAAAAAAAGTCCGTGCTTTAAAAAATCGTTCAACATTTTTTAAAATAGTCGTGTTTACAAGATTGTTCATAAATTCAAAAAAAATGCATTCTCCAAAAAATTGTTCAGTAATTTCAGAAAATGTTCCTGTTTTAAAAAAAAAATTGGAATGTTTTTAAAAATTGTTCAGAATATTTTTATTCAAATTTATCAGAAAAAATTTAAATAATGACCGGGATTTCAAAAAATATTCCAGTTTTCAAAACTTATTCACAAATTAAAAAAGTGTTCTTGTTTTCAAATTTTTGTTCACGTATTCATAAAATGTTCACGTTTCAAATTTGTTTGTGATTTTCAGAATTGTTCTCCATTTCAAAAAAATCGAAAATTCAAAATATGTTCGTTATTTCACAAAATGTACCTTTTTATTTTTATTCACAAATTAAGAAAAAAAAATCTGCTTTCCAAAATTAATCACAATCTCAAACAAATGGGAATTTCGAATAATGTTCCAGCTATCCAAGTTTGTTCACAAATTTAAGAAATCCTCATGTTTCTAAATTTTGGTTGATATTCAAAAAAGTTGGGGAATTTTTGAAAAAATGTTCACATTTATTAACTTTTCTTCACCAATTCAAAAATTGGGAATTTCCAAAAACAAATCCCGCTTTCCAAATTTGGTCACATCATCAAAATGTTCGTGTTTTTCAAAATTTGACCCCGAATTCCAAAAATGTTCGGGGGAATTCAAAAAATGTTCACATCTTGAAAATTTTGTTCGTAATTTTGAAAAATGTTCGCGCTTTCAGTTTTTTGTTCCTGTTTTTCAGAAAATGTTTTGCATTTTCGAGAAATTCTTCTTAGTTTCGAAAAATGTCTCATTTTCATTTTGTTCCTTTTTTGAATTAATTTTTTTAGATTCCCAAAAATGATTGAAGTTTTACTTTTTTTGCTATGAAATATGAAAATGTCTGCGTTTCAAAACATATTAACTTTTTTGAAAAGAAAATCACGTTTAAAAATTTGAAAATAATTTAAATTCTGTTTCGGCTTATGTTCATATAAGGCGGACTGCCATTTTATGTACGAAATCACAAGAATTAAGGTGGCTATTAGTGTCGTTCACTTGCAGCAGGTCATCAATACGATCGCTGCCACTGTGGTATGTTTCTGTACGTGTGGCGCTGCTATTCTAACACGAGAAGTTGACCGTCGCAGTGGCTAGCACACTGCGCCATTGCGCACTCTTTTTTTAGCGTTTTTTTGATCTCGCGATCGTGCCGCCGGAAATGGGCCGGCCCAGGTTAGAAGCGCCCTGGCGAAACGTCGACAGTCTGCGGCGAAACAGGCAGGCCAATTTAGAATGGTGGCGGTAGTTATGGACTTCTTGCGCCTTTTTCTGGACCCTTTTTTTTTCTGTTTTGTTCCGTCCGATTTTAGCCGTTTTTTGGTTATTGTTATTGTTTTTTTCCTTTCCTTTCTTTTCCTTTCTCATTATTTTATTTTTCCATTTAAAATTTCATGTATTTTTTCTCTTACATATTCAAGAACTTTTTCCATATTCAGGAACTTTTTCAAATTCTTCAATGTTTTTAAATTCGTGAAGTTTTTCCAAATTAGTGAAATTTTTCCCTCAAATGTGTGAGCTTTTTTCAAATTCGTCAACTTTTCCCCTCAAATATATGAAATTATTTGAATTTCGTGAACCCTTTTGTCTTAAATTTGTGAACCTTTTTAAAAATTCATGATTTTTTCTCAAATACATGGACCTTTTAATAAAATTTGTGAACTTTTTTGAAGTCATGAACTTTTAAAAATATGTGATTTTCTGTAACGTGAATTGCTTTTATAAATTCTGTGATCTTTTCCCCAATTTCATGAACTTTTTTAAAATTTGTGAACTTTTTGAAATTCATGATCTTCTTTTTTAAAATTCTTGACCTTTTTTCCAAATTGTTGAAACTTTTTCAAATTCATGTTTTTTCAAATCTATGGAAAAATCCTGGATTCATGAAAAAATCGAATTATTGAACATTTGTGAACCTTTTAAAATGTTGACTTTTTAAAATCCATGACCTTTCCTCAAGTTTGTGAACTCTTTTTAAATCCATGAACATATTTGAATTGAAAAAACCGGCAACCAGTTTTGTGTGTGAACAATAATACAACATCATAAGAGAAAACGAAGAGAAAAAAGAGAGCGAATGCAAGGCAAGCGAGCTTCCGAGGCAGCTAGCCTATGCGAGTGGTGCTTTGGTGGGCCATGGCCCACTTAGCGTCCCACTGGCGCTTCCTATTTGGTGCTGCAGGCGCCTGTTATAGGCAAATTTACAAACGGACGCCTGCAGCGCCCCGTGTGGGCCGGCCCATTACTGTGTATTCCCTCCGTACGCAAAGAAATGGGCGCTCTCACTGAGAATCGAACGGAAGACCTCACTATTGCAGCTTCGTTCGTACCACCACCGTGCCAGCAAGCGATATCTTCTAAAATTCAATTCTTCACGTCTTTCATTCCTTGCCTCTCTCTTTTTTCTTTTTCTCGTTTTTCTTTTTCTTTTTCCTTTTTTTTGGTTTCCTTTTTTCCATTTTCGTTTTCTGTTTTTTCTTTCTTCTTCTTCCTGGTTTATTCCCTCATTGATTTTTTTTGTTTTTTCTCTTTTCTTAAATCCGTGAACTTTTTTCAAATCGATGGTGTTTTTCATTTCAAATTTGATGAACTTTTGTTTTCAAAATCAATGAACTTTTTTCTATTTTTAGTGAACTATTTTAACAAATGATGATTATTTTTCAAATTCAATGAACTTTCTTCAAATTTGATGAACTTTTTTCAATTCAATGAATTTTTATCAAATTCGAAGAACTATTTTAAAATTCGAGAACATTTCTCAAATCCAATGAACTTATTTTCGAATTTGATGAACTTTTTTCCTATTTGATGAAGAATTTTCAAATTCAATGAACTCTTTTTCAAATATGATGAACTTTTTTGAAAAGTTGATGGACTTTTTTAATTTGATGAAATTTTTCCAAATTCAATGAACTTTTTTTCAAATTTGATGAACCTTTTTTCAAATTTGATGCAGAATTTTCAAACTCAACTCTTTTTCAAATCCGATGAACTTTTTTTAAATTCGGTGAGCTTTTTCCAAATTCAGTGGACGGTTTTTCAAATTCGATGATTTTTTTAAAATATGTGAACTTTTTTCAAACTCATGGTCGTTTTCATTGTTGTGAACTTTTTTAAAAAAATTGTGCACTTCTTTTTTCCATTTCATGAACTTTTGTTTTTGAATTTGTGAACTTATTTGAATACATGAACCTTTTTTACATTGGCCAACTTTTTTTATGCATGTTCGTCAACTATCCAATTTGTTTTACATTTTTTCCATACAGTCACGTTTTTCATCAATGTTCATTTTTCCATACATTCACGTTTTTCATCAATGTTTTCAAATAATTAAAAAATCTAAGCGAGATAAGTAGCGCTGCTACGCTGGTTCTTAAACAAAGTCGCGCTGAAGTGAATCATTAGCAGCCAGTATGTGTGCCGGTTGGATAAACTCGGAGATGACTGTGAGGTCATGAGTTCGATTCACTGAGAGCCACCTTTTTAGATGTTTTTGCACAATAATATATATTTTCTGCACGCGCGTTCGTGGGCCGGCCCACCAGGAGCTGCCGCAGGCGGCGCTGAAGGCGCCGAGTAGGCGCTCCCCAGTGTGTGCTCGGGGGCACCTGAAAGGCTATTTAGGAGTTCATTGGATTGGATTTGAAAAGGATTTCATCGAATTTGTCGAGATTTTTTGCATTTTCTCATAAAAAAAATATCACATATTAAAAAGATAAAAACAAATCTACCTTAAAATGATTTTTTATGTAAAATCTGAAATGCTCCTTTCATGCGTATAAAATGTTTTTCATATATAAAAAATTGTTACTGTGTATTTATAAAATGTTCACCACGTACATGTAAATTTTAATTAAGTATTATAAAAAAAGTCATGTATACAAACAAACGTAGACATTGGAAACGAAACAAAAAAGATGGCAAACCCCCATAAGAACATGAAAGAAAAGAAAATATGGCAATCGACACACAACAAAATAAAGAGGAACAAAAATAAAAAGTCACACTCCCGCGCATCGGCTGGCTCAAGCGACGAGGAGGGATCCCCCATTCATCGACTATTGATTTGTCGCGAGTCCTGATGACCCATAAGTATAAAGGATCAATTGTAGTCCTTTTAATATGTAAGAGTGTCGAACCCAACGAGGAGCGGAAGGAATTGATAGGCGGCTTTCAGCCAGGATTTTATTGTAAGTGCTGTGAGATAGTTTGATAGATGATTTCATAGCAATTAACAAGTAACAAACATAGCTAGGTGCAGCAAGTGGCACAATCCTTAATTTTGCTAAAGACAAGCCGATGATACTTTTTATAATGATTAAAACGCTCTTGAGAATACACGGGAATATCACCAAGTTACTTTCACCATGATTCATTGACTTAACGTTCCTTGTCTTGATAAGTGTTATATGGATGGACCGAAGCTAAGGTATTATTCTTACTTGACACTATTAAAAAAACGCCTAATACCAGCGTTCGGAAAACGTCGTTACCGGCGCGGAGAGGAGATGCCGGTAGTATAACGCCAGTGTTAACGGTCACTAGCGGCATGGGATGCCGAGGCCACAAACGCAACCACTTTAGCGGCGCTTGGACCCGACGCATGCAGTAATTTGGACACCAGCGGCGTTGATAAGATAACCCGCCGCAATGGACAGTCTACTACTGTGGCGTTGCAAGAAGTAGCTTTTACAAGGTTTCCTGCATATTTCGCCTCCTACTTCAATTTCTTGTTGGTCTTGTTGCCACAGTAGCACTCTGCACATGAACGACAGTCGTAGTGCGTACATCACATCTTTGTTGCATTTGCATTAACAATTAGCATGCATCTTTCATATATACTAGAAGGGCGGGCGCGCTTTGCTGCGCCATGGTGTTGTTGTGTTTCTTATAAAAACTACTCTCTATGTTTCAAAATATAAGTTGTGTTATTTTTTGAAAATTCAAACCAAATTTGTAGAGAAATATATCAAAATATATAATATCAAATCGGTATGATAGATTCATCATGAAATGAATTTTCGTACTTTTTGTTTAATATTGTGGATATTGATATTTTTTTCTTTGAACTTCGTCAAAGTTAAAGAAATTTTACTTTCCAGAAAACAAATACCCTTTTTTTAAACGGATGGAATATTTAGTTTGTCAGGTGGGGAGATGATAGAGTGTGTTTTATTTTTTTATTTATAATGCGGTGATTTGATGGGTCTTTCGTGGTGTGGTTCTGTGTTATCCGCTAACCAATTTATACTTATATAAGGAAATTTCTGTTTCAGTGGCTACATGTACTATATTGGTGCTACAGTGTCACATGGTGGCACTTCTTTTTTCTAGGTGGTGGGAGGATGCACGGAATTGATGTGTTTTTATAGGCTGGTTGTTGCTGATTGATTTCAAAAATCATTGGCCCGATCAAATCATATACCAAATCCAAATTTGAATATCTCAATTGCATGAAAGAGCTTCAAAATTAAGAAACATGGGGAATAAAAATAATTGAACGGGAGAGATCCTTAAGAAATTATTGACCCGGTCAAAATCAGGTGACCTAATTCTAAATTAAACACCTCAATTAATTGTGAAGCATTAAAAATTAGAAAGCATTGTGTATAGTACAAAAGAATTGAATGAGAGAGCTTTGATAAATTGTTGACCTGGTCAAAATCGGGTGACCCAATTCCAATTGGAGACCTCAATTGAACGTGAGCTCTTTAAAACTAGGGAGCTTAGTGTTATAAAGGATATAGCAAGTCAATAAACATTCAATTTTACACATCGATATCGCAAGTCAATGAAAATTCAAATTAATTAACATGTTTCTAACTTCTGCCTCGCTCTGAACTAAAGACCCGGCCATCGTCCAGAAGTATGTTGAACTCCATTGATGCATATGCTTTAGCTGATGCTCTTATTTGATCATCTTGTTACTTCTTCATCTCTAGAGAGTTGTAGAACATCCCGCCCGGCCTGACCACATCTTTGTTAATGATATCGGCCACTATGTTTTGAAGACGCACACATTCTCTCAAGAAGTGTTGTTCCCTATTCTCGAGCTCTGTGGCCCACATGGCCAAGGATGCATGATCACTCAATAGTGATTCCGTGCATACATAGTCATCCATCAGTGACATGACATAGTAGCTAGACAAGTTAGTGCTGACCTCATGTGGTTCTTGCTTGCAACAAAAGCTTGTCTGGAACTGGAATTCCCCATAAGTTCTGTGGGCTCCTTTGGAGCGATAATAAGAGCGAGGAGCATCATTCAGAATGAACTTCGATGCAGTCCAGTTCTTATTAGGGTGTCTTTTTGAACCGAAGAAATAACATTGGCCTTGGCGCGGTAATATCAAGATTAATATCCGATGCCCGTCGCTGCGCGAAGAATTGAACAGTATTATGCATGAGATGAACATCAAGATTATGTATATCCATGTGTGTGCAAACATAAAAGTATTGAGAAGGACTTACTCGGCTAAGTAGGGCACTAGAATGTTTTCCTTGTCAGCATTTGTAATCATGCCTTCCCAGAGGTAGGTCGCCATGATGTACCACCCATGTTTGGCTCCAACATTGTTCACATGCATGTGATAAGGATCAAGGACGATGACATTAGATTTCTCGAGTATGGCCTGCGAGGCTTCATACAAAGCCCAGAACCAAACAAATGACGGTACATTTCACAGATGTGAAAAAAAATGTTGTGGACTCCCTCAAAGCAAAGATATATTTTGTCCGCGGGGTAATGTTCAAAAAAATGATGCCCTTCTTTCACCTTAACCGTGTAACAGTCATATGCTCTTTCCGTTTCAATTTTTAACACGTGCTGGTGTAGTAGCCTTAGTACGATGGAGAGGTACTTCAACTCTTTATCCAAAACAAGCGTTCACCACGAATATTCGTGCACCCTCTATGAAGGAATATACGCCCACAAGCCTATTCTTTTTGTGCCATTCTGGCTTCTCGTTTCTTCGGTCTCTTTCTCTTCTTTTTGCCAGCCGGATTAGCCATTAGATGTGCTATCACTCCTTCATCCCTTGCTGCCATTGTATTGGCAAGGTGATTCGTGTCTGGGTGCATGTGGCCTAACTATATGGAGTAAACAAAGAAATAAGAAAAACTTGATAGAAAAAATCGGCATGGCCTGAGTGCCAAAAATTTGATGAAACGGAAATGAATCAACGCTTCGCCAAAACATTGGCATTTTTTTAAGCTATGAACATAAAATTAAACTATTGCATAATGTACACTTAAAATAATGAACCTTCATGTTGCACTACTATAGTCATTACTCCTGCCCATCCTGCGTATGTTGGGGAACGTTGTATGGAAAACAAAAAAATTCTACGCACACGCAAGATCTATCCATGGAAATGCATAGCTACGAGAGGGGGAGAACATCTACATACCCTTGTAGATTACTAAGCGGAAGCGTTTATCAACGCGGTTGATGTAGTCGTACACCTTCACGATTCATCCCGATCAAGTACCGTACGTACGGCACCTCCGTGTTCAGCACACGTTCAGCTCGATGGTGTCCTCGCTTTCTCGATCCAGCAAAAGAGGCGAAGTAGTAGATGAGTTTTGGCAGCACGATGGCGTGGTGACGATGATGGTGAAACTATTCCGCAGGGCTTCGCCAAGCACAATGGACTTGGACGGAGGAGGAACTAAAACTAGAGGGAGAGGGGGCGGCGCACACGGCTTGGGAATCGTGGTGTGTGTTGCCCCCTCCCCTCTTCTCATATATATAGGTGGAGGGGGAAGGGGAGGCAGCCCTAGGCGCCCCCAAAGGGGGCCGGCAGCCGCCCTAGGGGCCTGCCCTAGGTGCGCCCCCCTTTCCTTCCGATGGCGCAGGGGAGAAGGCGGGTGGGGAGGCGTCCCCCCCTCCCCCCTTTCCTTTTTCTCACGTGGGAGAGAAGGTAAGAGGGGGCTGGCCCTCTTCCCTTCCTTCCCTAGGGCCAGCGCCATGAGGTTGGGCGCGCCAACCCCTTGTGGGCTGGTGTGCTCCCCTCTTCTTGGCCCGTTAAGCCCAGTAACTCCCCGTGGCCTCCCGGGACCCCTTCCGGTACTCCGATAAAACTCCAGTGCATTCGGAAACCTTTCTGGAGACCAAATAGTATCATCCTATATATCGATTTTAACCTCCGGACCATTCCAGAGCTCCTCGTCATGTCAGTGATCTCATCCGGGACTTCAAACAACATTCGGTCACCAACTCACATAACTCATATAATACTATATCGTCAATGAACGTTAAGCGTGCGGACCCTACGGGTTCGAGAATGATGTAGAAATGACCGAGACACTTCTCCGGTCAATAACCAATAGAGGGACCTGGATGCACATATTGGTTCCTACATATTCTACGAAGATCTTTATCGGTCGAACCTTTATGACAACATACGTAGTTCCCTTTGTCTGTCGGCATGTTACTTGCCCGAGATTCGATCGTCGGTATCTCCATACCTAGTTCAATCTCGTTATCGGCAAGTCTCTTTACTCGTTCCGTAATACATCATCTTGTAACTAACTCCTTAGTCACTTTGCTTGCAAGCTTCTTGTGATGTGTATTACCGAGAGGGCCCAGAGATACCTCTTTGTCATACGGAGTGACAAATCCCAGTCTCGATTCACACCAACTCAACAGACACCTTCGGAGATACCTGTAGAGCACCTTTATGATCACCCACTTACGTTGTGACGTTTGATAGTACACAAGGTATTCCTCCGGTATCCGGGAGTTGCATGATCTCATGGTCGATGGAATATGTATTTGACATTAAGAAAGGAGTAGCAATAAACTGAACGATCATATGCTATGCTAACGGATGGGTCTTGTCCATCACATCATTCTCCTAATGATGTGATCCTGTTATCAAGTGACAACACATGTCTATGTGTTAGAAAACCTTAACCATCTTTTGATCAACGAGCTAGTCTAGTAGAGGCTTACTAGGGACACGGTATTTGTTTATGTATCCACACATGTATTTAAGTTTCCGGTCAATACAATTCTAGCATGAATAATAAACCTTTATCATGATTAAGGAAATATAATAATAACCACTTTATTATTGCCTCTAGGGCATATTTACAACAGTCTCCCACTTGCACTAGAGTCAATAATCTAGATTACATAGCAATGAATCTAACACCCATGGAGTCTTGGTGCTGATCATGTTTTGCCCCCGGAAGAGGTTTAGTCAATGGGTCTGCCACACTCAGATCCATATGTACTTTGCAAATTTCTATGTCTCCATCCTTGACCTTTTCACGAATGGAGTTGAAGCGTCTCTTGATGTGTTTAGTTCTCTTGTGGAACCTGGATTCTTTCGCTAAGGCAATTGCTCCAGTGTTGTCACAAAAGATTGTCATTGGACCCGACGCACTGGTGAAAGATCGAGGATGTCGCCTAGAGGGGGGTGAATAGGCGCTTTAAAATAATTACGGTTTAGGCTAGAACAAATGCGGAATAAACCTAGTGGTTAATTTGTCAAGCACAAAACCTACAACAACTAGGCTCACCTATGTGCACCAACAACTTATGCTAAGCAAGATAAACAACTAAGTGATAGCAAGATATATGACAAGAAACAATATGGCTATCACAAAGTAAAGTGCATAAGTAAAGGGCTCGGGTAAGAGATAACCGAGGCACGCGGAGACGATGATGTATCCCGAAGTTCACACCCTTGCGGATGCTAATCTCCGTTTGGAGCGATGTGGAGGCACAATGCTCCCCAAGAAGCCACTAGGGCCACCATAATCTCCTCACGCCCTCGCACAATGCAAGATGCCGTGATTCCACTAAGGTACCCTTGAGGGCGGTCACCGAACCCATACAAATGGCAACCCTTGGGTGCGGTCACCGAACCCGTACACTTTGGCAACCCTTTGGGGCGGTCACCGGAACCCGTCAAATTGCTCGGGGTGATCTCCACAACCTAATTAGAGACCCCGACGCTTGCTCGGAGCTTTACACCACAATGATTGAGCTCCGAACACCACCAACCGTCTAGGGCGCCCAAGCACCCAAGAGGAACAAGCTCAAGGGTACCAAGCACCCAAGAGTAATAAGCTTCTCAACTTGTAACTTCCACGTATCACCATGGAGAACTCAAACCGATGCACCAAATGCAATGGCAAGTGCACACGGAGTGCCCAAGTCCTTCTCTCCCAAATCCCACCAAAGCAACTAATGCTAGGGAGGAAAATGAGAGGAAGAACAAGAAGGAGGACACCAAGAACTCCAAGATCTAGATCCAAGGGGTTCCCATCACATAGAGGAGAAAGTGATTGGTGGAAATGTGGATCTAGATCTCCTCTCTCTTTCCCCCCAAAAACTAGCAAGAATCCATGGAGGGATTGAGAGATAGCAAGCTCGAAGAAGGTCAACAATGGGGGAAGAACACGAGCTCAAAGGATAAGGTTCATTGGGGAAGAAGACCCCCTTTTATAGGTGGGGAAAAATCCAACCGTTATGCTCACAGCCCGCACAGAGCGGTACTACCGCTCATGGGAGCGGTACTACCGCTAGGGCGGTGGAAGCCCTTTGAAAAACAACAGCGAGGAGGCAAAAGGCCAGTAGAACCGCCAGAGCGGTACTACCGCTCGTCCTCACGGTACTACCGCTAGGGGCAGCGGTACTACCGCTAAGGGTAGCGGTACTACTGCTTGCGAGCGGTACTAAAAAAATACATCCGTGCCTACCACCGCTGGACTTAATACGAGATTTTGGTCCGGAGCGAAAGTAGCCACGGTAGTAGCTGCGGTAGTACCGCTCTAGAGCGGTAGTAAAAAATTACATCCGCTCCAAGCGGTAGTAGTCGCGGTAGTACCTCTGCAGCCTTTTAAGGACACCAAAACTGCCACAACTTCTGCAAACGGACTCCGAATTCAACGAAACCAAGTTTGTTGGAAAGCTAACGACATGGGCTAACACAATCTTGATAGAAATAACAATTAGAAGCAAATGAGAAAAGGCCCATAAGAAAATGGTGAGAACCCTTCCTCGAATAAGACCGGTAAAACCTCCAACACCAAAAACGCAATAGAAGAAGCATATGAAATATGTTTTCGATGTACTAGAGCTTGTCACGAAGATAACCACAAGCTCTAAAACCTCAAAAAGGGAAAATACAAATAATAATCAAGAAAGATGATGCAAGGATGCAATGGTTTGAGCTCTCGACAAACGATACGATCAAGCTACTCACTTGAGAGCCCCCCTTGATAGTACGGCTATCGATCCTATAACCCGGTCTCCAAACTATCACCATGAGACCGGTAAAATAGAAAACCTATCAAGGGCAAACCTTTGCCTTGCATGAACTTCACTTGAGCTAGATGATGACGATCTTGACTCCCTCAAGTTGGACCACCTTTCGTGATTGTGTTGGCTCGATGAAGGCTAGTTGATTGCTCCCCCATACTCCACTATGGGTGAGTCACTCTTCGGCACACCTTCACAAGTCCATTGTCACCACAATGGACGGCAAGCTACAAGCATGATTTCTTCGTGATGCTCCACTTGAACTTGCACAACACAACATTGATTTGATGTCATCCTCCATGGGATGTATGTGATCTTCCTCTTGACGCAAGCCCATGGAAGCAAACCTAACCCCACATAGAACTCTCCCAAAGACCATGGGTTAGTACACAAAGCGCAATGGACAATGCTTACCAAACCGTGAGATCACTTGATCCCACTCGATGTATCTTCTACGCTTTGTGTGAAATCTTCTCTCTTCATAAAGATGATGTCTTGAAGATACACATGAATGTTCACACAGTCTTCTTCTTCAAGACATGCTAGCAATTAGCTCAACACTCACTAGACCAATCTTTGGATAGATCCTTGGATACCACCTTGGACAACACATAAACTCCTTGAAACCAACAAATAGACTTCAAGAAAAGCCTATGGACAAATCCTACGAATATAACTCAACGCAACCATTAGTCCATAGAGATTGTCATCAATTACCAAAACCAAACATGGGGCACCGCATGTTCTTTCAACTGGGTATTACACCCAGATCGGATATGAACTCCGTCATCCAAACTCTCTCATGCGCTGCTTCCAAAGCAGCTATGTACTCCGCTTCACACGTAGATCCCGCCATGACGCTCTGCTTGGAACCGCACCAACTGACAACTCCACCATTCAATATAAATACGTATCCAGTTTGCGACTTAGAGTCATCCGGATCTATGTCGAAGCTAGCATCGACGTAACCCTTTATGATGAGCTCTTCGTCACCTCCATAAATGAGAAACATATCCTTGGTCCTTTTCAGGTACTTCAGGATATTCTTGACCGCTGTCCAGTGATCCACTCCTGGATTACTTTGGTACCTCCCTGCCAAACTTATGGCAAGGCACACGTCAGGTCTGGTACACAGCATGGCATACATAATAGAACCTATGGCTGAGGCATAGGGAATGACTTTCATTTTCTCTCTATCTTCTACCGTGGTCGGACTTTGAGTCTGACTCAATTTCACACCTTGCAACACAGGCAAGAACCCTTTCTTTGACTGGTCCATTTTGAACTTCTTCAGAACTTTGTCAAGGTATTGCTTTGTGAAAGTCCTATTAAGTGTCTCGATCTATCCCTATAGATCTTGATGCCCAATATGTAAGCAGCTTCACCGAGGTCTTTCATTGAAAAATTCTTATTCAAATATCCTTTTTATGCTATCCAGAAATTCTATATCATTTCCAATCAGCAATATGTCATCCACATATAATATCAGAAATGCTACAGAGCTCCCACTCACTTTCTTGTAAATACATGCTTCACCATAAGTTTGTATAAAACCAAATGCTTTGATCACCTCATCAAAGCGTATATTCCAACTTCGAGATGCTTGCACCAGTCCATAGATGGATCGCTGGAGCTTGCACACTTTGTTAGCACCTTTAGGATCGACAAAACCTTCTGGTTGCATCATATACAACTCTTCTTTAAGAAACCCGTTAAGGAATGCAGTTTTGATGTCCATTTGCCAGATTTCATAATCATAAAATGCGGCAATTGCTAACATGATTCGAACAAACTTAAGCATCGCTACGGGTGAGAAAGTCTCATCGTAGTCAACCCCTTGAACTTGTCGAAAACCTTTTGCGACAAGTCGAGCTTTATTGTCGGTGTACTAAAGTTTGGGCCCTTTTGTACCCCTTACTTGTGCACGGGCAGTTGCAGCCGCACCTGCGGCGAGGCTTGGCGGGGGCAGTTGGAGGCAAAATACAAGACGACCAAGGCGGCATCCGAGCCAGTAATCAGAGAGCAGAAGACAAGCTGAGCCCCCGGCAAAGATTCTTGCCGGGGTGATTTGCGAGCCCCGGCAAGATCCTTGCCGGGATGGTTTGCGAAGCCTCAGCAAGACCACCACCCTTGAGGTTGAGAGCTCTGACACATTGATAACGTCAAGACCAAGACTCAGGGGCACATGCGTAGTAGCATGCAGATCTTTGTGAAGACTGGTGGCATGCAGATCTTCGTGAAGACCAGAAGGCGAAGTTCCCAACAAGGTCCTTGCCGGGGACGACTGCGAGGCCCCGGCAAGACTCTTGCCGGGGACGATTGCGAGGCCATGGCAAGGCTCACGCATGACAAGGCTCCGCTGCCCTGCCACCATCCCGGCACAGCAATTAGCCAGCCAACCAGGCAAGCACCTGCGTGGTGGCATGCAGATCTTCGTGAAGATCCTGCCACCGCTCCAGCGCAGCGGCTAGCCAGTCAGCTTGGCGCTGCATGCCGCGTCACCTTGGATGCGTGTCAAGACGGAGTGAGGCGGCGACAGATGGGACGGGCTCTATTTCCGTCCCCGATAAAGTTAGAGGGCACGTAAGTAGCGCATTTAATGCACTTGTCCTAAGACGCCAGAGATAAGCACGTGCACTCTAGCACTTTACACCTCCTGTATGCCTGTACGCCACTGTGGTAGCCCCTTGGTATAAAAGGAGGCCCAAGGTGATATAGGGAGGGACTCTTTTGAACTTTCCGGTCTAGTTTGCATGCGTAGCAGCTAGCCGAAGCTCAAGAACACTCAATATACACTCAAAGCAGGACTAGGGTTTTACGCTTCTCAGCGGCCCGAACCTGGGTAAAAATTCATCGTGTTGATCGTTAGATCTGCTCTTTGTGCACTCCTCTTTCCCTGCCAACCGTAGAAGGGATCCACGTGCTCCCATAGGTGTCGTTTCCCCGACATCTTTGGTGCGCCAGGTAGGGGCAAGAGAGGTTGTACGAACCTGATCTAGGCGTCAGCGCGTCGACTTCTTCAACATCTTCATCGTCATGTCTCCAAAGAGAAAGAGCATCGTGGCGATTGGTTCACCTCCGGTCGATCTGCCCGCACCAGCGCGGACGGACGATGGGATGGACGTGGGTGGAGGCCACGGGTTTCCACGACGCTCCGGCGATCGGAGCCACGCGAGCGGCGACGACCCGCACATCGCTAGGTCCAAGGACGGAGCCATGCTGTCTACGGGCGGCGCGGCGAACCCCAGGGGCGGAAGGACGATCTCCAAGACGCCCCCGCCGGCGCATGCGCCGCGGCCTTCCCAGGTCGTGCGTGATGAGCAGCGCCGCGGCGTGGGTGATCACGAGCGTTCCCGTGGAAAGACCCCTTTGCATCATTCTCGAGATGCGCCGGGCCAGCATGCACGCCAAGACGCTGGAGGAAACGGCGCGCGGCCGCGGGACCGTGATAGAGCTCCTTCTAACGTGGTTAGAAGTCACAGCGCTTCACGATCCACGCAGCTGTCGCCGCCACCCACGCCAACAGAAGCATTGGCGCGCGTGCAGTTGCTTCTGGATTTCCCTCCTGCTGCGGAGAAGCTCGACGAGTGGAGAGCTACCATCCGAAGCCTCGTCGGCTTCGCCAATAAAGATGGACCGCAGCAGGCGGGGCCCTCGTGCCGGCGCTCTGTCAAGCCGGCGCGTGCCGATGGCGGAAGGACCAGAGGTGCTGCGACCACGGTGCACTCTCCTCCTCCACGGCAGCAACAGCAGCCGCCGGCTCATCGGGTCGAGGCCTGTGACAACGGTTCCACAGCGTCGTCCGACCCACGAGCCCGCCGCGATCAATGTCAAGTTCTTCGAGAGCGAGTCAAGGAAGACGCTCGAACCACTATCGAGCGGCGGCGGGAAGCGCGCCATCAGTCTGATAGGCGCGTAGGCCCCACTGTAGACCGGCCTGCGTCGGGGTATTCTGGTAACTTACCTTACGAGGTGGGTTGTCCAGCTTTTACCCGTGGGCTGCGGCGATTCCAGTGGCCCACTCACCACACATTCAAGGCTGAGGTCGGAGAGAAATACGACGGCAAGACTCACCCGTCGGAGTTCACCATTGCAATGCAAGCTGCCGGGGCTCGAGACGACAAGGTACTCGCCAACTACTTCCCGTTGGTACTCAAGCCCAACGTCAGGTCGTGGTTGATGCACCTGCCAGAGGATTCCATCTCTTCTTGGTCGGATCTGTGTCACGAGTTTGTTGGCGCCTTTACTAGAGGCCACCAAGCTCCTGGCCAGGCAAGTGATTTGCATATCATCCCCCAGAAAGATGGCGAATGCTTGCGCAAATACATACAGAGGTTCAGCCGTGTGCAGTACAACATCCCAGATGTTCATCCTGCCGCTGTTATCAGCGCATTTCATCAGAATGTGCGCAACCACAAGATGCGTGAAGAGCTAGCAATGAACAAGGTTAGAGATGTTGCCGAGCTTTATGTTTTGGCCGATAGATGTGCTCGGGCTGAAGAAGGAAGGAAGTACCCCGACGAAGATGCCGGCGTAGAAAGTGACTCCGCAGATGAAGACGTCGTTGCCCCGGTAAAGAAGGGCCGACGGCGCAACAGGAAGCGCAAGGGTAAAACCGTGCTTGCCGTCGAGGAATCCGGCAACCCCGGCACCGCCAAGAAGGCCAAGGTTGACGACCCCGGAAAGGAGGTTGCCGGGTGCGCCGCCTGCCAGGCCTTGGCGGCTGCCGACAAGCCAGAGGGCTCCGACAAGCAGTATTGCAAGATCCATCGCACCAAGGGCCATGACCTCCAGAACTGCCGGCAAGTTGAGCAGCTTGTAGAGAAGCAGAAAGCTGAGTATGAAAGGCGAGACAAGGAGAAGGGCCAGGACGGTGCTGAGGGGTCCGGCAAGAAGCGTGGCGGCCGAGGGGGTCACCACAGCAAGGATAAGCAACCAGAGAGACCTGCTCGGGGCCGCGACAAGAAAGAGGGAGATGATGATCATGATGAGGACGACGAGTCCAGCGAGCACGAGTTCCAGAAAGCTACAGAGGCCATGTGCGTCGACGGTGGCGCCTCGTTGCATGCCTCTCACCGCCAACTGAAATAGTGGGCGCATGAGATCAATGCGGCAGAGCCATCGTTCGATGCCAAGAAGCCGCTGAAATGGTCCAACACGCCTATCATTTTGTACGCTGAGGATCACCCTGATCGCACAATGGCGGTCGAGTGTTTACCATTGTTGGTTTCACCAACGATACGCAACCTCAAGGTGACAAAAGTGTTAGTTGACGGTGGGGCCGGTCTGAACTTGATCTCGCCCACTGTGATCAAGAGGCTGCAAATTCCTGATGGAGATCTCGAAGAGACGGGCATGTTTCAAGGGGTCAACCCAGGAAGGAGTCAGCCAAAGGGCAGGATTACACTACCAATTACGTTTGGTGGCGAGCTGAACTATAGGACGGAGAAGATCATTTTTATGTCGCCAAGATCCCCTTGCCCTATAATGGGATCCTCGGCCGCCCAGTGCTGGCCAAGTTCATGGCGGCATCACATTACGCTTACAATACGTTGAAGATGCCCGGACCAATGAGCATCATCACTGTCCACTCCGACAAGAAAGACGCGCTCATCTGCGCTGACCAACTCTACCGAGAGGCAGTTGCAGCAACTGCCACCAAGGCACTTGCTCCTGCTGCTGAAGCTCCGGGAGGGAAGAAGACCGGCAAGACCTCTCCTGACAAGACCTCTCCTGACAAGACCTCTTCCGGCAAGACCTCTTGCACCCACTCCGGCAAGCGCGCCTCTTCGGAGTGCTGTGCTCCCGTCGAGGACGTGCCAGAGAGCTCCACCAGCAAGAGCAAGAAATCCAAGGCAGCACCACCAGAAACTAAGAAGGTGCCCGTCAAGGAGGATGGCACGGGCGGGGCTTTTACTATAAGCTCCATCCTCGACAGCAAATAGGAAGATGCACTCATCGCCTTCCTGCGGGCGAATGTCGATGCGTTTGCATGGCAAGCATCTGACATCCCCGGCGTTCCCAGGGAGGTGATTGAGCACCACCTTGCGGTCTGTCCTCATGCGCGTCCCGTCAAGCAGAAGGTCAGGAAGCAAGCTTTGGAGCGGCAAGAGTTCATCATGAAGAAATTAGGAAGTTAGAAGCAGTAGGCTTGGTCAGAGGAGTGCTCCACCCAACATGGTTGGCCAATCCGGTGGTGGTGCGCAAGGCAAACGGGAAATGGAAGCTGTGCATTGATTATACAGACATCAATAAAGCCTGTCCAAAGGATCCTTTCCCCTTGCCACGCATCGACCAGATCGTGGACTCCACTGCCGGGTGCGACTTGCTGTCGTTCCTTGACGCCTACTCAGGATACCATCAAATCTTCATGACGAAGGAAGATGAAGAGAAAACCGCGTTTATCACCCCATGTGGTACGTATTGTTTTATACGAATGCCTTTCGGGTTGAAAAGCGCTGGTTCAACGTTTGCGAGAGCAGTCCAAATTGGTTTTGAGCCTCAGCTACATAGAAATATGGAAGCTTATATGGATGACATAGTGGTCAAAACCAAGGACAGGGCAACGCTCATACAAGATCTAGAAGAAACATTTGCAAATTTGTGCAACATCAATCTCAAGCTCAACCCTGAGAAGTGTGTGTTTGGTGTCCCATCCGGCAAGCTTCTCGGGTTCTTTGTGTCTCAGCGTGGGATCGAGGCGAACCCCGACAAGATCAAGGCGATTGAGCAGATTGAAGCACCAAGACGAGTCAAAGATGTACGTCGACTTGCTGGCTGTGTTGCTGCTTTGAGCAGGTTCATCTCCAAATCTGCTGAGCGCGCCCTGCCCTTTTTCAAGATCTTGAAAAAGGCAGGTCCAATGAAATGGACTCCGGAAGCGGAGGCAGCGCTGCAAGATTTGAAGAGGTACCTCTTCTCTACGCCGACACTAGTCGCGCCTAAGCCACAAGAGCCGTTGTTGCTGTATCTAGCGGCAACGAATCAAGTGGTCAGTGCTGCGCTAGTGGCGCAGAGAGAAGTTGATGAAGAAGCAGCGGCAGTGGCAAGACCATCGGATGACGAGCCGGAGCTCTCCCCGGCAGGGTCTGGTGCCGGCAAGGCAAGACCCCCGGCAGGATCTGGTGTCGGCAAGGCAGGGCCCCCGGCAGAGTCTGGTGCCGGCAAGGCGGGATCTGCGCAACCAAATGGAGTGACATAGAAGAAGAAGATGATGCAGCACCCAGTTTATTTTGTCAGCTCCCTTTTGCAGGGGGCTAGATCAAGATACTCTGGTGTACAGAAGTTGCTCTTCGGCCTTCTTATGGCCTCGTGGAAGCTGCGCCACTACTTTCAAGCACATGAAATCACCGTCATCACTCGCTTCCTGTTGCAACGGATCTTGCACAACCCAGATGCAACTGGAAGGATTGTGGAGTGGGCGCTGGAACTGTCAAGCTTTGGTCTCAGGTTTGAAAGCACTTCAACGATTCAGAGCAGAGCCTTGGTAGAATTCATTGCAGAATGGACCTCAACGCCTGATGAGGAAATTCAAGAGACCACTCTCCCCGCCAAGGAAACGAGCCGCGACTGGATTATGTACTTTGATGGGGCTTTCTCGCTGCAAGTCGCCAGTGCCGGTGTGCTACTTATTGCACCCACCGGAGAGCACCTCAAGTACGTGGTCCAGATGCACTTTCCCCGGGAGAGATCAACAAACAAAACTGCGGAGTATGAGGGACCGCTTGCCGGTCTCAGGATCGTGGCAGACCTTGGAATTACGAAGCTCATCGTCAGAGGAGATTCGCAGCTTGTCGTCAAGCAGGTTAATAAAGATTATCAAAGACCGTTGATGGAAGCTTACGTAGATGAAGTGAGGAAGTTGTAGGAGCGTTTTGATGGTCTGCAAGCAGAGCATGTTCCTCGAGCAGAGAACAGCATTGCTGATGACCTGTCAAAACGTGCTGCCCTCAAGTTACCTGTGGAACCAAGAACTTTTGTGCTCCAACTAACTCAGCCATCCGTTGAACCATCGGCGGGATAGAGTAAGCGAAGGAAGTTGAGCCCCAGCAAGTACTTTCCCGCCGAGCTCCCAGGAGCCGCCGGCAAGGAAGTTGCCGGGGACGACGCCAAGCTTGCTGGGGGGTGACAGGCTCCGGCGGGGCCTCAAGTCCTTGCCGTAGAGACAACTGCTCCCATGGCAGAAGACACGCCTTTAGTCCTTGTCGTCGAGCCCCAGGCTCCAGCATGGGCACAGCACACCGTTCGGTTCCTCCAAACAGGAGAACTCCCTAAGGAACAGGAAGAGGCGGAGAAAGTAGCATGTCGGTCTAACATGTACCAGTTTGTGGACGATGTCCTGTACAGAAAAAGACCAAACGGCGTGAAATTGAAGTGCATTCCTCAGGAGGACGGACTGGAGCTGTTGGCAGAGATACATGGAGGCATATGTGGCTCTCACATAGGATCAAGAGCTCTTGCCGGCAAGGCATTCCGGCAAGGTTTCTTTTGGCCCACTGCCCTCCAGGATGCAACTGCACTAGTAACCAAGTGTGAAGCGTGCCAGTTCCATTCGAAGAAACTTCATCAGCCAGTCCAAGCTCTTCAGACGATCCCTCTTTCCTGGCCATTTTTGGTCTGGGGGCTCGACATATTGGGCCCCTTTCCCCGTGCTGTCGGGGGCTTTGAGTACTTGTACGTCGCAATCGACAAGTTCACAAAGTGGCCGGAAGTGGAAGCAGTGAGAAAGGTGACAGCACAGTCAGCCGTCAAGTTCTTCAAAGGATTAGTTTGCCATTTTGGTGTGCCAAACAGAGTCATCACTGACAATGGCACACAGTTCACGAGCCGCACCTTCATGCAGTATATCCAAGACCTTGGCAGCAAAATCTGTTTTGCTTCTGTTGCCCATCCAAGAAGCAACGGCCAAGCGGAAAGGGCAAATGCTGAGGTGCTGCGGGGTCTCAAGACGAGAACTTTCGATAGGCTGCACAAGTGCGGAAGGCGCTGGATTGATGAGTTGCCGGCGGTCCTTTGGTCAATCAGGACGACACCAAATCGAGCCACTGGCCAGACACCTTTCTCCCTGGTATACGGGGCGGAAGCAGTTCTCCCCACAGAACTCATATACGGGTCACCTCGAGTGCTCGCTTATGATGAGCTTGAGCAAGAGCAGTTGCAGCAAGATGATGCTACGCTCCTTGAGGAAGATCATCTTCAGGCTGCTGTGCGAGCCGCGCGCTACCAGCAAGCCTTGCGCCGCTACCACGGCCGCAAGGTTCATGCCCGAAGCCTTAAGGAAGGCGACCTTGTTCTTCGGCGCGTTCAGTCCGCCAAGAATTCCAACAAGTTGACGCCAAAGTGGGAAGGCCCTTATCGGGTAATACGAGTCATCAGGCCCGGCGCAGTCCGCCTGGAGACCGAAGATGGCATTCCAGTGAGCAACTCCTGGAATATCGAACATCTTCGCAAGTTTTACCCATGAGGTGCGGTTGCCGGGACCCCTGGCAACCCCCTTTTGTACTAGCCTTGCCAGCAAGGCATACAACCCTATGTACAAAGCCAGGCGCAGGCCCTGTGCGCAGTTAAATAAGTCTGAGTATGTACAGTTCTTGTTGATTTCCATGTTTATTTATATGCATGCCTGTCCAGGATATTGTACTACATTCGTTTCCAGCAAGTACTGACGAACCGCCAAGGTTCCATGTTCCTATTTTCTCTTCTTTCTTTTTCTCAAAGGACAGAAGGTTCCCTCGCATACAAGTTTGCCGGGGGGGATAGAGAGTGTGGGCACCAGCAGGCGACGTTCGAAGTGGCATCTTGCGGGAAAGAGTACAACAATAAAAAAAAGCTAAGTTGTGAAACCTTGAGTGATTTTCTTTTAAATGTAAAGTTATTTCCCTCGAATGGTTTCGTTTCTTGTATGGAAAACCTGCACGCGAAGGAACCTCGTCGCAATTGGTTGCGCCCTTGCTCTGTTTCGAGTCCGCTCAGCAGTTCAAGTGGCTACACTAAGAGCGGCAAGGTGTCTTGCCGGCAGCGACACCCCCAGCAGGCTGCTAAGGATCCGTTCCTCAAAGCGCTCGCGGCAAGGGTGCGCGCACCGGCAAGCCCTTCCAAAAAAGCGTAGGGTGTATGCCATACAAGGAGGGATCAAACAAGGAAGATAGCATGCATTCAATCCAAAACACAGCAAGTTATATTACATCAATGGTTGCCGCAGTTCTAACTTAAGATAAATTGTCTTGGGCACGAGTTCATAGCGGCAAGGAAAAGAGAAGCGGCTAGTCCCGGCGCTGGCCTTCCACCCTCTTGACTTGGTCAACCATGCTGACGATGGGCGCGACAAGCTCTTCCAGCGCCCTGCGGTCCACATCCGCCGGCAAGCTGTCTTGGCTGAGGTCGAGGCCGGGGTTCCTGTAGGCCACCTTGGTGAGCACCTTGAGAAGGACGCCCTGGCAAAGCTTGCGGGATTCATTGGCCAGCTGGGTTGCTCGGCTAGAGTGGAGCAGCTTCAGGGCATCAAGGACAGCCTCGAAGAACATGGTTAGTCTGGCGCTCGTAGTCACCCTCTCCTCGTGGGAATACCTGAGAGTCGACAGGCCCATGATGGACAGTTGTGCTGTGAGCCTCTCTGCGACGTCGATGAAGCGCTCAGTCCAGATCCCCCGCCTTTCTCAAAGTCATTATAAAGTGGCGGCGGCACTCTTTGTACAGCTGCTGTTCATTCTGGAGGTCTTTCAGCAAGGCCTCCTCACGAACCTTGCCGCTGTCGAGGGACTCCTTCAGCGTGGTCAGCTTCAGATTCAAATCGGCAATAGAGTCGTTGGCTTCGGAGAGCAGTTTGGTCTTGTCAGATATGGTGACCTGCAGCTCCGCCAAGGTGTAGACAGTTTTGTCTCTGTCGCTCTTCAGCGTCGAGACCTCCTTGCGGTGCTTCCCCAGCTCCGCCTCCAACTTCTCCACCTTCCCAGCCAGCTCGTTCTTGGCGGCCTCCGCGGCTTCGGCGGCGTCGACGGCCTCCTTCAACTTGCCGGAGTGATCCAGGACCTGGGCGTCGAGTGTGTCCTTGTGTTTCTGCTCCAGCTCCTGGGTCCGCTGCACGACAAGCTTCTTAATTTCTTCATCCTTGCCGTGGAGCTTGGCAGCAAGCGCCCCTTCACGAGCGGTGAGGTCCTCTTCTTGGGCGTCGAGCAGGACGCGACGCTCCCTTAGATTGGCGTCGTCCTTGGCGGCCTGTACGGCGGCCTCCTCCTGGGCCTTCTCAACATCGGACTGCTTCAGAAGAAGCTCGTTCCAATGCTCGTTCAGCTGCTCCTGGCTATTCTTCAGCTCCTGCCAGGCCTTGGCAAACCAGATCTACGTCTGCTCAATGCGCTTCTGGAAGTCCGCCTCTGCCACGTCAACAACCGCCATCCTGGAGTCCAGTTTCTCCTTGCGGGCACGGTGAAGCGCCTGGAGCTTCTGAAAGTTGCTGCTCATAGCTTGGAGGAGCTGGTCCTCCTTGGAACTACTGCTGCTGGTGCTCGGCTCGTCAACAACCTGGAGCCCGGTGGTAGCAATGACTTCTTTGTCAAAAACCTCCCCCTCGGATGGCGCTCCGGTGCTTGCCGTCCCCGGGATGCTGACGAACAGGTCGTCGCCTATCTTCAGGTACCTGCTTGAGGTGGGGGCTTCGAAAGTTGACGGTTGGTCTTTGACCATCGTCTCCCCATCACCAGAGGACTCTGGGACCGATGTAGCGCCAGGCGCTCCTGCGGCAGGGATGCCGTCAGTACGGTCGCCGGTCTCCTTGCCGGCCCCCCCAGCAGACCCCTTGGCGGCTTCTTCATGCGCGTCCTTGGCGGCCTTGTCGGCAGCAACCTTGGCGGCCTCGGCGGCGGCATCCTTGGTGGTCTCCTCGATGGTGGTGTCGATATCCATTCGATCCACCGTGGAGGGATCTGAAAGCCAAGGAAAAGAAACAAGATGAAACCCAGATTGAAGCTCAAAGCCAACAAGAAAAAGAGAAAAAGATCGCACTAGAAAAGTGACAAAGGCCAGGAAGCAGGCGGTTTACCTGTGACGAGCGGTGGAGGAGCGGTCCCCTCCCCAACAACACTTGTTGCCGGGATGGAGCTGCCGGCGCCTGTGCTCACCGGCTCTTCCTCCACGCGAATGGGCTCGTCGGTGGGAGTCCTTGCCGGGGACCTGCCCCTGGTCGGTGTGGTTGACGGGGGCGGCATGTCGGGGGTGGCCCTCAGCGGCTCCTCCTGTCGCTGTTCCTCTCCTGCGAACCCGACAAGGTTAGCAGTAAAGATACACACCCCGACACTCGCCAGCGGAAAGTGAGTAACGGGCTCACGCTGGGGGCTGCGTCGTGGGCTGGGATCCGGGCTAATCATGATCGTCTCCGACGCGCTTGAAGTGCTTGCCGGGGGCTCATCGCCCGTCGAGGTCTTGGCCTTCTTCGCCATCCTCTGCGCCAATGTCTCCGTGTCTCTGCAGGGGCAGGCCAAAACAAGAACAAATGAGATAAGATAATCAAAACAAAGGCTAAGGGGATGAAGAATGCGGCGAGATGCTTACTCATCTACTTCTTCTTCTTCTGGCCTCTCCTCCCTCCTCAGGCTGAAAGAGGAGAGGTCGAATTCGGCCTCTGGTATGGTGTCCGTGCGAGGGGGGGATGGAGTCCTGGGCCGCCTGGCCGTGGTGGAGGCAGCGGCCGCTTTTTTCTTTGCTGCCGCGGCCGTGCGTCTCGTATGGCGCACAGGTTGCGGCTGGGCCTCTTGCCGTTGCACGTCCTTGCCAGCCGCTCCCTTGCCGGGGCCCTCTTCGTGCGAAGAGGCCTGCTGGACTGGCTCACCGGAGACGGCTCGCCGGAGGACACGTCTCTTCTTCCCCGGGACCGGGGGCTCCTCATGCGGCTCCTCTTCAGCCGTCTCCTCGGCTGTCCCCTCGGCAGAAGGGCCCCCGGCAGCGGTGCCGCTGTGTTCCCCGGCAGGCTCCCCCCGATCAGCAAGATCCTCCTCTGCGCTGGCTTCATCTTCCACAAAGCCGATGCTGCCGGCCTCCTCGGCAAGGGCTGCCTCTTCCGCTCTGCTGGCGATGTACGCCACCTCCTCGTCGGTGGTGAGGCGGATGAGCTGTGTCTCTTACCGGACGGCCCTCTCCGACAAGCTGTCGAAGAACTCCTGCACCCGCTCCATGTCTGGCTCGGCCCAGGTATTATCAAGGCCATGGGTGTTGAACACCGGCATCATGGCGATGATTGAGGTCAGGGCGGAGTTGTTGCACAAGGGGATCACCCCCGCCGGCAACCTAAACGGCTTGCCGGTCTTGTCGGCCTTGAGCTGGAACAGCTTTTGGCAAAGAGTCGCATGCTGCATCACCGTAAAGTTGCGATTCAGGCCGGGGCGCAATCTCATGATGTCTGCCGCATTCCGGAACTCCCAAGCTGGCCTCCGCTTGTTATGCAAAGGGGCGATGCGGCGGCGGAGGAAGTCGGCCCCAACCATCTCGAGCGTGAGCCCGGCGGCTTTGAGGCGATAAATTCTGGTGGTTGCGACTGTGAGCTTTCCGTCTTGGGGATCGAGGTCGCCCCAGTTGCCGCCATAGACCAATTTCGTCTGCCGGGGCATACAGAACGGCTGCGGGTCCTTCTCCATGATCCAGCACCACTTGCCCCGCCATTCGTCCCACTTTTCCTTGTGGGTCCTGTCCAGGTACGTCTGCTTGGCCAATGCCCTTGGGATCCAGGTGACGCAGCCAGAAAGAGCCCCTCCTGGCTAGATGCGAGGGACGAAGTAGTGGCGAAAGAGCGCCGTATTGGGGACCACCCCGGTGAAGTTCTCGCAGAGGTGGGCGAAAATGGCCATACACGCCAAGACGTTCGGCGTGAAATCCAAAAGATGGAAGCCGAAGGTGTACATGATGTAGATGAAGAAATCCGAAAATGGGGGGCAGAGCCCGCAGTAGAAGTAATCAACGAAGAAAAGGAATTTATCTGGGGCAGGCACGGCGCAAGAAGCAGGGATGACGCGGGTGGCAGGATGCCCCATCGTCTCTCTCCCCCACATGCACAGGTACCGGTCCCTGAGCGCGCGCGCATCGAGCGTCGGGGCGAAGACGACGTGCTCCCTCCGCATCTTCACCGGCTCGCTCTCCGGCACCTCTTCTCCCTCGCTCGCCTTGGACACTCCCTTGCCCTTGCTCGTTTTGGGCGCCATTGCAGCCAAGGGAGGGCGGGGGATCGAGAGCGGTGAGGGCGCGGCGGCGGCGAACGAAGGAGGAAGCTCTGGTCTGGGCTCCAGGAAGAAGAAGAAGACGGCGGTTCCTAGATTAGGAAAGGCAAAGGGGGTAAATGAGCAGCGCCTGAGGGAGTCCTGGATAAGGGGGTCCTCGAGCATCCGGGCTATGTGACATGAGCCGGACTGATGGACCGTGAAGATACAAGATAGAAGGCTTTCCCCCGTGTCCGGATGGGACTCTCCTTGGCGTGGATAACAAGCTCGGTGGCTAATCGTATAGCTTCCTCTCTCCCTGTAAACCGTGTACAACCCCAGCCCCCTCCGGTGTCTATATAAACTGGAGGGGTTGGTCCGTAGAGACAATCACAATTCCCGTAGGCTAGACATCTAGGGTTTAGCCATTACAATCTCGTGGTAGATCAACTCTTGTAACCCCTATACTCATCAAATACAATCAAGCAGGACATAGGGTTTTACCTCCATTAAGAGGGCCCGAACCTGGGTAAACATCGTGTCCCCTGTCTCCTGTTACCTTCGATCCTCAGACGCATAGTTCGGGACCCCCTACCCGAGATCGGCCGGTTTTGACTCCGACATTGGTGCTTTCATTGAGAGTTCCTCTGTGTCGTCGATAGAAGGATTGATGGCTCGTCTTATCATCAATGACAGTATTACTTCTGGAGGAGCCCTAGTTTCAGGGCAGATCCTCCGGCTTGGCAGCTTCACCATGGGCGCCCATCCGATCGTTAAGCCAGACGTGGTCCCCCAAGTCACCAAAAATCATCTTCGTATCGGCCCCGAGTACTCTGACAAGATGGATCCGGCAGACTTATCGTCTTTGAACGAGCTGCTAGATCACATTGCCGCCCTTGGGGTCGCAACTGACTATGATCGGATTGGGCTTAAACCCGATCAGAGAGAAATCAAATCTCCGCCGATCACCCATCTGGTAGCAGTCGTCGAGGAACAAGCCAACGATAACTCTTCTCCTACGTTAAGAACAAGCTATGTTCGGATTTCCAAACCCAGCGATCCGGATACCCCTCTTCGGGAGAGCACTCCCTGTCCCCTAAACGCAGAATTGGGCATCAAGCCTGAGAACTCCCAGGACGCTCCGGATCCCGGGCTGGTAACCTCCAAAGTTCTTCAAACTCCGGATTCCGCAGTGGGGCAGGGTTCGGATTTAAACCCACCCACCCACCACAAGCAATATTCCCCAAGCAATTCCGGTCCTCCGGATATATGCGACCTAATGTGTGTACGGCAGCAGCCTCAGGAAACAGTCCATCACTTTTGGGCCAGATTCCTACTTGTTAAAAACAAGATCAGAGATTGCTACGACGACGACGCGATTTCAATATTTTACAACAACTGTACGGATGAGGGAATCCTTAATGCCCTCAACCGCCGTTGCATACTGCACTTCGTAGATTTGGCACACATAATACAGAAGTACTGCGCAATGAAAAGCTCCTGGAAAGCGCAGGCAGCCTGCTGGGAACCTCAGACCTTTAAGCCATCTCCCGGACGGGCAAAAAGGATGCACCCTTGTGGGGCACCTAATCATCATCCCATGGACAAGAAAATCAAGCCCTTAGCAGGACACAGAACTGTCCTTGAGGAATGGCTCGATAGGCCCTGTCAAATACACACGACGCCGGATACCAAACCAACACACAGCCTTCGAGCATGTTGGATACTCTGACAAGTGGCCAAGAGCGGGGAAAGTATCCTCACCAACACTACCCCAGAGAAGTACCCCTCTGAGGACGACGATCTCAAAGTATTTACGGTCTTCGAGACCTTTTCTTCAAATAATCAGCGTAAAAGGGCGCTCCGCGACCTCGCCGAAGTCTACCAAGTAGCAGCAATAAATCCTTGGAACGATACGGCGATAACTTTCAACGCCGACGACGAACCAAGATCCCGATCAGTCTGAGCACCAGCCGCTTTAGTTCTAAACCCAATTGTAGATGGCTTTCAGCTTACTAAAGTGCTCATGGACGGGGGCAGTGGATTGAACCTCATCTACGAGGACACGCTCGACAAAATGCAAATAGACAAGAGCCACATCGAGCAGAGCAGTACAACCTTTCGAGGCATTATCCCCAGCCGAGAGGCGCGGTGTTCGGGAAAAATAAAACTTGACGTAGTATTCGGCACGCCAGAGAACTACAGGTCCGAAGAGTTAATCTTCCAGGTGGCACCTTTCAACAGCGGATATCACGCCCTGTTGGGGCGAGATGCATTCACACGCTTTCAAGCTATACCTCATTACGGGTACATGAAGCTCAAAATGCCCGGGCCCAACGGAGTTATCACTATCGCCAGTGATCCAGACATAGCACTCCGCGCCGAAAACAAAACTGCATCCCTGGCCCTCGAGGCACTATCCGAGGCCCTGGTGGCCGAAGAGCTCACCGCTCTGCTCTCCACAGTGGATAGAGACGACGTAATTCTCGACAAAAGGCCAAAATCCACTTCTTTCAAACCAGCAGACGAAATAGTCAAATTTCAAGTTCACCCGACGGACCCCAAAAAGACAGCTTCCATTGGGGCACAGCTGGATCCGATGGTCGATACCGCATTACGCGCGTTCCTGCGCGAGAATTGGGACATCTTCGCCTAGCACCCTTCAGATATGTCAGGAATCCCACGCAGACTGGCCGAACATAGTCTCAATATACTAAAGGGACATAAACCAGTCAAGCAAACATTGTGGCGATTTTCTGAACCCAAATGACAAGCTATGGGGGAGGAGCTAGCCAAGTTACTCGAAGCCAGGTTTACCAGAGAGATCAAACATTCGGACTGGCTAGCAAACCTGGTCATGGTGCCGAAGAAGGATAAATCCTGGCGCCTATGTGTCGATTTCAAAGACCTTAACAAGGCTTGCCCTAAGGACCCCTTCCCACTACCTCGCATTGACCAGATTATTGATGCAACTGCAGGACACGACTCACTATGTTTCCTCGATGCATACTCCGGATACCATCAAATTAAAATGAAGGAATCCGACCAGGCCGCAACGGCATTTATCACCCCGTATGGGCCTTTCTGCTTCAACACTATGCCTTTCGGGCTCAAAAACGCCGGCGCCACTTACCAACGCATGATTCAAACATGCCTGGAAAAGCAAATCGGCAAGACCATTGAGGCATATGTAGATGATGTAGTCATCAAAACTAAGCATGTTGAATCATTGGTGGAAGACTTACGCCTGACATTCGACAACCTTCGAACATATGACATACGGCTCAATCCGGAAAAGTGCGTTTTCGGCGTTCCCGCCGGAAAACTGCTTGGGTTCATTGTTTCCAATAGAGGGATCGAAGCAAACCCAGCCAAAATACGAGCCTTGTCACAATTGGAAACACCAACAGACCTCAAGCAGGTCCAAAAACTAGCTGGGTGTGTGGCAGCTTTGAGCCGTTTTATCTCTAGATTGGGAGAAAAGGCATTGCCACTTTATCGCCTGCTCCGACGTACCGACCACTTTGCATGGACGGACGCGGCAACAGCCGGACTGGAAGAAATAAAAACTTTGTTAGCAAGCAACCCAATCCTTGCCGCACCAAACGTCGGTGAACCTATGTTGCTCTACATATCGGCAACTCACCAGGTGGTGAGTGCGGTGCTCGTCGTCGAGCGAGAGGAAGAGGGACATAAATTCCCACTCCAAAAACCAGTGTACTACGTATCAGCGGTCCTTACACCATGCAAATCCCGATACCCACATTATCAAAAGATAGCATATGCGGTCTTTATGGCGTCCCGGAAATTGCGACACTACTTTCAATAGTGTTCGATCACGGTGGCTTCTAAAGTACCACTCAATGACATTATAAACAACCGAGACGCCACCGGCCGGATTGCAAAATGGGCCATTGAGCTCTTACCATTTGAAATAACATACAAACAACGCCGAGCCATTAAATCTCAGGTGTTGGCTGACTTCGTCGCCGAGTGGACAGAGGCCGAACTCCCTAAAGAGTACAGCACGTATTCCAACTGGGTGATGCACTTTGACGGCTCTAAAATGTTAGCCGGACTAGGGGCTGGTGTTGTTTTGACATCCCCCACAGGAGACACAGTCCGTTATATGTTACAGATATTGCATGCCGACTCTAACAATGCAGCCGAATATGAGGCTCTATTGCACGGTCTCCGGATGGCCATCTCCATGGGCATACAACGCCTCGAGGTGCGCGGAGATTCAAACCTCGCAATATCCCAAATAAATGGAGAATTCGATGCAAAAGATCCGAAGATGGCGGCTTACCGCAACGCCGTACTCAAAATATCAGCTCGGTTTGAGGGGCTTGAGTTTCATCACGTGGCCCGAGAGAGCAATCAGGCAGCGGACATCCTTGCGCGCTTAGGCGCTAAACGCGACCCCGTCCCGCCTAACACCTTTATGGAAAGACTCTTTAAGCTATCCGTGGTGTGGCAGGACAAGAACGGCAACACTGGTCCGGAGCCGGTCATTCCCCCAGATTCCGAACACAGTTCCGATATCATCGGGGGCTCGGGCACTGACATAACACCGTCGGCCCACGAAATCATGGCTGTAATTGCCCCGTGGACTGAACCTTTCCTGGCCTACCTTATTAGGAAGGAGCTCCCTGATGATCAGACTGAGGCCCGTCATATTGTTCGACGCTCGAAAGCCTACAAAGTTCATGAAGGAGAACTGTACAAGAAAAGTACTACCGGAGTCCTTCAAAGATGTATCTCCGAAGAAGAGGGACGGCAGCTCTTGGCCAAAATACACGCTGGTCTTGTTGGAAATATGCCCTAGAGGCAATAATAAAGTGGTTATTATTATATTTCCTTGTTCATGATAATTGTCTATTGTTCATGCTATAATTGTGTTATCCGGAAATCGTAATACATGTGTGAATACATAGACCACAACATGTCCCTAGTGAGCCTCTAGTTGACTAGCTCGTTGATCAATAGATGGTTACGGTTTTCTGACCATGGACATTGGATGTCGTTGATAACGGGATCACATCATTAGGAGAATGATGTAATGGACAAGACCTGATCCTAAGCATAGCACTAGATCGTGTAGTTCGTCTGCTAAAGCTTTTCTAATGTCAAGTATCATTTCTTTTTCCTTAGACCATGAGATTGTGCAACTCCCGGATACCGTAGGAATGCTTTGGGTGTATCAAATGTCACAACGTAACTGGGTGACCATAAAGGTGCACTACAGGTATCTCCGAAAGTGTCTGTTGGGTTGGCACGAATCGAGACTGGGATTTGTCACTCCGTATGACGGAGAGGTATCTCTGGGCCCACTCGGTAATGCATCATCATAATGAGCTCAATGTGACTAAAGAGTTAGCCACGGGATCATGCGTTACGGAACGAGTAAAGAGACTTGCCAGTAACGAGATTGAACAAGGTATAGGGATACCGACGATCAAATCTCGGGCAAGTATCATACCGGTAGACAAGGGGAATTGTATACGGGATTGATTGAATCCTCAACATCGTGGTTCATCCGATGAGATCATCATGGAACATGTGGGAGCCAACATGGGTATCCAGATCCCGCTGTTGGTTATTGGCCGGAGAGATGTCTCGGTCATGTCTGCATGGTTCCCGAACCCGTAGGGTCTACACACTTAAGGTTCGGTGACGCTAGAGTTGTTATGGGAAATAGTATGTGGTTACCGAATGTTGTTCGGAGTCCCGGATGAGATCCCGGACGTCACGAGGAGTTCCGGAATGGTCCGGAGGTGAAGATTTATATATGGGAAGTCATCATACGGTCACCGGAAGTGTTCGGGGGTTTTCCGGTATTGTACCGGGACCACCGAAGGGGTTCCGGGGGTCCACCTGCCCCGGAGGGCCCTATGGGCTGTATGGGGGAGGGAACCAGCCCCTAAGTGGGCTGGGCGCCATCCCCCCCTAGGGCCCATGCGCCTAGGGTTGGGGGAAACCCTAAAAGGGGGCGCCCCCCTTGGCTTGGGGGCAAGCCCCCTCCCCCTGGCCGCCGCCCCCCCTCTAGATCTGATCTAGAGGGGCCGGCCCCCTTCCCCCTTGGCCCTATAAATAGAGGGGAGGAGGGAGGGCAGCAGCACCTCATCCAAGGCGCAGCCCTCCCCCTCTCCAACACCCCCTCTTCCTCCGTTGAGCTTGGCGAAGCCCTGCCGGAGAACTGCAAGTTCCACCACCACGCCGTCGTGCTGCTGGAGCTGTCTTCCCCAACCTCTCCCTCCTCCTTGCTGGATCAAGGCGCGGGAGACGTCACCAGGCTACACGTGTGTTGAACGCGGAGGCACCGTTGTTCGGTGCTTAGATCGGAATCGACCGCGGTCTGAATCGCTGCGTGTACGACTCCTCCAACCGCGTTCTTGCAACGCTTCCGCATCGCGATCTTCAAGGGTATGAAGATGCACTCCTCTCTCTCTCGTTGCTAGTCTCTCCATAGATTGATCTTGGTGATGCGTAGAAAAAAAAATTGATTTACTACTACGTTCCCCAACAGTGGCATCATGAGCTAGGTCTATGCGTAGTTTCTTGCACGAGTAGAACACAAGTTGTTGTGGGCGTCGATTTTGTCAATTTACTTGCCGTTACTAGTCTTATCTTGATTCGGCGGCATCGTGGGATGAAGCGGCCCGGACCGACCTTACACGTACGCTTACGTGAGACAGGTTCCACCGACTGACATGCACTAGTTGCATAAGGTGGCTAGCGGGTGTCTGTCTCTCCCACTTTAGTGGGATCGGATTCAATGAAAAGGGTCCTTATGAAGGGTAAATAGAAATTGGCATATCACGTTGTGGTTGTGGCGTAGGTAAGAAACGTTCTTGCTAGAAACCTATAGCAGCCACGTAAAATAATTTTACAACAACAATTAGAGGACGTCTAACTTGTTCTTGCAGCATATGCCGTGTGATGTGATATGGCCAAAAGGATGTGATGAATGATACATGTGATGTATGAGATTGATCATGTTCTTGTAATAGGAATCACGACTTGCATGTCGATGAGTATGACAACCGGCAGGAGCCATAGGAGTTGTCTTAATTTATTGTATGACCTGCGTGTCAATGAAAAATGCCATGTAATTACTTTACTTTATTGCTAACCATTAGCCATAGTAGTAGAAGTAATAGTTGGCGAGGCAACTTCATGAAGACACGATGATGGAGATCATGGTGTCATGCCGGTGACAATGATGATCATGGTGCCCCGAAGATGGAGATCAAAAGGAGCAAAATGATATTGGCCATATCATGTCACTATTTGATTGCATGTGATGTTTATCATCTTTTTACATCTTATTTGCTTAGAACGACGGTAGCATAAATAAGATGATCCCTCGCTAAAATTTCAAGAAAGTGTTTCCCCTAACTGTGCACCGTTGTGAAGGTTCGTTGTTTCGAAGCACCACGTGATGATCGGGTGTGATAGATTCTAACGTTCGAATACAACGGGTGTAAGCCAGATTTACACATGCAAAACACTTAGGTTGACTTGACGAGCCTAGCATGTACAGACATGGCCTCGGAACACGGAAGACCGAAAGGTCGAACATGAGTCGTATAGAAGATACGATCAACATGGAGATGTTCACCGTTGATGACTAGTCCGTCTCACGTGATGATCGGACACGGCCTAGTCGATTCGGATCATGTATCACTTAGATGACTAGAGGGATGTCTATCTGAGTGGAAGTTCATAGAATAATTTGATTAGATGAACTTAATTGTCATGAACTTAGTCTAAAATCTTTACAATATGTCTTGTAGATCAAATGGCCCACGCTAATGTTGCCCTCAACTTCAACGCGTTCCTAGAGAAAACCAAGCTGAAAGACGATGGTAGCAACTACACGGACTGGGTCCGTAACCTGAGGATCATCCTCATAGCTGCCAAGAAAGCTTATGTCCTTGAAGCACCGCTAGGTGACGCACCTGTTTTCCCGGCAACTCAAGACGTTATGAATGCCTGGCAGTCGCGTAGTGATGATTACTCCCTGGTTCAGTGCGGCATGCTTTACAGCTTAGAACCGGGGCTCCAAAAGCGTTTTGAGCAACACGGAGCATATGAGATGTTCCAAGAGCTAAAAATGGTTTTCTAAGCTCATGCCCGGGTCGAGAGATATGAAGTCTCCGACAAGTTCTACAGTTGTAAGATGGAGGAGAATAGTTCTGTCAGCGAGCATATACTCAAAATGTCTGGGTTGCACAACCGCTTGTCTCAGCTGGGAGTTAATCTCCCGGATGACGCGGTCATTGACAGAATCCTTCAGTCGCTTCCACCTAGCTACAAGAGCTTTGTGATGAACTTCAATATGCAGGGGATGGAAAAAACCATTC
The DNA here is from genome assembly GCA_011799875.1 of Thinopyrum elongatum. Classification (NCBI taxonomy): domain Eukaryota; kingdom Viridiplantae; phylum Streptophyta; class Magnoliopsida; order Poales; family Poaceae; genus Thinopyrum; species Thinopyrum elongatum. Next base: position 370,917,496 of record CM022300.1, on the reverse strand, counting down.
CTGAGGTGTATTCAATGCTGAAATCAGCGGAGGTGGAGATCAAAAAGGAACATCAAGTGTTGATGGTGAATAAAACCACTAAGTTCAAGAAAGGCAAGGGTAAAAAGAACTTCAAGAAGGACGGCAAGGGAGTTGCCGCGCCCGGTAAGCAAGCTGCCGGGAAGAAGCCAAAGAATGGACCCAAGCCTGAGACTGAATGCTTTTATTGCAAGGGAAACGGTCACTGGAAGCGGAACTGCCCCAAGTACTTAGCGGATAAGAAGGCCGGCAATACCAAAGGTATATATGATATACATGTTATTGATGTGTACCTTACCAGCGCTCGTAGTAGCTCCTGGGTATTTGATACCGGTGCGGTTGCTCATATTTGTAACTCAAAACAGGAGCTGCGGAATAAGCGGAGACTGGCGAAGGACGAGGTGACGATGCGCGTCGGGAATGGTTCCAAGGTCGATGTGATCACCGTCGGCACGCTACCTCTACATCTGCCTACGGGATTAGTTTTAAACCTCAATAATTGTTATTTAGTACCAGCTTTGAGCATGAACATTGTATCAGGATCTCGTTTGATGCGAGATGGCTACTCATTTAAATCCGAGAATAATGGTTGTTCTATTTATATGAGAGATATGTTTTATGGTCATGCCCCGCTGGTCAATGGTTTATTTTTATTGAATCTCGAACGTGATGTTACACATATTCATAGTGTGAATGCCAAAAGATGTAAGGTTGATAATGATAGTCCCACATACTTGTGGCACTGCCGCCTTGGTCACATTGGTGTCAAACGCATGAAGAAACTCCATGCAGATGGACTTTTGGAGTCTCTTGATTATGAATCATTTGACACGTGCGAACCATGCCTCATGGGCAAGATGACCAAGTCTCCGTTCTCCGGAATAATGGAGCGAGCAACCAACTTATTGGAAATCATACATACTAATGTGTGCGGTCCAATGAGCGTTGAGGCTCGCGGTGGTTATCGTTATGTTCTCACCCTCACTAATGACTTAAGTAGATATGGGTATGTCTACTTAATGAAACACAAGTCTGAGACCTTTGAAAAGTTCAAGGAATTTCAGAGTGAGGTTGAGAATCAACGTGACAGGAAAATAAAGTTCTTACGATCAGATCGTGGAGGGGAATATTTGAGTCATGAGTTTGGCACGCACTTAAGGAAATGTGGAATTGTTTCACAACTCACGCCGCCTGGCACACCTCAGCGTAATGGTGTGTCTGAACGTCGTAATCGCACTCTATTGGATATGGTGCGATCTATGATGTCTCTTACCGATCTACCGCTATCATTTTGGGGTTATGCTTTAGAGACTGCCGCATTCACTTTAAATAGGGCTCCGTCGAAATCCGTTGAGACGACACCGTATGAATTATGGTTTGGGAAGAAACCTAAGCTGTCGTTTCTGAAAGTTTGGGGATGCGATGCTTATGTCAAGAAACTTCAACCTGAAAAGCTCGAACCCAAATCGGAAAAATGCGTCTTCATAGGATACCCTAAGGAAACTATTGGGTATACCTTCTACCTTAGATCCGAAGGCAAGATCTTTGTTGCCAAGAATGGATCTTTTCTGGAGAAAGAGTTTCTCTCGAAAGAAGTAAGTGGGAGGAAAGTAGAACTTGATGAGGTACCCCCTCTTGAACCGGAGAGTAGCGCAGCTCAGGAAGATGTTTCTGTGGTGCCTGCACCGACTAGAGAGGAAGTTAATGATGATGATCATGAAACTTCGGATCAAGTTGCTACTGAAATTCGTAGGTCCACGAGGACACGTTCCGCACCAGGGTGGTACGGCAACCCTGTCCTGGAAATCATGTTGTTAGACAACGGTGAACCTTCGAACTATGAAGAAGTGATGGCGGGCCCGGATTCCAACAAATGGCTTGAAGCCATGAAATCTGAGATAGGATCCATGTATGAAAACGAAGTATGGACTTTGACAGACTTGCCCGATGATCGGCAAGCCATAAAGAACAAATGGATCTTTAAGAAGAAGACAGACGCGGATGGTAATGTGACCATCTATAAGGCTCGACTTGTTGCTAAGGGTTATCGACAAGTTCAAGGGGTTGACTACGATGAGACCTTCTCACCCGTAGCGAAGCTGAAGTCTGTCTGAATCATGTTAGCAATTGCCGCATTCTATGATTATGAGATATGGCAAATGGACGTCAAAACGGCATTCCTTAATGGTTTCCTTAAGGAAGAGTTGTATATGATGCAGCCGAAAGGTTTTGTCGATCCTAATAATGCTGACAAGGTATGCAAGCTCCAGCGCTCAATCTATGGGCTGGTGCAAGCATCTCGGAGTTGGAACATTCGCTTTGATGAGATGATCAAAGCGTTTGGGTTTACACAGACTTATGGAGAAGCCTGTGTTTACAAGAAAGTGAGTGGGAGCTCTGTAGCATTTCTCATATTATATGTGGATGACATACTATTAATGGGAAATGATATAGAATTCTTGGAAAGCATAAAGGCCTACTTGAATAAGTGTTTTTCAATGAAGGACCTTGGAGAAGCTGCTTACATATTAGGCATCAAGATCTATAGAGATAGATCGAGATGCCTCATTGGTCTTTCGCAAAGCACATACCTTGACAAGATATTGAAGAAGTTCAATATGGATCAGTCCAAGAAGGGGTTCTTGCCTGTATTACAAGGTGTGAGATTGAGCACGGCTCAATGCTCGACCTCGACAGAAGATAGAGAAAAGATGAGTGTCATCCCCTATGCCTCAGCCATAGGGTCTATTATGTATGCCATGCTGTGTACCAGACCTGATGTGAACCTCGCCGTAAGTTTGGTAGGAAGGTACCAAAGTAATCCCGGCATGGAACACTGGACAGCGGTCAAGAACATCCTGAAGTACCTGAAAAGGACTAAGGATATGTTTCTCGTTTATGGAGGTGATGAAGAGCTCGTCGTAAAGGGTTACGTCGATGCTAGCTTCGACACAGATCTGGATGACTCTAAGTCACAAACCGGATACGTGTATATTTTGAATGGTGGGGCAGTCAGCTGGTGCAGTTGCAAGCAAAGCGTCATGGCGGGATCTACATGTGAAGCGGAGTACATAGCAGCCTCGGAGGCAGCACAGGAAGCAGTCTGGATGAAGGAGTTCATCACCGACCTAGGAGTTATTCCCAATGCGTCGGGCCCAATGACTCTCTTCTGTGACAACACTGGAGCTATTGCCCTTGCCAAGGAGCCCAGATTTCACAAGAAGACCAGGCATATCAAGCGTCGCTTCAACTCCATTCATGAACATGTTCAAGATGGAGACATAGATATTTGTAAAGTGCATACGGATCTGAATGTCGCAGATCCGTTGACTAAACCTCTTCCACGAGCAAAACATGATAAACACCAGAACTCTATGGGTGTTCGATTCATCACAATGTAACTAGATTATTGACTCTAGTGCAAGTGGGAGACTGTTGGAAATATGCCCTAGAGGCAATAATAAAGTGGTTATTATTATATTTCCTTGTTCATGATAATTGTCTATTGTTCATGCTATAATTGTGTTATCCGGAAATCGTAATACATGTGTGAATACATAGACCACAACATGTCCCTAGTGAGCCTCTAGTTGACTAGCTCGTTGATCAATAGATGGTTACGGTTTCCTGACCATGGACATTGGATGTCGTTGATAACGGGATCACATCATTAGGAGAATGATGTGATGGACAAGACCCGATCCTAAGCATAGCACTAGATCGTGTAGTTCGACTGCTAAAGCTTTTCTAATGTCAAGTATCATTTCCTTAGACCATGAGATTGTGTAACTCCCGGATACCGTAGGAATGCTTTGGGTGTATCAAACGTCACAACGTAACTGGGTGACCATAAAGGTGCACTACAGGTATCTCCGAAAGTGTCTGTTGGGTTGGCACGAATCGAGACTGGGATTTGTCACTCCGTATGACGAAGAGGTATCTCTGGGCCCACTCGGTAATGCATCATCATAATGAGCTCAATGTGACTAAAGAGTTAGCCACGGGATCATGCGTTACGGAACGAGTAAAGAGACTTGCCGGTAACGAGATTGAACAAGGTATAGGGATACCGACGATCAAATCTCGGCCAAGTATCATACCGGTAGACAAAGGGAATTGTATACGGGATTGATTGAATCCTCGACATCGTGGTTCATCCAATGAGATCATCATGGAACATGTGGGAGCCAACATGGGTATCTAGATCCCGCTGTTGGTTATTGGCCGGAGAGATGTCTCGGTCATGTCTGCATGGTTCCCGAACCCGTAGGGTCTACACACTTAAGGTTCGGTGACGCTAGAGTTGTTATGGGAAATAGTATGTGGTTACCGAATGTTGTTCGGAGTCCCGGATGAGATCCCGGACGTCACGAGGAGTTCCGGAATGGTCCGTAGGTGAAGATTTATATATGGGAAGTCATCATACGGTCACCGGAAGTGTTCGGGGGTTTTCCGGTATTGTACCGGGACCACCGAAGGGGTTCCGGGGGTCCACCGGGAGGGTCCACCTGCCCCGGAGGGCCCTATGGGCTGTATGGGGGAGGGAACCAGCCCCTAAGTGGGCTGGGCGCCATCCCCCCCTAGGGCCCATGCGCCTAGGGTTGGGGGAAACCCTAAAAGGGGGCGCCCCCCTTGGCTTGGGGGCAAGCCCCCTCCCCCTGGCCGCCGCCCCCCCTCTAGATCTAATCTAGAGGGGCCGGCCCCCTTCCCCCTTGGCCCTATAAATAGAGGGGAGGAGGGAGGGCAGCAGCACCTCATCCAAGGCGCAGCCCTCCCCCTCTCCAACACCCCCTTTTCCTCCGTTGAGCTTGGCGAAGCCCTGCCGGAGAACTGCAAGTTCCACCACCACGCCGTCGTGCTGCTGGAGCTGTCTTCCCCATCCTCTCCCTCCTCCTTGCTGGATCAAGGCGCGGGAGACATCACCGGGCTGCACGTGTGTTGAACGCGGAGGCACCGTTGTTCGGTGCTTAGATCGGAATCGACCGCGATCTGAATCGCTGCGTGTACGACTCCTCCGACCGCGTTCTTGCAACGCTTCCGCATCGCGATCTTCAAGGGTATGAAGATGCACTCCTCTCTCTCTCGTTGCTAGTCTCTCCATAGATTGATCTTGGTGATGCGTAGAAAAAAAATTGATTTACTACTACGTTCCCCAACAGGTCTTGGCGGCCATCACGCCGCAGCTCGGGCCCTTGTAGGGAAGGCCTTCCGTACAGGTTTCTTTTGGCCCACAGCCCGAGCAGATGCACAGGACCTCGTACAGCGCTGCGTTGGATGCCAGCTTTTTGCCAACCAAAGCCATATGCCGTCCACTGCCCTACGAACAATCCCCATTACTTGGCCTTTTGCGGTCTGGGGGCTAGACATGGTCGGACCCCTTAAAGGGGGAAGCCATAAGAAGAAATATTTGCTGGTTATGGTCGACAAGTTCACTAAATGGATAGAGGCCAAACCAGTCAAAACGGCCGAAGCCGGACCGGTGATAGACTTTATATCCGGGGTCGTACACCGTTATGGTGTGCCGCACAGTATTATTACTGACAACGGCTCTAACTTTACGGCCGACAAGGTGAAAACTTGGTGCGCTAATCTGGGCATTAAGCTCGATTACGCCTCCGTGTATCACCCTCAAACAAATGGTCAAGTTGAATGGGCTAATGGCCTGATAATGAGAGGCATTAAACCCAGACTTGTGCGATCCTTAAAGGAATCGGATAAACACTGGGTCGAGGAGCTCGACTCCGTACTCTGGGGGCTGCGGACCACGCCCAATCGCACGACCGGATACACACCATTCTTCATGGTGTACGGCGCAGAGGCTGTCTTACCCTGCGATATTATTCATGACTCACCTCGAGTGCGCATGTATGAGGAGAGAGAGAGGCCGAGCTCGATCGGCAGGACGATTTAGACGGCCTGGAGGAGGAGCGCAATGTCGCAAAAGCCCGTTCCGTATTCTACCAACAACAAGCTCGAAGATACCAAAGCAGAGAAGTGTGGGCAAAGACTTATAACGTCGGTGAACTCGTTTTACGCCTACCAGAGAAGAAAAAGGACAAGCTCAAGCCCAAATGGGAGGGTCCCTTCATTATAGATGAAGTTCTCACTCGAGGAGCCTATCACCTTCGCAATGCATCGGACAATCGCTTAGAGCCAAACCCATGGAACACAGCCATGCTCCGAAGATTCTACGCCTAAGTCCGGACACATACATTTGTTCGTTCCCTTTCTCTCCCTTTAAATTTTTTCTTTTTGTTTTCTTTTTATACGATCTCTCGCTCGTGTTCGGGTCAGCCGCACACTTGAAGGGTATACATCCTTAAATGTACGTACCCCACAATACCTGGGGGCTTCTTTTCATAAGAAGCTTATTATTACTAGAGCATCAAGCTCGCCGTATATATGTGTCGTATGCTCATATATGTCCTTTTTTCGCCATTATATGCACCTCTATGACTTAAGTTTTTGCCAAGCTGGGTTGCCTGGCTCCTGTGCTTATGCCCTATGTTCCCGCTTGTTCGGCTAGGGCATAAAGGGAGCACCTCTGCGATTGTTACAACCGGGTCATCCGGATATGTACCTCAGACGGGTGAAGCCGAAAGCTAGCGTTCTTAAGGGAATAATTGGTCGGCGGACAAAAGACGAACTGCCCTTGTTGCAATATAAGCCCCCAAGATATAAAGCGTAATGTGATTTTTTAGCATCACAGCTTAGGCATGCACAAATACGCATGCTGACCCAGGGAAAGGAACCCCTAATGGAACTATTCTCTCTGGAAGATGTTTCTTACGTTCAAATGTAATATAACATAACTCCCCGAATACAACTTGTCTGTTCAAGCAATTATGACCGGACTGCCTGGTTTCCGAGCATACTTTGGTATTTACCGTCGGTATAGTATTCAGAAACACTCCAACCCTTGGGTTTCGGAGGTTGAAGCGGAAAGTCTGCCATGACAATCGTTTAACAATTCGGGTAGAGATAAGCTTGGCGATACAAGTACATTGTTACATGGAATCGAAAGCTTCTTCTTCTAAATCATCTAACAGGCTGTCTAGTCTACAGTCCTGTTGTGAAAATTTGGCGGCTGTTTTTACTTGGTCATATACCAAGTTGACTGGAATTTCTTGTCCGTCTGGTCCCCGCGGTCCGACCCGGGCCATATGATTCGGATCAAGTCCGGTATACCGCGTTTTCACCATGGCCCAGGCCTCTCGTGCACCTTCTCAGCACGCTGATACCTTCCATAGTCCAAAACGGCGCCGAGCTACCTTGAACAAATTCACGAGCTCCTCCATACTTCCTGGAGGAGAATCGGCTGGCCATAGCGCCTTAGCCATGTTCCTCATTGCTTTTCGAGCTCTCTCATGTAATTTGGACAGCTCTTGTAGCAGGTCGCCTTGAAAATTGGACACTTCTTCCTCGGGCCGCCCAGTCAGCACACCTACAGAAACACACTTGTAAAACTTTTCATCAGGGGACCGTATGAAAGTCAGGATAAAAAGCATACTGAATATGCCGACTTTCAGCTTTCTGTTCTCCTTCAAAGCATCCGATAATTGGGCTCTTACGTCCTTCAACTCCTCGGCTTGCTTGATGTTTGCATCCTGTAGTTTGATTTTCTCATTAATGGTCCGTGTTACTACACGTTGACCAGCGGCTTCTTGCCCTTCGGCATGTTGTTTGTCTGCTTGAGTAGCCCTTAGCCTCTCCTCTAGCTGATCTGTCGACCCTGCCAACAAAACGATGCATAGTCAAATAAAATCATCATAGGCACGGAGTCATATTTCCGGGCGACTGTTGTACCTACCGTCAGGTGCCTTCTTGGATTTCTTCAAATTTTCTAGTTCGGCAGTGGCAACAGTTAGCTTAGTTCGGCATTCTTCTAGCTCCTTGGATAATGTGTTATTTTTTTCCATGAGTACCTGATGGCGTGATGATTCTTAAATCAGTTGGGCCAACTGCTTCAAGACTCGGGGGCTACTGGCATATGATTATTAAATCTGCTCAAGAGTTCTTACCCGCATATCCTTTGAGAGCTGGTGAGTGGCTCTAGCAAGCCCATCCCGAGCAGCTCGGATGTATGCATCCGTTGAGCTGAAGGCGTTGAATGCCTCTTCGGTAAAATTCGGGTCGCGCATAGCCGTTCTCCGCCGCCGATGATTCATTGCGCTCTCCACTTCGGAGTTGGTGACGGATATGTCATCCGAATCCTTTGGGAGATGACAGTCCAGCATAGCACCCGTTTCAACCCTAGTCCTTGCGGAGGGGCCCGAGGCCGGATTAGCCTGCGCATGGTCGGCTAGGTCTCCGGATACAGTCCGGCGTACGCTCCTCCTACAATGTGGTATGGCAAGCAGCGTTACAGTCCGGTCTATCCACTGAGAGCATATTGCAACATTATTATACCTCTTTGACGAAGGAGAAGGCCCGACAGCATCATCGTTGTCCTTTCTCTTCAAAGGTTTGCCCTGCGCGGGCGTCGTCTTCTTAGGGGACGCCTTTGCCGCAATTCGATGAGACGAGCGCCGCCCCTTGGAAGTACAATACAGTGCGGAGGGTGAGGCGCAAGGGGGAAAACTCTTTTTTGAGGAGATGTCTCCTGAATACTTACATGGGAAAAGGGAAGAAGGCCGGGATAATCGGCTATAATAGCCACTTCCATGCCATCATAGCTCGCCTGATAAAAAAACTCCGTCCTTAAGCTTTATATATATATCCGGATCTTCTTCATATCCGGGATCTAAATCCCGAATATGGTCCTCTGGCTGTGGATCCCCTTGACAATCTTTCTCCATTCCTGTCAAAAATAGCCGGATTAAATTCGACTAACATAAACTCTGGGGAAATATTGAGTAAAGCCGATAATGGAAAAACTCACCCAGGGGATGGGGTTGTACATGGAAAAGCCTTCCCGACATGTTAAACGAGCGAAGTCCTCCTTCTCCCCTTTGTATAGGTCGGCTAAGATGGCGGCCAGGGCGGCAAAATTGTCCGGACCCTTGCGTAGACAACGGGAGGTATCGTCCTCCCCGTTGTAATGCCACATGGGAAAATCTCTGGATTGGAGCGGTTGGACGCATCGCGTTATGGGAATCGCCATGACCTCAATTATGGACAGCCCGGAGTTTGCAAGCACTCTGATCTTGTTTGCTAGTCCCGCGACCTCCGCGCTGTCTTCTTCCTCGAGGCTTCGGGGACGCCAGCTGGCACGCTTCTTTAAAGGAGCACTGGAGAATTCGGGAAGGCCGCGCCGGATTGGGTCCGGAAGAATAACGTCTTCAATATAAAACCACTCCGAGGGCCACTCTTTGGATGCCTTTTTCGGAGTGCCGGACAGGTATCCTATTCTGGCTATGCGCCATACTTCGGCGCCGCCCACCTCGAATATAGATCCCTTTTGGGAGCGAGGGACGAGGCAGAAAATTTTTCGCCGTAGCTCGAAATGAGCCTCATAGCCCAGGAACAGCTCGCAAAGGGCAACGAAGCCCGCGATATGCAGGATGGAGCCTGGCGTCAGATTGTGCAGTTGGAGACCGTAATACTCCAGGAGGCCTCTGAGGAAAGGGTGGATAGGGAATCCTACGCCTCTCAGAAGGAAGGAAATGAAGCACACCCGCTCCTCTTTAGAAGGATTGGGGAAATTCTCCGCCAGGGCTTCACCGTTGCAGGATGTTAATCCAGCCCGAACGGAGACTAGATCCGCGGGAGGTAGATATCCCTGCGCCTGAAGTTCATTCAGATGGGCGTGGGATACAGAGCAGCTTTCCCAGTCGCCTTTTTGAAGGCCGTGGGGGCGTGAGGAAGAGCTAGGGTTTGGGCGATTTCCTATGGCAGGTTCGGAGGATTTCCGCGTGGTGTGGGATGGCATCTGAGATCTAATCTTCTCAAATAGACTCCATCCCCGCATGGTCAAGGGGTTATTTGTAAAAGATATTTGGACTGTTTGTATTCATTCGACACGTGGGAGCCGAGGTGACGGCAGCGAAGAATCAATATAACATTGAAGATATGGAGCCGAACTATCGTCAATCCGAAGTATAATGGAGAACCCGCCTTGCAAAGCCGAAGACATGAAGCCGGATACTGCATCGTCATTGAAGGCGAGTTCGGGGGCTACTGAGGGAGTCCTGGATAAGGGGGTCCTCGAGCATCCGGGCTATGTGACATGAGCCGGACTGATGGGCCGTGAAGATACAAGATAGAAGTCTTTCCCCCGTGTCCGGATGGGACTCTCCTTGGCGTGGATAACAAGCTCGGTGGCTAATCGTATAGCTTCCTCTCTCCCTGTAAACCGACTTTGTACAACCCTAGCCCCCTCCGGTGTCTATATAAACTGGAGGGGTTGGTCCGTAGAGACAATCACAATTCCCGTAGGCTAGACATCTAGGGTTTAGCCATTACGATCTCGTGGTAGATCAACTCTTGTAACCCCTATACTCATCAAATACAATCAAGCAGGACGTAGGGTTTTACCTCCATTAAGAGGGACCGAACCTGGGTAAACATCATGTCCCCTGTCTCATGTTACTTTCGATCCTCAGACGCATAGTTCGGGACCCCCTACCCGAGATCGGCCGGTTTTGACACCGACAGCGCCCCCGCGGATTCCTCTTTTTATGGGGAAGGCACGGGGCTGCCTCTTTACTGTTCGATGTGAAGGCGTTTTCGTAGGTGTGCTGCGACCGTTCCACGCACGACCCCCACGTCGCGCACTCAATGCGGACCATGGGGAAGCACAACAGACGAGATGATTACAGCAGTTAATCCCTGCCACGCGTGCCCGCGCACTGTTTGGGCCTGGCCCAACGACGCTTCGCACTCACGTATGGCCCAGGCCCGGGGGCTCCTGTCGGTGTACTAAAGTTTGGGCCCTTTTGTACCCCTTACTTGTGCACGGGCAGTTGTAGCCGCACCTGCGGCGAGGCTTGGCGGGGGCAGTTGGAGGCAAAATACAAGACGACCAAGGCGACATCCGAGCCAGTAATCAGAGAGCAGAAGACAAGCTGAGCCCCCGGCAAAGATTCTTGCCGGGGTGAATTGTGAGCCCCGGCAAGCTCCTTGCCGGGATGGTTTGCGAAGCCTCAGCAAGACCACCACCCTTGAGGTTGAGAGCTCTGACACATCGACAACGTCAAGACCAAGACTCAAGGGCACATGCGTAGTAGCATGCAGATCTTTGTGAAGACTGGTGGCATGCAGATCTTCGTGAAGACCAGAAGGCGAAGTTCCCAGCAAGGTTCTTGCCGGGGACGACTGCGAGGCCCCGGCAAGACTCTTGCCGGGGACGATTACGAGGCCACGGCAAGGCTCGCGCATGACAAGGCTCCGCCGCCCTGCCACCGTCCCGGCACAGCAATTAGCCAGCCAACCAGGCAAGCACCTGCGTGGTGGCATGCAGATCTTCGTGAAGATCCTGCCACCGCTCCAGCGCAGCGGCTAGCCAGTCAGCTTGGCGCTGCATGCCGCGTCACCTTGGATGCATGTCAAGACGGAGTGAGGTAGCGACGGATGGGACGGGCTCTATTTCCGTCCCCGATAAAGTTAGAGGGCATGTAAGCAGCGCATTTAATGCACTTGTCCTAAGACGCCAGAGATAAGCACGTGCACTATAGCACTTTACACCTCCTGTATGCCTGTACGCCACTGTGGTAGCCCCTTGGTATAAAAGGAGGCCCAAGGCGATACAGGGAGGGACTCTTTTGAACTTTCCGGCCCAGTTTGCATGCGTAGCAGCTAGCCGAAGCTCAAGAACACTCAATATACACTCAAAGCAGGACTAGGGTTTTACGCTTCTCAGCGGCGCGAACCTGGGTAAAAATTCATCGTGTTGATCGTTAGATCTGCTCTTTGTGCACTCCTCTTTCCCTGCCAACCATAGAAGGGATCCACGTGATCCCATAGGTGTCGTTTCCCCGACATTTATAGACAGTGATATTACCATCAGCGTCCATCTTCCTCTTGAAGATCCATTTATTCTCAGTGGCTTGCCGATCATCGGGCAAGTCCACCAAAGTCCACACTTTGTTCTCATGCATGGATCATATCTCAAATTTCATGGCCTCAAGCCATTTATTGGAATCTAGGCTCATCATAGCTTCTTCGTAGTTCGCGGGTTCGCTGTTGTCTAACAACATGACTTCCAGGACATGATTACCGTACCACTCTGGTGCGGTACATGTTCTGGTCGACCTACGAGGTTCAATAGTAACTTGATTCGAAGTTTCATGATCATCATCATTAGCTTCTTCTCTAGTTGGTGTAGACATCACGGGAATGGTTTTCTCTGATGTGCTACTTTCCAATTCGAGAGAAGGTACAACTATCTCATCAAGTTCTACTTTCCTCCCACTCACTTCTTTCGAGAGAAACTCCTTCTCTAGAAATGACCCATTCTTAGCAACAAAGATCTTGCCTTCGGATTTGTGGTAGAAGGTATACCCGATAGTTTCTTTAGGGTATCCTATGAAGACGCACTTCTCCGCTTTGGGTTCGAGCTTATCATGCTGAAGCCTTTTGACATAAGCGTCGCATCTCCAAACTTTAAGAAACGACAACATAGGTTTCTTGCCAAACCATAGTTCATACCATGTCATCTCAACGAATTTAGATGGTGCCCTATTTAACGTGAATGAGGCTGTCTCTAATGCATAACCCCAAAACGATAGTGGCAAATCAGTAAGAGACTCATAGAACGCAGCATATCTAATAAAGTATGGTTACGACGTTCGGACACACCATTACACTGTGGTGTTCCAGGTGGCATGAGTTGTGAAACAATTCCACATTGTCTTAAATGAAGCCCAAACTCGTAACTCAAATATTCGCCTCCGCGATCTGATTGTAGAAACTTTATTTTCTTATTACGATGATTCTCCACTTCACTCTGAAATTCTTTGAACCTTTCAAACATTTCAGACTTGTGTTTCATCAAGTATATATATCCATACCTACTCAAAACATATGTGAAGGTTAGAAAATAATGATACCCGCCGCGTGCTTCAACACTCATCGGACCGCATACATCGGTATGTATTATTTCCAATAAGTCATTAGCTCACTCCATTGTTCCGGAGAACGGAGTTTTAGTCATCTTACCCATGAGGCATGGTTCGAAAGTATCAAATGATTCATAATCAAGTGATTCCAAAAGTCCATCTGCATGGAGTTTCTTCATGCGCTTTACACCAATATGACCTAAACGGCAGTGCCACAAGTATGTTGCACTATCATTATCAACTTTGCATCTTTTGGCATCAATATTTGAATATGTGTATCTATGATCGATATTCAACAAGAATAGACCATTCATCAAAGGTGCATGACCATAAAAGATATTACTCATATAAATAGAACAACCATTTATTCTGTGACTTAAATGAATAACCGTCTCGCAATAAACAAGATCCAGATATAATGTTCATGCTCAACGCTGGCACCAAATAACAATTATTGAGGTCTAAAACTAATCCCAAAGGTAGATGTAGAGGTAGCGTGCCGACGGCGATCACATCAACCTTGGAACCATTCTCGACGCGCATCGTCACCTCGTCCTTAGCCAATCTTTGTTTATTCCGCAGCTCCTGTTTCGAGTTACAAATATGAGCAACCGAACCAGTATCAAATACCCAGGCGCTACTACGAGCATTAGTAAGGAACACATCAATAACATGTATATCAAATATACCTTTGTTCACTTTGCCATCCTTCTTATCTGCCAAGTATTTGGGGCAGTTCCGCTTCCAGTGACCATTTCCTTTGCAGTAGAAGCACCCAGTTCTAGGTTTGGGTCCATCTTTGGGCTTCTTCACGGGAGCGGAAACTTGCTTGCCATTCTTCTTTAAGTTCCCTTTCTTTCCCTTGCCCTTTTTCTTGAAACTACTGGTCTTGTTAACCATCAACACTTGATGCTCCTTCTTGATTTCTACCTCCGTTGATTTCAGCATCGCGAAGAGCTCGGGAATCATTTTCGTCATCCCTTGCATATTATAGTTCATCATGAAGCCTTTGTAGCTTGGTGGCAGTGACTGAAGAACTCTGTCAATAACACTCTCAACTGGAAGATCAATTCCCAGCTGAGTCAAGTGGTTATGATACCCAGACATTTTGAGTATGTGTTCATTGACAAAATTGTTCTCCTTCATCTTACAGCTAAAGAACTTATTAAAGACTTCATATCTCTCAACCCGGGCATTTGCTTGAAATACTAACTTCAGCTCTTGGAACATCTCACATGCTCCATGGCATTCAAAACGCTTTTGAAGTCCCGGTTCTAAGCCGTAAAGCATGGCACACTGAACTATCAAGTAGTCATCAGATCGAGCTTGCCAGACGTTCATAACATCTGCTTCAGCTCCTGCAGCAGGTATGTCACCTAGCGGTGCATCAAGGACATAATTCTTCTGTGCAGCAATTCGGATAATCTTCAAGTTACGGACCCAGTCCGTGTAGTTGCTACCATCATCTTTCAACTTAGCTTTCTCTAGGAATGCATTAAAATTCAAGGGAACGGTAGCACGGGCCATTGATCTACAACATAGATATGCAAAAACTATTAAGACTAAGTTCATGATAAATTTTACTTCAAATAATCAAATTACTAATGAACTCCCACTTAAATCAACATCCCTCAAGTTTTCTAAGTGATACATGATCCAAATAAACTAACCCATGTCCGATCATCACGTGAGATGGAGTAGTCTTCAGTGGTGAACATCTCTATGTTGATCATATCTACTATATGACTCGTGTTCGACCTTTCGGTCTCCAATGTTCCGAGACCATGTATGTACATGCTAGACTCGTCAAGTTTAACCCAAGTATTCTGCATGTGCAAAAACTGGCTTACACCCGTTGTATGTGAACGTAGAGTCTATCACACCCGATCTTCACGAGGTGCTTCAAAACGACGAACTTTAGCAACGGTGCATACTCGGGGAGAACACTTTTATCTTGAAATTAAGTGAAGGGATCTTCTTATAATGCTACCGTCGTTCTAAGCAAAATAAGATGCATAAAGGATAAACATCACATGCAATCAAAATATGTGACATGATATGGCCATCATCATCTTGTGCTTTTGATCTCCATCTCCAAAGCATCGGCATGATCTCCATCGTCACCGGCAGGACACCTTGATCTCCATCGTTGCGTCGGGGTCATCTCGCCAACTACTGCTTCTACAACTATTGCTAACGCATAGCGATAAAGTAAAGCAATTACATGGCGCTTAAGTGATTGACACGCAGGTCATACAATAATTAAAGACAACCCTAAGGCTCCTGCCGGTTGTCGAACTCATCGACATGCAAGTCGTGAACTTATTACAAAACATGATCATCTCATACATCAATGTATATCACATCACATCTTGACCATGTCACATCACAACATGCCCTGCAAAAACAAGTTAGACATCCTCTACTTTGTTGTTGCAAGTTGTACGTGGCTGCTACGGGCAACTAACAAGAACCATTCTTACCTACGCAAAACCACAACGGTGATTATCAAGATTCAACTAAAGTGGGAGAGACAGACACCCGCTAGCCACCTTTATGCAAAACAAGTTGCATGATAGTCGGTGGAACCGGTCTCATGTGTGTGGACATGTAAGGTTGGTCCGAGCCGCTTCATCCCACAATACCGCCGAATCAAAATAAGACACTGGTGAGAAGCAATATGAACATCACTGCCCACAACTCATTTGTGTTCTACTCGTGCATATCATCTACGCATAGACCTGGCTCATGATGCCACTGTTGGGGAACGTTGCACGGAAAACAAAAAAATTCTACGCACACGCAAGATCTATCCATGGAGATGCATAGCTACGAGAGGGGGAGAGCATCTACATACCCTTGTAGATCGCTAAGCGGAAGCGTTTGTCAACGCGTTTGATGTAGTCGTACACCTTCACGATCCGTCCTGATCAAGTACCGAACGTACGACACCTCCGCGTTCAGCACACGTTTAGCTCGATGACGTCCTCGCCTTCTCGATCCAGCAAGAGAGGCAAAGTAGTAGATGAGTTCTGGCAGCACGACGACGTGGTGACGGTGGTGGTGAAACTATTCCGCAGGGCTTCGCCAAGCACAACGGACGTGGACGGAGGAGGAACTAAAACTAGAGGGAGAGGGGGCGCCGCACATGGCTTGGGAATCGTGGTGTGTGTTGCCCCCCCCCCTCCTCTCATATATATAGGTGGAGGGGGAAGGGGAGGCAGCCCTAGGTGCCCCCAAAGGGGGCCGGCGACCGCCCTAGGGGCCTGACCTAGGTGCGCCCCCTTTCCTTCCAGAGGTGCAGGGGAGAAGGCAGGAGGGGAGCCCCCCCTCCTTTCCTTTTTCTCACGTGGGAGAGAAGGTAAGAGGGGGTTGGCCCTCTTCCCTTCCTTCCCTAGGGCCGGTTCCATGAGGTGGGGCGCTCCAGCCCCTTGTGGGCTGGTGTGCTCCCCTCTTCTTGGCACGTTAAGCCCAATAACTCCTCGTGGCCTCCCGGAACCCCTTCCAGTACTCCGATAAAAATCTAGTGCATTCCGAAACCTTTCTGAGACCAAATAGTATCATCCTATATATCGATCTTTACCTCCGGACCATTCCAGAGCTCCTCGTCATGTCCGTGATCTCATCCAGGACTCTGAACAACATTGGGTCACCAACTCACATAACTCATATAGTACTATATCGTCAACGAACGTTAAGCGTGCGGACCCTACGGGTTCGAGAATGATGTAGACATGACCGAGACGCTTCTTCGGTCAATAACCAATAGCGGAACCTGGATGCCTATATTGGTTCCTACATATTCTACGAAGATCTTTATCGGTCGAACCTTTATGAGAATATACGTAGTTCCCTTTGTCTGTCGGTATGTTATTTGCCCGAGATTCGATCGTTGGTATCTCCATACCTAGTTCAATCTCGTTATCGGCAAGTATCTTTACTCGTTCCATAACACATCATCTTGTAACTAACTCCTTAGTCACTTTGCTTGCAAGCTTCTTGTGATGTGTATTACCGAGAGGGCCCAGAGATACCTCTCCGTCATATGGAGTGACAAATCCCAATTTCGATTCACGCCAACTCAACAGACACCTTCAGAGATACCTGTAGAGCACCTTTATGATCACCCACTTACGTTGTGACGTTTGATAGCACACAAGGTATTCCTCCGGTATCCCGGAGTTGCATGATCTCATGGTCGAAGGAATATGTATTTGACATTAAGAAAGCAGTAGCAATAAACTGAACGATCGTATGCTATGCTAATGAATGGGTCTTGTCCATCACATCACTCTTCTAATGATGTGATCCCGTTATCAAGTGATAACACATGTCTATGGTTAGGAAACCTTAACCATCTTTTGATCAACAAGCTAGTCTAGCAGAGGCTTCCGGTCAATACAATTCTAGCATGAATAATAAACCTTTATCATGATTAAGGAAATATAATAATAACCACTTTATTATTGCCTCTATGGCATATTTCCAACAGCGTAACCAAGGTCTCACAAAAAGAGACGCGGAGCAACAACCACTACATAATTGAAATTCAACACACAATGCCAATGTTATATACATTACCTTGTAGAGCATGTACTTTTAAGGTAAGATATATAAGTTGTTCATAGAATAAGAACATCATATGAAGGTTGTGCACCATTTTAATAAAACTAGATGATACCCCGCACGTTGTTGCGGGAAATGTTTTGTAATATATTCAGTTAGAATTGGTTGTATGAAACATGAATATTTAAAGTAATAATATGAGAAGTAAAGCTGGAAATAAATATGATTTGTGGTGTTTGATTATTGTATCATGTAAATATCATAATAGAATGTAAATTCTCATGCATGTTGCATGATGAGATGCCTTTTTATTATGCATGATTGCATGTTGTGGTGGACCTTTCTCCATGCATGTTGAATGATGAGGTGGCATACTTGCATGTTGAGAGAAATAGCCTAGTGGGGGCTAGCTATTTAGATATAGAAGATGAGTCAAGTAATTCAATAAGCTAACCGGATAAATCAGAAGTATGAGGTGTTGAATGCTATTCATTACTTGCAACCGAACAACTAGTTATGCCTTTTGTACACACAAGCTAAAATTTTTCTTCCCATCAAACGTTGTTCCCATGCGGCAACGAGGAGTTTATATTGTGTGTATCTCTCCTGATCTGTAGGGAGCAACTTGTAATGTATCTCCTACCTAAGTGCCTTGTATATTACTGACTTAAAACCAGTAATAGACAAGATAATTAGGTAGTAAATACAATACAAGGAACTTACCACAGATGATGAGCAATGACACAGTACATACTCCATGGCTACATTGGAACAAGGTTTGTGGGACAGAAAACTCCTTGTTCGATATGTAAAAGACAGAGCAACTTGACCTGCCGCAAATAATGGATCAAATGATCCTTCAGTATCCCGTCTGTCTAATTCATCAAGCTAGCTTTTTAAGTCTTTTGCCCCATCTTAATAAGGCGATATCCAATCCTTACCAAATGTTGTTATTCCGTGGTTCTACTCCCTATCTGTTGTGTCTAAACCTTAACCTAGACATATGTGCCCATTTGTGTATAAACCCTAACCTAGACATACGTACCCATTTCTACAAATATATACCAATTTGTACACACATAGATCACAAATTCCTAAAGCAACTATCTATAACTCATTTGTATAACAAAATTGATTAACCTATAACAAATTTGATTAACAAATAAAAAAATTGTATAACAAACTGACCTAAAATGAGCAATTATATACATAACACGTTTATAAACGAATGTACCACCTTGGTTAGGGTAGAAGCTCAACTAGGTCGGTGTCGGCGAGGTGGAGCTGCTAGGCTGCCGGGATCGAGTGGCGGATCTGCTCGTCCGCGGGCTCCTGAAGGAGATGCTCGCTGGCGGCCGCGTGGTGGATCTACTCCTCGCCGGCCTCGTGGAGGATCTGCTCTTCGGGGTGCGCGTGGAGGAGCTGCTCGTCGGCGGCTGCGTGGCGCATTTGCTCCTCGTCGGCCTCGTGGAGGAGCTGTTCGTCGGCTTGCCGCCTGGCGGATCTGCTCCTCGGGTCATGCGTGGATGAGCACGGCGGCGGCAATGGCCGGGGTGGAGGATGACGGAAGTGCCAACGCGCCGTGGTGGTGTGGGTAGGGGTGCAGAAATAAATGGATTTTGGAGGGGTCGGCGCCTACGTGGGGAAGAAAGGCGGCCGTGTGTTTGGGGGGGGGGGGTGCGGGTGCGGGTGGGAGGTGGTGTCCGCGGTCTACGACAATTAATGTAAAAACCTAAACCAAATAATTTGTCTTAGATTGTATCTAGGCATATTAAAACATAGAACGGTTATATGTTCAATACGAGCCTTATGTCCAATCAGGACTCATTTTCCGAATCCCTAGAGGAGATGCATCGGAGAGGATTCCGGGAGCATCTAAACCCGGGCATCAAAACACCATGTCCATCATGTAGGGTCTACCTAGATATATTGGCAAACCGTTTGTGCGAATTTCTCATCGTTGTCAAAAATGCCGGTTAAAAGTAATTATCTAATCAAATTTGATTAACACATTAACGACTTTAGTTCGGCCAAGGCTTGCGGTATTCTCATGATGGATGCACGCCGCTTTAATGGATCTTACTTTGAAAGAAACACAAGCATTTTGTCGATATAATTGCTTCGGTCGATCTTTCAAAGTTTGGTATTTCAGCGTTCGCGAAAAGAAAAATGGTTGGGCGACCAACAAAATCTAAGCCGCCATAATAAGTACGTACTACTATATAATAACAAAAAAAGGAGAGCATTGCAGTTTTGGCTCGGTGCGACTCTGCCGTCCAAGCATCTTACAGCGACGAGCCACACGATACATAGCTGTACAGTTCAATTGCTACACTGACTAAAAAAGTGTTGGTTCAGAAGGAGGATACAGGTGAGAAAGGAAGGAGCACACACTAGAGAGGGGAAAAGGTGGTTTTTGCACAAGTATGTATATATTTGTATGAGTCTGGAGCAAGCAAGAGGAGGAGGAGCACGGTGGTTTTTGCGGGGTTCTGAAGGGATCACGGGGGGCGTACTGGAGTGGAGCGGCGTGGGGCGTAGAAAGACGACGACGGCGCCCCACGCATCCATAGTAAAAGCTATCGTCCCTTTCCCTTGGCACGGGTTCCTTTGGTTTTACGCCTGTGCAATTTTCTGGCCACGTCGGTCGGTTGTGCCGGCCAGCAGAGATCTCACGCTGCTGGACGGATGATGCCGTTTTATGGAATTCGTAGGTCCACCTGTATGTATGACTGCGCTATCATTGCTGATGAGAAGTGTGTGGTCAGGTGCGACGCACGCATGATCATAGACAACAACATGGTTAACTACTCGATAATAAAGAAAGAGAATGCTTGGGGAAATTTCTGCCGAAGCATGCATGGTTTTAGATCTGCCCATGTCTCCTCGCAAATAAGAAGAGTGGAGCAAAAGCGTCTTGATGGGTTGGAGCTTCCGATGAAACGGAGCGCCTCCAAAACTGAAGTTCCTTTGCCCAAATGAAAAAGCATATCAGGCTGAGACCAACCTTTGCCAGAACAAAAAAGCACATCAATTTCTCCAATTTCTTTGGTGATTGGTTGGAATAGCACTAAGACGTACATTCATTGCCAAGGAATAATTACACCTGAAGTTATCTCATCTCTTCTATGCGTTGAAAATGGTCAACGACCGTGACATGTCATGGAGTACTGTAATTAAGAGCATCTATATTCGGGCCTCGCCGTATCTCTCTCAAATGTCCGGACAGGCCGTCCGATCACTGACCGATAAAAAAAATCAACATAACCGGACCTTCCAAACCACGGACAAACGTCCAGTCTGACCGGCACCTCTCGTATCCAGCCCAAATATAGGGCGAATATGGGGCGGCCTAGGCACGTCCGGACGCGTCCGCCTGACAAGCCCGACCCACCACCGATCCCACAAAAAATCCCAATCTGGGCGGCGAGCTCAAACCCTAACTCACTCTCTCCCTCTCTCTCGCTCCGTCCACTCCTCTTCCTCTCCAGTTCCGATCCCATCCACCACGATGAGCAGCTTCGGCAGCG
The DNA here is from genome assembly GCA_011799875.1 of Thinopyrum elongatum. Classification (NCBI taxonomy): domain Eukaryota; kingdom Viridiplantae; phylum Streptophyta; class Magnoliopsida; order Poales; family Poaceae; genus Thinopyrum; species Thinopyrum elongatum. The sequence goes on along the minus strand of CM022300.1, from coordinate 370,896,384 downwards.
ACTCCGGCTCGGAGCTCGACTACGAGGAGGAGATGGCTCTCCGCATTGTGCTGGAGCGGTCCAAGGTGGAGCGGTGATAGCTTCGGATTTGGAGCGTCGCCGAAGCTCCCGCGCCGGCGCAGCGCGAACGCCGGAGCTGGACCCTCCCGGCCCGCGCGCAGCGACGCAAGGACAACACAGTCTGCGCCGACCCTGCGTCGTCTCCTTCCCCCGTTGGCCGCTCCTCCACGCGGGCAGCGTTGGGTGCTTGTGCCCGCGTCGTCGGCCCGAACGCGCACTCCGGAGTCGGAGGCGCACGTCGCGCCGCAAGAGGCAGCGTGCATGGGAGAGGGACGCAGCGGAGCAGTCCGAGCGCTGCCAACGCGGGATGGAGTCGGACGCCGACGGTGGAGACGGACGGTCGCCGCCTCCAATGGAAGAACGTCAAGGCGCTCTGGCTTGCTATTGAGCAGTCAAAGCGCGAGGCGAAGGAGGCAGCGCCGGAGAAGGCTCGGGTTGCTAGGTTGAAGCGGGAGCAAGACAGGGCGGTACGTCGGATGAAGGGGCTCATCGTCCTCTCCGACTCCGTCTCCAACGACGACGACAACTGCACCTCCTCGTCGGACGACCAAGACCCTCCACCAGCCGCGGACGCCTACAGCTGCGCCGGTAACCGGAAGGGCAAAGGCCCGACGAGGAAGTGGTGATCCCCCCCCCCTCCTCCTCCTCAATGTTTATATTTTTTTAGTTGCAGAAGTTTAGAACTTGCCCGGGGACGAACTATGATCTTTTGGATGTGGTGAAGTATGTTAATGTCCGTTTGCAGCCGATCTTGTGTTCCTTTGCAGCCGATTTTTGTTGTCCGTCGTTTGATCGCGTAGGGTAGATCAACGTTTGCAAGTGTAGTATGAATATAAGACGCCGGATATGAGATACGCAGATGTAGAGTGGCAAATATGAGGTATGCCCGGTCAGTGCCTGCGGACGCGCCCGTCCGCGGGCGTTTGAGGGCCCTGATTTGGCCATCGCGGCTGTAGATGCTCTAAGTGTAATACCATTTTTCGGCAAAAACCGTAGAGCTTCATAAGGTTTGGTGAAACATCATGGACATTTTTTCATTTTTGATAAACTGTACTCAATTATCCACAAATATACATGTCAGGAAATAATGGACTAGATACCACATTATAATCACATGATTTTTTTTCTTTGATTTTTATCTATTTCTTTTTCTTCTTCTCCTTGACTTATCTCAGTGTGTTGTGAAGCATGTGGTCATTTATCTATTGCTTTCTGTGATTTATTCTTTGCAGTATTGAAATGTACCTAATGCGATACCACCTATCATCGGAGTCATGACACGGATTGCCGAATACGTGGAAGATGTGCGATGCATACATTGTCACGGGAAATGATCGAACAAAGGCGGTGGCATGGTCATAGATAACAACAGTATAAATTACCATACATTGCATTCATCCACCACTACTCAGTATGTCTCCTCCTTTGTCATTGTCCTCTCACAGTTATGCACCATATCGTGAAGCCGCCTTATCCATCGTAACATCTAGCGCACCATTGTGTCGCCAGTCAATTGCTCAATTGCACCTGCCTGGATTCATGACCGACATCGCCATCAGCGCCCTCCTTTTTCCAAATTCATGCCCAAGTATACATCATTTATTCAGTTGGAATTGCTATCTTGCTAAGTCCAGTTGTTGTAGTTGTTCGAAATTCACAAACCAACCAAATCGTTGATTAGATTTTGTTTCGAATATGTCCTTAGATTTTTCAGGACCGAGAATATATCGACCAGAGGGGGTGAATGGGATATTCAATTTTTTTTAAACTTTGTATTGAACTCAAACACAACAGCGGAATAAACTGAGTAGATCAAGCACAGACGATAAGAAGGATGAACCCAGCCGAATGAGATATGAAGAGAGAGCTAAGCAAATCTTTCGAAGAAAGATACTATAACCGTTCGAGTATAATAACTCACTATCTTGACGACCACAATGGCAACACTGCATGCTAACAGATAAACAACATGATAGGGCGAACAACATGAGCGAAGATGCTTGTGAACGAAACAGTTAAATGAATGATTACAAATACACCGAATGAAATGAAAACAACGAATGGAGGTGAGTGCAAATGAATGATATGTAGACCAGATAAGATAGAACGAAAGACAATATGTGCAACGAATACTACATGATCATGATACCTATCGAGCCACAGAGCATATAAGATAAACTACTGAAGGAATTGCGGTAAAGTAGAATGAATCAGTGGTGCTCAATGCGACAGATAGATTTGGTAGACCAGTTTGTCCTTCTGCCAAATGACTACGTCTGGTTGGAAGGACTTGTGATTGAACACAAGAGCAAACCTCTCTCCGTCCTATTCTCCTTCAACTCAAACCTCTCTCTGCGTGCACTAGCAAACAAATCAGTACATGTCTGTTTATGACAACAACCTCCAAACCACAAGGGGGCAAACTATTGCACCAACAAGATTTATTCCAGACTTAATCAAAGCTGTGGAGTGAAGAATAATGCTATTTTGTCAATGTGAATGTCGAGCTGTGGAAGCAATTCGTTATATGACCAAGCCACCGAGGCACAATGCAATGCATTCGGATTTGTAAATGTTCAACTTGCCACTCCACTCTTCTGTATTCGGCTTTGTATTCCTTCCGAATTTAAGATTTTATATGACTTTATGGACTATGCTGGCTTTATTAATTTAAAGCTAGACGTGTCTTGCGGCTTTTATCTAACAAATCGATACACAATGTTAGTGTTCGTCATGCGAATAGAGCAACCTATTTTTATTTTTATCTTGCGGGAGAAATATGGTCACCTAGACAAACATGAATAGCTTAGAGCATGGTTAATAGTATCGCCGACTGTTGGCTATATGTTATTGCCATGTCAGTTATAACCAACCTTATTATAGCGGGTATGTATAATAGTTAGATATAAATGTACTATTTTATTGATATATGATCCACCTCACTCTGTCACAAAGTCTCTAGGAGCACGTGTTGCAGGTGGCTGTTAATCTGTAGCCCGCATCTCTTCTCTCTTCTAACTCAGGAAAACTATAATATTTAAAGTCTTACAGCCTGCTTACATCACCTTATTATACTTGCTCTTATCATGATAGCCGCCCTATGCATAGGTCTACTCGGCAATCAAGTCACGTCACAATGGAATCAACTATTATCATGGTAGCTAAAGCAACAAGGTTATAGAAAAAAGACCCATATTGCTCATGACATCTCCAAATTTGACCCTCAAAATCCCATAAACGTCTGGATCGAGTTGTTGGCACACAGTTTGCCATCCAACACCGCCCCGCATACGTCCGCGGACTCGTCCGACTGACCGAAATCCCGCAAACCGGACGCAAAGCTGCGGGAGCTTTGTGGGCGTCCGAACCTCCGCCATGCAGGACTCCAACACCCTCGGCCCATACAAAACCCCACACGGTGCCTGCATCCCCGTCCGTTTACTCTCGCACTGCATACGCTTCCTCCTTGGTCGCCGCTGTACCATCCCGACGCAAGAGCTTGCGTACCTCCGCCGCTCCATCCGGTTGCTATGCTGCTTTGCCTACGCTGTTGTTCCACCTCTCACCCGTCCTCCCCGTAGGCACCATCCGCCCCTGCGGATGCCCAACAAGTGTTTGGCGAAATGCCCGTGCTAAAATTTTGACATTTTTTCTTCCTTCTTTGAAGCAATGGATTCCGACATGGAGTACATCTACGACAACCTTGTTGAGTCGTCCGGCGACTTGTCTGGTGAGGAGGATTATGCAGATGAAATAGTGATGATGCAAGCGGTCCTTGCAGACGCAGATCGTGCAGAAAAACATGTTCTCAATTTCAAGGGATCGGTCAAGGGTCATCAAGTGTTGAATCAAAACAGGGCAGGAGGCCATTTGACATTGATGGACGACTACTTTGCCCCCGATGCCCTATTCTTGGACAATATTTGTCGACGCTTTTAGATGCGGGAAAATGTGTTTGATCGTCTCTACAATGACGTCTGGGCCCACGATGACTACATCTTGAAGAAGAACGCAGTAGGAAGAATTGGGTTCTCTGGTTACGAGAAGTGCATGGTTGCATTGCGGATGCTTGCATATGACAGGGTCGCAGATTTGCGGGACAAGTACCTCCAGATGTCTGAGAGCACATGCGCAAACGCCATGGTCAGTTTTTCTACTGCGGTGGTCGAGGTGTTTGGACCTCGATACCTGAGAGAACCAACTAACACGGACACCGAAAGGCTCACGACACTCTCGGAAGCAAGATGATGGCCAAGTATGCTCAGATCTCTTGGTTGCATGAAGTGGAGATGGAAAACTACCCATATGCTCTACAAAAGGGCAATATGAGGACCATGTTAAGAAACCCATCGTCATTTTAGAAGCAATTGCATTACAGGACCTCTGAATTTGGCATGTTTTTTTTTGGCATGCCCCGATTTCACAATGACAGCAATGTGCTGCAGCAGTCTTCATTGTTTGCTAGGTCGACTGAAGGACACACTCTTTTGCACAATTACACTGTCAATGGGCATGACTACAACACAAGCTACTATCTGGTTGACAATATCAATCCTGTGTGGGTGACCTTCGTCAAGACCATCTTTGAGCCAGTTGGTCCGAAAGAAGAGCTCACTTTTGCTCAAAGACAAGAAGGAATTAGAAATGATGTGGCGAGAGCATTTGAAGTGCTCCAACCGTGTTTTGAAGAGGAACTGCAAAACTATGAGATATCCAGACTTTGTGGCACGTGATGACATGTTGTGTGATCATGCACATCATGATCGTGTAGGATGAGGGTGAAGACAGAGGTATGAAATTTGAGAATATGGGCGACCCTATCCAACTTCCACATCATAATCCGGCTACATTCGATGAGTTTGTCCAATTTGGTATCGAGCAACTCATGAGCAGCTAAAAGAAAAAAAAATCTGATTGAGCACATGTAGACGCTTAAAGGGGACAACTAGAATATATGTGTGACTTGAATTCAAATTTGAACTTTTATTTTAAATCTTAGTTGGATAGTAATATTTACATTTAAACTACTGCCACATTTAAACGTTTTCACTCATCGAATATGTAATATGCTATTATTGTGAGTACCGCGGACTTAAAAAAACAGGAGCGAACATTTGGGTGAAGGATTGAATGGCCGGCTCCCTTATTTGGGTCTGCGGACGAGTCCAGACCAGTCCACAGACAAATACTGTTTTCATTTTAAGAATCAGCGCTCTCAAACTATTTCCACATAATAAAAGAAAGGGAAACATCAAGTCCACTTTATACAGTAGCAAAACAAAACAAAACCCTTGTTACGACAGTACGAGTACTAAGCAACCCTCGCTGTGTGCCCCATGGCAGACACAACAAACAGTCTAGTGGTGTCATTCACACCCTTGACAGCGAAGCATCTCTGTTTTGCTCGCAAAAAAAAAAAACCATCTCTGTTTTGCGGCACAGCCAGAGGCATATTTCTCGTCGAAAGATTTTTAAAAGCCCGAACAAATGCGCAGGTAGAAGCCAAACCAAATCTTTGTTTTTCTATTATTATTTCCCTTTTCCCCTCCCCCTTTTCTACTAAGACCAAGAAGAAACACTCATCCTCCCAACTCCACCTGCTTCGCTTCCTCTCCACTTCACCAAACCAAACCCTCGGGTGGGGGAGAGCGGTGTGCACAGCAGAGCAGAGCGGAGCAGGATATGGCGAGCGCAAGCAATGCGCAATGAGTGGCGGCACCCTCGCCTTCACCGCCGCTGCTTTTGCCTTCTACTAGCTGCTGCTCGCTTCCTCGGGTTGGTGCAGTGGGTGGGACTGGGAAGGGGATTCATTCCTTCGCGCCGCGCCTCTCGTCGGCCTCGCCTCCATCGCCCGGATCTGGGCCGCAGCGCCGAGATCCTGAGCTCAGATTCGTGAGCTCCCTCCCTCTCTCCGGTACGGCGTTTTCTCCGGCGTGTCGTTGATAGTGATGTTTGTTGGCTAGTGCAGCCCAGCGCTGCACGGATTTGTCCTGAATTGGTTTGGTGGTGGATTATCTGTCGGCTCAGGTGGCGGCCATGGATTCCCCGGCGGCCGGGGAAGGACAGCGGTTCAAGCGGATTCCAAGGCAGCCTTGTGGCCGGAACCTCGAGCTGGATCCACTTGTACGTTTCCTTGATTTGGTTGTGCCAATGCGGCTCTCGTGTATATTCCGTTTTGTCGTGTGTTGTGCTAGTGCATACAATGTGGTACTACCTGGGAAGCCCCAGACTTTGAAATGACACTTAATTGTGTGTGCTCGAGATCTCTCCGCATTCGTTGCTTAGGGTTTTGGGGTTTCTTAACGTCCGCATGCTCCAGTGAGAGGAGAGCTGAGGAGTTTAAACTGATGCTGTTGGTATTAGTGGTGAACTGCTGCTTGCTATGTGCTGCTCATGTCAAACCTGCATTGCAGGATATACTTGTCTAATCTCCTTATTTCCAGGGTGCTTGTGTTGGGGTTTTCAACAGATAGCTAATCTTTTCTTATGCTTAGCCTCACAACGCCATGTTGGTTTTTGGTTTGCTGCTATTTTGGGAATGAGCTCATTGAGTGGTCCATTTTGGATGTGTGCCCATATGTGGACAATGAGTTGAATTGTTCACTGTATTAGTAGGCCACCAAGAATGGAACTACAGTACTTGACTACTACTATATGATCCATGGCTATACGTTTTCCATCGTTCTCACGTATGGCATTCCATGATAGAGCTATGTCCTTGCACATCTTTAGTGGCTGATAATTCAGTTTGCTCCTTTGGGTTTCAATCAGGAAAAAGTAACAATTTCCGGCTGCAATTTTGAGAATTAAGGATGAAAAAGCTAAGCTTCTTTCTGTTTTTTCAGCTTAATGAGAATTTGGAACAGTGGCCACATCTAAATGAGCTAGTACAGTGTTATAACGCTGATTTTGTGAAAGATGACTGCAAATATGGACGCTATGAGAGTGTCGTGCCACCGTCCTTTCAAAATCAAATTTTTGAGGGACCTGATACCGACATAGAAACAGGTAATCCAACATCCTTGTGACTGGATTAGCTTCTTATACATGGTTTACTTAATATTTTATATATTTGCTTTGTCATAGAATTGCAGCTTTGCAACGCTAGGCATTCCAAGCCTGAGGAAACTACTGAGGATGATATGCCAAGCACTTCAGGGAGGCAAATATATGAAACTGAACCATCTGCTTCATCTTCAAAAAAAGTAAGTGCATATTCACTAGATTTCTGTTTTAGGTGGATTCTTACCATATGTTTTCGTTCTTGCCGCTCTAGTAGCAAACTACATGCTAAACTAATTTCTCTGCGGTTAACCCTAGTGTCTTGGTCCTCAACTCCTCATATTGGATAAAAAAAACTATATTGTGAATTGCTCATACATGTATTTATCTTGTCCTTGTTTCACCTACCACAATACTTTCCTGTTGAACTTTTGTTCATTTGTATCACTTGTGTCAATCCTTCATGCGTTCAGTCAACTAGTACTTTTTCACTTTGTTTTTTTTTACTTCCCGTGCAAAGTGCAAACAAAACAAGGTACATTCCACACAGTACTGTTGACATGAATATTTCTAGCAGAAGCAATTTAAGCTTTTGAGCAATTAAGTTGTGACCTTTCTCTGTTTAATGCATTTGACCAATTGTCAATAGCATATACGGTATGAGGTTTGTCATCTTGATGTCAGCATTAACGACATGTTGCCCTGCTTGTTTTTTCAGCATTGTACTCTCTCACCTTTACCGGCATATGAACCTGCATTTGATTGGGACAATGAGAGATCTTTAATATTTGGCCAACGCTTGCCAGAAAGTCTCCCTGCAACACACAGCAGGTTTGCTTTAAGCTGCACACTCAAGCATTACATCTCTTTGCTTTTGTTTGCACTTCTTACTCTGGGCAATCTTTGTTACTACTTACTGGTCACATGTTATAACTTGATCTCTACTGCTTGCAGTGGATTGAAGATAACTGTCAAGGTATTGTCTTTGTCATTCCAAACAGGATTAGTCGGTGAGCAAAAATATTATTTCTATGTGTTTGTTCAACACTTCTAAACTGCAATATGTTCTCATTTATACTTCGCAGCATGATGACTGACCTACCTTTTGGTAATGTATCATGTGCAGAACCTTTTAGCGGTACAATCTGCTTGTACAACAGAGATAGGAGAGAAAAGCTATCGGAGGACTTCTACTTCCACATACTTCCAACAGAAATGCAAGATGTAAGGAGCAACGTTTATTACTCCGTTCGGGGCCAATATTTCTATCCTCTAAAATTTTGCTACTGATACTGGCAGATAGAAACAGTTGTAGCTTGTCAAATATACTGAAATTCCGTATTAACATAATTTAAATCGCTGACCATTTTCATCCCTTTCGCATTTGACCAGGCTCATATATCTTTGGACCGTCGGGGTGTTTTCTCATTGGACACCCCTTCACCATCAATCTGCCTTCTGATCCAGCTAGAAAAGGCTGCTACTGAAGAAGGGGGAGTAACTCCTTCCATTTATTCCCGTAAAGAACCTGTAAGAAATAAATCTCCCTCCTTTAATCATATGTTCCATTACTCTAATGCTCAGTTTTGTGACAGGTGCACTTGACTGAGAAAGAGAAGCAGAAGCTGCAAGTTTGGTCTCGAGTCATGCCATACAGAGAGCCATTTGCATGGGCAATGATTCCTCTGTTTGAAAACAACCATGCTGGTACTGATGCTGCCTCTCCTAGCAGCCCTTTAGCACCAAGTATGTCAGGCTCAAGTTCTCAAGATAGCATTGTGGAGCCTATTTCCAAACTCACTTCAGATGGAAAACTCAACCATTATTCAAGTGGAAGTTCCGTTATTGTTGAGATATCAAACTTAAACAAAGTGAAGGAAAGCTACATGGAAGACTCCCTCCAAGTAAGCATTATAGCTGAACAAAGTCAGTTAGTGTTGTTACTTAAGTGATTATTAACTAATTAATCATGCCAATTCTTGTGTCGCTTGTAGGATCCAAAACGGAAAGTACACAAACCAGTGAAAGGTGTGCTAAGGCTAGAGGTGGAAAAACTTCATAATGACCGTAATGAGACGGATACCATTTCTGAAGGTGGGAGCATAACCAATGAATTGCATGATACTGGCGAGCTCAATAATGGCAGACACAGTAGGAATAGCATTGATGGGATCCACAGTTCTCTGAATTCTAGTGCCATTGTCAAGAAAGATACACACCAGAATGGTCAAAGTTCCAATGCAGAGAATGGCAACAATGTAACTAGACGAGTTCCTCATCCACCTCTTGTGTTCAGTTTTCGATTTTGAAACTTATGTCGTAGGATTTCATGTCTTTTTTGTTCATATGAGATGCATTCTTTCTTGTTACAGTTTCAAGCTTTTGACTTTCGGATGATGGCCCGGAGTGAACCATTTTCACAACTTTTCCATTGCCTCTATGTGTACCCATTGACTGTTAGCTTGAGCCGCAAAAGAAATCTATTTGTAAGGCTAGAATTGAGGAAGGATGATTCTGACATACGTAAACTTCCAGTAGAGGTTTGTTCATGAAGTTATCATACCCCTTTTGCTCTGTTGGTGGTGTCTGTTCAATGTTCTAAGCGACTAGATATATGGGGTTTCAGGCTGTCCATCCAAGGGATCAGAATGCAACACTACAGAAGTGTGCCCATACCCAAATTTCTGTTGGCACAAGAATGTCTTGCTACCATGACGAAGTTAAGATCAGTCTGCCTGCTCTTTTGGCGCCCCAACATCATCTTCTGTTCACATTTTTCCATGTAGATCTCCAAATGAAACTTGAAGCCCCTAAACCAGTATGGCTTCTGTTCCTTGTCAATTAGGACACACTAATACAGTTGGTTCATTTCTTCATGTTTATTTTGCTGGTTTCTAACATGTTTGTGCTCCTTCAGGTGATTGTGGGATACGCTGCACTTCCACTGTCGACGCACATTCAGTATGTATTAGATTCTCATCTTTATTTTTGTATACACGAAATAATTAAATGGAACTAGTCTGAGCCTGTCGCTTCATACGTGGGATCACATTCAAGTCAACGCGTTATGAATCATGATTTATTATCATCTTAATTTAACTCTGTTTATGTGCAGAAAGTGTATATATGAACTAAGCTTTCTTGCTAAACTTGTGAGCCGATCTTTTATACTCCCTCTGTTCACTTTTATAAGACCTTGAAGACATTTCAGACAATGTGCACAACAGCCTATTTTGAGTTGTCTGAAACGACTTACAAAAGTGAAAGGAGGGAGTAGTATTGTTTAACTCGTGAAGCTTTATTGCCACCTAGCTTTTGGCTAGCTAATTAACTAACCTTAGTAAATTTAAAATTTACTCCTGTCACTTGTGCAACTAAGAAGTATGTAAACACCATGGTGCTTGTTAACTAGCAAGTGCATACTGCTTACTGTACTTTCTAGCACAATGTCTGTATGTTGCTACTTGCTATGGGTTAAAAGAGCTTATACATGTTAAAGAGAATATACTACTGCCTCTGTCAGATCAAATCATCTAAGGAGTAAAGATAATAAAAAATGGGAGCTGACTGCCTTCTGCAATAGCAGTTTGGACATAACATATGAGCGTACTTCTGGGCATATACCTTTTTTTTTTAATGTAATGTTGAAGGGCCATCTACTCGGTTCTACTTCTACCACAAGTTTGATGAGGAACTCTGAAGTGCATGCAGTCTATTAAATATTAGCGTGAGTTGATGAGAATGAAATTGAATTTGATATGTAGCAATTTTTGAATCTAATAGGTTACTTTCGGATGTGTCTTTGCCAATTTTACGAGAGCTTGTTCCGCATTACCTGCAGGAAAGTGGAAAGGTTTGCTACTTGTCCTGTTTCCTTTTGCTGTTTTTCTACTGTGATTGCAGAATTATCCTCAAATGCATTTGCTATAATAGTACCTGAAAGTTGCAATTCTTATACAGGAAAAAATGGACTACCTGGAGGATGGAAAAACTGTTTTCAGGCTGCGGTTAAGACTTTGCTCTTCGTTGTTTCCAGTTAATGAAAGGATAAGGGACTTTTTCGTTGAGTATGACCGTCACACACTACATACAAGTCCACCTTGGGGTTCTGAGCTTCTTGAGGTATCCCTTTTACCGCTGAATGGCTTAGATTGGAGCTTCTGATGTTAGTAGCTTTCATGATCCCTCCCCTGCTGAATGGCTTTGATAATAATATACCTTTGAGTTATGCCTGAATGATACATATTGGAATATGTAAAAAGATGGAAAAAGTTGTGCAGTATTTGTTATGTTCTACATGTCTAATTAGATATGGAATATGACCAAGTTCTAGAGCATAGAGGAAATTATCTGCACTGTGTATTTCAATATTTGTTTGTGGCATTTTGCACAAATTTACATTGTGTTGGTACTTGCACCATATACTGATGATACATATGTCTAACCTTATTTTTTTGGGGGGTTGCAGGCAATAAATAGTTTAAAGAATGTTGAATCCACTGCATTGTTACAATTTCTTCAACCAATACTCAATATGCTGCTACATCTTATTGGCGATGGTGGTGAAACCCTTCAGGTTGTTACTTTGCTTATTATGTTTCCATTCTGCATAAGCACACCTGCCGTTTTGACTGAACTACATTTCTTGCCGAGTGTTTATCTTGATGATATTACACATCAGTTTTGATCCTACAGATTTATTTTTCTTGCAGGTTGCTGCATTTCGAGCCATGGTTAATATTCTAACCCGGTAATTCCCTGTTTTACTGTTTGATTTGTCCTTATCCCTCTGATATTTGTGTGCAGCTGTGCGCCAGTTTCTTTCAAGAGCTCTAGCATTCCATGTTCATCCAACTTCTCAAAATCCTAATTTCAAACATTTAGACGGCCTGTCGTTTGCTGGAGGAAAAAATAAAAGAATATTTGGATGGCATTTTCTTCTCATGTGTCATGAAGTCTGATTCTCTTAGTTTGTGCTCACTAAAGTGGTGCTGCATTTTGAGCGAAGTATAAACTGTCAAGTTTTATCTTATGTGAGCGCTTGCTGACCGCACTTGCATATGTTGCAGCACAACAAACAAGGATGTGGGAAAGCTGTTAATATCATGTTGCCATATTACCATATTTGTCTTTAGAGGCCCCATCACACAGATCTTTGCGCTCTTCTCTCATCTTTAGCAAAATCTGAATGTCTGGCTTTAATTCTTTAAAAAATTATTTTACGATTCCCCGCAGTAGAATTATTCATTCAGGAGTCATGACCATGTGTGTACCTTAAATTGTGTTAAAGTCGATGCATTTCTATCGCAGGGTGCAACAGGAATCATCTGATGGAGCTGAGAGAAATAAGTTTCTCGTTAATTATGTTGATTTTGCTTTTGATGACTTCGGTGATCGGCAGACACCTGTATACCCTGGTTTGTCTACTGTTTGGGGCAGCCTAGCTCGAAGTAAGGTTAGTATGGATTTCTTCTCTCTGCTTGAAGTAATGAAATTTGAATTCGTTGTACTTGATTTCATGCTGCGTTTAATTTTTTATGTATGAACCTGTTAATGCATGGGGGTAAACATTCATCTGCGGGTGGTCATACATTGACAACTTGAGGTAAAATGGTGCTAGGTTACTGGGGTAAACATCCGTCTGAATGAGGGTGACGATTTGTTGATGACTATACCTAAAATAGTCAGCCAAGTGCGCAGGACTTAGAGACTAGGTTAGACTTCTTTGTTATTCATCTTATGATAATTCCCTTATATAGCCATCCGCCTAACAAGGATATCTAGTGCAACCAATAAACTGGAGACAATCATATCAAGGGGAGTGCATGGCAAGACGTAGAGAGACTAGGATAGCTTTCTTTGTTGTTTACGATGTAAAGGATGATAACACTTATATGCCTGTCCGCCTAACAAGGACATCTAGTGCAGCCAAAAGCTGAAGACACCATCATATTCACTGACAAATATGCATCTAACAAATTATAGGATATGCATGCTGCTGATTCTCTGGCTGGCTGCTACTCCCCTGTGCGCAGACACCCTACGCTTGTGGTTGTCTGCATGAACTGAACCATAGTCATGCCAGAATCATATAAGCCGCAATAATGACGTTTCCAACTCTGGTTGCTGCTGAGATGTCCTAATGCCTGAATTATGCCCTTGATGCCACTGGCCGCTAGCACTGTTTACTGCCACACTGTTCTCAGGTGTCAAAACGTGATATCATGTAATTGTACTTAAACATGACATTGATTTTACTGTGCAAAGGAACGGAAACAAGATTCTGTTGTTGTAAGTGTTGCACTGTTGATGATACACATCACTTGCACCAATAATAAGTATTTGCATCAGCGACTAGTTAATATAGCGGACTTGATTATTAACCTTTTGCTTTTACTGTTATTTGCAACCCAATATATCCTTTTTTAATGGTTATTTTCTTACACTTTTCTGCTTATTTTGTGTACTTCAATTGTGTCTGTTCATTCAATCTGCTTACTTTTAACAGAGATGCATCTTTCTGCTGCTCTGCTTCACCATTGTACACTTTTGTCATTTTAGGCTAAAGGTTATAGAGTTGGACCTGTCTATGATGATGTGTTGGCAATGGCTTGGTTTTTTCTGGAGCTTATTGTAAAATCAATCGGATTGGAACAAAGTCGTCTCTTCTACCACAATCTTCCACTTGGTAACCAACTAACGAGCACTTGTAGCTGCAGTCATTAGTATATCAGTATCAATGCATAAATATTTAATTAGACTACGTAATATGGTCCTAATTGTTTGCTGTCATGTGCTAGGTGAAGATGTCCCACCGCTGCAGTTGAAAGAAGGAGTCTTTAGATGCATCATGCAGCTATTTGATTGCCTTCTAACTGAGGTTCATGAACGCTGTAAAAAGGGTTTAAACTTGGCGAAGCGCTTGAACAGCACTCTTGCTTTCTTCTGTTACGATCTTTTATCAATCATTGAGCCACGCCAAGTTTTTGAGCTGGTAATGCTGGAAATCACATTTAAGTTTGTCCCTCCCCTTGCTCGTGAGGAGCTTCATTCAAAATACTGATATGCATAACTATGCATTTGTGTTCTTCAGGTTTCACTGTATATGGACAAGTTTGCAGGGGTTTGCCAGTCAGTCCTCCATGATTGCAAATTGACATTCCTGCAAATAATATGTGATCATGATCTTTTTGTTGAGATGCCTGGTCGGGATCCCACTGATAGGTAGGTCCCACTCTAAATTCGTGGATTACCAAGCTAGGGAACTATAAATATTCCAGTTTGCCAAAACTGTTTTAATAGACCAGCAATGTCGTTCAGAGCCTTTGGTCTTCTAATACTCTTCTTACTCCAAGTTCTTTTAACTACCAAGACATTTTTTTTATGTTCTCCATAAATATAATGGCATGATGATTTTATACCTTTTGTGTCCTCTAGTCCTTACAATGATTACACTCTGTTTTACTTATACATTACCAATCCTGGTTTATTCTTTGCTTCGATGTTAGAATAATATTATGTGCAAATATCCTCTTGAAATTCCAATCAAAACACTTTTGAATGTCTCATGCTCTAACATGCTGCAAATCGTGGCAGTTTTTTATATTTTCTGATGATTTTTTACCATGATATCCCCTTTGCAGGAATTATCTCTCGTCGGTTCTTATTCAAGAGATCTTTCTCACCCTTGACCATGATGATTTGTCACAGCGAGCGAAAGTAAGCATCTCAACTGAGATCAAAGTACTTTGGTCTACATCTCAATGCATTACTTCGCCATCTCACATATGATGGCAACTCATTCTTGTTTTGTCATTATTGTAGGCGGCTCGTATTTTAGTTGTTCTTATATGCAAGCATGAATTTGACGCACGATATCAAAAAAGTGAAGACAAGTTGTACATTGCTCAGCTGTATTTTCCTCTTATAGGACAGGTTTGAGATATTCACATCACAATTAACTTCCTTGAAATGAATATCAATAATCAGAACTCTGTTTCTCTGCAAGGTTTGGCATACACGCGGTTCTTCTTACAGTTTCTTTTCCTGTGAAAAACACCTTGCAGATTCTGGATGAGATGCCTGTGTTCTATAACCTAAATGCCATTGAAAAACGTGAAGTGCTAGTGGTCATTTTGCAAATCATAAGGAACTTGGATGACACAACTCTTATAAAAGCATGGCAACAGAGCATTGCTAGAACCAGATTGTTCTTCAAGCTACTTGAAGAATGTATAACCCATTTTGAGGTTCGTACAACCCTTGGTTATTTAGAATGTTGAAGTTTTTGTCATTGTTATCAACTTCTGTGACTGAGTGTGATGTTTCTACACTTCAATTATAATTCTGACTAGTAAAATCTTAGTGCACGAAAGATTTCTGACGGGGTGTACAATTTGTTCCTTGATTTGCAAAGTACTCTTGGGTGACTGGTCGGAGTGGTATCCGAATGACTGGATCCAACTTTTTTCTTGTGTTCCTGTTGGATGTTTTGACTTATTCCAACTTAGACAAACACACTCTTCTTTTAACTGGTGGCACTATTGCATGACAGGGTTTTGAATCTTCTTTGTTACCATAAAACCACGTTGATTCACAATTGTTTATTCAGAACTAAACTAAATCTCCCGAATTCTCTCTGCAGCATAACAGAACAGGAGACAGCTTGCTACTAGGTTCTAGTTCTCGGAGCCCTGATGCTGAGCGCCCTGCGTCCCCCAAGTATTCTGATCGGTTATCCCCATCAGTTAACGCATATTTGTCTGAGGCTTCACGCCATGAAATAAGGGTATGGTGCCAAATTATTTATAGGAGCCTAATTTTCCAGCAGTAGTACTTTTACCTGTACTTTTCACAGGGTGAACAGTTTGAGTATGAATAAGCTCTGACATGCATGAACTTGAATCATGTTGGCTTTCTTGGTATGTCCCAGTTTAGGGTAGGTTGGATACACCTTGGGTAGGTTTGTATAGCATGCACTGGGCCATGTTTCAATAACTTGTCAGCATTGTTGGTTACTGTTTTCTGTGTGTGGCAAAGTTAAGATGCTATTGGAGAGAATGTGGACAGTAGACATCCTTATAAGAAACTGATTGGACTTGGCTTGTGTTATATTCCAAATAGTTCATTAAGTATGGTTCATGTATATCAGTTTATGAAATGCGCATCATTATGAAGTATAAATAAAATATTAGTGAGTAAAGGGTTATATTCTCGACTGTGTTACCATGTCGCTAGCAAGACTGATTAATCAGCCAAGTCTTTCTCACTACACTGGTGCTCCACTTTCAGCTTTGGCCATTACTTTTTTTTTTGGCATGGTTTTTTAATGCCACTAGGATCACATAATTCTTCAGAAGATGCCAACTGACAAAGTTTATTATCTGGCCCTGAAGGAGTAGTTTACTTGAGTGTCAGAATAAGGCTCGACTTCCACTAATATCTACTGAGCCAGCAGTGGTGGAGTTGAGCCTGTTTCATGCTAGAGAGTGATTTTATTTACTTGTTCTGAACACACATACTTTGTAGGAGATGTGACGAAAAATCATCATGAGAAAATTGTTAGTTATTTGTCATGACTGCTATTTAATGCAGCCCCAGGGAACACCAGAAAATGGGTACATGTGGAACAGGATTAGTCCTCAGCTAAGTTCCCCAAATCAACCCTATTCATTGAGGGAAGCACTTGCGCAAGCGCAATCTTCAAGAATAGGATCAACAGCCAGGGCATTGAGAGAGTCCCTACATCCAATACTGAGACAAAAGTTGGTAAGTATTACATTCCCATGTGAATCTTGTGGTGATTTAAACTTTCTTCAGTCTGACAGAAAATTCCTACAGGAACTCTGGGAAGAAAATCTTAGTACTGCTGTGAGCCTTGAAGTCTTGGGAATAATTGATAAGTTTTCAGTTGCTGCAGCTTCTCGAAGCATCTCGACTGACTATGCTAAGCTAGATTGTGTAACATCTATCTTGATGGGTCTTTTATCTAGGAGCCAGCCCTTGACTTTTTGGAAAGCTTTCATTCCTGTGGTCTATAATATATTTAGTCTCCATGGTGCAACACTGATGGCAAGGGAGAATGACCGCTTCTTGAAGCAAATTGCTTTTCATCTTTTGCGACTTGCTGTATTCCGAAATGATTCTGTTAGAAAAAGGGCCGTTGTTGGGTTGCAGATCCTTGTTAGGGTAAGCTGCTTGCTGAATTTGAGTTCTATAAAATCATGAAACGAATTGTCCTGATACAGATGTTTTTTTTTGTGCTTCTAGAACTCATTCAACTATTTCAAGAGCACCACAAGGCTGAGGGTCATGTTGACTATTACTTTGTCAGAACTGCTATCTGATGTGCAAGTAACTCAGATGAAATCCGATGGATCTCTTGAAGAAAGTGGTGAAGCTCGGCGTCTTAGGAAATCACTGGAGGAAATGGCTGATGTAAGGAGTAAGGATCAGTTGAATGATTGTGGCCTTCCTGTTACTGCACTGGAAGTGGCTGCTGAAGGTTCCACAGACAATAGGTGGTCTTGGGTAGAGGTTAAGCATCTATCAAAGTGTCTAGTCCAGGCCCTTGATGCTGGCCTTGAACACGCCCTTTTGGTAAGCAAGTTTGGCAAAATAGTCATTACTTTGCTATCCATAAAAGTGATGTACTACCTCCGATCCAAAATAAGTGCCCCAGTTTTGAACTGGGGTTAGTTCAAAACTGCGACACTTATTTTGGATCGGAAGGAGTAGCATATATCGCGCTAAAATGGGGATGACAGACTGAAGAAAGTTACCATTTGTTCATGTCATCTGGACAACTGAAACACTACTAATATGTGATTATACTTTGAGTGATGTCATTTTTGTGCACCTGATTTTCTTGATTAAGTATTGAGCACTGAACCTGTAAATTTTAATGTTCTTTTCAGGGTTCTGTAATGAGTGTGGACAGGTGTGCAGCTGCTGAGGGTTTCTATAAGCTAGCATTGGCCTATGCCCCTGTTCCGGATCTTCACATTATGTGGTTACTGCACCTTTGTGATGCACACCAGGAGATGCAGTCATGGGCTGAGGCCGCGCAGTGTGCAGTTGCTGTAGCTGGTGTGATCATGCAGGTTGTAATGTTAACTTCTGTTATTCTATTCCTGTAATTTCTCTATGGAGTTTTATGACCTACGAACCTTCTTACAGGCACTTGTTGGAAGGAACGATGCTGTGTGGAGCAAGGAGCATGTTGCCTCCCTCTGTAGGATTTGCCCTATTGTGGGCACTGATATAGGTGCAGAAGTAGCTGCAGCAGAAGTTGAAGGATATGGTGCATCTAAGCTTACTGTGGATTCGGCCGTCAAGTATCTTCAACTTGCGAACAAACTCTTCGCACAAGCTGAACTTTACCACTTCTCTGCCAGTATCCAGGAACTTATCATTCCTGTGTACAAAAGCAGAAGGTCTTATGGGCAGCTGGCTAAATGTCACACGTCACTCACAAGCATATACGAGTCAATTCTTGAACAGGAGGCTAGCCCTATCCCGTTCATTGATGCTACCTACTACAGAGTTGGATTCTATGGGGAACGATTTGGCAAGCTCAATAAAAGGGAGTATGTGTTTAGGGAGCCGCGGGATGTTCGTCTGGGTGACATTATGGAGAAGCTTAGTCATACCTATGAGGCTAAGATGGATGTGAATCACACGTTACATATCATTCCTGACTCAAGGCAAGTCAATGCTGATGAGCTGCAACCTGGTGTATGCTATCTACAAATAACTGCCGTTGATCCTGTAATGGAGGACGAGGACTTGGAGAGCAGGAGGGAAAGGATTTTCTCTTTATCCACTGGTTCTGTTCGTGCACGTGTGTTTGACCGTTTCCTTTTTGACACACCATTCACAAAGAACGGAAAAACGCAAGGCGGCCTAGAAGATCAATGGAAGAGACGCACAGTGCTCCAGACAGAGGGTTCCTTTCCTGCTCTGGTAAATCGTCTGGTGGTGATAAAATCTGAATCTCTAGAGTTTTCACCTGTGGAGAATGCGATTGGAATGATTGAAACAAGGACAGCTGCATTGAGAAATGAACTAGAAGAACCACGGAGCTCTGAAGGTGATCAACTACCAAGACTCCAAAGCCTGCAAAGGATACTCCAAGGAAGTGTGGCTGTTCAGGTAAGGGCTGTGATCCTACATCTCTGTGCAATATGAACTAGTTTAACTTTGTTTGCTCCTCTATTTCTTTGTATTTTTGATTTTCTCAAAATGTTGTGATGCAGGTCAACAGTGGTGTATTAAGTGTGTGCACCGCTTTCTTATCTGGCGAGCCTGCAACCAGGCTCCGGTCTCAAGAACTGCAACAGCTGATAGCTGCATTGCTTGAATTCATGGCTGTCTGCAAGCGTGCAATCCGTGTGCATTTTAGATTGATAGGGGAAGAAGACCAGGAGTTCCACACGCAACTTGTCAATGGGTTTCAGTCTCTTACTGCTGAGCTTTCTCACTACATTCCTGCCATACTTTCGGAGCTATGACTGTAGCAAGGTGGCAGGCAGTTAGGTAGCATGTGAATGGTTGGTTGATTTTTCAGTTGGGGATCTGCTCCAAATGTTCATATTTCGAGTAGCTTTGGTTGTATAGTTTGAGAACTAACCGGGGTCTTTGCATTTCTGTTGTGTCACGATTTTGGGGTGTAAAGTATATGCAACTTCTTAGTGTGATGTACCTGGTGTTTGTTTGTGGTTTGCCGACAGTGATAGCAACTTAGCTAGTAGCTGTTGGAGCGGCATTATTATTATTATTATCATTATCATTATCATCATTATTATTTTATTGTCATTATCGGGTGTGATGACACACAATGCAAATTAGCCGCTGGAATGAAAGTGTTTCTTTGAAAGCACGAGCTATTAAAATTGTTCATTTAGAGAAGTACGTTCTCAGTTACAGTACACCAGATGTCCTTTGTGCTCGTGCCCTTATTTACAAAACAAGTCTTGTGGTATCAGATATTAAGATCGTGGCTACCAGGCGATACGCTAAAAATCTCCCTCAAGCTATCAGTATGGTGTGCGGCACCTGTGTAGTACGTCTACAAAACCTAGTGTCATGCCAGCTCAATGCCTTGCATCGGCGTGCCAGTCATTTGCACTTACAAAAAAGATGCAGTGCATTTTCCATTCGAGGAGTTCGACAAGGTTTATGTACATCAAAAGCAAATGCTGCAATCTAACACTACAACATAGCATCTGGTGCGACCCAAGAGAAGTTAGATCTACATCTACAGTTCACTCACATGTTGCACTTACAGCTCACCATCAGAAATCCTGAAGAACTGGGAAACCCTCATCAAGCCTCTGGGTGGCATAGGCTCCTTCATCCCCCATGTGGATCATCCAATCCAGAAGAATACTCTGCTAAGCTATAGGTTGCACATGAACAGCAGTGTTACAACTTCATGAGTGGAGGCTCGGCGAAAAAATATGAGCATGTCTTAGGTACATGAGGTGGCTGCTGAACTGAAGCTTGTTATGCCACTACTGCAGTCAGCTGATCAGGTTATTAGGATGGGCATCTAGATGTAGCTGTCAAACCGTGTTACCGTTTTTAACTTCAGCCTTCTATACCGATCAATCGGGCACCCAAGTGTAGTGTTTATGTCTCTCTATGTTTTAGCTTTTCCCTTCTCTTTCTAGCAGGCCCAAGACACTCATAAGGATTTGCATAGAAGTAGTCTTCTTCCTTAGGCTGCCCTGTGATGACTTTTCTTCTCGTGGGCTGGCTCATTCGGCCCTCATGCAGCTCCTTGACAGCAGTACAGAATTCATTCCATGACAGCTCCTGGTCTTCAAAAAGATCTATAAGCTCAACCAGCTTCTTCCTACCAAGCTGTATAGTCCTGTGGAAGCCCATAAACCTGCATTTGCAACATATACACCTCTCAGTTAACCTAGGGGTGTTCATTTTACTCTTGCTCACTATAGCCGCGATTCTTCAAAGCAAACATCTACATCCATACGATAGCTGTACACTAGACTTCCCACCCAGCTAATCATGTTATAATAACACATACACACGGTGGCAAGAAGAAAATATGCTCATATTAGGAAGGTCAGAAATAGACATGCCTGCGGTGTCCTTCGACAACTTTAGCCATGTTTCCATCATTACTGGGAATAAAAACATCACCCGCGACAGAAACAAGATAGTCCAGGGCTGCCATTTGAGTCGAGTGTTTTTGGAAGAGGTGTAGCTCATCTTCAGATAAAAGCATCTCCTTACGCACCTACAGTTTGAATATCAGATAAGCATCACTCTAATGTTAGCAAGAAATTCTGGATGTTAAATTATGATCTGCTTACGATGTTAGGGAACTCTGCCTTCAATGCAGCTAATCTTTTTTCACCACCATAGATTTCACCTGAGGCAATATATATCCTAGTGTCCCTGGGGAAACCAAGAGCTTTCAGCACTAATGTTGTTTCCCCAGGTGTAAGCGGGCAGAGTCCCTCGAGCCTTTTCTTCTCAGAGTCTATTTCCTTTTCTTTCCACCAGGGATATGCATACCTGAGGTCCAAAGAACAGACAAAAATGAACATTCAATACAAAGGGGATGGGAGGAGAAAGTATGGTTAACTGAAAAGCTGTATCGCCGAAGGAACCTCATTCTCGTGAGCTCTGCTGTTTCTTGACTAGAACACCCGTGTGTACAGCCAGAGAAGGCGAGCATATCCATCTCATATCTCAGATGAAGCACAACAAAAGATCCAGTTTTCCTGAGACTCGATATCATCTTGTTGCCTAGGGCCTCAATGGATGGTGTAAATCTTAATGCATTGTAGTTAACATGGCAGCGAAGCTTTTGGAGCTTCAGAGGAAGGCCATTGTTCGCAAGGCGAGAATCTGTCCTGCTAAAACGTATAACCTTGTGCTTTCGTACAAGAGGCAAGATCTGGAAGGAAGACAGCTTTGACAGTAAGAATCAAGCAGAGGATAGAACAGAAGTATAAATCTATCTCTTGGAGGAAGATTACTTCTAACCTGTCTCAAATAGTATTTCTCACTAGACCAGCTGACTGGTTGCATTGATAATGGAACTTTCCCATTAAACTTATGTGGGACTTCTCTGATAACCTTCACCTCATCTCTTAAAGAATAGATGAAATGATTCACATCAAATATATCTCCAAAATCACTACAAGGTACAAATACATCGAGTCAGCAATTGCAAGTTCTAACTGCATAATCAACCACCGAAAGGAAGTGTGAGAACCACACACCTAGGATCAGCCCAGAAGGATTGCTTATCAAGTTCAGGTACAACCATGGTCAGATTCAAATAGCGTGCTACAGTTACCATGTCACATATCTGCACAAGAGAAGCTTTCATGGAGCATTAGCAGAGCATAGGCGGACGCTATAGCTGTAGATGAAAGCTAACATTTCAGTAACACAAGACCAGAGTGTTTGCACTCATTACTAACCGCAGCTCGCATTTGATTCAGACCGCCATTGCATGAAATAAGAAGATAACCGTTACTTCTGTAAGATCCTACAGGAGAGAAAGATATATTTACTCTGCCTGAACTTATCATTGTGCCAGCGTAAACAGTTCTGCTACTATCAACATCACTGCCAGTTGATGCTGCATATATGTCAAAATCAAACTACACAGTAGGCTCAGGTAAAGATGAGGAAACTGTATTCTTGAGCAATAAAATTTACTGCAAAGGGAGCTACAAACAGTTTCTGTTGGATGTATCACCAACATGGTGATTAGAACCTCACTGTTTGACAGAGAAAAACTTCCACGTTGCTGAAACAGAAAGTTTTTTTCCTTAAAATACAAATTATCTCCATGCCTACAACAGATATTAGACCTAGCATTCCTAAGCAAACGACACAAATGCACCTTGTCAACGAGCCAAAACACAAGTTAAGACCCCACTTTTTGGCATAACGACTCGCATCACAGGACCAAAGCGACCCCAACTCACCAACTAACTGGAAACAGCATAAGACAACACCAAACAATCAATTATTCTCTAGCCAGTCTCCGTCACAAGAGCCCATCGAAATCCATTTTTGACCAACCCACCAAATCGGCATTGAAAACTAAAAGAACCAAGGCAGGCACTAATCAAGAGAAATCATGTAACTATGAACTCACAACTTCGGCAATCATGAATTTCCGAACATCCCAATGGCACCAGATTAACGATCTACACCAAGAATAACTCAAATTGACTGGGTTCGTTCGTTCAATTCCCGGTAAACGATTCGATCCTATCTCACGAATGCTGCCAGCAACCACATTTGGGCTGCCGCTACTGAGATAGCGAGCCCCTCAACGAAGGAGGACTAGAGTAGGTAGGACCAGATTCCAAGGACCCAACCCAGAACAAAGAATCGCCTAACGGCGAGATCAAGAAGACAAGAACCACTTACTCCTGGTAGGTAGAGCTGGGGGCGCAAGGTCCCCTACATCGTCGGAGGCGACGGCGGTTACGGCGGAGGCGGTTGCAGAGGTATTGCGGTTCCCTATGCAGGACGGGCGGGCGGCGCGGAGCGGCGAGAGGGGAAGACCGAAGAAGGTGGAGAGCTGGAGGAGCGCCGTCCAGAGCACTATGCTGGAGGCGACCCGCACCGCCCAGCGCAACAAACCGACACCGCCTATGCGGCGGCGGATCACCGGAAGCGAGGCCTTTTGCTTGGCCATAGGGGCTTCGACTCCGACTCCTATGGCCACAACTAGTGGTCGTGTATACAAGCGCAGGACGGCCAGGAGCGTTCGTTGTTCTGCCACAGACTGGGCTTAACTGCAGGGTAGGTGTGATTGGTAGTCCTCCGGCAAGAGCCTCTATTCTAGGCCTACTTAAAACAAAACCCACTATTTAGACCAAAGGCTGAATAGAGATTACTCAAAATTCACCAACAATGAAAATGTAAATGCCTAGTTACCTCATCTCTATGACTACACGCACACACAAACCACCTCCGAAAGATTGGGACGACAGATATTTAAAATAATAAAGTCGTTACAAACGCTTTGTAGTTGACAGGCACACCATATCACTATGAGAGAGTAACGCAGAAAACACTGAAATAAAAAAAAAGTGGGACAACCCGTGCCAAGTCTAGAACTTGAACCGGAAGGATATATTCCACCGCAAGAAACATAGTCATCCCAGCTATGCTCAATTTGCCTAATAATCAATGTTTGCGTCCTTGAATCATTTTCTCCTTTTGATTTAGATTATTCATACTTTTTTGAATTTTTCAACTATGGGAGGGGGGTGGAATCCCCCACCCGAATCTTTATATATTTTCGATGGGGCAGGCTCCAGATTGGTAACAATAGCGGTTTACAGGCGTAGCCAAGAGGCTAACTCAAGAGAAGGATTACAGAGGGAGAGGGGAGGGACCAAGACACACAGGATCAACCCACACCACGCACACCATGGGGGTGGGCAAACACACGGAGCCAGACTTCGACGTCTCCGCGATCAGCCACACGCAGGTGGCCACGCCAGAGTACCGGGTCCTCCCTGCAACGCTCAGGACACCGGACAGGAAGGGTGGTAGCCTCTGAAACACCACCCCGTTCTTGTGCTTCCAGAGCCGCCAACAGCAAAGCTGGACGGAGACTGCTGGGGAAGCCCCCTACGAAGGCGTTGGAGACATCAAGCGAGTGCAGAGTGCGTACCGTAGCACCAGAGACACACACACCCAGGTGCTGCCAGAACTGAACGACAAAGGGCACTCGAAGACCATGTGATTGGCCGTCTCAGGGGCGGAGGCACATACGGGAGACCCCTCATATCTAGGCGAGATAATCGTCTTCTTGAGCAACACGTCACGTGTGTGGACCCGACATTGCATGAGCAGCCAGGCGAAGAACCGCACCCTGGACGGCGTCCACGACTCCTATAGGAAGACGGCTTGGGGCGCCTAGGTGCCCTCGAAGCGGGCGAGTTCATACACCCGAGTGAAGGAGAGCGCACCATGGGGAGCCGCGCACAGAGGCAGCCGCCGCACATCCACCACGGGAAGGGACGACACCACCGCCATGAGCACGAGGAACTCGACGTGCTGGGCCTCGCTGCAACGAGTAAGAAGGGGGCCCAGGCAATTGTCCAGCCCCCGCTCGCACACACCCCAGACTGTGAGATTATTCATACTTAACTGGTTGTTTGGATAGCAAAAGTGAGCCACAGTGTAAAAATGCAAGTTTTTAGCCAATTTTTAGAAAAAACGGTATTACTTAAAGTAAAAATAAAAGTTGTTCAAATTTGAAAACTAAAATGTTCATAATATTGTAAATATTCCAGAGACTATTCTAAAACTATAATCAACATATACTAAATAAATTAAGTGACTCAAATAGCAACAAAACAGAGATGTTTAATCCAATTTTATTTAATTAAAGTCCAAATAAAATTCATTTGGCTTCAAACCATTTTCTAGCAGTGGCAAATAATGCACCATATTTAATAAGCTAAGTTGCATATTTTACAAAAGTCCATAAGTGGCATAACAATTTTTGTAAACAGAAAAGAAAAGAGAAAACAGAAAGCAAAAAGAAGAAAAGGAAAAAGGCCCACTTGCCCGGGCCTAAGTGACACAGTGCGGCCCAGCCCGCCTAGCTCCTCCTCCCACCTCGCGCCACTGCTCACCGCGTCTCGCTGTCGAACAGCTAGCGCGCGCGCGCCCGGTCCCCTGGCCCCCCTCCTTGCGGTCGACAGCGGCGTCGCCTGCTCCGCGCCGATAAGAGCATCCCCAGCGACCCCCTGGCGAACCCTAGCTCTCTTCCCCCACGTCCCCTCGCTCACTCTTCTCCTCGCCCGAAGCGCTCGCCGCCGTCCTCCACTCGATCCCGTGGTCTCTGTCGTCTCCTCGCCTCGCCACGATGTCGTAGAGCCTCGCCGTCGTCTGCTACATCGGCTGCGCCAAGCCATTGGAGCCGGGAGCCACCATATCGAGTTCGACGACCTCGTCTTCCTTGTCTCTGTCGCCGGCGAACTCCGGCGATTGCGACCGCCTCTGCTGCTCCCGTTGCTCGCCGGGCCTACTTGTGCCTCCTCGGTGAGCTCCTCTTCCTCCTCACCGTTTTGCCCTTTGATCCCGCACTCGTAGACGCCGCGCTAGCCGTACCCGTCGCCGCCGTCGGTCTCGTAGCCGTGGCCAGGTTCGCCGTCGAGCTCGTCCGTGCTCGGCATCGTGCTCAGCATGCTCGCAGTGTTCGAACGCCGTCGCCCCCGTACCTTACCGAGCCGCGCTTCGCCGTTTTCGCCCGAGCCCGAACTCCGGCAACCGCCGCGCCTCTCGCTGCCGTCACCACACGCCGTCTCCGGCTGCGCCACCACAGCAGAACGACGCGCCTCGCTCCCCTCTTTCGATTGCCGCCTCGCGTGCGCGAAATGGTGGCCGAAGCGCGATTTCCGGCGACGTCCGCCGCGCGCCTGTAACACCCCATGTCATTAGCTACATTAATCACTTTTGATAATGACAAGTCAGCATGTTTAACAGTGCATAATCATCATTAGCATCATATTGCATTTCAACTCCTAAGTCAAATTCAAATTTAAATGAAAGTGGAAAATAAAAGTTGTTCAACATAGAAACTAAAATGTTCAATAACTAACAAATAATACAGAGACCATTCTGAAATATAACCAACATTTAATAAATTAATTAGGTGACCAATACCTCTTTTAACAGTGGCTGGAAATAGTATTTAATAGCCTTTTAATTAATCTAGATCAAATATGAAATGATGTTTTGCCCAAACTAATTTTAGGTGTTAGGGTATAATGCACTGGTATTTATGGACTAGGTCACACTTTTTACAAAAACCATTTGGGGCCTAAACAATTAACAGAACAGAAAAGAAAAGAAACAGAAAAAGAGAAAAAGAAAAAGGCCTAAAGGATCTACTGTGCAATCGGCCTACCGCTACAGCCGCGGCCCAGCCCACCCCCGCGCTATCCCCCACCTCCCGCACTGCTCACGCCACTGCTGTCGAGCACCTGGTGCGCGCGAGCCAGGCCCCCCCCCTCCGAGCGATCGACAGCGCGTCGCGTCGCGCCGTGGTTAAAGAGCAACCCCGCACTCCCCCCTGGCGAACCCTAGCCCAGTTCCCCCCCCCTCGACTCCCCGCTTCGCCCGACGCCGCCATGGACGTCCACCGCTGAAGCTCGCGGCCGCCGTGCCCTGCTCGTCCCCGCGTCTTGTCCAGAAGCTCTGGAACCCTCGTCTCCGTCAAGCTGCTGCCCTGCTTCGTCTTGGGGAGCAGCGCCATCACCGCATCGTCTCCGTCAACGCTCGCGGCCACCGAAACTTCGCCGTGTCGATCCCCTGCTCTGTTGCTCCTAAACTGATCAACGAGCACTCCGTACGCTCCTCGGTGAGCTCCGCATCCTCCCCTTCCTCCATCTTGCGCTAGCACGAGCCGTAGCTAGCTGTCGCCATTGCCGTGCTCCTGTTTCCGCCCTGGAGCTCGTGGCTCACGCCCTCGTCCACCCCGTGCTAAGCCGTCGCCTCCGCCGTGTTTCTAGAGAGCCCAGGCATCGCGTGCGCGCAGTAGTTCATCTCGGGCGACCCCCTGGGCTCGACCCCGAGCTTACCGTATTCCGGCCGCCGCTAGAATCGATGCCGCCGCCGTTCCGGCCACCCCCGCGACCAACCACCCCCACCACGTGATGCGGCTCACTGCGCCCTTTCGATAGAGCCCAATCACGCCCCCGGAGATGCCCTATGGGCGAAACCCGAGCTCGCCGGAGCTCGGCGCCGCGTTCGGGCTCGCCGGCGCACTCCGGTGGCCGGTGCTGACGTGGCTGCCACTTGGCACCGCGGGCCCCGCCTCCCTGCCGCTGACCACGGGCCCCACTGGGCCCCGTTGACCCCAATCAACGCGCTGACTGGGCGCAATGGCCCACTGACATGTGGGTCCCACCTGTTAAAATGTTTTTATAAATAAATAAAACTGATAATTAATTAATTAGTTAATTAGTATATTAATCAGTCACTCACAGCTGGGCCCCACCTGATAATTAGGTTAATTAAATTAAACTAACTCTGGTTATTAGCTGAGTCACTGACATGTGGGTCCCACTGGACCCACAGGTCAGGTTTGACTCTGGTCAACTGGGTTTGACCTGCTGACATCAGCATGATGTCATGCTGATGTCATCACACACTGTTTCGGATAATGTTTATTTTAAATATTTAAATAAATTCCAGAAATTAGTAAAAACTTTAGAAAATCATATTAAATAAACCGTAACTCCGATGAAAATAATTTATATATGAAACTTGCTCAGAATTTCGATACGAACCCGAATACGCCCTCCGTATTCCTGTCAGATGCCTCTAGCTATAAGAACATTGAACTTTTAGACCGATTTCGATAAATGAATAGTGCCCAACTTTAATTAAATAAATCTGAATAAATTCCTAAATTAACTAAATCATTTAGTTAGACAGTAGAACATCCCAGCATATCATTTAGGCATGTCATACATATTGTTTACATTATTGCCGTGAATTTATTGTTTCTCTCCCCCTCCTTCTCTCTCTATAGACGCTGAGACCGACGACGCTGCACCTGGGTACGACTACACTACCGACGAGCAGCCCGTTGACGACCCCTCTCTCTTGCCAGAGCAACCAGGCAAGCCCCCCCTTGAGCATGCAGATATCGCCCATTCTATTCTCCTGCTTGCATTAGATTTTGCTACTGTTAATGTATTCTCCTATTCTGATGCATAGCCTGCTGTTGTAACCTGTTCATTGCTACCTTACCTGCCTATGATAAACTGTGTAGTATAGGTTGGTAGTGAACCATCAGTGACCCCACCACCTTATTCTTGTTGCCCCTGCTTGATCATCGACGACTCGATCAACGTGATCGTCGACCAGAGACCGACACCTCACTTCACACCCCCTTAGTTGTACGACTCTGCTTAGTAACTATCGAGTGCCGAGGGTGATACCTCGTAACGCACTCCTGATGAATACTCTGCAGTGTAGCTGTTCGATCATGGTCATCGAGGGTGATTCCTCCTTCTCCACTTCCGATACGACTCAGTCGTGCAACCCTCAGTGTGAACCTCGAGGGTGATGCCTCATACGTTCACCCTGATGATTTCATCGAGTGGAATCCGCCGAGGGTGATTCCTCGGGTTTCCCCCTTGGTGTTATGACCACACGATTACTTGACCTTTGATACAGGCGGGCCCACCCTGGTGGGTACCCGCTGGGGATCTATGATGTCGGGTGTGCCGGAAGGGCACTCGAGTGTGATATTGTGGCGGAGCATCAGAGACTCTGATTGTCTCCGCGTGATACTAATTGAGCCTATTGGATTTGGGTGTGTGATCTGAGTGAGTCGATGTGCCCTATACGCACTACCACCACGCGGGATAATGGTTATGGGACCCTCTGCGATGTACGTTTCTCCCGAAAGCTCGTCTGACGTCACGATTCACCGTGCGGGCTGACTGTCGGGATTGGGCTGGATACTTCACTGACGAGCTCAGTGTCGCGCCTGCACCCCGGCCAGTCTCGCAACGCGCAGGGTGCCCAGGGCGATGGCCCGAGACCTCTGGGTGCATAGGTTAGTCCGGCGTGCTGACCTCTCTGCCGAGCCTAGGTAGAGCGTTGCTTCGTGTTGATCTTCCGAGGACGGGCATTACCCAGCAAGTGTGTCCGGCCAGAGTTGATCGAGCGTGTTGGGTAACAGTAGTGCACCCCTGCAGGGATGAATCATCTATCGATAGCCGGTCCTACGGTAAAGGACGCTCAGTTTGTGTATCCCAATCTACTACTTGAACTGGATACTTGTTACTTAATTGAAGCTTCGGGATCGCTTTCTCGCTTGGGAGTCGAGGAAGGATCTTTAAGCTGTACTTCAACATGTTTGCTAAATAAAATGCTATTCTGTTCTCTTCTACTGCTGCAAGATGATGGCCTTGTGAAGATGTTTGAAGATGCTAGTCTTCGATAGGACTAGGCCTTCTGTCTATTCTGGCATTTCTGCAGCCCAGTCCACATATACAGCCTTTCTCCATTGATAATGTTGCATATGTAGTATAGATCCTTGCTTGCTGAGTACTTCGGATGAGTACTCACGGTTGCTTTACTTTCTCTTTTCCCCATACCCCACCTTGGTGATACATCAGACGATGGAGTCCAGGAGCCAGATGCCACCACCGGAGCTTACTACCAGGAGGGTCCAGAGGGCACTTACTACTGGATTGAGCCAGCCGACCAGGAGTAGGATCGAAGGCTCCCAGGCAGGAGGCCAACGCCTTTCGATCTAGTGTCGCTGTTTGTGCTAGCCTTCTTAAGGTAAAACATGTCTAACTATGTCTGTACTCAGATAATATTTGTATGACTGACTTATGTATTCGGATCTTCGTGATCCCTGGTCTGTAATATTGTGGATCTCCGTTAATTTGTGTTTAGAGTTGTGTTGTGATATCTTCCCGTGACTCCCCGTGCTTGATCGTACACGTTTGCGTGTATGATTAGTGTACGATTGAGTCGGGGGCGTCACAGCGCCGCCGCGCAAATTGGTCGCCGGCGTTGAGCCGCCGATGCCGCTGACCTGGCGCCGACATGGCTGGCCCCTGCGCCGCTGACTGTGGGCCCGATGGGGTCCGGTTGACTGGGTTGACCAAGTCAACCCTGCTGACTGGGCTGGCCCAGTCGCTGACATATGGGGTCCACACCCTGTTAATTAATTAGATTGATTAAGTTAATTAGTTTAACCTAATT
The DNA here is from genome assembly GCA_011799875.1 of Thinopyrum elongatum. Classification (NCBI taxonomy): domain Eukaryota; kingdom Viridiplantae; phylum Streptophyta; class Magnoliopsida; order Poales; family Poaceae; genus Thinopyrum; species Thinopyrum elongatum. The sequence continues at coordinate 370,865,565 of CM022300.1, read as the reverse complement.
ACACACTGACGTGTGGGCCCAGTAGTTTAATTAAGTAGATTTAGATTAATTTTAACTCTGTTTAACCCCACTGTCTATGACAGGTGGGCCCCACCTGTCAGGTTGATTGGTCAACTGACCAGTTGACTGCTGACGCAGTACTGATGTCATGCTGACGTCAGCAAGCACTGTTTTGGATAATGTTGATTTAAGTGATTAAATAAATTCAGAAAATCAATTAAACTTTAGAAAATCATATCTTTTAAACCATAACTCCGATGAAAATAATTTATATATGAAAGTTGCTCAGAACGACGGGACGAATCCGAATACGTGGTCCGTTCGTCCATCACACGTCTCTAACTACCTGAACATGGGACATTCCCCCTTCGGTCACCTGTCCGACATTTGTCCGGAACCGGGAATACTTTCCCGGATAAATTTCCCCTTCGCCAGTATCACCCGGCACTGCGTTAGATCACCTCTGTCATCGCGTATTGCCATGTTATGCTTTGTGCTGCACTTGTTTGCTGTGTATTTATACTGTTTCCTCCCCCTCTTCTCTCTCGTTAGACTCCGACGCAGTTCCCGGTACCGACACAGCTCCGGAGCCCGACGCCACCGTTGACGACCTTGCCTTTGCCGCCGAGCAACCAGGCAAGCACCCCCCTTGAGCATACCGATATCGCCTATTCTTTCTCTCTCATACTTGCATTAGAATTGCTGCTGCTACTGCTTTACCTATTCTGATGCATAGCCTGTTTAATGTAACCTGCTATTGATACCTTACCTGCTTATCCTAAACTGCTTAGTATAGGCTAGGTAGAGACCTATCAGTGACCCCACTTATCCCGACTGCCCCGCTGGATTATCCGAAGACCCGATCAACGGGATTGAAGACCAGACCCCAGCACCGCACATCACCCCCTTAGTTGTAACGACACTGCAGCGTTACTATCGAGTGCCGAGGGTGAAACCTCTTGTAGCACTTCTGATGTTAACTCTGTAGAGTAGCTATTCGGTCGTGGTCATCGAGGGTGATTCCTCCTTCACCACCTCCGATAACGACGCCGTCGTACAACACCTCAAGTGTGAACCCAGCGAGGGTGATTCCTCTGAGTTCACCTTGACGGATACATCGAGTAGGAAGCCAACAAGGGTGATACCTCGGATTCCCTTGATGTTATGGACACACGGATAACTTTACACTGTTACCTGGAAGGCGGGTCAACCCTGAGGGGTACCCGCGTGTGATGTGAAGACGGGTTGCCTGTATGGTGCCCGAGTGATGAATACGAGGCGTGGCCGGGCATTCTTGGCCCTTGCCGCAAGTCCTCGAGATGGGGCGACGGGGTCACATCGATCGTGAGTCTCTGCTCGTTACCGCACCCCCAAGGTACTAACGATTTGGATATTTGATTCAAGTGGGCCTCTGGCCCGATAGCACTAACCATCACGTGGGCATAGTATGGGCATCCTGCATCGTATGCATCAGCCGAAAGCTCTGTCAGACGTCCAGTTCAGCAGTGCGGCATGGAGTGATTGGCGCCATTGACGACAGAGGTGGTGCTTGGATCTGAGCCATGTGCGCAACGACCCGGAGGGCGAGGGGCGATGGCCCAAGACCCTCGAGCGCTTAGGATGTAGACCGGCGGGGACCTCTCTGCTGAGCTCTAGGTAGGGCTGCGGTGTGTCGTTTGGCCGAGGCCGGGCATGACCCGGAAAAGTGTGTCCGGCCGGAGTTAAGCGAGCGTGGTGGGTAAGTTGGTGCACCCCTGTAGGGAAGAACTAATCTATGCATAGCCGGATCCTCGGTAACGGACACTCGGAGTTGTATCCCGATCGATACAACTAGAATTGGATACTATGGATCTGGGATTGCTTCTCGCAGGGAGTTGAGGAGGAATCTCTAGACGAGGTTGATGACTGTATGGCTCTGGGATTGCTTTCTCGCAGGGAGTCGAGAAAGGATCTCTGGGTGAGGTTGAGACTTATTAATACTGCTAATTTATACTGTGCTGTTCTACTCTCTTCTAATGCTGCAAGACCGCTGAAGATGCTAGTCTTCGATAGGACTAGGCCTTCTCTCTATTCTGGCATTTCTGCAGCCCAGTCCACATATACAGCCTTCCTTTGATAATGTTGCATATGTAGTGTAGATCCTTGCTTGCTGATTACTTCTGAGTACTCACGGTTGCTTTGCTTTCTTTTTCCCCCTTATCAGTTTGTCGTGACCAGATGACGGAGCCACTGAGACAGCTACCCCCGTCGACGATCGACTACTACTACTACCCCGAGGGTGGCTACTGCTTCGAACTTGCCGTCGACCAGGAGTAGGTTCGGAGGGTCCCAGGCAGGAGGCCTGCGCCTTTCGATCGTAGTGTTTTCTTTTGCCCTGCCTTTTAAGGGCCTATCTGTGTTTTCTTTTATATCTGTACTCAGATATCTGATGCTTCCGCTGACGCTTGTATGCGATCTTATGTATTCGAGCCCTCAAGGCCCTTGGCTTGTAATATAAAGCTTGTATGATTTTATTTATGTTTTAGAGTTGTGTTGTGATATCTTCCCGTGAGTCTTTAGGCTTGATCGTGTGCATTTGCATGTATGATTAGTGCACGATTGAGTCGGGGCGTCACAATGACGATCTACCTCGAGATCGTGTGTGAATGATTCTTCTTCCTACGGTCTAAAATCCCTCGACTTATATAGACACCGAGAGTACCTAAGGCTACATATAGGTTAGTTACATCAAGGGATAACCATGCCGATGATTTAAACATGTCTTGGAGTGTGCACCAAGTCTTCGAAGGATTCCATCTTGAGTATGGCGTGGGGTATGGCAAACATGGCCCACTCTTCAGTTATCTAAGGATCCTCGACCCGGCCCATGACCGGCATGCCGACATGCTTAGCACCCCTAGTCCAGGACACGGTCAGTAGCCCCTGAACTAGTCTTCAAGCTGAGGATATCGATGATGGGGAACGAAGCATGAAAATCAAAAAAATTCCTACGAACACCCAAGATCTATCTAGGAGTAGCATAGCAACGAGAGGGGAGAGTGTGTCTACATACCCTCGTAGACCGAAAGCGAAAGCGTATATAACGCGGTTGATGTAGTTGTACTCTTTGCGACCCGATCACGATCCAACCGATCTAGTGCCGAACGGACGGCACCTTCGAGTTTAGCACACGTGCGGCTCGATGATGTCTCCTCCTGCTTGATCCAGCAAGAGAAGGCGGAGAATTAGATGGGATCACAGCCATCACGACGGCGTGGTGGTGGTGGAGCTAGTTCAGCAGGGATTCGCCAAGCACTACTAGAACGAGGACGGAGGAACTACGGAGTAACGGGAGAGAGAGGGGCGCCAAGGGCTTGGTGTGTACTCTTGGGGCGCCCCCTCCCCTCTATATATAGGTGGAGGGGCGTGGGGGAACATCCCCTCCAAGCCCTAGGGTGCAACCAAGGGGGAGAGGACATGGACTCCAAGTCCAATCCTATTCCTACTAGGACTCCCCTTTTTTCCCTTCCCTAGCCACATGGGCTTTTGAGGACTTGGTGCGCCTAGCCCAATAAGGTCAGGGAGCCTCCCCTCAGCCCATGACAGCCCTTGGGTCATGGTGGACCCACTTGTGGACTTCCGGACCCCTCCGAAATCCTCCAGAACCTTCTAGAAGCTTCACGGTACAATACCGAAAAAACTGCACCTTTTTTCGAAACCCAAAACATGACTTCCCATATATAAAAATTTACCCCTCGACTATTCCGAGACTCCTCGTGATGCCCGGGATCTCATCCGGGACTCCAAGCAACATTCGGTTACCAATCATCAAATATCCCAATACTACTCTAACATCAACGAACGTTAAGCGTGCGACCCTGCGGGTTCGGGAATCATGTAGTCATGACCGAGACACCTCTCCGGTCAATAACCAGGAGCGGGACCTGGATGCCCATATTGATTCCTACATATTCCATGAAGATCTTTTATTGATTTAACCACGATGTCAAGGATTCGGTTAATCCCATATGCAATTCCCTTTGTCCGGCGATATGTTACTTGCCCGAGATTCGATCATTGGTATCTCCGTACCTAGTTCAATCTCGTTACCGGCAAGTCTCTTTACCCATTTTGTAATACAAGATCCCGTGACTAACTCATTAGTCACATTGCTTGCAAGCTCTTTAAGATGTTGTATTACCGAGAGGGCCCAGAGATATCTCTCCGTCATACAGAGTGACAAATCCCAGTCTTGATCCATGCCAACCCAACAGATACCTTCGGAGATACCTGTAGAGCACCTTTATGATCACCCAATTACGAAGTGACGTTTGGATACACACTAAGTATTCCTCCGGTGTCAGGGAGTTACACGATCTCATGGTTTAAGGAACATATACTTGACATGAAGAAAGCTATAGCAAATAAACTAAACGATCTGATGCTAAGCATATGGTTGAGTCTTGTCCATCACATCATTCTCCTAATGATGTGATCCCGTTATCAAATGACAACTCATGTCTATGGTTAGGAAACCTTAACCATCTTTGATCAACGAGCTAGTATAGTAGAGGCTCACTAGGGACACTGTGTTGTCTATGTATTCACACATGTATTTAAGTTTCCGGTTAATACAATTCTAGCATGAATAATAACACTACAAAAAAATACACTTCCATGATGATACGTGTTTGTCACAGTAGGTCACATTTTCTGTCATGCATGTACATCCATGATGATTTTATGACAGAATCAAGATAGTCATACTTGTGCTGTCGTAGAAGTGTTCCATGACAACACTGAAATTATCATCACGGAAGTGTCCACTTCCATGACGATAAATACCGCGTCATGGAAGTGTTTTCATCAAGGGCAACCGACACGTGGCTTCCACCGTAACAGGTCGCCGTTAAGCTATTGGGTTCCGGTTAGCATCCGATAACCCGTTAACAACCCAGACCAATGGGGATTTTCCACGTGTAAAATTCTCATTGGCCACAGGAACCACGTGTCAGCTCGTCATTAGGTCAGAGAGGCGCCTATGATATGTCGACACGTGGGACGACCCAACACTGGCCCATTTAGCTTACAAAGGCCGGCCCATTTGTGTCGGCGTACGACACCTATGGGATCCCAAAGGACCCCTTTACGATTCGGCAGGGAGAGAGGTATGCACAAAGAGCAGAACCAACGATCGACGCGGGGCGATTTTACCCAGGTTCGGGCCGCTAATCAGTGTAAAACCCTACTCCTGCCTTGTTTTATTAAGAGTGTTCTTGAGCCCAGGCTCCAGGAGCGCTTGCGATGAACAGTATGTTCAAAGAGCAGCTACGCATGCAGAATGGGCCAGAAGGTCCTCCTCCCCTGTAGCAGTTGCCTTGGGCCTCCTTTTATACGTCCAAAGGGGTCACCACAGTGGCAAAATGTACATACATTAAGGTGTAAAGTAGCTACAGGGTCATCATACCTAACCACTGACGGATTAGGAGGAATGCATTTAATGCACCGTGAGGTGTCCGTTTAGGTGTCCTCATTTCTTGGGGATGGAAAAAGGAGCCATCCCATCAGCACCGCTTAAGCCCTCCTCCACTGGCGCGTTGCCACGCATCCAGAGAAGGACCCAGAATGTCAGGCTTGTTGCTATGCCGAAGTGGTGGCACAGTGGCAGAATCTTGCCGGGCGCTGAATCTTGCCGGGCTTCGCAGGCCACCCCGGCAAGATCTTGCCGGGGAGGCTGGCTTTCGGTCTTCAGCTCATCTTATCTGCTGATCCTTAAATCCTTGACTTGGGTGTTTCTTCGATAACTCGAATTAACCTCCAACTATTCCCCGACAAGCCTGGCCGCGAGTATGGCTACAACTGCCCGTGCACAAGTACGGGGTACTAATGGCCCAATACTTAGTACACCGACAATTTGACTTGGTCAAAAGCTAGCGGGGCGGCCCATGAAAAGCCTGTTAACGGTCTGTTCGCATATAGCCCATTTTACGGCTCGGTAACTCACGACCCGTTATGGCGTTCCCGAATTCGGCCCAACAACGTCATGTGGGCCGTCCAGTATAATACTAGCCCGTTTCACTTTCGGCCCATGTATGGCCCACGACGTCTTTCGGCCCATATGAGGCCTTTCGTATCTTTGGGCCCTTTAGTGGCCCGCGGTGACTCTGGCCCATAATAAACAATAAATTTCTTTATACCCATTAATGGCCCATGATTCACATGGGCCGTTTCCAGCCCGTGTTAGCTTTCGGCCTACTGACGACCCATACATTCTTGGGCTCCTTTCCGGCCCTCGATTACTTCCGGCCCGTTACTGGCCTATTCTCCTAATGGGCCAAATTCAGCCTGCGGTTAAAATCGGCCCGTTTGTGGCCTGTTAACCCGTTGTGCCGTTTCCAACCCGACATGTATTCTAGCCCATTAACGACCCATTATGCATGTGACAGAATTAAGCCTTTGCTGTCTTCCGGCCTGTTAACGGCCCGTTACCGTGCTGGCCTGATACCAATTATGCCTGTTTATGGCCCATGTCGGCCCATTTATCTGATGGCCCGTAGGAGGCCCACTAATTCTACGGCCCGTTGGAGGCCCATTTATCCGACGACCCGTAGGAGGCCCACTGATCCTACGGCCCGTAGCAGGCTCAAGGTTACCACGGTCAGTATTTGGCCCATGGTTGTTGCGGCCACTAGCAAACCAAGGAAAAAGAAGACTAGGGAAATAAATAAGCCAGAAACTAACGCTAGGCTATTAAGGCGATTGCACAGATTACATCCACTGGGCATCAAAGTTCGTCACCAGTGTAAATATAGGGAACACCCTACACTATACAAAAATGGCTTGCTGTTTTCTTCAGCCGGTCGCTGCACGTTAAGAACAAATTTTGTATCGCAACAAAGCAAATGACAACCATAAAACAAAAGGAAGGTTGGCATAAAAGTTAATAGTTCGACAGATAAATGCACCACCAGAAGTTCAGAAGCTCAGTTCATTTGACCTGACTGTTACGTTTTCATGCTGCACTGTCCGATGGAGCACCATAACCTTCGCCTTCATTTCTCCTAGGCTCCCGAACAACATAGCAAATGTCTGATAGTCTGGTTTCAAAACCATGCATATCTTGACGACATCGAACAATGGCTGTCCTTGTTTCACAAAGGGTCTCTGTTAGGGATTGGACTTGTGTCTGGAGCGCAGATATAACATTGTTTGAGCTTGCATATCTTGATCATGAGGCAGTTTGGATGAGATTTCCTTAACAACCAACACAGTATTACGCAGGAACGTGCTTTTGGCACTGTTAGTGGACAGGTACTGACCCACTGCAGCAAGAGGTGACATTGCGGTTATAGTTGCCTCGTCACCTTCAGAAGGTGGCGGTTCCACCATTTGTTCCATAGCTTGCTGAAAAGTTGAGTTTGTACATTAGTAGTACCGGAACAGAAGATATTAAGGAGGCAGCAAAACCAAAGAGAATAGCTTTAGTCTATATACAGAACTTATTCTGGTGAACCCGTGTAAAATATTAGTTGTATTTTACTGCAAAGTACATAATAAAACCAGGTTCCAAACATATGACCATGTACCATGGCTAATGTATTGTCTATTTCTTCACATTGTATTGACAGCTAAGGATAAAGAGACAAAGTTTATAATACGGTAAGCATAGTATGACATCATTCATATCACAAAACAACTGAGAACAGACAAACAGGCAATTGTAACGTTGTGTAGACAAGTCCAGCATGGAACTAGATTACAGATCAAGATCAAAGGAACATCACTCCTCTCTTTTAAACCTTGTAAGGTGCAATGATACGCTAAGACAATTGAGTATAAAATTGAAAAGAGTAATAGACATTGGCTGCAAACCGTGCAGTTTGATGTCTACTACGCAACCTTCTTCTTGTAGACTCGTGTTGGGCCTCCAAGCGCAGAGTTTTGTAGGACAGTAGCAAATTTCCCTCAAGTGGATGACCTAAGGTTTATCAATCCGTGGGAGGCGTAGGATGAAGATGGTCTCTCTCAAACAATCCTGCAACCAAATAACAAAGAGTCTCTTGTGTCCCCAACACACCAAATACAATGGTAAATTGTATAGGTGCACTAGTTCGGCGAAGAGATAGTGATACAAGTGTAATATGGATGGTAGATATAGGTTTTTGTAATCTGAAAATATAAAAACAGCAAGGTAACTAGTAGCAAAAGTGAGCAAAAACAATATTGCAATGCTTGAAAACAAGGCCTAGGGTTCATACTTTCACTAGTGCAAATTCTCTCAACAATGATAACATAATTGGATCATATAACAATCCCTCAATGTGCAACAAAGAATCACTCCAAAGTTTCTATCAGAGAACGCAGGACGAAAACATGCATCAACCCCTATGCATAGATTACCCCAATGTCACCTCGGGAATCCGCGAGTTGAGTGCCAAAACATACATCAAGTGAATCAATAGAACATCCCGTTGTCACCACAGATATCCCATCGCAAGACATACATCAAGTGTTCTCAAATCCAGTACTCAATCCAACATAACAAAACCTCAAAGAGCAAGACTCAATTCATCACAAGAAGGTAGAGAGGGAAGAACACCATAGGATCCAAATATATTAACAAAGCTCGCGGTACACCAAGATCGTGCCAAATCAAGAACACGAGAGAGAGAGAGAGAAATCAAACACATAGCTACTGGTACGTACCCTCAGCCCCGAGGGTGAACTACTTCCTCCTCGTCATGCAGACCGTCGGGATGATGAAGATGGCCTCCGGTGATGGTTTCCCCCTCCGGCAGGGTGCCGGAACGGGGTCCTGATTGGTTTTTCGTGGCTACAGAGGCTTGTGGCGGCGGGACTTCTCATCTAGGGTTATTTTCAGGGGTTTTGGTATTTATAAGAATTTTTGGCATCAGTCTCACGTCAAGGGGGTGCCTGAGGGGCCCACAAGCCCGGAGCTAGCACCCTGGGGGGTAGGGTGCGGCTAGGGGGCTTGTGGCCTCCTCGTCCACTTCCTGGCCCAGCTCTGGTGCTTCGGGGGTCTCTTTTGGTCCATAAAAAATCACCGTAAATTTTCAGCCCATTCCGAGAACTTTTATTTCTACACAAAAAATGACACCACGGTAGTTCTACTGAAAATAGCGTCAGTCCGGGTTAGTTCTAATCAAATCATACCAAAACCATATAAAATTGTTGTAAACATGGCATGAATACTTCATAAATTATAGATACATTGGAGACGTATCAGCATCCCCAAGCTTAATTCCTGCTCGTCCTCGAGTAGGTAAATGATAAAAGAAAGAATTTATGAAGTGTGAATGCTACCTAACATATCTATCAACGTAATCTTCTTTATTGTGGCATGAACGTTCAGATTCATAAGATTCAAAACAAAAGTTTAATATTGACATAAAAACAATAATACTTCAAGTATACTAATAAAGCAATCGTGTCTTCTCAAAATATCATGGCCAAAGAAAGTTATCCCTACAAAATCATATAGTATGGCTATGCTTTATCTTCGTCACACAAAATATTTCATCATGCACAACCCCGATGACAAGCCAAACAATTGTTTCATACCTTTAATGTTCTCAAGTCTTTTCAACTTTCACGCAATACATGAGCGTGAGCCACGGATATAGCACTATAAGTGGAATAGAGTATGGTGGAGGTTGTGAGGAGAAGACAAAAAGGAGAAAGTCTCACATCAACTAGGCAAATTAATGGGCTATGGACATGCCCATCAATTGATATCGATGCAAGTGAGTAGGGATTGCCATGCAACAGATGCACTAGAGCTATAAGTGTATGAAAGCTCAAAATGAAAACTAAGTGGGTGTGCATCCAACTTGCTTGCTCACAAAGACCTAGGGCGATTTGAGGAAGCCATCATTGGAATATACAAGCCAAGTTCTATAATGAAAAATTCCCACTAGTATATGAAAGTGATAAAATAGGAGACTCTCTATCATGAAGAACATGGTGCTACTTTGAAGCACAAGTGTGGAAAAAGGATAGTAACATTGTCCCTTCTCTCTTTTTCTCTCATTTTTTTTGTTTGGGCTCTTTGGCCTATTTTTTTTGGGCTCTTTTTATTTTTTTAAGTCCGGAGTCTCATCCCAACTTGTGAGGGAATCATATCTTCCATCATCCTTTCCTCACATGGGACAATGCTCTAATAATGATGATCATCACACTTTTATTTACAACTCAAGAATTACAACTCGATACTAGAACAAAATATGACTCTATATGAATTCCTCCGGCGGTGTACCGGGATGTGCAATGATCAAGAGTGACATGTATAAAAATATGAACGGTGGCTTTGCCACAAATACTATGCCAACTACATGATCATGCAAAGCAATATGACAATGATAGTATGTGTCATATTAAACGGAACGGTGGAAGTTGCATGACAATATATCTCGGAACAACTATGGAAATGCCATAATAGGTAGGTATGTGGGCTGTTTTGAGGAAGGGTATATGGTGGGTTTAACGCACCGGTGAAAGTTGCGTGGTACTAGAGAGGCTAGCAATGGTGGAAGGGTGAGAGTGCGTATAATCCATGGACTCAACATTAGTCATAAAGAACTCACATACTTGTTGCAAAAAAATATTAGCCATCAAAACAAAGTACTACACGCATGCTCCTAGGGGGATAGATTGGTAGGAAAAGACCATCTCTCGTCCCCAACCGCCACTCATAAGGAAGACAATCAAAAAATAAATCATGCTCCGACTTCATCACATAACGGTTCACCATACGTGCATGCTACGGGAATCACAAACTTTAACACAAGTATTTCTACCAATCCACAATTACTCACTAGCGTGACTCTAATATCACCATCTTCATATCTCAAAACAAATGCAAGGAATCAAACTTTGCATATATTCAATGCTCTATATGAAAGTTTTTATTATATCCCTCTTGGATGCCCATCATATTAGGACCAAGTTCATAACCTAAGCAAATTGCCATACTATTTATAAGACTCTCAAAATAATATAAGTGAAGCATGAGAGTTCATCAATTTCTTCAAAATAAAACCACTGCCGTGCTCTAAAAATATATAAGTGAAGCACTAGAGCAACTGACAAACTACTCCAAAAAGATATAAGTGAAGATCAATGAGTAGTCAAATAATTAAGTAGCTATGTGAAGATTCTCTCTCATTTAAGAATTTCAGATCTTAAGTATTTTATTCAAACAGTAAGCAAAACAAAATAAAATGACATTCTAAAAATAGCACACATCATGTGAAGAAACAAAAACTTAGGCTCAACCGATACTAACCGATAATTCTTGATGAAGAAAGGTGGGATGCCTACCGGGGCATCCCCAAGCTTAGATGCTTGAGACTTCTTGAAATATTATCTTGGGATGCCTTGGGCATCCCCAAACTTGAGCTTTTGTGTCTCCTTAATTCCTTTTATATCACGGTTTCCCTAAATCTCAAAAACTTCATCCACACAAAACTCAACAAGAACTCGTGAGAAAAGTTAGTATGAATCAATCCAACACCTTATCATTCTCTACTGTAGCAAATAACTAAAATTATTATTTAACATTGCATACTAAATGCCTCTGCATATTTAATACTCCTATCCTCAAATAGAATCATTAAACAAGCAAACATATGCAAACACAACAGCAATCTGTCTGAACAGGACAGTCTGTAAAGAGTGCAATTATACTCATACTTACATAACTCCAAACATTCTGAAAAATAACCACACTGTAGAAAATTTGTTATTGCTCATCCTTTAAAAATTTCAAGATTTTATCACGTTCTGACTTTCCAGAAGAATTCAGACAATGATAGAAAACTTTCTGTTTTCAAAACAGCAACATATAGGCTTGCAAAATATGCATGGTAAAGGCTATACTTGACCTTTTTATTGAAATAAAAGATGGAAAACATTATTTTAAATAACATAAATAAAATACAACGAAAATAAAATGACGCTCCAAGCAAAACACATATCATGTGATGAATAAAAATATAGCCCCAAGTGAGGTTACCGATAATGTTGGAGACGAAAGAGGGGATGCCTTCCGGGGCATCCCCATGCTTAGTTGCTTGTATCTTCCTTAAATATTACCTTGGGGTGCCTTGGGCATCCACAATCTTAGGTTCTTACCACTCTTCATTCTTCCCATATCGATATCTCACCCAAAACTTGAAAACTTCAATCACACAAAACTTAACGGAACTTCGTGAGATGGGTTAGTATAGTAAAACAAATAATTCACTTGGGTACTGTCTAAGACAAGATTCATAATTGTTTCCACGTAATACCTAATATACCCTATCATTTCTACAATTTATATTGAGCAATATAAGCCATAGAAACCAGAAAACAAGCAAACTATGCATCGAAAACAGAATCTGTCAAAAATAGAACAGTCTGTAAAGATCTGAATTATACTCATACTTATGTTACTCCAAAATATCTGAAAAATTAGTAAAACATATAAAATTTGTATATAAATCTTTTGTAAAAAATTCAGAGTTTTTACACGTTCCATTGAATTTTAAAAATTCTGTTATTGGATGAAAAAGTTTCTGTTTTTGCACAGAATCAAATCAACTATCAACCACACTATCCCAAAGGCTTTACTTGGCACTTTATTGAAACAAAAGCTATAAAACATGATTACTACAGTAGATTAATCATGTGAACATACAAAAACAGTAGGGGTAAATATTGGGTTGTCTCCCAACAAGCGCTTTTCTTTAATGCCTTTTTAGCTAGGCATGATGATTTCAATGATTCTCACATAAAAGATAAGAATTGAAACATAACGGGAGGATCATGAAGCATATGACTAGCACATTTAAGCCTAACACACTTCCTATGCATAGGGATTTTGTGAGCAAACAACTTATGGGAACAAGAATCAACTAGCATAGGAAGGCAAAACAAGCAAAACTTCAAGATTTTCAGCACATAGAGAGGAAACTTGATATTATTGAGATATGTAAAAGCATATGTTCCTCTCTCATAATAATTTTCAGTAGCATCATGAATGAATTCAACAATATAACTATCACATAAAGCATTCTTTTCATGATCCACAAGCATAGAAATTTTATTACTCTCCACATAAGCAAATTTATTCTCATGAATAGTAGTGGGAGCAAACTCAACAAAATAACTATCATGTGAGGCATAATCCAATTGAAAATTAAAATCATGATGACAAGTTTCATGGTTATCATTATTCTTTATAGCATACATGTCATCACAATAATCATCATAGATAGCAACTTTGTTCTCATAATCAATTGGAACCTCTTCCAAAATAGTGGATTCATCACTAAATAAAGTCATGACCTCTCCAAATCCACTTTTATCAATATTGTGAAAAGATTCAACACCCTCCAAAATAGTGGGATCATTAAATAGAGTTGACACTCTTCCAAACCCACTTTCAGCAACATAATCATGATAAATAAGAGGCATGCTATCATCATAGTAAATTTGCTTATCAAAACTTGGGGGGCTAAAAATATCATCTTCATCAAACATAGCATCCCCAAGCTTATGGCTTTGCATATCATTAGCATCATGGATATTCAAAGAATTCATACTAACAACATTACAATCATGCTCATCATTCAAAGATTTAGTGCCAAACATGTTATTGACTTCTTCTTCTAACAATTGAGCACAATTTTCCTTTCCATCATTTCACGAAAGACATTATAGAGATGAATAATACGAGGCAACCTCAATTCCATTTTTTTGTAGTTTTCTTTTATAAACCAAACTAGTGATAAACAAGAAACTAAAAAATTCAATTGCAAGATCTAAAGATATACCTTCAAGCACTCACCTCCCCAGCAACGGCGCCAGAAAAGAGCTTGATGTCTACTACTCAACCTTCTTCTTGTAGACTCGTGTTGGGCCTCCAAGCGCACAGTTTTGTAGGATAGTAGCAAATTTCCCTCAAGTGGATGACCTAAGGTTTATCAATCCGTGGGAGGCGTAGGATGAAGATGGTCTCTCTCAAACAACCCTGCAACCAAATAACAAAGAGTCTCTTGTGTCCCCAACACACCCAATACAATGGTAAATTGTATAGGTGCACTAGTTCGGCGAAGAGATAGTGATACAAGTGTAATATGGATGGTAGATATAGGTTTTTGTAATCTAAAAATATACAAACAACAAGGTAACTAGTAACAAAAGTGAGCAAAAACGGTATTGCAATGCTTGAAAACAAGGCCTAGGGTTCATACTTTCACTAGTGCAAATTCTCTCAACAATGATAACATAATTGGATCATATAACAATCCCTCAACGTGCAACAAATAATCACTCCAAATTTTCTACCGGAGAACGTAGGACGAAAACATGCATCAACCCCTATGCATAGATTACCCCAATGTCACCTCGGGAATCCGCGAGTTGAGTGCCAAAACATACATCAAGTGAATCAATAGAACATCCCATTGTCGCCACAGATATCCCATCGCAAGACATACATCAAGTGTTCTCAAATCCAATACTCAATCCAACATAACAAAACCTCAAAGAGCAAGACTCAATTCACCACAAGAAGGTAGAGAGGGAAGAACACCATAGGATCTAAATATATTAACAAAGCTCGCGGTACATCAAGATCGTGCCAAATCAAGAACATGAGAGAGAGAGAGAGATCAAACACATAGCTACTGGTACATACCCTCAGCCCCAAGGGTGAACTACTCCCTCCTCGTCATGGAGACCGTCGGGATGATGAAGATGGCCTCTGGTGATGGTTTTCCCCTCCGACAGGGTGCTGAAACGAGGCCCCGATTGGTTTTTCGTGGCTACAGAGGCTTGCGGCGGCTGGACTTCTCATCTAGGGTTCTTTTCGGGGGTTTTGGTATTTATAAGAATTTTTGGCGTCGGTCTCACATCAAGGGGGTGCCCGAGGGGCCCACAAGCCTGGAGCTAGCGCCCTGGGGGTAGGGCGCGACTAGGGGGCTTGTGGCCTCCTCGTCCACTTCCTGGCCTAGATCTGGTGCTTCGGGGGTCTCTTTTGGTCCATAAAAAATCACTGTAAATTTTCAGCCCATTCCGAGAACTTTTATTTCTGCACAAAAAATGACACCACGGTAGTTCTGCTGAAAACAGCGTTAGTTCGGGTTCATAAATGATAGATACGTTGGAGACGTATCACAGTTCAATGCACAAGTCAGAGTAAGTAGTAGTTAAAAGGCATGAGGATTAAGGACTTACAACAACGGCTTTGACTGGTGTAGTCATGCCCTTCGTCTTGCTGGTGTGACAGACCTTGAAGATTTACACATCATTTGGTTCAGGTACTTTTTGGTCCTTGCGGGCTTTCCTATGCATTTGGAACAAGTCAATATAGATATGATAATATGGCACAAGGAAAAGAGTGAAACAGCAGCTAGTTACAAGAGCCTCGCAGTGTGCAATATAGCTACGAGATCCTGTCGTCTGTTGGAATTTCACTTTCGTACGGTTGGCCTTGTTCTTTGAACAGTTCACCTATAAGAAGGTAGATTTGTGAGGCACATGCATAAATAGGAGTTCAACATGTGATCTGATCACATATATATAACGTACTTGATACTTTGGATCAGACCAGTGTTTAACAAGGCCTCTCTAGTCTTCATCCGATATATTTTCCACTGGAGATGTTTGGGCAAGTTCACTGTTAGCCTTGCCTTCAAACTGAGTTTTCCTCAAGTTATACCGATACTATCGCAGAGCAGACTTGAAAACATGGGTGCATGCTTGTCTGGTTGCATCATCTTGGCTATCCAACTTGAACCTCATATGTTGAAAATTATGGGAGTCTCATTACCAGCAACCTAGAAAGTATGGGACAGACCAAGACGATATTACTAATTTACATACATAACCATACTTACAGATAAATGGTCGAGGAAGGTGTTAAACTGGGTTTCGTCTTTGTCATTCCTGTACTGAATCCATGTTGGGAGGTGATACGTCTCCAACGTATCTATAACTTTTGATAGTTCCATGCTATTATATTATCTGTTTTGGATGTTTTATATGCATTAATATGCTATTTTATATTATTTTTGGGACTAACCTATTAACCTAGAGCCCAGTGCCAGTTTCTGTTTTTTCCTTGTTTTTGACTTTTACATAAAAGGAATATCAAATAGAATCCAAACGGAATAAAACTTTACGATAATTTTTCTTGGACCAGAAGACACCTACGTGACTTGGAGAGAGGTCCAGAAGAGTCCTGAGGAGGCCACAAGCCTCTAGGGCGTGCCCCAGGGGGAGGGGGCTGAGGGCTTGTGGGCCCCTCGGGAGTCCTCCAACCCTAATTCCACCTCTATAAATTCAGAAATATTCCCCAAACATCAGAAGCGTCCACCAAAATACTTTTTCGCCGCCGCAAGCCTCTGTTCCCGTGAGATCCCATCTTGGGGCCTTTTCCGGCACCCTGCCGGAGGGGGATTCGATCACGGAGGGCCTCTACATCAACCTTGCCGCCCTTCCGATGATGCGTGAGTAGTTTACCACAGACCTACGGGTCCATAGCTAGTAGCTAGATGGCTTCTTCTCTCTCTTTGATCTTCAATACCATGTTCGCCTCGATGTTCTTGGAGTTCTATCCGATGTAATCTTATTTTGCGGCATGTTTGTTGAGATCCGATGAATTATGGATTTATGATCAGATTATCTATGAATATTATTTGGGTCTTCTCTGAACTCTTTTATGCATGATTAAGATATCTTTGTATTTCTCTTCGAACTATCGGTTTGGTTTGGCCAACTAGATTGGTTTTTCTTGCAATGGGAGAGGTGCTTAGTTTTGGGTTCAATCTTGCGGTGTCCTCACCCAGTGACAGAAGGGGTAGCGAGGCACGTATTGTATTATTGCCATCAAGGATAAAAAGATGGGGTTTATGTCATATTGCTTGTGTTTATCCCTCTACATCATGTCATCTTACTTAAATCGTTGCTCTGTTCTTATGAACTTAATACTCTAGATGCAGGCAGGAGTCGGTCGATGTGTGGAGTAATAGTAGTAGATGCAGAATCGTTTTGGTCTACTTGTCATGGACGTGATTCCTATATTCATGATCATTACCTTAGATATCGTCATAACTTTGCGCTTTTCTATCAATTGCTCAACAATAATTTGTTTACCCACCTTATGTTTTCTTTCAAGAGAGAAGCCTCTAGTGAAACCTATGGCCCCCGGGTCTATTTTCCATCATATATTTTCAGATCTATAAACGAAAAAACCCAAAAATACCTTGCTGCAATTTATTTATATTTATTTTAGTTTGCTCTTTTATTTATCTTTTATACCCATCTCTATTAGATCTCACTCTTGTTCGTGACCGTGAAGGGATTGACAACCCCTTTTTCGCGTTGTGTGCAAGTGTTTGTTAGTTTGTGCAGGTGCATAGATTGGAGACTTTCTTGTGCCTCCTACTGGATTGATACCTTGGTTATTAACTAAGGGAAATACTTATCTCTACTTTGCTGCATCAGCCTTTCCTCTTCAAGGGAAAAATCAACGCAAGCTCAAGAAGTAGCAGGAAGAATTTCTGGCGCTGTTGCCGGGGAGGTTCTACATCAAGCCTACCAAGTACCCATCATAAACTCTCATCTCTTGCACTTACATTATTTGCCATTTGCCTCTCGTTTTCCTCTCCCCCACTTCTAAAACATTTTCAGAAAAATACAAAAATATTGGCCTTTTTATTTGCCTTCTTTTCGTTTGCCTTTTATGTCTTACTTGGTTTGTTTGCTTGTTCGCTTGGAATAATTGTGTATTTATTGAAAATCAGAAAGCAAAAAGTTTATGGATCCTCATCCACTTGCTAATCTTTTTAAGAGATCCAATTATGATGAACCAATTGCTAGTGAGTTGCGTGCACTAGATTATCTTTATGAAGTTTTGCTTGAAATTCGTGAATCTGAAAAATTGTGAAGAAATTTATGAAGTGATTCATGATAGCTCCTTGAATGAAAAGCATGAGTGTAATGGTGTTATTATAAATTCTATTAATGTCAGTTGTGCTAATAATATGCAAAACCCTAAGCTTGGGGATGCTAATTTTGCTATGTCCACTACTTGTTGCAATGATCATGATTGGGGCTATAATGTTTCTTATGATCTTGAAAATTTATTTAAGTCTCATGATGATTATAATATTGATAATAGTGTTTGCAATAATATTGAAAGTGAGTTTGGAAGAGTGTAAATTTTAGGAAATAATGATCCCACTACTTTGGAGTTTGTGAAATTTTCGATAAAAGTGGGCTTGGAGAAGTAATGACTTTATTCTATGTTAATCCCACTATTTTGGAAGAGTGTCAACTTTGCATGCATGTGGATCATGTAGAGAATAGGTTATGTGATAGCTATATTGTTGAATTTGATTATGATCCTACATGTAATTATTATGAGAGAGGAAAATATGGTTGTAGAAATTTTCATGTTACTAAATTACCTCTCGTTATGTTGAGATTGCTATTGTTTCTTTCTTCTTCATTGCATATGCTAGTTTTTGCTTGTCTTGATAAATCTTTTCCCTATAAAATGCCTATGCATAGGAAGTATGTTAGACTTAAACTTGTTTTTCACATGCTACATGATGCTCTCTTCGTGTTTCAATTGCTAGTTTTCATGTGAGCATCATTAAAATTATCAACGCCTAGCTAAAAGGCTTTAAAGAAAAGCGCTTGTTGGGAGACAACCCAATCTTTTTATTTTCTATTTTTATGAAAATACACATTATTACCTCTGTAATAATTGTGTTTTGATGTTTTAATTAGTGTTTGAGCCAAGCAAGACCTTTGGGATGCTTTGGTATATCGTTGATTTGGTTTTGCTGAAAAACAGAAACTTTTGCGTCAAGTAACAGAATTGTTGAAATTTACTGGAGCGCCAAAAAATTCTGAATTTTTTACACAAGATTTATATATAAATTTCCTATGCTTTCCTATTTTTTCAGAATTTTTATAGTTACATAAATATGATTAATATTCTGTTTACTACAGACTGTTCTGTTTTTGACAGATTCTGTTTTCTATGTGTTGTTTGCTTATTTTGATGAATCTATGGGTAGTATCGGGGGGTATGAACCATGGAGAAGTTGGAATACAGTATATATAACACCAATATAAATTTATAATGAGTTCAAAACAGTACCTAAAGTGGTGATTTATTTTATTATACTAACGGATCTTATGAGTTTTCTGTTGAGTTTTGTGTTGTGAAGTTTTCAAGTTTTGGGTAAAGATTTGATGGACTATGGAATAAGGAGTGGCAAGAGCCTAATCTTGGGGATTACCAAGGCACCCCAAGGTAATATTCGAGGACAACCAAGCATCTAAGCTTGGGGATGCCCCGGATGGCATCCCCTCTTTCGTCTTCAATCCATTGGTAAATTTACTTGAGGCTATATTTTTATTCACCACATGATATGTGTTTTGCTTGGAGCGTCTTGTATGATATGAGTATTTGCTTTTTAGTTTGACACAATCATCCTTGCTGTACACACCTTTTGAGAGGGACACACATTAATCGTGAATTTATTAGAATACTCTATGCGCTTCACTTATATCTTTTGAGCTAGGCAGTTTGCTCTAGTGCTTCACTTATATCTTTTTTGAGCACAGCGGTGGCTTTATTTTATAGAAATTGATGAACTCTCATGCTTGACTTATATTATTTTGAGAGTCTTTAAACAGCATGGTAATTTGCTTAGGTTATGAATTTAGTCCTAATATGATGGGCCATCCAAGAGGGATATAATAAAAACTTTCATATAAAAAGAGCATTGAATGAGATGAGAAGTTTGATTCCTTGCATTTGTTTTGAGATATGAAGATGGTGATATTAGAGTCATGCTAGTGAGTAATTGTGGATTGGTAGAAATACTTGTGTTGAAGTTTGTGATTCCCGTAGCATGCATGTATGGTGAACCGTTATGTGATGAAGTCGGAGCATGATTTATTTTTTGATTGTCTTCCTTATGAGTGGCGGTCGGGGACGAGCGATGGTCTTTTACTACCAATCTATCCCCCTAGGAGCATGCGTGTAGTACTTTGTTTCGATGGCTAATAAATTTTTGCAATAAGTATGTGAGTTCTTTATGACTAATGTTGAGTCCATGGATTATACGCACTCTCACCCTTCCACCATTGCTAGCCTCTCTAGTACCGCGCAACTTTCGCCGGTGCATTAAACCCACCATATACCCTTCCTCAAAACAGCCACCATACCTACCTATTTTGGCATTTCCATAGCCATTCCGAGATATATTGCCATGCAACTTCCATCGTTCCGTTTTATTATGACACGCACCATCATTGTCATATTACTTTGCATGATCATGTAGTTGGCATAGTATTTGTGGCAAGGCCACCGTTCATATTTTTTAGACATGTCACTCTTGATCATTGCACATCCCGGTACACCGCCGGAGGCATTCATATAGTCATATTTTGTTCTAGTATCGAGTTGTAATTCTTGAGTTGTAAGTAAATAAAAGTGTGATGGTCATCATTATTAGAGCATTGTCCCATGTGAGGAAAGGATGGTGGAAGCTATGATTCCCTCACAAGTTGGGCTGAGTCTCCGGACTTTATAAAAAAGAGAGGCCAAAGAAGCCCAAACAAAAAACACGAGAGAAATGAGAGAAGGGACAATGTTACTATCCTTTTTCCACACTTGTGCTTCGAAGTAGCACCATGATCTTCATGATAGAGAGTCTCCTATTTTGTCACTTTCATATACTAGTGGGAATTTTTCATTATAGAACTTGGCGTGTATATTTCAATGATGGGCTTCCTCAAATTTCCCTAGGTCTTCGTGAGCAAGCAAGTTGGATGCACACCCACTTAGTTTCTTTTTGAGCTTTCATACACTTATAGCTCTAGTGCATCCATTGCATGGCAATCCCTACTCACTTGCATCGATATCAATTGATGGGCATCTCCATAGCCCATTAATTTGCCTAGTTGATGTGAGATTTTATCCTTCTTTTTGTCTTCTCCACAACCACCATATTCTATTCCACCTATAGTGCTGTATCCATGGCTCATGCTCATGTATTGCTTGAAAGTTGAAAAAGTTTGAGAACATTAAAAGTATGAAACAATTGCTTGGCTTTTCATCGGGGATGTTCAGGATGAAATACTTTGTGTGATGAAGATGGAGCATAGCCAGACTATATGATTTTGTAGGGATAACTTTCTTTGGTCATGTTATTTTGAGAAGACATGATTGCTTTATTAGTATGCTTGAAGTATTATTGTTTTTATGTCAGTATTAAACTTTTGTTTTGAATCTTATGGATCTGAACATTCTTGCCACAATAAAGAAGATTGCATTGATAAATATGTTAGGTAGCATTCCACATCAAAAATTCTGTTTTTATCATTTACCTACTCGAGGACGAGGAGGAATTAAGCTTGGGGATGCTTGTACGTCTCCAACGTATCTATAATTTTTGATAGTTCCATGCTATTATATTATCTGTTTTGGATGTTTTATATGCATTAATATGCTATTTTATATTATTTTTGGGACTAACCTATTAACCTAGAGCCCAGTGCCAGTTTTTGTTTTTCCTTGTTTTTGACTTTTACAGAAAAGGAATATCAAACGGAGTCCAAACGGAATAAAACTTTACGATGATTTTTCTTGGACCAGAAGACACCTACGTGACTTGGAGAGAGGGCCAGAAGAGTCCCGAGGAGGCCACAAGCCTCTAGGTCATGCCCCAGGGGGGTGGCTAAGGGCTTGTGGGCCCCTCAGGAGTCCTGCAACCTTAATTCCACCTCTATAAATTCAGAAATATTCCCCAAACATCAGAAGCGTCCACCAAAATACTTTTTCGCGGCCGCAAACCTCTGTTCCCGTGAGATCCCATCTTGGGGCCTTTTCCGGCACCCTACCGGAGGGGGATTCGATCATGGAAGGCCTCTACATCAACCTTGCCGCCCTTTCGATGATGCGTGAGTAGTTTACCACAGACCTACGGGTCCATAGCTAGTAGATAGATGGCTTCTTCTCTCTCTTTGATCTTCAATACCATGTTCGCCTCGATGTTCTTGGAGTTCTATTCGATGTAATCTTATTTTGCGGTGTGTTTGTTGAGATCTGATGAATTGTGGATTTATGATCAGATTATCTATGAATATTATTTGAGTCTTCTCTGAACTCTTTTATGCATGATTAAGATATCTTTGTATTTCTCTTCGAACTATCGGTTTGGTTTGGCCAACTAGGTTGGTTTTTCTTGCAATGGTGGAGGTGCTTAGTTTTGGGTTCAATCTTGTGGTGTCCTCACCTAGTGACAGAAGGGGTAGCGAGGCACGTATTGTATTGTTGCCATCAAGGATAAAAAGATGGGGTTTATGGCATATTGCTTGAGTTTATCCCTCTACATCATGTCATCTTACTTAAAGCATTGCTCTGTTCTTAAGAACTTAATACTCTAGATGCAGGCAGGAGTCGGTCGATGTGTGGAGTAATAGTAGTAGATGCAGAATCGTTTTGGTCTACTTGTCATGGACGTGATGCCTATATTCATGATTATTGCCTTAGATATCGTCATAACTTTGCGCTTTTCTATCAATTGCTCAACAGTAATTTGTTTACCCACCGTATGTTTTCTTTCAAGAGAGAAGCCTCTAGTGAAACCTATGGCCTCGGGTCTATTTTCTATCATATATTTTCAGATCTATAAACCAAAAAACCGAAAAATACCATGCTGCAATTTATTTATATTTATTTTAGTTTGCTCTTTTATTTATCTTTTATACCCATCTCTATTAGATCTCACTCTTGTTCGTGACCGTGAAGGGATTGACAACCCCTTTTTCGCGTTGTGTGCAAGTGTTTGTTAGTTTGTGCAGGTGCATCGATTGGAGACTTGCTTGTGCCTCCTACTGGATTGATACCTTGGTTCGTAACTGAGGGAAATACTTATCTCTACTTTGATGCATCACCCTTTTCTCTTCAAGGAAAAAATCAACGCAAGCTCAAGAAGTAGCAGGAGGATACGTGCATGACACCTAACGGCAACAGCTGCCTCTGATACTAACTTGGCTGACTCTGTAGCATCACGTGGCCTTTTTAAACCTGCCTCAAAACAGATCTCCATTCTTCCTCCTCTAGATTTAGTTAACCTGTTGAGCATTATCCCTGATGTATGTTTCCTCTTGCGCCTAGGTGCTAGTTCAACAACGAACATGGGAAGTGTTAGTGTACATCAACCTGTGAGACTACATATAAAGAAGAATGCAACTGTAACTTGACTCGAGCAACTACCTTCTTGCTGTTGAAGCTCACAAGGTTCATCTGATCTTTCCAACTCATCTTGTGTCAAGAGTGCTTCGGAAGTAGTGTCAGGTGGCAAGGGAGCTTGGGAACTTGCCGCTAGCAGAGTTACCAAATGAGTAACTCGTGCAGATGTTGGTACTGTGGAAGAAGGTGTTGCAACAACTAGGCCTATCGTTGCTTGTTTGGTGGCAGCTATTTGTTTGTGTTTGGATTGTTTTGCAGCTGGTGTAGCAGGGGATACCGTGTTTGTACAATTTTTCGGTGGACTTCGACCTTCTATTGCACCATCAGTACCAACAGAATCTGCATAATTCTTCCTTTTCCGTTTCCGTGCGTCCTGAGTACTAACACCATCCCCTACCATTCTGTGTTCCTTCCTCTTTCTCTTTGCCATGTCAAGTCAAGCCGACAAGAAAAAGGAATAAAAATTTAGTTCTTCAGAATAAATTGATGCGTGATACAGACGAACTGAACTTTGATATTAGATAACCGAATGAGGAGGATGTAATATGTATGAAAAACAGGACAGCATGAGATAATCAGAACTATGATGTGTAAACTAAGCAGAAGGCATTTCAATAAATTAGAAGCAATGCAATGGAAGGTAGACACCATATGAAAGATGCTACAAATATCGCTCTGCCAAGTTAACAGTGTCTCATCATAACTGACATTTAAAAAAATCTGAAGCAATACAAGAAATAAATCATATGCAAGATGCAAACAACATCACACTACCAAGTAAAAGGTCTCTCGTCATTAGTGCCATTGCATATTCACAGCTATGATGTGTAAACTAAGCAGAAGGCATTTCAACAAATTAGAAGCAATGAAAGCTAGACACCATATGAAAGATACAACGAATATCACTCTACCAAGTTAAAACTGTCTCGTCATAAGTGCAATTTCAACAAATTAGAACTAGTACAAGCTTGAAAAGAATGCGAGATGTAACCTATATCACACTCCCAAGTTAGTCTTATGATAAGTGATTGTTGCAGGTTACAGAACAGTAGTACTTTGATGTAAGAACATGGTGTGTTAGACAGATATTGTATGTTCTAGAAATAGGAACACATGTCTTATTCACAAGTATAATGTGTAAAGTAAGAAGATGGAATTCAACAAAATTAGAAGCAATACAAGCTAGACATCATCCATAACATGCAACCACATATAACAGTGCCATGTTAGAGGGAGCACCTGTGATGCTGGACTAGGGGAGACGTGCTCATCATCAACACAGCTACGTTGAGTGTCTATGCATGTGTTGTCTTCCAAATCTTGTTGGGGGGATGGCGGAATAGAATCTGTAGAGGCCCTCCATTTCAGTTGGTTGGAAGGACCACCTTTATCCACTGCCTTGCTAATTTACTTCCGCTTTATTGATTTTGCATTGTCAAGTAAAACCGACGAGAAAAAGCAATAAAATTCACTCTTCAGAGCTCATTCATGCATGATACTGACAATCACTACTTTGATGTAAGGCAAACACATGATACGAGGATGGAATATGTAGGAAAAACAGGATGAAATGGCATATTCACAACTATTTGTGTAAATTAAGCAGAAGTAATTTAATCAAATTACAAGCAATACAAGCTAGACACTGTATGCAACATGCAAGACAATATCACACTGCCAAGCTAGAGAAAGCAACTGGGATGCCGGTTTCGCCGGAAGACCGCGATCAGTCCCTGCCTTAATTTTGTCCTTCCTCTTACTTAATTTTATTGCCTTGTCAAGTCAAACCCACAAGAAAAATGAATAAAAATTCGCTTTTCAGAACTCATTGGTGCAGGATGCTGATGAGCACTACTTTAACGTAAGGCGACCGCATGATAGGACGATTGAATGTGTAATAAAACAGGACATCATTGCATATTCACAGCTATGATGTGTAAACTAAGCAGAAGGCATTTCAATAAATTAGAAGCAATGAAAGCTAGACACCATATGAAAGATGCAACGGATATCACTCTATCAAGTTAAAACTGTCTCGTCATAAGTGCCATTTCAACAAATTAGAAGTAGTACAAGCTAGAAAAGAATGCGAGATGTAACCTATATCACACTCCGAAGTTAAACGTGTCTTATGATAAGTGATTGTTGCAGGTTACACAACAATAGTACTTTGATGTAAGAACATGGTGTGATAGACAGATATTGTATGTTCTAGAAACAGGAACACGTGTCTTATTCACAAATATAATGTGTAAAGTAAGCAGATAGAATTCAACAAAATTAGAAGCAATACAAGCTATACATCATACATAATATGCAACCACATATAACAGTGCCATGTTAGAGGGAGCACCTGTGATGGTGGACTAGGGGATATGTGCTTGATGTTGGCTTGAACTACGTCGGTATTTCCCCAAAGAGGAAGGGATGATGCAGCACAACAACGGTAGGTATTTCCCTCAGTGATGAGACCAAGGTTATCGAACCAGTAGGAGAACCAAGCAACACTACGTAAAAAACACCTGCACACAAAGAACAAATTCTTGCAACCCGACGTGTTAAAGGGGTTGCCAATCCGTTTCGGGTAACGGCGCGAGAAATTGGCAAACGGACGGGAGATAAATTGTAGTAGATTGGATAAATAGATCGCGAATAAAATAAAGTGAAGCAAAATATTTTTGGGTTTTTAGAAATATAGATCTGAAAATAAAAGTGGCAAATAAATAAAAAGGCAAATAGCAAAATAGATCTGAAAATATATGATGAGAAAATAGACCCGGGGGCCGTAGATTTCACTAGTGGCTTCTCTTGAGAAAAATAGCATACGGCGGGTAAAAAAATTACTGTTGGGCAATTGATAGAACTTCAAATAATTATGACGATATCCAGGCAATGATCATTATATAGGCATCACGTCCAAGATTAGTAGACTGACTCCTACCTGCATCTACTACTATTACTCCACACATCGACCGCTATCCAGCATGCATCTAGTGTATTAAGTTCATGGAGAAACGGAGTAATGCAATAAGAACGATGACATGATGTAGACAAGATCTATTTATGTAGAAATAGACCCAATCTTGTTATCCTTAATAGCAACGATACATACGTGTCGGTTCCCCTTCTGTCACTGGGATCAAGCACCGTAAGATCGAACCCATCACAAAGCACCTCTTCCCATGGCAAGAAAAATCGATCTAGTTGGCCTAACTAAACCAAAGATTCGAAGAAGGAATATGAGGCTATAAGCAATCATGCATATAAGAGATCAAAAGACTCAAATAACTTTCATGGATAAAAACATAGATCTGATCATAAACTCAAAGTTCATCGGATCCCAACAAACACACCGCAAAAAGAGTTACATCAAAAAGATCTCCAAGAGACCATTGTATTGAGAATCAAAAGAGAGAGAGGAAACCATCTAGCTACTGCCTACGGACCCGTAGGTCTACAATGAACTACTCACGCATCATCGGAGAGGCACCAATGAGGATGATGAACCCCTCCGTGATGGTGTCTAGATTGGATCTGTGGTTTCTGGAACTTGCGGCGGCTGGAATTGATTTTCGTCGACTCCCCTAGGGTTACTGGAATATTGGGGTATTTATAGAGCAAAGAGGCGGCGCGAGAGGTGGCCGAGGTGGGCACAACCCACCTGGGCGCGCCTGCGCCCCCAGCCGCGCCCTGGTGGGTTGTGCTCCCCTCGGAGCCCCCCTCAGGTACTTTCTTGGCCCAACTTGTGTCTTCTGGTCCAGAAAAAATCACCAAAAAGTTTCGCTGCGTTTGGACTCCGTTTGGTATTGATTTCCTGCGAAGTAAAAAACAAGCAAAAAACAACAATTGGCACTGGGCACTATGTCAATAGGTTAGTCCCAAAAAATGATATAAAGTTGCTATAAAATGATTGTTAAACATCCAAGAATGATAATATAACAGCATGGAACAATCAAAATTATAGATACGTTGGAGACGTATCAGCATCCCCAAGCTTAATTCCTGCTCGTCCTCGAGTAGATAAATGATAAAAACAGAATTTTTTATGTGGAATGCTGCCTAACATGTTCATCACATATTCTTTTCTTTGTAGCATGGACATTTGGACTTTTATATTATTCAAAGCAATAGTTTAGTTTTGACATGAAGATTTCAATACTCAAGCATATCAACAAGCAACCATGTCTTTCAAAATATCAACACTAAAGCAAGTTATCCCTAGCCCATTATGCTCAATCATTGATCCATTCATGAAACACACTCGCATATTAGGTACACCCAATGCTCAAGTACGATCATAGTGCCCCTTAGTTGGTGCTTTATAAGAGAAGATGGAGACTCAAAAAAAATAAAAATTGCAAAAAGTAAAAGAAAGGCCCTTCGCAGAGGGAAGTAGGGATTTGTAGAGGTGCCAGAGCTCAAAGCGAAAAAAGTAGAGATAAAACATTTTGGGTGGCATGCTTTTCCTGTCAACGAAAACGATCGAGTAGTTCCCAATACTTTCCATGCTAGATATATCATAGGCGGTTCCCAAACAGAAAATAAAGTTTATTCCCTTTTCCACCATACTTTCACTTTCCATGGCTAGCCATATCCACGGGTGCCCTCCATACCAACATTTTCCAAGGAATTTATTCTTTGACAACATAAAATAAATTCATTTTTCATTTCGGGACTGGGCATCCCTAATACCTTTGCCGTACTCTCGTGCAATGACAGGTGAATAAACACTCATCTTGAGAATAGCACATCTAGCATGGAAATATATCAGCCACCCCCTACCGTTTCATGAGCGGTACGAGCACACAAAAGAGAAATTTATTTTGAAATTAGAGATGGCACATACAAATTTGCTTAGAACGGCACGGAAATACCGCATGTAGGTGGGTATAGTGGACTCATATGGCAAAAGTGGTTTAACGATTTTGGATGCACAAGTAGTGATCATACTTAGTGCAAATGAAGGCTAGCAAAAGATTGAGAAGCATCCAACCAAGAAACGAAAAATCTCATAAGCGAGCATTAAGCATAACTAACACTGAATAATGCACCACAAGTAGGATGTAATTTCATTGCATAACTATTGACTTTCTTGCTTGCATAGGGAATCATAAACCTTAACACCGATATTCTTACTAAAGCATAATTACTCATCAATATGACTCACATATTATATCAACATATCGCAAAACTATTACAAGGAATCAAGTTTATTTGGTCCAATGATCTTCATGAAAGTTTTTATTATATCCCTCTTGGATATCTATCACTTTGGGACTAATTTTATATGTTGCTTTTGATAGCTCAAACAAATCTAAGTGAAGAACATGAGCATAAAATATTCTTCTCTCAAAATAATTTAAGTGAAGCATGAGAGAATTTCTAATTTTTTTTACTAACTCTCAAATAAATCTAAGTGAAGCATGAGAGAATTTCTTCAAAAATACTAAAGCACACCATGCTCAAAAAGATATAAGTGAAGCACTAGAGCAATTCCATAGCTCATAAAGATTTAAGTGAAGCAAAGAGAGCAATTCTAACAAGTCATAGCATAATTTTGGCTCCCTCAAATAGGTGTGTCTAGCAAGGATTCATGACTTAAGATAAAAAGAAAAAACAAGCAAAGACTCATATCATACAAGACGCTCCAAGCAAAACTCATGATATGTGACGAATAAAAATATAGCTCCAAGTAAAATACCGATGGTCGTTAGAAGAAAGAGGGGATGCCACTCGGGCATCCCCAAGCTTAGTTGCTTGCTTATCTTTGGATAATGGCTTGGGGTGCCATGGGGCATCCCCAAGCTTAGGCTCTTCTTACTCCTTATTCTTTCATCCATCGTAATCTCACCCAAAACTTGAAAACTTCAATCACACAAAACTCAACAAAACCTTCGTGAGATCCGTTAGTATAAGAAAACCAATCTTTACTTTAAGTACTGTAGAAAACCGATTCAAATTTTGTTCTTGCATTATATCTACTGTATTCTAACTTTACCATGGCTCATACCCCTTGATAAAAACCATAGATTCATCAAAATAAGCACACAATGCAAAGAAAACAGAATCTGTCAAAAATAGAATAGTCTATAAAGATGCGAATTGTTCTCATACTTATGTAACTCCAAAAGTTCTGAAAAATTAAGACAACAGAGGGAATTTGTATATCAATCTTGTGTAAAAAGTTCAGAATTTTTAGTCACATCTGTGAAATTTCAAAATTATTTTACTGGACGCAAAAGTTTCTGTTTTCCAACAAGATCAAATCAACTATCAACCAAAGCTATCCTAAAGGTTTACTTGGCACAAACACTAACTAAAACAAAAAAAAAAACAATCATAACAGTAGCATAATTGTGTAAACACCCAAGAACAGAAAGAAAAAGATGAAAATAAATTTTGTTCATTGGGTTGCCTCCCAACAAGCACTATCGTTTTATGCCCCTAGCTAGGCATGCGATTTTATTGATGCTCACATGGGAGATAAGAATTGAAACACAAAGAGAGCATCATAATACATGTGCCAAACACATTTGAGTCTAACATACTTCCGATGCATAGGGATTTTATAAGCAAACAAATTATCAAGGCAAAAAATATATATCATATTCAAGGAAGTAGAAAGAAACAATAGCAATCTCAACATAACGAGAGGTAAATTAGTAACATGAAAATTTCTACAACCATATTTTCCTTTGTAATAATTACATGTAGGATCATAATCAAATTCAACAATATAGCTATCATATAAAATTTTCTCTTCATGATCCACATGCATAAAAGTTTTATAATCTTCCAAGATAGTGGGATTAACACCAACTTAAGTCATGACCTCTCCAAACCCACTTTTATTAAAAATTTCATAAGATTGAACACTCTCCAAATATGTGGGATTATTTTTACCTAAAGTTGACACTCTTCCAAACCCACTTTCAATATTATTGCAAACATTATTATCAATAACATATTCATCATGAGGCTTAAATAAATTTTCAAGATCATAAGAAGAATCATCCCCAAGCTTGGGGTTTTGCATATTATTAGCACAATTGACATTAATAGAATTTATAATAACATCATTGCAATCATGCTTTTCATTCAAGGAGCTATCATGAACCATTTTATAAATTCCTTCATTTAACACTTCATCACAATTTTCAGATTCATAAATCTCAAGCAAAGCTTCATAAAGATAATCTAGTGAACTCAATTCACTAGCAATTGGTTCATCATAATTGGATCTTTTGAAAATATTAGCAAGTGGATGAGGATTCATAACAATAGAATTTTAGCAAGCGAAGATGCAAGCAAATAGAAGGCACATGGCAACACAAGCAAACATGAGATCTGACGAGAAAACGGCGAACGAAAAAGAGGGCGTATAAAACGACAAATTTTTGTGAAGTGGGGGAGAGGAAAACGGAAGGCAAATGGCAAATAATGTAAATTGCAAGGAGATGAGATTTGTGATTAGGAACCTGGTAGATGTTGATGATGTCTCCCCGGCAACGGCGCCAGAAATTCCTTTTGATGTTGGCTTGAACTACGTCGGTATTTCCCCAAAGAGGAAGGGATGATGTAGCACAGCAACGGTAGGTATTTCCCTCAGTGATGAGACCAAGGTTATCGAACCAGTAGGAGAACCAAGCAACACTACATAAACAACACCTGCACACAAAGAACAAATACTTGCAACCTGACGTGTTAAAGGGGTTGTCAATCCCTTTCGGGTAATGGCGCCAGAAATTGGCAAACGGATGAGAGATAAATTGTAGTAGATTGGATAAATAGATCGCGAATAAAATAAAGTGAAGCAAAATATTTTTGGGTTTTTAGAAATATAGATCTGAAAATAAAAGTGGCAAATAAATAAAAAGGCAAATAGCAAAATAGATCTGAAAATATATGATGAGAAAATAGACCCCGGGGCCATAGATTTCACTAGTGGCTTCTCTCGAGAAAAATAGCATACGGTGGGTAAACAAATTACTGTTGGGCAATTGATAGAACTTCAAATAATTATGACGATATCCAGGCAATGATCATTATATAGGCATCACGTCCAAGATTAGCAGACTGACTCCTGCCTGCATCTACTACTATTACTCCACACATCGGCCGCTATCCAGCATGCATCTAGTGTATTAAGTTCATGGAGAAACGGAGTAATGCAATAAGAACGATGACATGATGTAGACAAGATCTATTTATGTAGAAATAGACCCCATCTTGTTATCCTTAATAGCAACGATACATACGTGTCAGTTCCCCTTCTGTCACTGGGATCAAGCACCGTAAGATCGAACCCATCACAAAGCACCTCTTCCCATGGCAAGAAAAATCGATCTAGTTGGCCTAACTAAACCAAAGATTCAAAGAAGAAATACGAGGCTATAAGCAATCATGGATATAAGAGATCAAAAGACTCAAATAACTTTCATGGATAAAAACATAGATCTAACCATAAACTCAAAGTTCATCAGATCCCAACAAACACACCGCAAAAAGAGTTACATTAAATAGATCTCCAAGAACCATTGTATTGAGAATCAAAAGAGAGAGAGAAAACCATCTAGCTACTGCATACGGACCCGTAGGTCTACAATGAACTACTCACGCATCATCGGAGAGGCACCAATGAGGATGATGAACCCCTCCGTGATGGTGTCTAGATTGGATCTGTGGTTTCTGGAACTTGCGTCGACTGGAATTGATTTTCGTCGACTCCCCTAGGGTTTCTGGAATATTGGGCTATTTATAGAGCAAAGAGGCGGTGCGGGAGGTGGCCGAGGTGGGCACAACCCACCTGGGCGCGCCCTGGTGGGTTGTGCTCCCCTCGGAGCCCCCTCAGGTACATTCTTGGCCCAACTTGTGTCTTCTGGTCCAGAAAAAATCACCAAAAAGTTTCGCTGCGTTTGGACTCCGTTTGGTATTGATTTCCTGCGAAGTAAAAAACAAGCAAAAAACAGCAACTGGCACTGGGCACTATGTCAATAGGTTATGTAACACCCCGAGAATCATGCTATAATAATCTCCCCCTAATGGTTGACATGTCATCATGATTACTATGCTTACTGCCACTTATTTCAAATCAACTCCGAGAATCCAATTTAAATTTCAAGTGAGAAAACATTTCTTCAATTGGTCAAACAAAAATGTTTACAACATTATAAATAATCCCCTCATATTTGTCAAAGAGGAATCAACATTAAAAGTATTTTTAAATTACCCCTAGAAATATTTTAGTGGATCAGCGGGATTAAATAAACACATTTTAATTCAAATATAAATTTGAACAGTTCTAATTGACCTCAAACATTTTGTGCAGCCCTGTAGGATAACCTAGTATTTATGTGTTAAGTCTCACAAAAACACAAAGTCATCTAACAACAAAAGGTAAATGCAAGACATTGGAGAAACTACAAAACAGTAAATAAAATAAAATAGAAAGAGAAGGCCTGCACTACGGTGCACTTGTAGCCCAGTGCTACAGTGCCAGCCCAAGCCCACCTGGCCTTTTCCCCCCACCTCTGTACAGAGTCAAGGAGGCCATGGCGTTGTGCACGCACGCACGCGCCTTTCACGCCTCGGATGGCCACGCGCCGGCCATCCGCCGAGTCCCTGGGATGGATAAGACCATCCTCGTCCCAATGGACAACCCTAGCCCTCTCCTTTCTCCTCCATCGCGCCATTTTCTTCTCCGCTAAGCGCCCTAGCTCGCGCTCCCCATGGCCGTCGTCGCCATCGCAGCCACCGTGCTCCCCGCGCCGTAACAAGTTGTCTAGAAGCATCCTCATCGTCGTCTCCTTCGTCCTCGACCATTGAATCAAGCCGGGAAGGCCTGCACGCTCGCCATCGAGCTCGAGTCCTTCGCGTACATCGCCGGCCGCCATCGTCATTTGCCTTGTCTCCGGTCCACCTCCGGCCTTGCCGTCGCCTCCGTTGGAACCGCTGTGAGCTCCTCTTTCGAAGCTCCCTCTCCCCGTTGTCGATTTGGTTGCCGTTTGCCGTCCCCCGTAGCTCACCAAGGCCCTGCGTCCGCGTTCACATGCACTTGGCCATGTCCACGCGCGCGTCCGCGTGCTCCTGCTGTCGCCGGCTCCCACTGCTGCTGCGTGGCTGCTTGCCGCTGCTGCCGCTTGCTGCTCCTGTGCCGCTGCTACTTTGCTGCCGCTGCCGCTGCCGCTTGCTGCTCCTGTGCCGCTGCTACTTTGCTTGCTGCTGCTTGCTGCTACTACTGCCTATTGCTGTTGCTGCACTGCTGCCACTACCACCTGCTGCTACTTATGGATGTCGCCTTGCTCTGCTACTTACTGCTGCTTCCACCTGCTGCGCCGCTACCGCCGGTGTCCACGCGCCGCTCGCCGTCGGCCGCCGCTCCCTGCGCTAGTCGCCGGTCGTTGCTCCCAGCCCCCTGCCTCCTAGCGCCGGCCGGCTCTGGCCGCCGTGCTTGTGTGCGTGTATGAGCACAGCGCTGGCTGTGTCTCTCGCACGAACGGCCGGCCCTTGTTTACTAGTAGTAGTAGGTTTAGTTTAGTAGTATTAATTTAATGCTAATTAAGCCTGTTAGCAAATGACAAATGGGTCCCACCTAATTAGATTAGATAAATCCTTTAGAAATTATTAAGACACTAACATGTGGGACCCCCGCACTGTTAACTTTGACCGGTCAATGTTGACCGGGTCAACTCTGTACACTGCCCCCACCTGTCTTACACACTGGGTAGGAATTCATGTGTACACTTATCATTTGTTCAATTTAATTCGAAATTAAATAATTAAAATAATTTCAGGATTTATTTTAAACTTCAGAAAATCGTAGAAAATAAACCGTAACTCAGATCGAAAAACTTTGTACATGAAAGTTGCTCAGAACGACAAGACGAATCCGAATGCGCAGTCCGTTCGTCCATCACACGTCTCTAACTACCTGAACATGGGACATTCCCCCTCCGGATCGCCTGTCCGAAAATGCAAACTTCGGGAAAACTTTCCCGGATGTTATTCCCCCTTCACCTATGTCGTGTAGCACTACGATAGGTCACCCCTAGCACCATGTATCATATTATCATGTATCTGTTTGCTTGTATTTACTGTTTCTTCCCCCTCTTCCTACTCGTTAGACCCTGACGCAGTTCCCGGTACCGATGCAGCTCCGGAGCCCGACGCCACCGTTGACGACCCTGCCCTTGCCGCCGAGCAACCAGGCAAGCCCCCCCCTTTGATCATCCCGATATCGCCCATTCTTTTTTCTCATGCTTGCATTAGAATTGTTGCTGCTATTGCTTTACCTATTCTGATGCATAGCCTGTTTATTGTAACCTACTATTGATACCTTACCTGCTTATCCTAAACTGCTTAGTATAGGCTGGGTAGAGACCGATCAGTGACCCCACTTATCCTGACTGCCCTGCTGGATAATCCGAAGACCCGATCAACGGGATTGAAGACCAGGCCCCGGCACCGCACATCACCCCCTTAGTTGTAACGACACTGCAGCGTTACCACCGAGTGCCGAGGGTGATACCTCGTGTAGCACTTCTAATGTTAACTCTGTAGAGTAGCTATTCGGTCGTGGTCATCGAGGGTGATTCCTCCTTCCCCACTTCCGATGACAACGCTGTCGTGCAACACCTCAAGTGTGAACCCATCGAGGGTGATTCCTCCGAGTTCACCTTGACGGATACATCGAGTAGGAATCCAACGAGGGTGATACCTCGGATTCTCCTGATGTTATGGACACACGGATACTTGGACTTTACACTGTTACATGAAAAGGCGGGTCGACCCTGAGGGGTACCCGCGTGAGCCTAAGTGGCGAGTGTTGTGGAGACGGGTTGACCTATATGGTGCCCGAGTGATGAATACGAGGCGCGGACGGGCATTCTTAGCCCTTGCCGCAAGTCCTCGAGACGGGGCGACAAGGTCACATCGATCGTGAGTCTCTGCTCGTTACCGCACCCCCAAGGTACTAACGGTTTGGATATGTGATTTGAGTGGGCCTCTGGCCTAATAGCACTAACCATCACGCGGGCATAGTATGGGCGTTCTGCATCGTAGCATCAGCCGAAAACTCTGATAGACGTCAAGTTCAACATTGCGGCACGATCGGATCGTGTCGGCCACCCGAGGCGATGCTGGTATCCACCCTGTGCGCAACGACCCGGAGGGTGAGGGGCGATGGCCAAGACCCCCTTGCGCTTAGGATGTAGACCGGTGGGGACCTCTCTCCTGAGCTGTAGGTAGGGTTGCGGTGTGTCGTTTGGCCGAGGCCAGGCATGACCCGAAAAAGTGTGTCCGGCCGGAGTTAAGAGAGCGTGGTGGGTAAGTTGGTGCACCCCTGCAGGGAAGAACTAATCTATGCATAGCCGGATCCTCGGTAACGGACACTCGGAGTTGTAACCCGATCGATACAACTGTAACTGGTCACTTGTGATGAGTATGGCTCTGGGATTGCTTCTCGCAGGGAGTCGAGAAGGGATCTCAGGATGAGGTTGATGACTGTATGGCTCTGGGATCGCTTTCTCGCAGGGAGTCGAGAAAGGATCTCTGGGTGAGGTTGATATCATTACTGCTACCTTATAATGTACTGTTCTACTCTCTTCTATTGCTGCAAGACCTCTGAAGATGCTAGTCTTCCATAGGACTAGGCCTTCTCTCTATTCTGGCATTTCTGCAGCCCAGTCCACATATACAGCCTTCCTTTGATAATGTTGCATATGTAGTGTAGATCCTTGCTTGCTGAGTACTTCTGAGTACTCACGGTTGCTTTGCTTTCTTTTTCTCCCCATATCAGTTTGTCGTGGCCAGATGACGGAGCCACTGAGATAGCTGCCCTCGCCGACGATCGCTACTACTACCCCGAGGGTGGTTATTACTTCGAGCTTGCCGACGACTAGGAGTAGGTTCGGAGGGTCCCAGGCAGGAGGCCTGCGCCTTTCGATCGTAGTGTTTTATTTTGCCCCGCCTTTCTAAAGGCCTTTCTGTTTATCTTTTAATATCTGTACTCAGATATCTGATGCTTCCGCTGACGCTTGTACGCAAGCTTATGTATTCGAGCCCTCGAGGCCCCTGGCTTGTAATATAAAGCTTGTATGACTTTGTTTATGTTTTAGAGTTGTGTTGTGATATCTTCCCGTGAGTCCTTAGGCTTGATCGTGTGCATTTGCGTGTATGATTAGTGCACGATTGAGCCGGGGGCATCACAAGTTGGTATCAGAGCCGACTGCCTCTAGGAAACCCCCTTTCCAACTCCTTGGCCGAAGTTGAGTCTAGTGGTCCAAAACTGTTTTACTAACATGGCTGTGTGGCTTACGGGCCCATGTCGCCAAATGGGTGGTATTAGGATCTTTTACTCCTTGACCTTTACTCTGGGACTCTGATCTCTCTTCTATTCGGGTTAAAATGGATTTACTAACGCCGACACTTAGGTTCTCGTAACCACTTCACCCCGGAGAGCCCCTTCACTACAGATGATCGCTTGCTTCGCTAGAAGATTCTGCAGATACTCCTCGATGTTTCCCGAGACCCTGTGCCCACTGCTTTGCAGTTCCTGACTACCGATAGTTCCTGTGAATAACATCCTTGCCATTTGTACCTTCATCCCTAGTTGCTCTTGTTGTTACAAGTTACCCCTAATACTCTCCGTTGTTCCGCGAATCCTTTGAGCCTTCTGCTTTGCAGCTTCTTTTTGCACTGCGGATAATTCACTTAACCGGGGTTTGTTCATCCCCAGTTGTTCATATGCTTTCCAAAATATTTGGAAATGCTATCTGATCTTCCGAAAATCCTCTGCAGCCTATTGCTCTTGATTCTCCTTGCCTGCTTGCATTAGGATTAATTCCATATGTCTAGCAATATTCTTTAAAATCCTTTGTGATTGTCATTCTGTTCCTATGAATTCAATGTGTGTGCGAATACTCGCAATCATCAATTAATCCTTGGAAATTTTCTTTCCGGCTCAGACATCATTCCGGATATGAGCTGGTTCTCGGCCAATCAAAGTACCATCGAATGGGCCCCTAAGTCTATTCATCTTATCCATCCTTGATTAGAGCGTCTGCTTCTGAACCTTTGCTTTGGAAATCATAATTCCTTTGAATTTAAGCGTCAGACTATTCATATGTTTCTATAAGCCAATGCCTTTGCATCATTTCTTCCTCTGATTGACTACCGATACTCACATCAACTCCATCGTGAATCGCCAGATCCATTGTTGGGTTGTTATCCGACAGTGTCCTTCACATCCAAAATCTTAAGAGTTTTTCCCTAATACATAATACATTTGGTAAATTGTATCATCTGCTTTGACTTCGATACTCTGCTTTCGAACTCGTATCTCTTGCTTGGTTGATGGTTGTATAGATTCGTAAAATGCCCCGATGGGTTGAACTTATGCCTTCCATAATCCGTGTGAACCCGAGAGTCCTCACGAGTCATACTCTTCTGGTATTTTGACAGATAAAAATTTCCAACACTACAGCTCCTCGAAAACGAGAAGTAAATGAAAGGTTATGCATTGGATGAGTGGGAGTCGACCTTGAACCTTTGTGTTCATGCCCATGGACCCGATGCAGAACTTATCATGGAAGCTTCTCTTAAATCAATTGTTTCCTTGGTATAAGTTCATCTGTACCTGTGAATTAATCCTTTGCAATCGTGGTTCCGACCATATTTTCTCCTTGATTCCATTTCCCAGATAAGTTAAAATAATTGTCCTCTGCAGATCATTTCACCTGTCCAACCTCTATTCTGCTCTACCTTTGAGTTTTACCCTCTGGTATCTCGAGAATATCAAAGCACTGTATTGCTTCCTATGAGTCTTCTTCTAGTATTGCTTCTCACCGAATTCAGATTTCCCTCGGGTTCTGAGTTGTTAGTCACTCAAGAACACTGATAAGTGAATCGCTTCTGCACTCCGATTCAATAACTCTAAGTAATTTTTGTTGCTTACGAGTTTAATAATTCTTCAAGTCATTCCTAGCCTGAACGGCTACATCATTATCATGCTAATACTAACAGTGCTACCTGGTCCTTCTTCCCAGAGCACAAATTTTGACGGTGAGCTAATCTTACGTCGAATTTCCTCGTCATATCATTTCTCCTTGAACAACAAACTTGATTTCGAGTTTGTGTCGCACCCATGGTTCCAATAACCTTTTGCTTCATCATTTCTTTGACTTGATGTCATCGCCGATCGATTACATCTTCATGGAATGTCTCGACAAATGTGTTGTGATCATCATCAGCATTCTGAGCTCTTCCAGGGTATCAATTGGACTCATGATGAGAAATACCATCCTTGCCCCTCATTGATTTGCGATATCATCGACCACATCCTTGCTTCCTGCCAACACAGACTTGGTCATGTTTTGGCTATACCTTGAGCCCCTTGCTTTTCTTGAAATTGTTCCTTGATACTTCTTGTGACCTTCAGATTCAATCTTTGTTTGAAACACCATGTTAATGCTACCTCGAAGCATGACAGGGGTATTCCGAATATCAACAAGAACATTGGCAGCGCAATGCTAATTGTTTCTTGATCGATTATCCGAACACCGTTGTATGGGTAATACCATAATTCTTCCTCGCCCCCGTTATCTAAGTGCTTTTGGACTTGCTGTCCTTTCATGTATATCATGCTCCGCTTTTCCTTGGGAAGGATATACCCCAATTCTTGTGTGTAAACACTTTTCCTTTCCATTGTTCTGATTAGTATACTAATCACTTTTCCTTTCCATTGTTTTGTTTAACCTTTCTTGTAATCTAACTTAACTAAGCAGTGATAATTCCCTGCTTAGGTAAGCACCTCGTTGTACCACTCGATCAGTAAAACCCTGTTACTATTGTTGATGACATTTCGGTAACCACCGATGGACGAGAACTTTGCCTATTGGTCCGCCTCTTTCAACGAGCAGGAAAATGGTTCTCTTCGTCCCTCGCCCTTGGTACCGATGTTGTCGCCGACATAGATGACAGGCTATCCTCTGACATGCCTTGCTACCATGACCGTGCAATACGTCAACGTCCTTCCTACTTTCGAACAACATGGTGGGCCCATAACCCACAGTTCCACAGGATCGGAACCTAACTCTCCTGTACATCCTTAACTCCGAAGTATCCTTTACTCTTGGCCTTGTGTGTTATCACGAGCCACCCTCCGAGAGATGATCTATTCCCGACGCTCTGAACCCCTTTTCACACTCTATTCAGTTATCGATCATTTATCCTTTCGCTTGAAACTTTCTATTGTATCTTCATACTTTGCTCTCGATGTTTTCTTAAGTTTCAACTCGAGAGATACTTCTACCATATTCCCTAAATTGTCTACCAGATAATCGACCCTATAAGGGTCAGATCTCCCGAAGTTACCCTTTATTCCCTTACTTAAATCTCGGGACGAGATTTCTTGAAGTGGAGGAGATTTGTAACACCCCGAGAATCATGCTATAATAATCTCCCCCTAATGGTTGACATGTCATCATGATTACTATGCTTACTGCCACTTATTTCAAATCAACTCCGAGAATCCAATTTAAATTTCAAGTGAGAAAACATTTCTTCAATTGGTCAAACAAAAATGTTTACAACATTATAAATAATCCCCTCATATTTGTCAAAGAGGAATCAACATTAAAAGTATTTTTAAATTACCCCTAGAAATATTTTAGTGGATCAGCGGGATTAAATAAACACATTTTAATTCAAATATAAATTTGAACAGTTCTAATTGACCTCAAACCTTTTGTGCAGCCCTGTAGGATAACCTAGTATTTATGTGTTAAGTCTCACAAATAACACAAAGTCATCTAACAACAAAAGGTAAATGCAAGACATTGGAGAAACTACAAAACAGTAAATAAAATAAAATAGAAAGAGAAGGCCTGCACTATGGTGCACTTGTAGCCCAGTGCTACAGTGCCAGCCCAAGCCCACCTGGCCTTTTCCCCCCACCTCTGTACAGAGTCAGGGAGGCCATGGCGTTGTGCACGCACGCACGCGCCGTCCACGCCTCGGATGGCCACGCGCCGGCCATCCGCCGAGTCCCTGGGATGGATAAGACCATCCTCGTCCTGATGGACAACCCTAGCCCTCTCTTTTCTCCTCCATCGCGCCGTTTTCTTCTCCGCTAAGCGCCCGAGCTCACGCTCCCCATGGCCGTCGTCGCCATCGCAGCCACCGTGCTCCCCACGCCGTAACAAGTTGTCCAGAAGCATCCTCATCGTCGTCTCCTTCGTCCTCGACCATTGAATCAAGCCGGGAAGGCCTGCATGCTCGCCATCGAGCTCGAGTCCTTCGCGTACATCGCCGGTCGCCATCGTCGTTTGCCTCGTCTCCGGTCCACCTCTGGCCTTGCCGTCGCCTCCGTTGGAACCGTTGTGAGCTCCTCTTTCGAAGCCCCCTCTCCCCGTTGTCGATTTGGTCGCCGTTTGTCATCCCCCGTAGCTCGCCATGGCCCTGCGTCCGCGTGCGCGCTCACCTGCACTTGGCCATGTCCATGCGCGCGTCCACGTGCTCCTGCTGTCGCCGGCTCCCACTGCTGCTGCGTGGCTGCTTGCCGCTGCTGCCGCTTGCTACTTTTGTGCCGCTGCTACTTTGCTGCCGCTGCTTAAGCCGCTGCTCGCTGCTGCTTACTGCTACTACTGCCTATTGCTGTTGCTGCACTGCTGCCACTACCACCTGCTGCTACTTATGGATGTCGCCTTGCTCTGCTACTTACTGCTTCTTCCGCCTGCTGCGCCGCTGCCGCCGGTGTCCACGCGCCGCTCGCCGTCGGCCGCCGCTCCCTGCGCTAGCCGCCGGTCGTTGCTCCCAGCCCCTGCCTCCTAGCGCCGACCGGCTCTGGCCGCCGTGCTTGTGTGCGTGTATGAGCACAGCGCTGGCTGTGTCTCTCGCACGAACGGCCGGCCCTTGTTTACTAGTAGTAGTAGGTTTAGTGTAGTAGTATTAATTTAATGCTAATTAAGCCTGTTAGCAAATGACAAATGGGTCCCACCTAATTAGATTAGATAAATCCTTTAGAAATTATTAAGACACTAACATGTGGGACCCCCGCACTGTTAACTTTGACCGGGTCAACTCTGTACACTGCCCCCACTTGTCTTACACATTGGGTAGGAATTCCTGTGTACACTTATCATTTGTTCAATTTAATTCAAAATTAAAAATTAAAATAATTTCAGTATTTATTTTAAACTTCAGAAAATTGTAGAAAATAAACCGTAACTCAGATCGAAAAACTTTGTACATGAAAGTTGCTCAGAACGACAAGACGAATCCGAATACGCGGTCCGTTCATCCGTCACACGTCTCTAACTACCTGAACATGGGACATTCCCCCTCCGGATCGCCTGTCCAAAAATGCAAACTTCGGGAAAACTTTCCCAGATGTTATTCCCCCTTCACCTATGTCATGTAGCACTACGATAGGTCACCCCTAGCACCGTGTATCGTATTGTCATGCATCTGTTTGCTTGTATTTACTGTTTCTTCCCCCTCTTCCTACTTGTTAGACCCTGATGCAGTTCCCGGTACCGATGCAGCTCCGGAGCCCGACGCCACCGTTGACGACCCTGCCCTTGCCGCCGAGCAACCAGGCAAGCCCCCCCTTTGATCATCCCGATATCGCCCATTCTATTTTCTCATGCTTGCATTAGAACTGCTGCTGCTATTGCTTTACCTATTCTGATGCATAGCCTGTTTATTGTAACCTACTATTGATACCTTACCTGCTTATCCTAAGCTGCTTAGTATAGGCTGGGTAGAGACCTATCAGTGATCCCACTTATCCTGACTGCCCCGCTGGATAATCCGAAGACCTGATCAACGGGATTGAAGACCAGGCCCCGGCACCGCACATCACCCCCTTAGTTGTAACGACACTGCAGTGTTACCACCGAGTGCCGAGGGTGATACCTCGTGTAGCACTTCTGATGTTAACTCTGTAGAGTAGCTATTCGGTTGTGGTCATCGAGGGTGATTCCTCCTTCCCCACTTTCGATGACGACGCTGTCGTGCAACACCTCAAGTGTGAACCCATCGAGGGTGATTCCTCCGAGTTCACCTTGACGGGTACATCGAGTAGGAATCCAACGAGGGTGATACCTCGGATTCTCCTGATGTTATGGACACACGGATACTTGGACTTTACACTGTTACATGAAAAGGCGGGTCGACCCTGAGGGGTACCCGCGTGAGCCTAAGTGGCGAGTGTTGTGGAGACGGGTTGACCTGTATGGTGCCCGAGTGATGAATACGAGGCACGGATGGGCATTCTTAGCCCTTGCCGCAAGTCCTCGAGACGGGGCGACGGGGTCACATCGATCATGAGTCTCTGCTCGTTACCGCACCCCAAGGTACTAACGGTTTGGATATGTGATTTGAGTGGGCCTCTGGCCTGATAGCACTAACCATCACGCGGGCATAGTATGGGCGTTCTGCATCGTAGCATCAGCCGAAAACTCTGACAGACGTCAAGTTCAGCATTGCGGCACGGTCGAATCGTGTCGGTCACCCGAGGCGATGCTGGTATCCACCCTGTGTGCAACGACCCGGAGGGTGAGGGGCGATGGCCAAGACCCCTTGTGCTTAGGATGTAGACCGGTGGGGACCTCTCTCCTGAGCTGTAGGTAGGGTTGCGGTGTGTCGTTTGGCCGAGGCCAGGCATGACCCGGAAAAGTGTGTTCGGCCGGAGTGAAGAGAGCGTGGTGGGTAAGTTGGTGCACCCCTGCAGGGAAGAACTAATCTATGCATAGCCGGATCCTCGGTAACGGACACTCGGAGTTGTATCCCGATCGATACAACTGTAATTGGTCACTTGTGATGAGTATGGCTCTGGGATTGCTTCTCGCAGGGAGTCGAGAAGGGATCTCAGGATGAGGTTGATGACTGTATGGCTCTGGGATCGCTTTCTCGCAGGGAGTCGAGAAAGGATCTCTGGGTGAGGTTGATATCATTACTGCTACCTTATATTGTACTGTTCTACTCTCTTCTATTGCTGCAAGACCTCTGAAGATGCTAGTCTTCCATAGGACTAGGCCTTCTCTCTATTCTGGCATTTCTGCAGCCCAGTCCACATATACAGCCTTCCTTTGATAATGTTGCATATGTAGTGTAGATCCTTGCTTGCTGAGTACTTCTGAGTACTCACGGTTGCTTTGCTTTCTTTTTCTCCCCATATCAGTTTGTCGTGGCCAGATGACGGAGCCACTGAGACAGCTGCCCTCGCCGACGATCGCTACTACTACCCCGAGGGTGGTTATTACTTCGAGCTTGCCGACGACCAGGAGTAGGTTCGGAGGGTCCTAGGCAGGAGGCCTGCGCCTTTCGATCGTAGTGTTTTATTTTGCCCCGCCTTTCTAAAGGCCTTTCTGTTTCTCTTTTAATATATGTACTCAGATATCTGATGCTTCCGCTGACGCTTGTACGCAAGCTTATGTATTCGAGCCCTCGAGGCCCCTGGCTTGTAATATAAAGCTTGTATGACTTTGTTTATGTTTTAGAGTTGTGTTGTGATACCTTCCCGTGAGTCCTTAGGCTTGATCGTGTGCATTTGCGTGTATGATTAGTGCACGATTGAGCTAGGGGCGTCACAGGTTAGTCCCAAAAAATGATATAAAATTGCTATAAAATGATTGTAAAACATCAAGAATGATAATATAATAGCATGGAACAATCAAAAATTATAGATATGTTGGAGATGTATCAGCATCCCCAAGCTTAATTCCTGCTCAACCTCAAGTAGGTAAATGATAAAAACAGAATTTTTTATGTGGAATGCTGCCTAACATGTTCATCACATATTCTTTTCTTTGTAGCATGGACATTTGGACTTTTATATTATTCAAAGCAATAGTTTAGTTTTGACATGAAGATTTCAATACTCAAGCATATCAACAAGCAACCATGTCTTTCAAAATATCAACACTAAAGCAAGTTATCCCTAGCCCATTATGCTCAATCATTGATCCATTCATGAAACACACTCGCATATTAGCTACACCCAATGCTCAAGTACGATCATAGTGCCCCTTAGTTGGTGCTTTATAAGAGAAGATGGAGACTAAATTTTTTTTTGCATAAAGTAAAAGAAAGGCCCTTCGCAGAGGGTAGTAGGGATTTGTAGAGGTGCCAGAGCTCAAAGCGAAAAAAGTAGAGATACAACATTTTGGGTGGCATGCTTTTCCTGTCAACGAAAACGATCGAGTAGTTCCCAATACTTTCCATGCTAGATATATCATAGGCGGTTCCCAAACAGAAAATAAAGTTTATTCCTTTTTCCACCATACTTTCACTTTCCATGGCTACCCGTATCCACGGGTGCCCTCCATACCAACACTTTCCAAGGAATTTATTCTTTGACAACATAAAATAAATTCATTTTTCATTTCGGGACTGGGCATCCCTAATACCTTTGCCGTACTCTTGTGCAATGACAGGTGAATAAACACTCATCTTGAGAATAGCACATCTAGCATGGAGATATATCAGCCACCCCCTACCGTTTCATGAGCGGTACGAGCACACAAAAGAGAAATTTATTTTGAAATTAGAGATGGCACATACAAATTTGCTTAGAACGGCACGGAAATACTGCATGTAGG
This sequence comes from Thinopyrum elongatum, assembly GCA_011799875.1. Lineage (NCBI taxonomy): Eukaryota > Viridiplantae > Streptophyta > Magnoliopsida > Poales > Poaceae > Thinopyrum > Thinopyrum elongatum. The sequence continues at coordinate 370,820,697 of CM022300.1, read as the reverse complement.
TAGGTATAGTGGACTCATATGGCAAAACTGGTTTAAGGATTTTGGATGCACAAGTAGTGATCATACTTAGTGCAAATGAAGGCTAGCAAAAGATTGAGAAGCATCCAACCAAGAAACGAAAAATCTCATAAGCGAGCATTAAGCATAACTCACACTGAATAATGCACCACAAGTAGGATGTAATTTCATTGCATAACTATTGACTTTCGTGCTTGCATAGGGAATCACAAACCTTAACACCGATATTCTTACTAAAGCATAATTACTCATCAACATGACTCACATATTATGTCAACATATCGCAAAACTATTACAAGGAATCAAGTTTATTTTGTCCAATGATCTTCATGAAAGTTTTTATTGTATCCCTCTTGGATATCTATCACTTTGGGACTAATTTTATATGTTGCTTTTGATAGCTCAAACAAATCTAAGTGAAGAACATGAGCATAAAATATTCTTCTCTCAAAATAATTTAAGTGAAACATGAGAGAATTTCTAAATTTTTTACTAACTCTCAAATAAATCTAAGTGAAGCATGAGAGAATTTCTTAAAAAATACTAAAGCACACCATGCTCAAAAAGATATAAGTGAAGCACTAGAGCAATTCCATAGCTCATAAAGATTTAAGTGAAGCATAGAGAGCAATTCTAACAAGTCATAGCATAATTTTGGCTCCCTCAAATAGGTGTGTCTAGCAAGGATTCATGACTTAAGATAAAAAGCAAAACAAGCAAAGACTCATATCATACAAAACGCTCCAAGCAAAACTCATGATATGTGACGAATAAAAATATAGCTCCAAGTAAAATACCAATGGTCGTTAGAAGAAAGAGGGGATGCCACTCGGGCATCCCGAAGCTTAGTTGCTTGCTTCTCTTTGTATAATGGCTTGGGGTGCCATGGGGCATCCCCAAGCTTAGGCTCTTCTTACTCCTTATTCCTTCATCCATCGTAATCTCACCCAAAACTTGAAAACTTCAATCACACAAAACTCAACAAAACCTTCGTGAGATCCGTTAGTATAAGAAAACCAATCTTTACTTTAAGTACTGTAGAAAACCAATTCAAATTTTGTTCTTGCATTATATCTACTGTATTCTAACTTTACCATGGCTCATACCCCCCGATAAAAACCATAGATTCATCAAAATAAGCACACAATGCAAAGAAAACAGAATCTGTCAAAAATAGAACAGTCTATAAAGATGCGAATTGTTCTCATACTTATGTAACTCCAAAAGTTCTGAAAAATTAAGACAACCGAGGCAATTTGTATATCAATCTTGTGTACAAACTTCAGAATTTTTCGTCGCTTCTGTGAATTTTCAAAATTATTTTACTGGACGCAAAAGTTTCTGTTTTCCAACAAGATCAAATCAACTATCAACCAAAGCTATCCTAAAGGCTTTACTTGGCACAAACACTAATTAAAACACACAAAAAAACAATCATAACAATAGCATAATTGTGTAAACACCCAAGAACAGAAAGAAAAAGACAAAAATAAATTTTGTTCATTGGGTTGCCTCCCAACAAGCGCTATCGTTTTATGCCCCTAGCTAGGCATGCGATTTTATTGATGCTCACATGCGAGATAAGAATTGAAACACAAAGAGAGCATCATAATACATGTGCCAAACACATTTGAGTCTAACATACTTCCGATGCATAGGGATTTTATAAGCAAATAAATTATCAAGACAAAAAATATATGTAATATTCAAGGAAGAAGAAAGAAACAATAGCAATCTCAACATACCGAGAGGTAAATTAGTAACATCAAAATTTCTACAACCATATTTTCCTCTGTAATAATTACATGTAGGATCATAATCAAATTCAACAATATAGCTATCATATCAAATTTTCTCTTCATGATCCACATGCATAAAAGTTTTATAAAATTAACTCTTCAAAACTCATTCATGCATGATACTGACAATCACTACTTTGATGTAAGGCAAACACATGATACGAGGATGGAATATGTACGAAAAACAGGACGACATGTCATATCCACAACTATTTGTGTAAACTATGCAGAAGTAATTTAATCAAATTACAAGCAATACAAGCTAGACACCGTATGCAACATGCAAGACAATATCACACTGCCAAGCTAGAGAAAGCACCTGGGATGCCGGTTTCGCCGGAAGACCGCCATTAGTCCCTGCCTTAATTTTTTCCTTCCTATTACTTAATTTTATTGCCTTGTCAAGTCAAACCCAAAAGAAAAATGAATAAAAATTCGCTTTTCAGAACTCATTGATGCAGGATGCTGACGAGCACAACTTTAATGTAAGGCGACCGCATGATAGGATGATTGAATGTGCAAGAAACAAGGACAACATTGCATATTCACAGCTATGATGTGTAAAATAAGCAGAAGGCATTTCAACAAATTAGAAGCAATGAAAGCTAGACACCATATGGAAGATGCAATGAATATCACTCTACCAAGTTAAAACTGTGACGTCATAAGTGCCATTTCAACAAATTAGAAGTAGTAGAAGCTAGAAAAGAATGCGAGATGTAACCTATATCACACTCCCAAGTTAGTCTTATAATAAGTGATTGTTGCAGGTTACACAACAGTAGTACTTTGATGTAAGAACATGGTGTGAAAGACATATATTATATGTACTAGAAATAGGAACACGTGTCTTGTTCACAAGTATAATGTGTAAAGTAAGTAGATGGAATTTAACAAAATTAGAAGCAATGCAAGCTAGACATCATACATAACATGCAACCACATATAACAGTGCCATGTTAGAGGGAGCAGCTGTGATGGTGGACTAGGGGAGACGTGCTCATCATCAACACAACTATGTTGAGTGTCTATGTATGTGTAGTCTTGCAAATCTTGTTGGGGGGGATGGCATAGTAGAATCTATAGAGGCCCTCCATTTCAGTTGGTTGGAAGGACCACCTTTATCCACTGCCTTGCTAATTTCCTTTCGCTTTATTGATTTTGCATTGTCAAGTAAAACCGACAAGAAAAGGCAATACAATTCACTCTTCAAAACTAATTAATGCATGATATTGACAATCACTACTTTGATGTAAGGCAAACACATGATACGAGGATGGACTATGTACGAAAAACAGGACGGCATGGCATATTCACAACTATTTGGGTAAACTAAGCAGAAGTAATTTAATCAAATTACAAGCTGGACACCGTATGCAACATGCAAGACAATATCACACTGCCAAGCTAGAGAAAGCACCTGGGATGCCGGTTTCGCCGGAAGACCGCCATCAGTCCCTGCCTTAATTTTTTCCTTCCTCTTACTTAATTTTATTGCCTTGTCAAGTCAAACCCACAAGAAAAATGAATGAAAATTCCCTTTTCAGAACTCATTGATGCAGCATGCTGACGAGCACTACTTTAATGTAAGGCGACCGCATGATAGGACAATTGAATGTGTAAGAAAAAAAGGACAACATTGCATATTCACAGCTATGATGTGTAAACTAAGCAAAAGGCATTTCAACAAATTAGAAGCAATGAAATCTAGACACCATATGAAAGATGCAATGAATATCACTCTACCAAGTTAAAACTGTCTCGCCATAAGTGCCATTTCAACAAATTAGAAGTAGTACAAGCTAGTAAAGAATGCGAGATGTAACCTATATCACACTCCCAAGTTAAACGTGTCTTATGATAAGTGATTGTGGCAGGTTACACAACAGTAGTACTTTGATGTGAGAACATTGTGGGATAGACGGATATTGCATGTTCTAGAAACAGGAACATGTGTCTTAGTGACAAGTATAATGTGTAAAGTAAGCAGATGGAATTCAACAAAATTAGAAGCAATACAAGCTAGACATCATACATAACATGCAACCACATATAACAGTGCCATGTTAGAGGGAGCTCCTGTGATGGTGGACCACGGGAGACGTGCTCATCATTAACACAGCTATGTTGAGTGTCTATGCATGTGTTGTCTTGCAAAACTCTTTGGAGGGATGGCGGAGTAGAATCTGTAGAGGCCCTCCATTTCAGTTGGTTGGAAGTACCACCTTTATCCACTGCCTTGCTAATTTCCTTCCGCTTTATTGATTTTGCATTGTCAAGTAAAACTGACGAGAAAAAGCAATAAAATCCACTCTTCAGAACTCATTCATGCATGATACTGAAATCACTACTTTTATGTAAGGCAAACACATGATACGAGGATGGAATATGTACGAAAAACAGGACGGCACGGCATATTCACAACTATTTGTGTAAACTAAGCAGAAGTAATTTAATCAAATTACAAGCAATACAAGCTAGACACCGTATGCAACATGCAAGACAATATCACACTGCCCAGCTAGAGAAAGCACCTGGGATGCCGGTTTTGCTGGAAGACCGTCATCAGTCCCAGCCTTCATTTTTTCCTTCCTCTTACTTAATTTTATTGCCTGGTCAAGTCAAACCCACAGGAAAAATGAATAAAAATTCTCTTTTCACAACTCATTGATGCAGGATGCTGACAATCACTACTTTAATGTAAGGCGACCGCATGATAGGATGATTGAATGTGTAAGAAAAAAGGACAACATTGCATATTCACGGCTGTGATGTGTAAACTAAGCAGAAGGTATTTCAACAAATTAGAAGCAATGAAAGCTAGACACCATATGAAAGATGCAACGAATATCACTCTACCAAGTTAAAACTGTCTCGTCATAAGTGGAATTTCAGCAAATTTGAAGTAGTACAAGCTAGAAAAGAATGCGAGATGTAACCTATATCACACTCCCAAGTTAAATGTGTCTTATGATAAGTGATTGTTGCAGGTTACACAACAGTAGTACTTTGATGTAAGAACATGGTGTGATAGACATATATTGTATGTTGTAGAAACAGGAACACGTGTCTTATTCACAAGTATAATGTGTAAAGTAAGCAGATGGAATTCAACAAAATTAGAAGCAATACAAGCTAGACATCATACATAACATGCAACCACATATAACAGTGCCATGTTAGAGGGAGCACCTGTGATGGTGGACTAGGGAAGACGTGCTCATCATTAACACAGCTGCATTGAGTGTCTATGCATGTGTTGTCTTGCAAATATTGTTGGGGGGGGGATGGCAGAGTAGAATCTATAGAGGCCCTCCATTTCAGTTGGTTGGAAGGACCACCTTTATCCACTGCCTTGCTAATTTCCTTCTACTTTATTGATTTTGCATTCTCAAGTAAGACCGACAAGAAAAAGCAATAAAATTCACTCTTCAAAACTAATTCATGCATGATACTGACAATCACTACTTTGATGTAAGGCAAACACATGATACGAGGATGGACTATGTACGAAAATCAGGACGGCATGGCATATTCATAACTATTTGTGTAAACTAAGCAGAAGTAATTTAATCAAATTACAAGCAATAAAAGCTGGACACCGTATGCAACATGCAAGACAATATCACACTGCCAAGCTAGAGAAAGCACCTGGGATGCCGGTTTCACCGAAAGACCGCCATCAGTCCCTGCCTTAGTTTTTTCCTTCCTCTTACTTAATTTTTTTGCCTTGTCAAGTCAAACCCACAAGAAAAATGAATAAAAATTTGCTTTTCAGAACTCATTGATGCACTATGCTGACGAGCACTACTTTAATGTAAGGCGACCGCATGATAGGACGATTGAATCTGTAAGAAAAAAGGGCAACATTGCACATTCATGGCTATGATGTGTAAACTAAGCAGAAGGCATTTCAACAAATTAGAAGCAATGAAAGCTAGACACCATATGAAAGATGCAACGAATATCACTCTACCTAGTTAAAACTGACTCATCATAAGTGCCATTTCAACAAATTAGAAGTAGTACAAGCTAGAGAAGAATGCGAGATGTAACCTATATCACACTCCCAAGTTAAATGTGTCTTATGATAAGTGATTGTTGCAGGTTACACAACAGTAGTACTTTGATGTCAGAACATGGTGTGATAGACAAATATTGTATGTCGTAGAAACAGGAACACGTGTCTTATTCACAAGTATAATGTATAAAGTAAGCAGATGGAATTCAATAAAATTAGAAGCAATACAAGCTAGACATCATACATAACATGCAACCACATATAACAGTGCCATGTTAGAGGGAGCACCTGTGATGGTGGACTAGGGGAGACGTGCTCATCATCAACACAGCTATGTTGAGTGTCTATGCATGTGTTGTCTTGCAAATCTTGTTGGGGGATGGCGGAGTAGAATCTGTAGAGGCCCTCCATTTCAGTTGGTTGGAAGGACCACATTTATCCACTGCCTTACTAATTTCCCTCCGCTTTATTGATTTTGAATAGTCAAGTAAACCCGACAAGAAAAAGCAATAAATTCACTCTTCAAAACTCATTCATGCATGATACTCACAATAACTACTTTGATGTAAGGCGAACACATGATACGAGGATGGAATATGTACGAAAAATAGGACGACATGGCATATTCACAACTATTTTCGTAAACTAAGCAGAAGTAATTTAATCAAATTACAAGCAATATAAGCTAGACACTGTATGCAACATGCAAGACAATATCACACTGCCAAGTTAGGGAAAGCATCTGGGATGCCGATTTCGTCGGAAGAGCGCCATCTGTCCCTGCCTTAATTTTTTCCTTCCTCTTACTTAATTTTATTGCCTTGTCAGGTCAAACCCACAAGAAAAATGAATAAACATTCGCTTTTCAGAACTAATTGATGCAGGATGCTGACGAGCACTACTTTAATGTAAGGCGACCGCATGATAGGATGATTGAATGTGTAAGAAAAAAATGACCACATTGCATATTCAGAGCTATGATGTGTAAACTAAGCAGAAGGCATTTCAACAAATTAGAAGCAATGAAAGCTAGACACCATATGAAAGATGCAACGAATATCACTCTACCAAGTTAAAACTGTCTCGTCATAAGTGCCATTTCTACAAATTAGAAGTAGTAAAAGCTAGAAAAGAATGTGAGATGTAACCTATATCACACTCCCAAGTTAAACGTGTCTGATGATAAGTGATTGTTGCAGGTTACACAACAGTAGTACTTTGATATAAGAACATGGTGTGATAGACAAATATTGTATGTTCTAGAAACAGGAACACGTGTCTTATTCACAAGTATAATGTGTAAAGTAAGCAGATGGAATTCAACAAAATTAGAAGCAATACAAGCTAGACAGCATACATAACATGCAAACACATATAAGTGCCATGTTAGAGGGAGCACCTGTGATGGTGGACTAGGGGAGATGTGCTCATCATCAACATAGCTATGTTGAGTGTCTATGTAGGGGTTGTATTGCAAATCTTGTTGGGGGATGGCGGAGTAGAATCTGTAGAGGCCCTCCATTTCAGTTGGTTGGAAGGACCACATTTATCCACTGCCTTGCTAATTTCCTTCCGCTTTATTGATTTTGAATTGGCAAGTAAAACTAACAAGAAAAAGCAATAAAATTCACTCTTGAAAACTCATTCATGCATGATACTCACAATCACTACTTTGATGTAAGGCAAACACATGATACGAGGATGGAATATGTACGAAAAATAGGATGACATGGCATATTCACAACTATTTGCGTAAACTAAGCAGAAGTAATTTAATCAAATTACAAGCAATACAAGCTAGACACCGTATGCAACATGCAAGACAATATCACACTGCCAAGTTAGAGAAAGCACCTGGGATGCCGATTTCGCTGGAAGACCGCCATCAGTCCCTGCCTTAATTTTTTCCTTCCTCTTACTTAATTTTATTGCCTTGTCAAGTCAAACCCACAAGAAAAATGAATAAAAGTTCACTTTTCAGAACTCATTGATGCTGGATGCTGACGAGCACTACTATAATGTAAGGCGACCACATGATAGGACACTTGAATGTGTAAGAAAAAAGGACATCATTGCATATTCACAGCTATGATGTGTAAACTAAGCAGAAGGCATTTCCACAAATCAGGGCCAATTCTTTTTGCAGCTTAAAAAATAAGCTGTCCTCTCCCCATCTTTTTTCATAAGCCGCCTCTCTTATTCATTGGGGCTTCTAAACTAGTTATGGCATAACTAATTTAGAAGTCTCAAAATTTTTAGGAAGCGACTTATTTTTTAAACTCGGGAGAGGCAGCTTATTTTTTAAGCCGCCCAAAAAGAACTAGCCCTTAGAAGCAATGAAAGCTAGACACCATATGAAAGATGCAACGAATATTTCTCTACCAAGTTAAAAATGTCTTGTCATAAGTGCCATTTCAACAAATTAGAAGTTGTACAAGCTACAAAAGAATGCGAGATGTAAACTATGTCACAGTCCCAAGTTAAACGTGTCTTATGATAATTGATTGTTGCAGGTTACACAACAATAGTACTTTGATGTAAGAACATGGTGTGATAGATAGATATTGTATGTTCTAGAAGCAGGAACACGTGCCATATTTACAAGTATAATGTGTAAAGTAAGCAGATGGAATTCAAGAAAATTAGATGTAATACAAGCTAGACATCATACATAACATGCAACCACATATAACAATGCCATGCTAGACGATGTACAACAAATTAGAAGTTGTACAAGCTACAAAAGAATGCGAGATGTAAACTATGTCACATTCCCAAGTTAAACGTGTCTGATGATAAGTGATTGTTGCAGGTTACACAACAGTAGTACTTTGATATAAGAACATAGTGTGATAGACAAATATTGTATGTTCTAGAAACAGGAACACGTGTCTTATTCACAAGTATAATGTGTAAAGTAAGCAGATGGAATTCAACAAAATTAGAAGCAATACAAGCTAGACAGCATACATAACATGCAAACACTTATAAGTGCCATGTTAGAGGGAGCAACTGTGATGGTGGACTAGGGGAGATGTGCTTATCATCAACACAGCTATGTTGAGTGTCTATGCATGTGTTGTCTTGCAAATCTTGTTGGGGGGATGGCGGAGTAGAATCTGTAGAGGCCCTCCATTTCAGTTGGTTGGAAGGACCACCTTTATCCACTGCCTTGCTAATTTCCTTCCGCTTTATTGATTTTGAATTGTCAAGTAAAACCGACAAGAAAAAGCAATAAAATTCACTCTTCAAAAATCATTCATGCATGATACTCACAATCACTACTTTGATGTAAGGCAAACACATGATACGAGGATGGAATATGTACGAAAAATAGGACGACATGGCATATTCACAACTATTTGCGTAAACTAAGCAGAAGTAATTTAATCAAATTAAAAGCAATACAAGCTAGACACCGTATGCAACATGCAAGACAATATCACACTGCCAAGTTAGAGAAAGCACCTGGGATGCCGATTTCGCCGGAAGACCGCCATCTGTCCCTGCCTTAATTTTTTCCTCCTCTTGCTTAATCTTATTGCCTTGTCAAGTCAAACCCACAAGAAAAATGAATAAAAATTCGCTTTTAAGAACTCATTGAAGCAGGATGTTGACGAGCACTACTTTAATGTAAGGCGACCGCATGATAGGACGATTGAATGTGTAAGAAAAAAGGACAGCATTGCATATTCACACCTATGATGTGTAAACTAAGCAGAAGGCATTTCAACAAATTAGAAGCAATGAAAGGTAGACACCATATGAAAGATGCAACGAATATCACTCTACCAAGTTAAAACTGTCTCATCATAAGTGCCATTTCAACAAATTAGAAGTAGTACAAGCTAGAAAAGAATGCGAGATGTAACCCATATCACACTCCCAAGTTAGCCTTATGATAAGTGATTGTTGCAGGTTACACAACAATAGTACTTTGATGTAAGAACATGGTGTGATAGACGGATATTGCATGTTCTAGAAACAGGAACACGTGTCTTATTCACAAATATAATGTGTAAAGTAAGCAGATGAAATTCAACAAAATTAGAAGCAATACAAGCTAGACATCATACATAACATGCAACGACATATAACAGTGCCATGTTAGAGGGAGCACCTATGATGGTGGACCAGGGGAGACGTGCTCATCATCAACTGTGATGCCCCCGACTCAATCATGCACTAATCATACACGCAAACATGCACGATCAAGCACAGGGACTCACGGGAAGATATCACAACACAACTCTAACACAATTAAACAGAGATCCACAATATTACAGACCAGGGATCACGAGGATCCGAATACATAAGTCAGTCATACAAATATTATCTGAGTACAGACATAGTTAGACAAGTTTGCCTTAAGAAGGCTAGCACAAACAACAACTCTAGATCGAAAGGCGTAGGCCTCCTGCCTAGGAGCCTCCGATCCTACTCCTGGTCGGCTGGCTCGATCCAGTAGTACGTGCCGTCTGGACCTCCTGGTAGTAAGCTCCTGTGGTGGCATCTGGCTCTCGGGCTTCATCGTCTGATGTAACATCATAGGTGGGGTATGGGGGAAAAAGAAGTAAGAAAGCAACCGCGAGTACTCATCCGAAGTACTCAGCAAGCAAGGATCTACACTACATATGCAACATTATCAAAGAGGAAAAGTTGTATATGTGGACTGGGCTGCAGAAATGCCAGAATAGAGAGAAGGCCTAGTCCTATCAAAGACTAGCATCTTCAGACATCTTCATGAAGCCACCATCTTGCAGCAATAGAAGAGAGTAGAATAGCATTTTATTAAGCAAACATGTTGAAGCAAAGCCTAGAGATCCTTCCTCGACTCCTAGCGAGAAAGCGATCCCGAAGCTTCAATTAAGTAACAAGTATCCAGTTCAAGTAGTAGATCGGGATATACAAACTGAGCGTCCTTTACTGTAGGACCGGCAATCGATAGATTATTCATCCCTGCAGGGGTGCACTACTGTTACCCAGCACGCTCGATCACCTCTGGCCGGACACACTTGCTGGGTAATGCCCGGCCTCGGGAGATCAACACGAAGCAGCGCCCTACCTAGGCTCAGCAAAGAGGTCAGCACGCCGGACTAACCTATGCACCCAGAGGTCTTGGGCTATCGCCCTGGGCACCCTGCGCATTGCGTGGCTGGCCGGGGTGCAGGCGCGACACTGAACTCGTCAGTGAAATATCCAGCCCAATCCCGGCGATCAGCCCGCACGGTGAAACATGACGTCTGAAGAGCTTTCGGGAGAAACGTATGACGTAGAGGGCCCCATAAACCATAATCCCGCGTGGTGGTAGTGCGTATAGGGCACGTCGACCCACTCAGATCAAACACCCAAATCCAATAGGCTCATTTAGTACCACGCGGAGACGATCAGAGTTTTTGAAGCTCCGTCACAATATCACACTCGAGTGCCCTTTCGGCACACCCGACAACATAGATCCCCTACGGGCACCCATCAGGGTTGAGCCGCCTGTAACAAAGGTCAAAGTAACCATGTGGTCATAACATCAAGGAGGAAAACCCAGAGGAATCACCCTCGGTGGATTCCACTCGATGAAATCAACAGGGTGAACGTATGAGGCATCACCCTCGAGGTTCACACTGAGGGATTGCACGACAGAGTCGTATCGGAAGTGGAGAAGGAGGAATCACCCTCGATGACCACGATCGAACAGCTACACTGCAGAGTGTTCATCAGGAGTGCGTTATGAGGTATCACCCTCGGCACTCGATAGTAACTATGCAGAGTCGTACAACTAAGGGGGTGAAGTGATGTGTCGGTCTCTGGTCGACGATCACACTGGTCGAGTCGTCGATGATCAAGCAGGGGTAACAAGGGTAAGGTGGTGGGGGTCACTGATGGTTCACTACCAACCTATACTAAGCAGTTTAACATAGGCAGGTAAGGTAACAATAAACAGGTTACAAAAGCAGGCTATGCATCAGAATAGGAGCAAACATTAACAGTAGCAAAATCTAATGCAAGCAGGAGAAATGGAATGGGCGATATCTAGATGCTCAAGGGGGGCTTGCCTGGTTGCTCTGGCAAGAAAGAGGGGTCATCAACGGGCTGCTCGTCTGTAGCGTAGTCGTACTCAACTGCAACGGCGTCGGTCTCGGCGTCTATCGAGAGAGGAGGGGGGAAGAAACAATAAATTCACGGCAAAAATGCAAACAATATGTATGTCATGCCTAAATGCTATGCCGCAGCGTTCTACTGCCTAACTAAATGAGTTAGTTAATTTAGGAATTTATTTGGATTTAATTAATTAAAGTTGGGCACTATTCATTTATTGAAATCGGTATAAAGTTCCATGTTCATCTAGCTAGGGGCATCTGACAGGAATATGGAGGGCGTATTCAGATTCGTATCAAAATTCTGAGCAACTTTCATATATACATTATTTTCATCGGAGTTACGGTTTATTTTATACGATTTTTCAAAGTTTTAATAGAAATTTTGGAATTAATTAATTATCTAAATTCGAATTATCCAGAACAGTGTCTGATGACATCAGCATGACATCACCATGACATCAGCAGGTCAAACCCGGCTGACCAGTTTCAAACCTGACAGGTGGGTCCAGTGGGACCCACATGTCAGTGACAGAGCTAATTAAACAGAGTTAATTTAATCTAATTAAACTAATTAGACGGTGGGCCCTACTGGTTAGTGGCTAATCAGTGGTTTAATTAACTAATTAATTAATTATCAGTTTTATTTACTTATTTAATTAGTTTTATTTAGCGGGACCCACATGTCATAGACAGGGGCCAGCCCAGTCAGCGTTGACTGGGGTCAACGGGACCCACCCGTCAGCGACACGGGGGGTCCCACGCGTCAGGCCACGTCAGCGGTGGCCGGCGACTCGCCGGAATCTCGCCGGCGAGCGTGTTTCGCGGTGGTGCGGCCTCGGGTGTGGTCGGATTTCGCGCACAGGGCACCATTTTGGGCGCCGTTAGGCGCGTTCGAACGGCAAGACGACGACGCGTCGGATGGCGGCGGTCGGAGCAGCTGGGGTGGTAGGGGGCGAGCGCTACGACGACATCGGCGTGCAAATGGACAAGGTGAAGCGCTAGGGAGGTTCTACGAGGTCCGCGGCGGTGGGCATCGCTCAACGGTGTAGTAGGCGCCAGAGCTCAAAATCGAGCGCGGGGAATGAGGGGAAAGAGGGAGGGGCTCACTGACGTTGCTGGGAAGGCCCGGTGAAGCCGGTGGTGGTCGGAGGGCGGCGGAATCCGGCGATGAAGACGACGGAGCCGGGGAGGAAGATGAGGTCGCCGCGGTCGCTGTCGGGGCTCCGAGCTCCAGCTCGAGGTAGCATGCGGCGTAGGGGACGACGGCGGAGCTGGGGAGCGCGTCGGCAAGGCGAGTGAGGGTCGGTGGCCGCGTGCTTCACGGGACCACGGTCATGGCGGCGCTCGGGTGAGGTGGGGAACGAGGGGGAGCGGGGAGAAACGGTGGATACGGTTCGCCAGGGGGAGCTGCTCTTATCCCCAGCGCGTGCGGCGACGCGCTGTCGAGCGGCGAGCGAGGGGCGGCCGGGTGCGCGCACGCGTGCGGGCGCGAGGCGTTCAACAGCGAGGCAGTGAGCAGTGCGGGAGGTGGGGGATGGGGCGGAGTGGGCTGGGCCGCGCTGTAGCAACATGCCTAAGTGCACAGTAGAGCTTTAGGCCTTTTTCTATTTTCGTTTTTTTTCTGTTTCCTTTTCTTTTCTGTTTTGTAAATTGTTTGGGCATTAAATGGTTGCTCTGGCAAGAAAGAGGGGTCGTCAACGGGCTGCTCGTCTGTAGCGTAGTCGTACTCAGCTGCAATGGCGTCGGTCTCGGCGTCTATCGAGAGAGGTGGGGGAAAGAAACAATAAATTCACTGAAAAAATGCAAACAATATGTATGTCATGCCTAAATGCTATGCCGGGGCGTTCTACTGCCTAACTAAATGAGTTAGTTAATTTAGGAATTTATTTGGATTTAATTAATTAAAGTTGGGCACTATTCATTTATTGAAATCGGTCTAAAAGTTCCATGTTCATCTAGCTAGGGGCATCTGACAGGAATACGGAGGGCGTATTCAGATTCGTATCGAAATTCTGAGCAACTTTCATATATAAATTATTTTCATCGGAGTTACGGTTTATTTTATATGAATTTTCAAAGTTTTAATAGAAATTCTGGAATTAATTAATTATCTAAATTTGAATTATCCAGAACAGTGTCTGATGACATCAGCATGACATCACCATAATGTCAGTTGGTAAACCCGGCTGTCCAGGGTCAAACCTGACAGGTGGGTCCAGTGGGACCCACATGTCAGTGACAGAGCTAACTAAACAGAGTTAATTTAGTCTAATTAACCTAATTAGACGGTGGGCCCTAGTGGTCAGTGGCTAATCAGTGGTTTAATTAACTAATTAATTAATTATCAGTTTTATTTACTTATTTAATTAGTTTTATTTTGCAGGACCCACAAGTCATAAACAGGGGCCAACCCAGTCAGCGTTGACTGGGGTCAACGGGACCCACCCGTAAGCGACACAGGGGGTCCCACGCGTCAGGCCACGTCAGCGGTGGCCAGCGACTCACCGGAATCTCGCCGGCGAGCGCGTTTCGCGGCGGTGCGGCCTCGGGTGTGGTCGGATTTCGCGCACAGGGCACCATTTTGGGCGCCGTTAGGCGCGTTCGAACGGCAAGGCGACGGCGCGTCGGATGGCGGCAATCGGAGCAGCTGGGATGGTCGGGGGCGAGCGCTACAACGACATCGGCGGTGAGCCGTTCGGGTGGTTCTCGTGTTACTCGCATCGGCGTGCAAATGGACGAGGTGAAGCGCTAGGGAGGTTCTACGAGGCACGACGAGCAGGATGGACAGCAGCAAGGGACCAAATGGTCGCCGGACGGTCGCCGGTGACGAGGTCCGCGGCGGTGGGCATCGCTCAACGGTGTAGTGGGCGCCAGAGCTCAAAATCGAGCGCGGGGAATGAGGGGAAAGAGGGAGGGGCTCACTGACGTTGCTGGGAAGGCCCGGTGAAGCCGGTGGTGGTCGGAGGGCGGCGGAATCCGGCGATGAAGACGACGGAGCCGAGGAGGAAGATGAGGTCGCCGCGGTCACTGTCGGGGCTCCGAGCTCCAGCTCAAGGTAGCAGGCGGTGTAGGGGATGATGGCGGAGCTGGGGAGTGCATCGGCATGGCGAGTGAGGGCCGGTGGCCGCATGCTTCACGGGACCACGGTCATGGCGGCGCTCGGGTAAGGTGGGGAACGAGGGGGAGCGGGGGGAAACGGTGGCTAGGGTTCGCCAGGGGGAGCGGGGAGCTGCTCTTATCCCCAGCGCGCGCGGCGACGCACTGTCGAGCGGCGAGCAAGGGGGGGGGGGGGGGCGGGTGCGTGCGCGCGTGCCGGCGCGAGGTGTTCGACAGCGAGGCAGTGAGTAGTGCGGGAGGTGGGGGATGGCGCGAAGTGGCCTGGGCCGCGCTGTAGCAACAAGCCTAAGTGCACAGTAGAGCTTTAGGCCTTTTTCTATTTTCCTTTTTTTTCTGTTTCCTTTTCTTTTCTGTTTTGTAAATTGTTTGGGCATTAAATGGGTTTTGTAAAATATGAGACCTAGACCATAAATCACAGTGCAACATATCCTATCACCAAAAACTGGTTTGGGATAAATACTATTTCATATTAATGCTGTGCTCAAGATCCGGTTCAACAACCAGGGTATTGAGATAACCCTGCGGAACAATATGGAGGTTCAATTTGCGAAGCTCTTCATAAAGCATAGGTTGTGCTTCCTGAACCATAAGATTTTTGCAATAAGCCTTGCGACTCAAAGCATCGACCATTACATTAGCCTTGCCAGGGGTGTATGAGATATTCATATCATAATCGGCAATTGTCTCGAGCCATCTTTGTTGACGAAGGTTCAGATCTGGTTGAGTATATAGATACTTCGAACTTTGATGATCCGTGTATATCTCGCAACGGTTACCAAGAAGGTAATGTCGCCATAGCTTCAGGGCATAAATAACCGCAGAAAGTTCAAGATCATGCACTGGATAATTTTCTTCATGAGGGCGCAATTGTTGAGAGGCATAAGCAATCACTTTACGCTCTTGCATTAGGACACAGCCTAATCCTTGAAGAGATGCATCACAGTATATCATGAAATCCTTTTGGGAATTCGGGGGTGCTAGCACTGGGGCAGATGTTAACTTATCTTTTAGTGTCTAAAAGCTTTCTTGACATTTCTCTGTCCACTCAAATTTAACACCTTTGTGGAGCAGATTCGTCAATGGTTTTGCAATCTTGGAAAAGTTCTCAACGAATCAACGGCAATAACTAGCGAGTCCGAGAAAACTTCTGACTTGTTTAACATTCTTCGGGGGAGTCCAATCAAGAATAGCCTGAACTCATTCGGGGTTAACAGCAATGCCATTCTTGGAAAACACATGACCAAGGTAGGTCACTTCAGATAACCAGAACTCACACTTAGAGTACTTGGCGTAAAGCTGGTGTTCCCGAAGCTTCTCCAATACAAGCCGAAGATGTTCAGCATGTTCTTCTTCATTCTTGGAATATATAAGGATATCATCCAAATAAACCACGACGAATTTGTCGAAGTAATCCATGAAGATATAGTTCATCAACCGGGAGGAGGTTGCTGGAGCATTTGTTAAGCCAAATGACATGACAGTGTACTCATAAGAGCCATATCGAGTGACAAAGGCAGTCTTCGGAATATCCTCTTAGCGAACACGGATCTGATGATAACCCAACCTCAAGTCGAGTTTCGAGAAGACAGCGGATCCAGCAAGCTGATCATAAGATCATTGATCCGGGGCAGTGGGTATTTATTCTGGATTGTGGCTTGGTTAATGGGCCGGTAATCTTGAACCAATAGGTTAGTTCCATCCTTCTTCCTAACGAAGAGTGAATGTGCTCCCCAAGCAGAGGAACTGGGGCAGATGAAACCTTTCTTAAGTGACTTGTCGATTTCTTCCTTAAGCTCAAGGAGTTCATGCGGTGGCATCTTATAAGGACGCTTCGCAATAGGGGTAGTGCCAGGCTTCAAGTCGATGACGAACTCGACAGCCCTAACCAGGGGTATTCCTGGAAGTTCTTCTGGAAAAACGTCCGGAAAATCTCGAACGACAGGAACGTTCTCGATTCCTTCCAGAGGTGAGGTGTTTAAAGCATTTAGAGCATATATCTGAGCTTCAACATCCCGTGTAATGCGGGCTGTATAATTCACTATCTCGTCGGAGGGGTGAAGAAGTTGGACGACTTTAGTGGCACAATTGATCGAAGCAATGTGAGCTTTCAACCAATCCATTCCGAGTATGAGGTCTATGGTGGAAGACTTCAAGACGATGGGTGAGGCAAGGAATTCCAACCCTTTAATTTCGACGATAATGTCAGGTGCTATCACGTCAGCATGACAATGACCTCCGGGAGTTTTAACGACTAACGGAGTATGCATCTTCTCATACCGAATGCCATGCATGAATGCAAATTTTCCAGAGATGAATGAATGTGATGCTCCTGAATCAAATAAAATAGAAGCAGGTACTGAGTTAACGAGAAGGGTACCCATCACAGTAGCAGGTTGATCCTGGACTTCTTCAATATCAATGTTGTAAGCGTGTCCACGACCATGAGCAGCAGACCCAGTATTATAGTTGCGGGCCTGATTGTTGCCACGACCATTGCCATGGCCAGTACAAGGAAAAGCCAACTGGTTCTGAGTCTGGCGGCAGTCTTTAGCATGGTGACCTGGTTTGCGGCACTTGAAGCACAGACCATCTTCAGGACGAAGAGGAGCATTTTGTGGAACAGCTTGAGCTCTTGGCTGCCTCAGTGGTGGAGGAGGCAGACGTGGTGCAGCATAGTTGTTCTTTGGCGCAGGGGCATTTGGACGGAACACGTTGTTGGGAATCCAGACTCGATGCTTCTGTGCTGAGCCCGAAGATGAGCCAGCATCATGATAGCGCTTCTGCGAGTCCTTGTGTTTCATCTGAGCAGTCTCAACCAGAATAGCCTTGTTCACAAGAGTAGAAAAGTCGTTGAAGTCTTGAGCAGCAAGTGCAAGCTCGAGGTCTGGGTGGATTCCATTACGGAACTTCTCTTTTCTATGGGCATCTGTGGCGATGTCTTCTTCAGCATAGCGGGACAGGTCAAGAAATTCCCGCTGATAAGCTTCGACGGTCTTGTTGCCCTGAGTGAGGTTGCGAAACTGGGTCTTCATCCAGTCCATAATTCCCTGAGGAATATAACGGGCACGGAAAGCAGCCTGGAACTCATACCAGGTAACGACTGTTCCAGCAGGCAGTGTACATTTGTGTGTGTCCCACCATTGGGCTGCAGGACCCTTTAGGAAAAAGGCCGCGAAGGTGACGAAGTTAGCAGGGGCGACATTAGCAGACTCCATCTCGCGAGTGATGTCGCGGAGCTAGTCATCAGCATCCAGTGGCTTGTCGGAGTTGCGGAACTGAGTGGGGTTGAGTCGCATAAACTCTGTCAAAGTCATTGAAGGAGGGTTCTGGTTCTGGTTGTTCTGATGCGGAAACTGAGCCATGATCCCAGTCATGACCTGGCGGTTGAGCTCGAATTGTTGCATCATAGCTGCCATATAGTCTGGCTGTGGTGGGCGTTCAGGAGCACGACCACGACCACGACCACCTGGTCTAACCATCATGCTAAGTATCAACAGGGGTAGTTTAGTAAAAGTAATTGCGAGTGTTTAGCAACAAGCATGATGTAACCTGACAACAATTTAAGCAGTGTAACAGATACATAACAGTAGTCAATTAAGACATACAGATCCATACACAGAGTCGGGTATATGCGGACAGCATAACGGCGCAAATTTAGAACTAGACATACTAGGCGGTGCGCAGGCACGCGGTAAGGCAGTACACAACGAGACAAAGCAAAGGCTACATCAACGTCGGAGAAAACCACTGAAACGGGGTAATTGCACGTGCGGACGACGAATGGCCATCGCGGAAGGATCCTGTGCTCCATGTGCACTCTGATGCAGAATCCGGTCTTATCGAATGACAACTCAGAGTATAATACAACTCGGAGAGAAAGGTTAAAAAAACAATGGAAAGGAAAATGATTATCAGACTAATCAGATCAATGACAGGGAAATCGCACAGATATCCAGCTCTCCGGGTGGACGAGATTTATGAGATCCTAAGTGTCGGCGTTAGTAAAATCATTTAACCCGAATAGAAGAGAGATCAGAGTCCCAGAGTATAGACGAGGAATAAAAGAGCCTATTACCACCCAATTGGCGACGTGGGCCCGTAAGCCACATAGCCAAGTTAGTAAATTAGTTTTTCGATGTCTAGACTCAACTTCGACCAAGGAATTTGGAAGGGGGCTTCCTACAGGTAGTCGGCTCTGATACCAACTTGTGATGCCCCTGACTCAATCATGCACTAATCATACACGCAAACATGCACGATCAAGCACAGGGACTCACGGGAAGATATCACAACACAACTCTAACACAATTAAACGGAGATCCATAATATTACAGACCAGGGATCACGAGGATCCGAATACATATCTCAGTCAAACAAATATTATTTGAGTACAGACATAGTTAGACAAGTTTTGCCTTAAGAAGGCTAGCACAAACAACGACTCTAGATCGAAAGGCGTAGGCCTCCTGCCTGGGAGCCTTCGATCCTACTCCTGGTCGGCTGGCTCGATCCAGTAGTACGTGCCGTCTGGACCCTCCTGGTAGTAAGCTCCTGTGGTGGCATCTGGCTCCGGGGCTCCATCGTCTGATGTAACGTCAAAGGTGGGGTATGGGGGAAAAAGAAGTAACAAAGCAACCGCGAGTACTCATCCGAAGTACTCAGCAAGCAAGGATCTACACTACATATGCAACATTATCAAAGAGGAAAAGCTGTATATGTGGACTGGGCTGCAGAAATGCCAGAATAGAGAGAAGGCCTAGTCCTATCGAAGACTAGCATCTTCAAACATCTTCACGAAGCCACCATCTTGCAGCAATAGAAGAGAGTAGAATAGCATTTTATTAAGCAAACATGTTGAAGCAAAGCCTAGAGATCCTTCCTCGACTCCTAGCGAGAAAGCGATCCCGAAGCTTCAATTAAGTAACAAGTATCCAGTTCAAGTAGTAGATCGGGATATACAAACTGAGCGTCCTTTACCGTAGGACCGGCAATTGATAGATTATTCATCCCTGCAGGGGTGCACTACTGTTACCCAACATGCTCGATCACCTCTGGTCGGACACACTTGCTGGGTAATGCCCGGCCTCGGGAGATCAACACGAAGCAGCGCCCTACCTAGGCTCAGCAGAGAGGTCAGCAAGCCGGACTAAGCTATGCACCCAGAGGTCTTGGGCCATCGCCCTGGGCACCTTGCGCATTGCGTGGCTGGCCGGGGTGCAGGCGCGACACTGAACTCGTCAGTGAAATATCCAGCCCAATCCCGACGATCAGCCCGCACGGTGAAACGTGACGTCTGAAGAGCTTTCGAGAGAAACGTATGACGTAGAGGGCCCCATAAACCATAATCCCGTGTGGTAGTAGTGCGTATAGGACACGTCGACCCACTCAGATCTAACACCCAAATCCAATAGGCTCATTTAGTAACACGCGGAGACAATCAGAGTTTCTAAAGCTCCGCCACAATATCACACTCGAGTGCCCTTCCGGCACACCCGACAACATAGATCCCCTGCGGGCACCCATCAGGGTCGATCCGCCTGTAACAAAGGTCAAAGTAACCATGTGGTCATAACATCAAGGAGGAAAACCCCGAGGAATCACCCTCGGTGGATTCCACTCGATGAAATCAGCAGGGTGAACGTATGAGGCATCACCCTCGAGGTTCACACTGAGGGATTGCACGACAGAGTCGTATCGGAAGTGGAGAAGGAGGAATCACCCTCGATGACCACGATCGAACAGCTACACTGCAGAGTGTTCATCAGGAGTGCGTTACGAGGTATCACCCTCGGCACTCGATAGTAACTATGCAGAGTCGTACAACTAAGGGGGTGAAGTGATGTGTCGGTCTATGGTCGACGATCACACTGGTCGAGTCGTCGATGATCAAGCAGGGGCAACAAGGGTAAGGTGGTGGGGGTCACTGATGGTTCACTACCAACCTATACTAAGCAATTTAACATAGGCATGTAAGGTAACAATAAACATGTTACAAAAGCAGGCTATGCATCAGAATAGGAGCAAACATTAACAGTAGCAAAATCTAATGCAAGCAGGAGAAATGGAATGGGCGATATCTGGATGCTCAAGGGGGGGGGGCTTGCCTGTTTGCTCTGGCAAGAAAGAGGGGTCGTCAACGGGCTGCTCGTCTGTAGCGCAGTCGTACTCAGCTGCAACGGCGTCGGTCTCGGCGTCTATCAAGAGAGGAGGGGGGAAGAAACAACAAATTCACTGAAAAAATGCAAACAATATGTATGTCATGCCTAAATGCTATGCCGGGGCGTTCTACTGCCTAACTAAATGAGTTAGTTAATTTAGGAATTTATTTGGATTTAATAAATTAAAGTTGGGCACTATTCATTTATTGAAATCGGTCTAAAAGTTCCATGCTCATCTAGCTAGGGGCATCTGACAGGAATACGGAGGGCGTATTCAGATTCGTATCGAAATTCTGAGCAACTTTCATATATAAATTATTTTCATCGGAGTTACAGTTTATTTTATACGATTTTTCAAAGTTTTAATAGAAATTCTGGAATTAATTCATTATCTAAATTTGAATTATCCAGAACAGTGTCTGATGACATCAGCATGACATCACCATGACGTCAGTTGGTAAACCCGGCTGACCAGGGTCAAACCTGACAGGTGGGTCCAGTGGGACCCACATGTCAGTGACAGAGCTAACTAAACAGAGTTAATTTAATCTAATTAACCTAATTAGATGGTGGGCCCTAGTGGTCAGTGGCTAATCAGTGGTTTAATTAACTAATTAATTAATTATCAGTTTTATTTACTTATTTAATTAGTTTTATTTAGCGGGACCCACAAGTCATAAACAGGGGCCAGCCCAGTCAGCGTTGACTGGGGTCAACGGGTCAACGGGACCCACCCGTAAGCGACACAGGGGGTCCCACGCGTCAGGCCACGTCAGCGGTGGCCGGCGACTCGCCGGAATCTCGCCGGCGAGCGTGTTTCGCGGCGGTGCGGCCTCGGGTGTGGTCGGATTTCGCGCACAGGGCACCATTTTGGGCGCCGTTAGGCGCGTTCGAACGACAAGACGACGGCGCGTCGGATGGCGGCGATCGGAGCAGCTGGGGTGGTCGGGGGCGAGCGCTATGACGACGTCGGCGGCGAGCCGTTCGGGTGGTGCTCGTGTTACTCGCATCGGCGTGCAAATGGACGAGGCGAAGCGCTAGGGAGGTTCTACGAGGCACGGCGAGCAGGATGGACAGCAGCAAGGGACCAAATGGTTGCCGGACGGTCGCCGGCAACGAGGTCCGCGGCGGTGGGCATCGCTCCATGGTGTAGTGGGCGCCAGAGCTCAAAATCGAGCACGGGGAATGAGGGGAAAGAGGGAGGGGCTCACTGACGTTGCTGGGAAGGCCCGGTGAAGCCGGTGGTGGTCGGAGGGCGACGGAATCCGGCGATGAAGACGACGGAGCCGGGGAGGAAGATGAGGTCACCGCGGTCACTGTCGGGGCTCCGAGCTCCAGCTCAAGGTAGCAGGCGGTGTAGGGGATGATGGCGGAGCTGGGGAGCGCATCGGCAAGGCGAGTGAGGGCCGGTGGTCGCGTGCTTCACGGGACCACGGTCATGGTGGCGCTCGGGTAAGGTGGGGAACGAGGGGGAGCGGGGGGAAACGGTGGCTAGGGTTCGCCAGGGGGAGCGGGGAGCTGCTCTTATCCCCAGCGCGCGCGAGGGGGGGGGGGGGCGGGTGCGCGCGTGCGGGCGCGAGGTGTTCGACAACGAGGCAGTGAGCAGTGCAGGAGGTGGGGGATGGCGCGAAGTGGGCTGGGCCGCGCTGTAGCAACAGGCCTAAGTGCTGAGTAGAGCTTTAGGCCTTTTTCTATTTCCTTTTTTTTCTATTTCCTTTTCTTTTCTGTTTTGTAAATTGTTTGGCCATTAAATGGGTTTTGTAAAATATGAGACCTAGACCATAAATCACAATGCAACATATCCTATCACCAAAAACTGGTTTGGGGTAAATACTATTTCATATTAATTTTGGATTAAATAAAAGGTTATTAAATATTGTTTTCAGCCACTGTTTGAGGTTGTTAGGGTCACTTATGCAATTTCAATAAGGTTGGTTACAATTTTATAATTGCCTCTGCATTATTTGCTATTTATTGAACATTTTAGTTTCTGATTTGAACAACTTTTATTTTCCACTTTCATTTAATTTGAATTTTGAGTTAGGAGTTGAAATGCAATATGATGCAATGATGATTAAGCACTCATAAACTTGCTGACATGGCATTAACTAAGGTGATCACTGTTGCTAAGTACATGGGGTGTTACATCAACACAACTACGTTGAGTGTCTATGCATGTGTAGTCTTGCAAATCTTGTTGGGGGGATGGCAGAGTAGAATCTATAGAGGCCCTCCGTTTCAGTTGGTTGGAAGTACCACCTTTATCCACTGCCTTGCTAATTTCCTTCCGCTTTATTGATTTTGCATTGTCAAGTAAAACCGACGAGAAAAAGCAATAAAATTCACTCTTCAGAACTCATTCATGCATGATACTGAAATCACTACTTTGCTGTAAGGTAAACACATGATACGAGGATGGACTATGTTCGAAAAACAGGACGGCACGGCATATTCACAACTATTTGGGTAAACTAAGCAGAAGTAATTAAACCAAATTACAAGCAATACAAGCTGGACACCGTATGCAACATGCAAGACAATATCACACTGCCAAGCTAGAGAAAGCACCTGGGATGCCGGTTTCGCCGGAAGACCGCCATCAGTCCCTGTCTTAATTTTTTCGTTCCTCTTACTTAATTTTATTGCCTTGTCAAGTCAAACCCACAAGAAAAATGAATAAAAATTCGCTTTTCAGAACTCATTGATGTAGCATGCTGACGAGCACTACTTTAATGTAAAGCGACCACATGACAGGACGATTGAATGTGTAAGAAAAAAAGGACAGCATTGCATATTCACAGCTATGATGTGTAAACTAAGCAGAAGGCATTTCAACAAATTAGAAGCAATGAAATCTAGACACCATATGAAAGATGCAATGAATATCACTCTACCAAGTTAAAACTGTCTCGTCATAAGTGCCATTTCAACTAATTAGAAGTAGTACAAGCTAGTAAAGAATGCGAGATGTAACCTATATCACACTCCCAAGTTAAACGTGCCTTATGATAAGTGATTGTGGCAGGTTACACAACAGTAGTACTTTGATGTGAGAACATTGTGGGATAGACGGATATTGCATGTTCTAGAAACAGGAACATGTGTCTTATTCACAAGTATAATGTGTAAAGTAAGCAGATGGAATTCAACAAAATTAGAAGCAATACAAGCTAGACATCATACATAACATGCAACCACATATAACCGTGCCATGTTAGAGGGAGCACCTGTGATGGTAGACTAGGGGAGACGTGCTCATCATCAACACAGCTACGTTAAGTGTCTATGCATGTGTTGTCTTGCAAATCTTGTTGGGGGGTTGGCGGAGTAGAATCTGTAGACGCCCTCCGTTTCAGTTGGTTGGAAGTACCTCCTTTATCCACTGCCTTGCTAATTTCCTACCGCTTTATTGATTTTGCATTGTCATGTAAAACCGACGAGAAAAAGCAATAAAATCCACTCTTCAGAACTCATTCATGCATGATACTCACAATCACTACTTTGATGTAAGGCAAACACATGATACGAGGACGGAATATGTACGAAAAATAGGACAGCATGGCATATTCACAACTATTTGTGTAAACTAATCATAAGTAATTTAATCAAATTACAAGCGATACAAGCTAGACACCATATGCAACATGCAAGGCAATATCACACTGCCAAGCTAGAGAAAGCACCTGGTATGCCGGTTTCACCGGAAGACCGCCATCAGTCCCTGCCTTAATTTTTTCCTTCCTCTTACTTAATTTTATTGCCTTGTCAAGTCTAACCCACAAGAAAAATGAATAAAAATTCGCTTTTCAGAACTCATTGATGCAGGATGCTAACGAGCACTACTATAATGTAAGGCGACCGCATGATAGGACGATTGAATGTGTAAGAAAAAAGGACATCATTGCATATTCACAGCTATGATGTGTAAACTAAGCAGAAGGCATTTCCACAAATTAGGGCCAGTTCTTTTTGCAGCTTAAAAAATAAGCTGTCCTCTCCCCATCTTTTTTCATAAGCCGCCTCTCTTATTCATTGGGGCTTCTAAACTAGTTATGGCATAACTAATTTAGAAGTCTCCAAATTTTTAGGAAGCAGCTTTTTTTTAAACTCGGGAGAGGTAGCTTATTTTTTAAGCCGCCCAAAATACCTAGCGCTTAGAAGCAATGAAAGCTAGACACCATATGAAATAAGCAACGAATATTACTCTACCAATTTAAAAATGTCTTGTCATAAGTGCCATTTCAACAAATTAGAAGTTGTACAAGCTAGAAAAGAATGCGAGATGTAACCTATATCACAGTCCCAAGTTAAACGTGTCTTATGATAAGTGAATGTTGCAGGTTACACAACAATAGTACTTTGATGTAAGAACATGGTGTGATAGACAGATATTGTATGTTCTAGAAACAGGAATACGTGTCTTATTCACAAGTATAATGTGTAAAGTAAGCAAATGGAATTTAACAAAATTAGATGTAATAAAAGCTAGACATCATACATAACATGCAACCACATATAACAGTGCCATGCTAGAGGGAGCACCTGTGATGGTGGACTAGGGGAGACATGCTCATCATCAACACAGCTATGTTGAGTGTCTATGCATGTGTTGTCTTGCAAATCTTGTTGGGGCGATTGCGGAGTAGAATCTGTAAAGGCCCTCCATTTTAGTTGGTTGGAAGGACCACCTTTGTCCACTTCCTTGCTAATTTCCTTCCACTTTATTGATTTTAATTGTCAAGTAAAACCGACAAGAAAAAGCAATAAAATTCACTCTTCAAAACTCATTCATGCATGATACTCACAATCACTACTTTGATGTAAGGCAAACACATGATACGAGGACGGAATATGTACGAAAAACAGGACGACATGGCATATTCACAACTATTTGTGTAAACTAAGTAGAAGTAATTTAATCAAATTACAAGCAATACATGCTAGACACCATATGAAACATGCAAGACAATATCACACTGCCAAGTTAGAGAAAGCAACTGGGATGCCGCTTTCGCCGGAAGACCGCCATCAGTCCCTGCCTCTATTTTTTCCTTCCTCTTGCTTAAACTTATTGCCTTGTAAAGTCAAACCCACAAGAAAAATGAATAAAAAATCGCTTTTCAGAACTCATTGATGCAGGATGCTGACGAGCACTACTTTAATGTAAGGCGACCGCATGATAGGACGATTGAATGTGTAAGAAAAAAGGACATCATTGTATATTCACACCTAGGATGTGTAAACTAAGCAGAAGGCATTTCAACAAATTAGAAGCAATGAAAGGTAGACACCATATGAAAGATGCAACGAATATCACTCTACCAAGTTAAAACTGTCGCGTCATAAGTGCCATTTCAACAAATTAGAAGTAGTACAAGCTAGAAAAGAATGCGAGATGTAACCTATATCACACTCCCAAGTTAAATGTGTCTTATGATAAGTGATTATTGCAGGTTACACAACAGTAGTACTTTGATGTAGGAACATGGTGTGATAGACAGATATTGTATGTTGTAGAAATAGGAACACGTGTCTTATTCACAAGTATAATGTGTAAAGTAAGTAGATGGAATTCAACAAAATTAGAAGCAATACAAGATGGACATCATACATAACATGCAACCACATATAACACTGCCATGTTAGAGGGAGCACCTATGATGGTGGACTAGGGGAGACGTGCTCATCATCAACACAGCTATGTTGAGTGTCTATAAATGTGTTGTCTTGCAAATCTTGTTGGGGGGATGGCGGAGTAGAATCTGTAGAGGCCTTCCATTTCAGTTGGTTGGAAGGACCACCTTTATCCACTGCCTTGCTAATTTCCTTCCGCTTTATTGATTTTGAATTGTCAAGTAAAACCGACAAGAAAAAGCAATAAAATTCACTCTTCAAAACTCATTCATGCATGATACTGACAATCACTACTTTGATATAAGGCAAACACATGATACGAGGATGGAATATGTACGAAAAACATGACGACATGGCATATTCACAACTATTTGTGTAAACTAAGTACAAGTAATTTAATCAAATTACAAGCAATACAAGCTAGACACCGTACGCAACATGCAAGAAAATATCACACTACAAAGGTAGAGAAAGCACCTGGGATGCCGGTTTCGCAGGAAGACCGCCATCAGTCCCTGCCTTAATTTTTCCTTCTTCTTACTTAATTTTATTGCCTTGTCAAGTCAAACCCACAAAAAAATGAATAAAAATTCGCTTTTCAGAACTCATTGATGCATGATGCTGACGAGCACTACTTTAATGTAAGGCGACCGCATGATAGGACGATTGAATGTGTAAGAAAAAAGGACAACATTGCATATACACAACTATGATGTGTAAACTAAGAAGAAGGCATTTCAACAAATTAGAAGCAATGAAAGCTAGACACCATATGAAAGATACAACGAATATCACTCTACCAAGTTAAAACTGTCTCGTCATAAGTGCAATTTCAACAAATTAGAACTAGTACAAGCTTGAAAAGAATGCGAGATGTAACCTATATCACACTCCCAAGTTAGTCTTATGATAAGTGATTGTTGCAGGTTACAGAACAGTAGTACTTTGATGTAAGAACATGGTGTGTTAGACAGATATTGTATGTTCTAGAAATAGGAACACATGTCTTATTCACAAGTATAATGTGTAAAGTAAGAAGATGGAATTCAACAAAATTAGAAGCAATACAAGCTAGACATCATCCATAACATGCAACCACATATAACAGTGCCATGTTAGAGGGAGCACCTGTGATGCTGGACTAGGGGAGACGTGCTCATCATCAACACAGCTACGTTGAGTGTCTATGCATGTGTTGTCTTGCAAATCTTGTTGGGGGGGATGGCGGAATAGAATCTGTAGAGGCCCTCCATTTCAGTTGGTTGGAAGGACCACCTTTATCCACTGCCTTGCTAATTTGCTTCTTCTTTATTGATTTTGCATTGTCAAGTAAAACCGACAAGAGAAAGCAATAAAATTCACTCTTCAAAACTCATTCATGCATGATACTGACAATCACTACTTTGATGTAAGGCAAACACATGATACGAGGATGGAATATGTACAAAAACAGGATGTCATGGCATATTCACAACTATTTGTGTAAACTAAGAAGAAGTAATTTAATCAAATTAAAGTAATACAAGCTAAACACCGCATGCAACATGCATGACAATATCACATTGCCAAGCTAGAGAAAGCACCTGGGATGCCGGTTTCGCCGGAAGGCCGCCATCAGTCCTTGCCTTAATTTTTTCCTTCCTCTTACTTAATTTTATTGCCTTGTCAAGTCAAACCCCCAAGAAAAATGAATAAAAATTCACTTTTCAGAACTCATTGATGCAGGATGCTGACGAGCACTACTTTAATGTAAGGCGACCGCATGATAGGGTGATTGAATGTGTAAGAAAAAAAGGACAACATTGCATATTCATAGCTATGATGTGTAAACTAAGCAGAAGGCATTTCAGCAAATTAGAGGCAATGAAAGCTAGACACCATATGAAAGATGCAATGAATATCACTCTGCCAAGTTAAAACTGTTTTATCATAAGTGCAATTTCAACAAATTAGAAGTAGTACAAGCTATTAATAAATGCGAGATGTAACCTATATCACACTCCCAAGTTAAACGTGTCTTATGATAAGTGATTGTTGCAGGTTACACAATAGTAGTACTTTGATGTAAGAACATGGTGTGATAGACATATATTGTATGTTCTAGAAATAGGAACACGTGTCTTATTCACAAGTATAATGTGTAAAGTAAGCAGATGGAATTCTACAAAATTAGAAGCAATACAAGCTAGACATCATACATAACATGCAACCGCATATAACAGTGCCATGTTAGAGGGAGCACCTGTGATGGTGGACGAGGGGAGACGTGCTCATCATCAACACAGCTACGTTGAGTGTCTATGCATGTGTTGTCTTGCAAATCTTGTTGGGGGGATGGCGGAGTAGAATCTGTAGAGGCCCTCCATTTCAGTTGGTTGGAAGGAACACCTTTATCCTTTGCCTTGCTAATTTCATTTTGCTTTATTGATTTTGCATTGTCAAGTAAAACCGACGAGAAAAAGCAATAAAATTCACTCTTCAGAACACATTCATGCATGATACTGACAATCACTACTTTGATGTAAGGCAAACACATGATACGAGGATGGAATATGTATGAAAAATAGGACGACATGGCATATTCACAACTATTTTTGTAAACTAAGCAGAAGTAATTTAATCAAATTGCAAGCAATACAAGCTAGACACCGTATAAAACATGCAAGACAATATCACACTGCCAAGCTAGAGAAAGCACCTGGGATGCCGGTTTCGCCGGAAGACCGTCATCAGTCCCCGCCTTAATTTTTTTCCTTCCTCTTACTTAATTTTATTGCCTTGTCAAGTCAAACCCACAATAAAATGAAAAAAATTCGCTTTTGAGAACTCATTGATGCAGGATGCTGACGAGCACTACTTTAATGTAAGTCAACCGCATGATAGGGCGATTGAATGTGTAAGAAAAAATGACAACATTGCATATTCACAGCTATGATGTGTAAACTAAGCAGAAGGCATTTCAACAAATTAGAAGCAATGAAAGCCTGACACCATATGAAATATGCAACGAATATCACTCTACCAAGTTAAAACTGTCTCGTCATAAGTGCCATTTCAACAAATTAGAATTAGTACAATTTAGAAAAGATTGCGAGATGTAACCTATATCATACTCCCAAGTTAAATGTGTCTTATGATAAGTGATTGTTGCAGGTTACACAATAGTAGTACTTTGATGTAAGAACATGGTTTTATTGACAGTTATTGTATGTTCTAGAAACAGGAACACGTGTCTTATTCACAAGTATAATGTGTAAAGTAAGCAGATGGAATTCAACAAAATTAGAAGCAATACAAGCTAGACATCATACATAACATGCAACCACATATAACAGTGCCATGTTAGAGGGAGCAACTGTGATGGTGGACTAGGGGAGACGTGCTCATCATCAACACAACTATGTTGAGTGTCTATGCATGTGTTGTCTTGCAAATCTTGTTGGGGGGATGGCGGAGTAGAATCTGTAGAGGCCCTCCATTTCAGTTGGTTGGAAGGACCACCTTTATCCATTGCCTCGCTAATTTCCTTTCGCTTTATTGATTTTGCATTGGCAAGTAAAACCGACGAGAAAAAGCAATAAAATTCACTCTTCAGAACTCATTCATGCATGATACTGACAATCACTACTTTGATGTAAGGCAAACACATGATACGAGGATGGAATATGTACGAAAAACAGGACGACATGGCATATTCACAACTATTTGTGTAAACTAAGCAAAAGCCATTTCAACAAATTAGAAGCAACGCAAGATAGACACCATATGAAAGATGCAACCAATATGACTCTGCCAAGTTAAAAGCTTCCCATCATAAATGGCGTTTCAACAAATTAGAAGCAGTGCATGCTATAAATCATATGAAAGATGCAACCAATATCACACTGCATATACTAAAGGTGTCTCGTCATAATTGATTGATGCGGGATACAAAAAAAGTAGTTTTATGTAAGGATATGCTTAATAGACAAATGTACTATGTACCAAAAACAGGAAGGCATGTCACATTAATAGGTATAATGTATAAACTAAGCAGAATGGCACATGCAATTTAACCAGATTGGAAGAATTACAATCTAGACACCAATATGCAACATGCAACCACATATCACGCTGCCAAGTTAGAGCAAGCACCTGCGATGGTGGTGTAGGGGAAATGCGGTCATCAACTACAGAGCTACGTTCACTATCTTCATATAGCCTTGCTGTTTCTTGAGAATCATGTGGGGAGGCTGACACTGCATTCTTTAAAAGAGCATCTTTTCTCACAGTAATCTGCGTGCCTGACTGTCTCATCATAAGTGATTGATGAGGGATACACAAGAACATTAGTTTGATGTAAGAACATGGTTAATAGACAGATGTAGTAGTATGTACCAAGAACGGGAAGGCATGTCATATTCAAAGGTATAATGTGTAAGCTAAGAAGATGCAATTTAACCAAATTGGAAGAAATACAAGCTAGACACCCGACTGGAGTGTTGAGCATGATCACTGAGGACCTGAGAGCCTGGTGGGAGGCGGGCTGCTTCGCCACCACCGTGGCTTTTTAGTTGGCTTGCAGGTGATGCCTATCTGTGCTGGGCTTGTCACTGGCTCGGCCAGTGCCCTGACTAGCTATTTGGCTTCTGGTGCTACCGGGATGGTGGTTCATGTAAAAAATATCTTTCCTTATCTTAATAAAGACCGACTTCGGCCTTTCGAATACAAGCTAGACACCATATGCAACATGCAACCACATATGACACCGCAAAGTTAAAGCAAGCACCTGTGATGGTGGTTCATGGCGAGCGAGATCATCAACTCCAGAGCTACGTTTACCATCTCCATCTGCTGACATCGCACCCTTTAAAGTGCTGAAACGTGTCTTGCCTATCCGCGTACAAAGCTATAGTGACTTCTCTCTTTTCTTTCGTGTTTCTATCAACAGTTTGGCAGAGGATGAAATACCCATGCATAAAAAACAATAGTGAGAGTATGGGTGAAGTGTGTGCAGAACTAGTGCACTGTAAAAGTAGCAGATAGCAGGTGGCTGAAAAATAAATGACAGGAGACATATGGTAGCTCTACAACATTGCATGGCAAACGAAATTAGATTCTACTCTGTATGATTTTGTAATATATGAGCACAGGGATGGCTGGGAAATGCAGGTACTCCTCCATCACACCACCACATGTGGTCCTATCAAAATAACAGTCGACTGAAAATAAATAGGTCAGTCGATTTTTTTCTGAACCGTTCGATCTACAAGGAACGGGCAGATGGCCTTCGTCTACCTCCCGCCAGTCACTGTTTATGATCTTTCTCGAACTACCAGCGACCACAGGCCCAGACCCCAACCTCCGCCGCCCTGCCCTCCCCTCGACCTCACACCACCGCCGTGCTTGGTAGCGCCTCCCGGCCATCCCATTAAGCCCGGCCGACCTCCAGATCGAAACCAGCAGCTCCTAGGCCCCACACACCCCTAAGATAAACACCGAGGTGCTGCTTCCCTGGCATAATAGGCGGACTAGCGCCTGTTATGCTGGGGAATGCTTCCTTTAATTGGGAATCAACTGACCAGGAATTGAAATCCAGGGGGGCGACATACCTCTAGCTAAGGTGAAATAGTATATGAGGAGAAACCTTGTGCATCACGAGTTACTAGGAACATCTAGTATCAGGAAGAAGGTGCAGGAAGAAGCGGTCAACTAGTGTCTTCTGTGGGATGAATACCGTGCAAGTAGACACATAAGATTTGCACGAATAAGGGTAGAGGAGTACCAGTTCCGGTTGCCAGTGTTGTGTCCTCCTGATTTTGCGGCGATGTTCTTCTTTTTACCGGGGGAACCGATGTTGTGGAGGAGGGTAGTTTTGGCGCCCATGGAGTATGAATGGGGAATCAGATGGGGGTGCAAGGGGGAGCTAAGGGGGAACCATGTTTCGGTTTGGGACGTGCTTGTTTGAAATTTGGGGAAAGTACAAACTTTTCCCCCCTCTTAAATTTTGGACCTACAGTGGGTCGGGGGTAGGACGGTAATCGCAGGTGTCCCAAATAGTGGGTGGGAGCGATTTCGGCCGAGCGCATGTGTGTTTAGGCGGCCACGGTGTATGAATGTTTTTTGGAGGCGGTTGCGTGGCGTCTAGATGAAGTTACAAACCTACCCAGGTTTAGACCTTTGGACGTCGAGCCGGTAGGTTTCACGGGTCGGAGTTAGAAAAGTAATTTCCTTCTACCAAACATTGGTCTCACGCGGTTTCGGGCGAGTAGAGGCTCTTTTGGCGCTTCATTCAAAATTTTGAAACAGAAGCATTCACGTTTATAGTACTCTTGAACTTTGAGGATTGACCTAAATAGACAACATTAAATTTGACCTTGTATGTTTGAAAACCTCATTAAATTATGCGCTTCTTTTTGAAATTTTGACTCTTGAAAATCCTATAACTACGATTATTTTGGAATGGAGGTAAATTTGAATCTATTTTGTACACGACTATATATGCTATTATGTACAAAAGCAGAGCAAAGATTGGTGCCCCCATAATTTAGGTACGATTTACAAATGCCATGATCTTGAATTCAAATAATTGAATGGACTTCATGTTGAATTTGAATTTTTTAAACCACCTTAAGTTGAATTCAAATGTATGCTCGTTCCTAGCTAGCTATTTAGAATGTTCATTGTGTAACTTTTGTATGTATAGTGTGCTTTACACACACAACATGAACTGTACTCACGTTTATATTCGAATTGGTAAAGCGATGCATTGTGTGGACTTCAAAATACAGACTCTATGGATCAATTATGTTGAATAATAACATAGACATGCTCAAATTCGATAGAATATAGATGTCTGATGGATCAATGACCGTTCCTTATGCGAATTGCAAATATCATGATCCCATCCTAATATTTGGATACAATTTATATTTTTAATCAATGTGTACATAAGTCTTTTACGTGTAGATTCACTCTCCATAGGCCCCTCCTCACACACGCGCTAACTTTCTCTCTCACACATACACGCACATGGTGTATATCCATCGGGGGTCTCTCACACATGCTCACACACTCTCTCCCGAGGTGTCTTTCTCGCACACATGCTCTCGATATCACCCTCCCTCCCTCTCGCAACCATTTACGACTGTTTTCACTAACCTTTATCACAAGCACTCTTCCTCTCACACGCATACGCATGCACAATCCCCATCGACCCTTTCTCTATACATAGACCTGCCTACGTGTCTCCCGCACACACATTATCTTTAGGCCTACTCGCACGCATTGTCTCCACCTCTCTTCCTAATTGACGAATATGATTCCAGCAGAGCATTCCATAGGATGCCCCTTAAAGTTAGGTTGGATGAATGGTAATATCAGAGACAAGGGGTTACCTTAGTCCGGGGACCTAGGGTTACAAATCCTAGCCGGCTTTGTGAGTGGACACAGAGTCCTTCACGGCTCTGATATCTTTGTCTTGTACGACTAGTCCTCCATGGGTCTCCCTGAATGCGTCACGGGCCGACCAATGTGGCGCAGGACTAAACCGACCCAAGGGCCACACCTCGGCCCACCGGACCTCACACGGTGACACACCCTCTGCCCCTAGGTCTCGTTATCTTCTCACACCCACACATACCAACACAGACACCGCACAAACTATTTCTCCTCATGCCTCTATCCCCTCCCCCTTGCATGTACACACTCAAGGGCATCTCTCACCGTGACATCCTATTCGTCTATCTCTCTCTCTCTAGACCACTCTCATTTCTCGTGATATCTCTCCCTCGTTGCACCCCCCACCGGCCCCTCTATCCATGCCTCTCTCGAATACGTACACATACCCT
This sequence comes from Thinopyrum elongatum, assembly GCA_011799875.1. Classification (NCBI taxonomy): domain Eukaryota; kingdom Viridiplantae; phylum Streptophyta; class Magnoliopsida; order Poales; family Poaceae; genus Thinopyrum; species Thinopyrum elongatum. The sequence continues at coordinate 370,786,026 of CM022300.1, read as the reverse complement.
CTCTAGGCCCTGCCAAATACGTCAACTACACATTCACACATGTTACATCTTATCACGTACCCCATTGATCTAAAAATCCCTCTCTTCACGTTTACTTCACATACAACATTCCTTTTGAATTAAACCACACAAAGTGTGGCAAAAAATTTATTTTAGAAATTCTACATATATACAACATTACAAAGTTATATGGAGTATGAAAGTTAATTTGCATTGCATGGTGCACCCAATGATATTTATTGCGCACTGTGAATTTTTATATTTTTATACTATATATAAAGTTAGTCATAATAAAGAGAAATGAAGAGCAGCTCTCTCTCCATCGCACACCTCCTCTACGCCCCTTTCACGTACGTACACAAACTATCTCTAGGTCCTCTAAAAGTACGCCCCCAACACATTCACGCATGTTTCATCTTTCTCTCGTGATATATACAACGACGATCACTGTATTTGAAGCGAAAGCACGATATGTACATTGGACTTCAGAACCCACTCATTACAGTCACCATTTACGTTTTGTGGTTATTATACAGTCACGGACTCACCGTACAGCTCTGTATTTGTTCAAGACACGACTAGTTGACCAGTTAAACGCTCCACGTGGCACATCTAGTGTTGCATCACATTATATCACTACCATTGGACCCACCTGTCGGCGTGTATAAGAATGAAAACAAACGATAAAAAAATATTGGACGGTGGGTATTCGAAGTCATGACCGCGGGCACAATGGACAAGGTGGCCTTGTATTGGTATATTGAGCCGTCTGTTTTAACACACAGGAGCTAGTGTGGTGATTATACACACACGCACACATGCATGCAACACTCACACATACACACGCAGCCATGCAACACTCACACGCACACACACACATGCAACACTCACACGCACACACGCATGCATGCATGCACACACCACACGACCAACACACACGCTCACGCTCAAGTGTTCAACCTACACGTGCATGCCCACACATCAGGCCCTGACAGACACATACACAACCAGGTGGTTCACGCGCACGGGTTGGAGTCTTGTCGCGCCTGCGTAAATTTGTGTTTATCTTACTTTTTTCCTCTGCGAACTGACAGGTGGGACGCACAAGGAACGTGGTCAATTTAACCAGTCAACATAGTGCCACACAGACTATTTGGCCGGTCAACAGAGTGCAATCCGATGCTGAACGGTGAGCAAATGACCGTATAATCACCGCAAAACATATATAGTGACCGTAATGAGCGTATTCTGAAGTCCGGTGACCGTATTACGCTTTTCGGTTGAAATACACTGACCGTGAGTGTATTTATTTCTTCTCTCGCTCTCTCTGTGGAGCCGAGTAGGCCAATGTGCCAGTGCCTAAATTGGCGCATGCCACCCCATTATTGCTGTACTGGTTTCGTAAGAGCGAACAAGCATTCACATCTACCGTACAAACTGTAGATATGAGTTACAAATGCTATGAACACGAATACAAACATTTGAATCCACTTTATGCCCAATTTCTCTCTGTAGGCCCTCCAAAAGTACATCTCTACACGTTCTCGCATGTTACATCTAACAACTATGCAATACAACACTACTACACTCTAACACAATAAATCATATGTGTTTTTAGTTTTACTAGATCTCATATTGTTACTTAATTATTCAGTTTGCATAACATAAAATTGCCTTTGAAATGTATGGCTAGTATCATCTAGTGATATGAAAGGTCAGACTACACACACACACACACAAAAGGGCCCATTACACATTCAAGCATTTCACATCTTTCTCTCGGTCTCTGTGTCAAGCCGACTATGCCAAACTACCCTGCCTACCGCGCGGGAAAAATCCCGCCCTCGCCTGTTTAATCGGGTTTGTATCGATGGATCATGCGAAACAACAAAACTATAGTAGTACTATAGTACAAGTAACAGTTCAATGGGCCGCCGAGTCGTGTACTCCTCTGTCGTAAGAGTGGAGCACTCGCTTTCATAAATGTTCTAGTCCCTTTCGCCGACATGTGGGACATCAAGCAACCGGGTCCACGTGCCATACCAAAATAACAGTACAGAGCAGCAGGGGTGAAACACCCCAGTCATGGCGCCGGCGTAGTAATGAGCAATGAGGCGTCAAATCACAAAGCTGCACCTTTCCCGCAGTTAAGTTGGAGGGATGAAGTGATGCTCAAAAAAAAGTTGGAGGGACGAAGCAACCATCATTTCACTCTTTGCTGAATCCGCTTCTCCCTCATCTTCTTCAAGTTAACCACATGTTGCTTCTGTCATTGTTCTGCCTCATGTGGGACGTGGATCGGCTTGGTAAATCACTGACACGTGGGACCGCATGTTAGGAAACCACCAGGCCAACATCCTCTAAAAATAAGAAACCTCCCCCGCCTTCCGCACGGCAAAATCACCTCCTTTTTACTAATCTTGATATAATTTTTTAGATCAATATAATCGAGATTTGTATAGATAGCACCAAGGAGCAAAACCAAGTGGTACGCTTAAGGGCATCCACAATGTGTAGCCAAATGTGGAAATAGCTTTTAGCATCGATGGGAACCATTATGGAGGGTGCTTCCAAAGCCAAAAAGAGGGAAACGAAGCTCCCTAATTGTAGCGACCCGATCCCAATGGATCAAAGTCTTTGTGCTTAAGTGTCATCCCTGGATCGGTATACTGACACACACAGTACTCGAGGATTTATAACAGAGTTCATTCACACACTTATTACATCGAGATCCTCATAAAGAGTATTTATTACATAAATTTGGCTGAAGGCCAACTAAATAAAATAACTGCAGAAGCTTCGAAGATAAATGAGTCCATCCAACTCCACGGCAAAAACTGAGTGCATGACAACGACCTATCGCACCTTTAATCCTCGTCTAAAAACTCTGCAACATGAGACGTTGCAGCCGTGTAGGTCAGCACATGGAATATGCTGACAAAGTCACACTATAGAGCAATGATGAACAATATCATCACTACATGCATATTTGGCTGGTGGAGGCTCTAAGTTTAATTTTTGCATAAAGCTAATTTTTTCCTACAACAAAGGAATAAATTTTATTTACTACCAAGTTTATGCCATTATTGAGAAGGTTCCTCCAACTCAATCCCAAAATTACCAAATAATAATAATAACCCAATTCATTAATTAATAGAGTGATGAGATCAACCAATAATTCAAATACCAGATACTCAAGATGTCCATAACCGGGGACATGACTATTCATGATTAGTTTGGACACTCTGCAGAGGTTTGCGCACTTTTCCCCATAAGACTCGACCGCATCCATGATCGGAAGATCGAGACATAGCCTTTCTGAAGCATTAACTCTTTACTCTGGGTAGACCGGTACACCTACTTTCCCCTACATCTGCTAGTCTACCACTGAAAGAGGTCACACAACTTACTCAACTATGCCAGAGCCCATAATGGCTTGTGGCTGCACACGGAAGTTTCTAGGCATGAATGATTATATGATCCCTTTGAGCCTGGGTGGCGGACCTAGGGTAATCACATGGGTACTTCGGGATTCCCTTGGGCAAGCACTGGTTTCTCCAGGTGCCCCAAACAATCCACCCAGATGTGTATTAAATTTGCCACCTTAATGTTGTCCAAAATTATTATCTCTCGCAACTTTCATGAATATCACGAACCAATCCCCGTCTATGAGCATGGCTAAGCAATATATGAGCATAACGTATATTCCCGGGGTGATCAAAGGTAATAGGTTCCTACCTCAATTACTACAACCAAATCACATGTTCCCACTCCTACTCATGCAAATCTTTGAGGGATAAAACTAATGCATAGTAAAAACTGGGTATTGAAAAGTATGATCAAAGTGTAACTTGCCTTGCTGACGATCGGTAAACCCTAGGGATTCGTAGTAGCAAGCTTCGCACTCCGGAAAATCTATCACAAACAAACAATAGCACACATAAGCACTCAAGCAAACAATGCAAAGAGAAAACGAAGAAAAGATCCAGAAAACTCAAAAACAAGCAAATAACTAATCTAAACAGAAAACAAATCTTAACAGAATTATAATTATGTGGATTAGATTTTAACAGAAAGTACATGTGATTAGCTACGATTTGCAAAAAGAATCAACTAAAACGGAGCTACGAAACTCAAGATACGAACAAAAGAAGATCAAATTCAAATCTGAACTAAACTCAAATTTTAAATCATTAAAAACATGTTCAAGTTGGGTTACTGGATAGATGAGATCGCTCTGAAGATTTTGGCATTGGTTTCGTCGAATTTGGACAAACGAGCAAAAAGTTGTGCTAGTTTGAAACAGAGGGACTAAACTGTAAAATAAAACTACGTATAGGTCCCTGGCAGAAAACTAAAATAAAAGAAAAATCCTATCGAACGAACGTTCGCTACAGAACCTAATCTAATGAATCTGTTCGCTACAGAACCTAAACGAATGAACGTTCGCTAAAACTAAAACAGATCGGGTTTTAAAAGAAACCGAAGAAAAACGAAAGAAAACCGGGCGGTTCAGCGGCGGTTTTGTACCGGCGGTTCTCGGCGGTTCGACGACGGCGGCGGATCTCCGGCGACGCCGGGGCGAGGCGGCGAGGCGAGGCGACTGCGGTGGCGGGTGGAGCGGCGGTGGCGGTGGCTAAGCGGGGCGGTGTAGCAGCGACGTCGGCGAACTCCGGCGGCGGCTGCGGCTTGTTGCTGCTCCTGTTTGAGGAGAAGAGGGGGGGTCGGGGCCGGCTTATAAAGGCGGGGAGGGGAGGCGGCTTGGGGAAGGGGCCAAGGCAGAGGCGTCCGGCCTTGGCACGGAAGCCGATGGCGGCGCGGCGGCGGTGTCGGACACGCTCGGGACTCCGTCCCGAGCTCAGGGACGAGGCGCGCGCGTCTTGGGCCGGCTGGCCGCGGCCTGGCAAACTGGGCCGGCCCGGCCCGGTCGGTCCTAAAATTTTTTTAACAATTTTTCAGAGACACAAAACAAGCTAAAATAAATATAAATAAAATCCTAAAGATACCAGAAAAATTCACGTAATACTATGGCCTTATTAGTGACCTAGTGAACATTTTTCTGGGCCTAAATGCCTAAACTAAAAACAAACATTATAGTGCTAATAACTCCGCTAATAAATAAATAAACTAGCGAATAAAATCAAATAAATCTCCAAAAAATTTAAAATTCAATTTCCAATATTTCTTTGCTGAATTTGAAGAAGTCATGTTATCTTCTCTCTTTATTTTAAAATAATTGAAAAAAAATTGAAAAACAATTTGATCCAATTTTCCAAGTTTTGATAAATAAAAAATGGATTTTTGTGAAACCTCCAACTCTCTCAATTTGGTCCTTGAGTTGCTTAAGGTCTCTTGGATCAAAAAGCAACTAAAACAAAACAACAAAAATGCATAAATCATGGATGCATATGAGTGATCTATAAATAACATCCAAATTGGAAATTGGGATGTTACAAACCTACCCCCCTTTAGATGAATCTCGCCCTCGAGATTCGGGTTGGTCAGCAAAAAGGTGTGGGTGGTCCTTGCGGAGGTCTTCTTCGCGCTCCCAGGTGGTTTCCTCCTCGGTATGGTGATTCCACTGAACATTGCAAAACTTGATGACCTTGCTGCGAGTAACTCGGTTGGCAAACTCGAGAATCTTGATGGGTTGCTCCTCATAAGTCAGGTCACTCTCCAACTGAATTGCCTCCAGGGGCACTATATCTCTCAGAGGAATATCGGCCATCTCTGCATGGCACTTCTTCAACTGGGAAACGTGAAACACATCATGAACTCCTGACAATCCTTCGGGTAATTCCAACTTGTAGGCAACTTCACCCATACGTTCCAAGACTCTGTATGGCCCCACAAATCATGGTGCTAACTTTCCTTTGACTCCAAATCATTTAACTCCTCGAAGTGGCGACACACGAAGATATGCTCTGTCTCGAACTTCATAGATTACCTCCTTGCATTTTGTATCGGCATAACTCTTTTGCTTGGACTGGGCTACCTTGAGTCTATCACGGATCAACTTGACCTTCTCCTCAGAATCTCTGATTAAATCTGGTCCGAACAATTTTCGATCTCCAACTTCATCCCACATCAATGGTGTCCTGCACCTCCTTCCGTACAAAGCTTCGAAAGGGGCCATCTTCAAACTAGCTTGATAGCTGTTGTTATATGAGAACTTTGCGTAAGGCAAATTATCATCCCAACTAGATCCATAATCTAGCGCACAAGCTCTCAACATGTCCTCCAGAATTTGGTTGACTCTCTCGGTTTGTCCATCTGCCTGCAGATGAAAGGCTGTACTGAACTCTAGCCTGGTACCCAAGGTTTCGTGTAACTGATTCCAAAACTTCGAGGTAAATTGTGTTCCTCTATCTGATACGATGGTCCTCGGAACTCCATGCAGACATACGATCCTGGTCATGTATATCTTGGCCAACTTAGCGCTTGTATAAGTGGTTTTCACGGGGATGAAGTGAGCCACCTTGGTCAAGCGGTCAACTACAACCCAGATGGAGTCATAACCTGAATGAGTCCTGGGCAATCCGGTGATGAAATCCATTCCAAGCTTATCCCATTTCCATTCAGGTATCGGCAAAGGCTGAAGTAATCCTGCTGGTTTCTGATGCTCTGCCTTAACTCTCTGACATACGTCGCATACTGCTACATACTCGGCAATATCCTTCTTCATACCTGTCCACCAGAAACTTTCTTTCAAGTCCAGATACATCTTGGTGTTGCCTGGGTGGATCGAGTAAGGCGAATCATGAGCCTCCTGAAGTATTAACTTCCTGATCTCTGGGTCATCGGGCACATAGATGCGATCCTCAAACCATAAAGTTCCGTGCTCATCCTCACGAAAACCTTTAGCCTTTCCGTTACTCATCCTTGCTTTTATCTCTGCAATTTCCTTGTCCGTCTTCTGGGCTTCTCGGATGCTTCCCAACAAAGTGGACTGAATTTCCAATGCCGCAACAAAACCTCTCAGAACTATTTCCAAGCGAAGTTCTCGGAGTTCAATGGCTAACTCCTGAGGTAATCCTCCAGTTATGAGAGCATTAACATAACTCTTGCGGCTCAATGCATCTGCCACCACATTGGCCTTTCCTGGGTGATAATGCAGTCTCATGTCATAATCCTTTATGAGCTCCAACCATCTCCTCTGCCTGAGGTTCAACTCCTTTTGCGTGAAGATGTACTTCAAACTCTTATGATCCGTGTAAACATCACAACGATTTTCTATAAGAAAATGCCTCCATGTCTTGAGCGCATGCACTACGGCTGCTAACTCCAAATCATGCGTGGCATAATTCAACTCATGAGGTCGAAGTTGACGTGAGGTATATAAAAAACTCTTCCTTCTTGCATAAGAACGCCCCCAAGTCCCTGACGAGAAGCGTCGCAATATATTTGGAAATCCTTGCGTATGTTCGGAAGAATTAGCACTGGGGCTGTAACCAAACGTTTCTTCAACTCCTGAAAACTGGCCTCACAATCCTCGGCCCAATTAAACTTGGTGTCTTTCTTCAATAACTCTGTCATGGGTTTCGCGATCTTGGAGAAATTCTCAATAAATCTCCGATAATATCCTGCGAGTCCAAGGAAGCTGTGTATCTCTCCAACTGAGGTGGGTGCCATCCATTTGGTGACGGATTCAACCTTGGTAGGGTCTACTGCTATTCCTTCTCCTGATATAACATGTCCGAGAAATCCTACTTCCTTCAACCAAAACTCACATTTGCTGAACTTGGCATATAGCTGATGTTCCCTGAGCTTTTCGAGAACCAAACGCAAATGTTCCTTGTGTTCTTCTTCATTCTTCGAATAAATCAATATATCATCAATGAACACCACGATGAACTTGTCCAAGAACTCCATGAATACCTTGTTCATCATACTCATGAAATAGGCAGGGGCATTAGTCAAACCAAATGACATAACCGTATACTCATAAAGCCCATACCTTGTGGTAAAAGTTGTCTTGGGTATATCCTGTTCTCGGATCTTCAGCTGGTGGTATCCTGATCGAAGGTCGATCTTGGAGAAAACTTTAGCTCCCTATAGTTGGTCAAACAAATCATTGATCATCGGTAGAGGATATTTGTTCTTGATCGCCACCTCATTCAACGCACGATAATCAACAACCATTCTTAAGGATCCATCCTTCTTCTCAACTAGAAGCACTGGGGCTCCCCATGGTGATGAACTTGGTCGAATATAACCTTTCTCCAATAATTCCTTAATCTGCTTCTTAATTTCCTCCAGATCATTCGCGGGCATCCGATAAGGTCTCTTGGATATTGGTCCGGTGCCTGGCAACAACTCGATCAAAAACTCTATGTCTCGGTCTGGTGGCATGCCTGGTAGTTCCTCCGGGAATACATCAGGATAATCCCTCACAACTGACACTTCCTCCTGAACAACTCCCGAAAGGGAGTTCACTTGAGTCCTCCTTGGCGCATGCCTAGACACATACTTGATCCGTTTTCCCTCTGGGGTGGTGAGAAGAATCGACTTACTAGCACAATCGATGTTTCCCTCGTACTTGGATAGCCAATCCATGCCTAGTATCACATCCAATCCTTGTGATTCCAGGATAATGAGGTCTGTGGGAAAAACATGCCTACCTATGGTCAATGGCAACTGAAAACATCCTCGGCTAGCCATATACTCCGCTCCTGGTGAGCTCACTAACATAGGTGACTTAAGGGCTACGGTTGGCAACTTAAACTTGTCCACAAATCCCCTTGATATGAATGAATGCGATGCACCAGTGTCAAAAAGAACAAGGGCTATAAATGTATTAATCAAAAACTTACCAACCACTACGTCGGGCTGCTCGTCGATTTCCTCCACGTTGACGTGATTCACCTGACCTCTGGTGAAAGGATTGGGCTTCTTTCCTGAGTTTCCATTGCCATTACCATCCTTTGCCTCAGGACATTCAGTGGCGTAGTGTCCGGTCTTCCCGCACTTGAAACAGGTAATGTGACTCAGATCTTTCTTTGTGGGTGTCGGGGGTTTGAACGGCTCTGACTGTTGTTACCTCCATTCCCATTACCATTCTTGGGGCCACTATGGTTGTGTGAATTTCCTCCATTGTGAGAAGGGCCTCCATGGCTATGTCCTCCATGGTTATGATGAGTGTGTCCTCCCGAGTACGGGGAATAGCGGGGCTTCTGCTGAACTCCAGAGTTGTACTTCCCCTGTCCATACTTCCGCTTGCGGCTCTCTATCTGCTGCTGCTTGCCTTCAATCATTATAGCCTTGTCTACCAGCTCCTGGTAGTTGTTGAAGTTGCCACCATCAACTACATACTCAGCTCATCATTGAGTCCCTCAAGAAATTTCTCCTGCTTCGTGGCATCTGTGGCCACATCATCTGGGGCATAGCGAGCTAACTTGCTGAACTCATCCACGTACTGCCCCACAGTATGATTCCCCTGGCGTAAGTTATGGAACTCATGCTTCTTCAAACTCATGGCTCCAGCTGAGACATGTGCGGTGCGGAAGGCCTGCTGAAACTGATCCCATGTAACTGTGGCAATGGGGTAGGTGGTGGTGAAATTCTCCCACCAAGAGGCTACGGGTCCATCAAGCTGGTGTGCGGCAAAGCGCACTTTCTCCGCATCTGTACATCCAGCAGTTGTTAGCTCCCTTCCGATCTTGCAGAGCCAATCATCAGCAACAATCGGCTCGGTGCTGCTAGAGAACACCGGCGGATTCAACCTTAGGAAACGGGCTAGGTTGTCAACTGGGGGTGGTGGCGGTGGGTTGTTGTTGTTGTTGTTGCCTTGGTTCTGGATGAGCATCTGCATCAAGGCATTCTGCTGTTGGATCAACTGGGTGAGCTCAGGCGGGAAACTGAATCCGGGGTCATGTCTCGGAGGCATCTGGTGGGTTAGAGGGGTGAGAAAGTAGAATAAAACAAGGTCCAATGAGAGATTTCACTACCCATATGCATATGAGACAAACATATTCAAATCACACCACTCAAATTCAAACAAGATCCACACAATCGATCTAAGCTACTATTACAAAATCTCACGAACGATTTCTAACTACTCAGAAGAATCTCTAATAGTAATATGGTGGTCGACTAGAAGTTTTGATCGGTGGAAGACTCCATAATATCAGCACCAGCTTCGTCTTCATATTCATCGCTGTCCTCATCATCATCATCAATGTCTGTGTATGTGTCATCTAGTATGATGTAGTCTTCCGAACGAATGTCCACTTCAGGTTCTGGTTTCACCACGGGTATTCCTAGATTCTTCTTCAAGTCTTCATTCTGCTCTAGTAGCACAGCAATTTCCTCTTCATATCCATCGCGAGTTGCCTTGAGTTCATCCTCTAGCTCCATATTCCAGGTCATCACCTTCTTGGTCTTCTTCATGATAGCGCACATCTGATTCTCATATCGACGAATGTGTTGATCCATCTCCTGTATGTATGCTGCAATAGATCCATCCTTCCTGGTGCGAATCATCTCCCATTTCTCATCCCGGCGTCCACATATCTGGTAGACGGTGTCTTCGAGATCCTTGTTGTACACTTCGCAAATGCGTCCAAAGGTGATGTGGGCGGCCATGCTCTTTCCTAAGCTCCAAGTTGGTGCATCAAAGGTAAACTCGATGGCCTCGGTAGTTGGTGCAAAAGTCCTTCCAGGAACACAAACTTTGATCCTCCAGCGCTCCTCTTCTGGTAAAGTTGTAGTGAAAGTTCCGATGAAGCTTGGTAGGCCGATGTTCAGGTACTTCGTGACTTCCTTCAAGTGTCGTCCAAAAGGGGTGTCATCATCAGGCTGAGTGAACTTGTTCCTGGGGTCCGACATCTATAGTGTAGAAATAGAGGAGGATTAGAAATGAATAGAGAAGAGTATCCTATGGCTTTTCCTAGTGGTCGCGTCCTACAGTCAGTGTGTGCTCTGATACCATCTTGTAGCGACCTGATCACAATGGATCGAAGTCTCTGTGCTTAAGTGTCATCCCTGGATCGGTATGCTGACACACACAGTGCTCGAGGATTTATAACAGAGTTCATTCACACACTTATTACATCGAGATCCTCATAAAGAGTATTTATTACATAAATATGGCTAAAGGCCAACTGAACAAAATAACGGCGGAAGCTTCAAAGATAAATGAGTCCATCCAACTCCACGGCAAAAACTGAGTGCATGACAACGACCTATCGCACCTTTAATCCTCGTCTGAAAACTCTGCAACATGAGACGTTGCAGCCGTGTAGGTCAGCACATGGAATATGCTGGCAAAATCACACTATAGAGCAATGATGAACAATATCATCACTACATGCATATTTGGCTGGTGGAGGCTCTAAGTTTAATTTTTGCATAAAGCTAATTTTTCCCTACAACAAAGGAATAAATTTTATTTACTACCAAGTTTATGCCATTATTGAGAAGGTTCCTCCAACCCAATCCCAAAATTACCAAGTAATAATAATAACCCAATTCATTAATTAATAGAGTGATGAGATCAACCAATAATTTAAATACCAGATACTCAAGATGTCCATAACCGGGGACACGGCTAATCATGATTAGTTTGTACACTCTGCAGAGGTTTGCGCACTTTTCCCCACAAGACTCGACCGCATCCATGATCGGAAGATCGAGACATAGCCTTTCTGAAGCATTAACTCTTTACTCTGGGTAGACCGGTACACCTACTTTCCCCTACATCTGCTAGTCTACCACTGAAAGAGGTCACACAACTTACTCAACTATGCCAGAGCCCATAATGGCTTGTGGCTGCACACGGAAGTTTCTAGGCATGAATGATTATATGATCCCTTTGAGCCTGGGTGGCGGACCTAGGGTAATCACACGGGTACTCCGGGATTCCCTTGGGCAAGCACTGGTTTCTCCAGGTGCCCCAAACAATCCACCCAGATGTGTATTAAATTTGCCACCTTAATGTTGTCTAAAATTATTATCTCTCGCAACTTTCATGAATATCATGAACCAATCCCCATCTACGAGCATGGCTAAGCAATATATGAGCATAACGTATATTCCCGGGGTGATCAAAGGTAATAGGTTCCTACCTCAATTACTACAACAAAACGACATGTTCCCACTCCTACTCATGCAAATCTTTGAGGGATAAAACTAATGCATAGTAAAAACTGGGTATTGAAAAGTATGATCAAAGTGTAACTTGCCTTGCTGATGATCGGTAAACCCTAGGGATTCATAGTAGCAAGCTTCGCACTCCGGAAAATCTATCGCACACAAACAATAGCACACATAAGCACTCAAGCAAACAATGCAAAGAGAAAACGAAGAAAAGATCCAGAAAACTCAAAAACAAGCAAATAACTAATCTACATAGAAAATAAATCTTAACAGCATTATAATTATGTGGATTAGATCTTAACAGAAAGTACATGTGATTAGCTACGATTTGCAAAAAGAATCAACTAAAACGGAGCTACGCAACTCAAGATACGAACAAAAGAAGATCAAATTGAAATCTGAACTAAACTCAAATTTTAAATCATCAAAAACATGTTCAAGTTGGGTTAATGGATAGATGAGATCGCTTTGAAGATTTTGGCATTGGTTTCGTCAAATTTGGACAAACGAGCAAAAAGTTGTGCTAGTTTGAAACAGAGGGACTAAACTGTATAATAAAACTACGTATAGGTCCCTGGCAGAAAACTAAAATAAAAGAAAAATCCTATCGAACGAACGTTCGCTATAGAACCTAATCTAATGAATCTGTTCGCTACAGAACCTAAATGAACGAACGTTCACTAAAACTAAAACATATCGGGTTTTAAAAGAAACCGAAGAAAAACGAAAGAAAACCGGGCGGTTCGGCGGCGGTTTTGTACCGGAGGTTCTCGGCGGTTCGACAGTGGCGGCGGATATCCGGCGACGGCGGGGCGAGGCGGCGACGCGAGGCGACTGCGGTGGCGGGTGGAGCGGCGGCGGCGGTGGCTAAGCGGGGCGGTGTAGCAGCGGCGTCGGCGACGGCGAACTCCGGCGGCGGCTGTGGTTTGCTGCTGCTGCTGTTTGAGGAGAAGAGGGGGGGGGGGGTTCGGGGCCGGCTTATAAAGGCCGGGAGGGGAGGTGCTTGGGGAAGGGGCCAAGGCAGAGGCGTCCGGCCTCGGCACGGAAGCCGATGGCGGCGCGGCGGCGGTGTCGGGCACGCTCGGGACTCCATCCCGAGCTCAGGGACGAGGCGTGCGTGGCTTGGGCCGACTGGCCACGGCCTGGCGAACTGGGCCGGCCCGGTCCGGTCGGTCCTAAACTTTTTTTTTAAATTTTTTTCTGAGACACAAAAAAGCTAAAATAAATATAAATAAAATCCTAAAGATACCAAAAAAATTCACGTAATACTGTGGCCTTATTAGTGACCTAGTGAACATTTTTCTGGGCCTAAATGCCTAAACTAAAAACAAACATTATAGTGCTAATTACTCCGCTAATAAATAAATAAACTAGCGAATAAAATCAAATAAATCTCCAAAAAATTTAAAATTCAATTTCCAATATTTCTTTGCTGAATTTGAAGAAGTCATGTTATCTTCTCTCTTTATTTTAAAATAATTAAAAAAAAATTGATCCAATTTTCCAAGTTTTGATAAATCAAAAATTGATTTTTGTGAAACCTCCAACTCTCTCAATTTGGTCCTTGAGTTGCTTAAGGTCTCTTGGATCAAAAAGCAACTAAAACAAAACAACAAAAATGCATAAATCATGGATGCATATGAATGATCTATAAATAACATCCAAATTGGAAATTGGGATGTTACACTAATTTATTGATTGAAGGAATAGAAAAATGCAACCTCTCTCCTCTTTCTCTCGTGCTTGGACACATGTATAGATCACATAATCTACTCCCCTATCCCTTCTATCACAAATCACAAAGCAGTGAGGCATCAAATCACAAAGCACGGATGAAGCAACCATCATTTCACTCTTTGGTGAATCCGCTTCTCCATCGTCTTCTTAGAGAAACCACCTTTACCGCACTAAGCTGGACGGACGACGCTATTGTGCTAGTAGTAGTATATTTAGGCCTCCTTTGGTTCAACGGACTTCCTGGATGCAAATAAGGCGGTCGTCTTGGCTTGCAGGTGGCACTTGCGAACGACTTACCGTGGCCTGCCTCAATGGTGTGCTCCGTCGAACGCACTTCTCCAAGGCCACAGCGTTCGAGATATCGTTGACGTCGCCGCAATGGGGAAGAAAGTCAATAGTTACTACCTCCATTTTTTGTATACAAGGCCAGTATCAAAATTACAATTTGCAGAAGGCCACTAACACTAATCGAGGCAAAATTGATGGGGTTTGCCTCGTACTAGCAACCAAGGGCATTAATATACCCTTGCATGCATGCGTAAGTGAGAAGGTTGGTTTGCATGGCGTTGCATTAATCAAGCAATGAGGAGTGAGATGGTTAGCTCTTTGGGCGTTGGAGAAAAAATACGCATTAATTGACACATCAAACGAGGATTTTTATCGATCGATCCCGCGAAGGAAAACCCCACCTTTCTTTTTTTAACACAGTACGTACTTGTATCCTGTTTGGGTCTAGGCCTTGCATTGCCATACTTTGCCACACATTTTTGCCAAGCTTGCCTAAAGTTTTTCAAAATGAAAAGGAGGTACACTTGCGCATGCCAATCGCGGTCGAACAGCACCCTCACACAGTCGCTCCTGCACGCCGCAAACCCAACCAAGGGAACACACCCTCACTGACACGTGCTATCGCATGTGATCAAACCAGACTCAGCCATCCTACCACTCACACCTAATTTTCGTTCATACAATATGTTTATCCAATCTCATGTTGGGGAAGATCCATGCGGCCCGTGCGGTGGTCTGTTGGGGAAGAAGAAGAGGTGAGGAAGAAGAAGGGTTAGGAGACGTAGGATATTCATCCAACCGCCTGAAATGGTCGACTGACCCAAATGATGAAAGTTAGGCGACTTGCATAAATATATGTTTTTACACAGCAAAAGATCCCTAAAAACAACAACAACATAAAGAAAAACTATCACTGCTCGCGGAACGAGCCGACATCGTCGTCTTTGGCTGCCGGCGAGAACCAGCCATAGCTTCCGACGTGTGTCTCCGCACCGTGGTTGTCCTTGGCCTCCAGCTACTCATTCACGCGGAGCGTGCGGGCGCTCTGCACGGACGCGATCACCGCCCGGTTCACATCCACGACGTTCTGTTCCGCCTGTAGGAGGGCCTCGATGGCAGCGGCATCCGCGCGCTCCACGTCGAGTCGAGCCTCTATCGCCCGGTTCAAGTCCAGGACATCTAGTTCTGCCTGAAGGAGGGCCTCGATGGCAGCGGCATCCACGCGCTCCACGTCAAGTTGAGCCTCCACCTCCCAGTTCACGTCCACGACATCCAGTTCCACCTGTAGGAGGGCCTTGATGGTAGCGGCATCCGCACACTCCGCGTCGAGTTGAGCCTCCGCCTCCTGGTGCTCCTTTAGGATCACCAGGTTGAACCGTTGGTCCACCTGCACCATGGGGGACCTGGACGCCGGCACGAAGTCGACATCCATCATCTCATACGCACCGGGGGTCTTCTGCGCTGCGACCTCCACCATGAACATTGGATCGGCTTCCTCCTCCTCGGAGCTTGGCTCCAGAGAACTCGAGGATTGGCCCGCCGCAAAGCGAGCTTGGGAACGGAGGTCTGTGGCGCCGACCGCCGCCGCGATTTCTACACGGCGCTCCGGCGTCAGCATCTTGTAGTACATGATCTTGCGGCGCACCATGGCTTTCCGGTGAACTAGGGGACGGCTAATGCGGACTAGGAGATCGAAAGGTGGGAGAATGGGCTAGAGAGGAGGTGTGGTTTTGGGGCAGTGGTGACCGGCCGGCAAGTAGCTGGCGTAGGCCGAGCGGCGAAGGTTCCGATGGGAATAGTGGTTCCGGTGACGACCGGTCAATCGGTATTGACTGTGCGGAGTTTTCAAAGCCGGACGGCTGGAGCCTGGAGAGTTGTGGGGTGGGATGGGACCAAAGTTTTGGAGTTTCACGTGGCAGACGTCCGGACCTCCGCACCGTTCCTGTCGACGACGAGGCGGTGACTTCGTAAATCTCAAGATGCTATGCCGGCTCAGTCTCTCGAAGGTGCTCATAGGGGTAGGGTGTGCGTTCGTAGGGCTGAGTGTATGCGCGCATGTATGAGTGCTTGCGTCTGTACTGTGTTAAAAAAAGGAGTACTCGGAAGTATGCAAGTTCATAAGGAACGAATGGTGTACATCACTCATGTCGCGTTCGCATTGCACCTCGGCACGGTGGACCCTGCACGTCGCTCACTGAATGGAACATGCTTCGTCTTGCGTTTTTGCTTGCTTGTGGGACCGCAGTTGAGAGCAAACCGACGGTAGGCAAACTTTCCCCCTCCCTCCTCCCCCACGGGGTCGAACGTCCCTCCCACTCCCCCACCCGCGTCAGCTTAATTTACTACTCCACTCCACTAGTACTACTACTCCTCCTACTACTATTGGATAGGGAGCTTCAAAAAAAGTTGTACTATTGGACTGGCTATACGTGGCAAAATCCTAGTAGGAAGAGCATGCACGAGAACAAGCATTCACGTGTTTGAATACAAATTGGAAACCATTTCTGTTTGAATACAAATCTAGGAGTACGTATGAATCTAACAATATTGATTGGGTGTTGTTGAATGTTGATACTTTTTTCTGTAAGTTTGATCAAAGTAGAGATACTTTGACTACACACAAAACTTATATGTAAACTAAAAAGGATCAGAGGGAGTATATTGTACGTTCAAAAGTGAAACGAACATTGAATACCCTAAATGTGGGCACGGACCAGACACACCTCAATTATTCCTTCAAACAGTCGGACACCTAAATTAGCACACCATCCGGCTACTTAATCAAGTGTTATGCTTCACGAGTTGAAAAGGAAAAGGGTGGTACTGTACCCAAAACCACCACACTTGGGGCTAGGGTAACAACTTGGTACTGTACCACATTTGAACTAGGGCACAAAAACCACCTGTTCTGCGCCTAATGCGTAACGTGGAGCACTGACGCTTGAATTTGGCCGGGAAAACAGGGAAACCGACATGTGGGGCACACCTGTCAGGATGACATGGCGCAGACTAGTCCAGTGGAGGAGCTGGCCCACGACCTCCTCGCCACTGGCAACCGTTCATGTGGGTCGTGGCGGCCAGCAACGTGGCGCAGCTCCCGCACCGCCTCTGGACATGGCGACCGCGGTGAGTGACACGCTCATCGTAGGTGGTCATGCTCGGCTTCAGGGTGCCAAGGGTGGTGCTACTGCTATGGCACGACCAGCAGATTAACACCCGGCTCATCGAGGATGCACGGGGCACCGAAGTGCGCTCCCGCCGCGCCACGTCCACGGAGTGCTCTAGCGCGGCCAACTGCATCCCCAGGACCTGAGACCATGTTGGGCCGTCTTGCTTTTTCAATGACATGTGGGATCGCATGTGAGCAAAGGGCATCTCCAATGTTGCCATGACCGCAGCTGACTACCCTGGCACACCAAAAACCCTCATTCCTCATGCCATCGCGCGCGTGCGTTCCCAGCCGGCGCCAGCTGCCCGCATTCATGCCATCCGTCCGTATGCCGTCATTAAGCAGGCTCGCTGCCCGAGGAACCAACTTCGGTGACTTATTGACGCACCCGGACGCTTGGCCTCACCGGAATGCGCTACTTAAAGAGGCAACGCCCAGCTAAACTCCACACCATAGCGCATCCTCCTACCTGGCACCACATCCACCATGACCGCGAGCGGGAACGCTCTGCGGGGGAGCTTGTCTTCGGGGATGAAGCTTGAGTTCGCCGCCCTCGCTCACCTCGCCGCTCGCAACGCAATACCGGTGTAGCCGGACATGGACGCGACCGCATAAGCGGTGGCCACGCTGGCGGCCGATGACAGGAGCACCGTGAGCCACGCATCCTACTTGCGCCGTCCAACGTTCGGTGGCGCATGTGGCAGGTGAAGCGACAGACCATCCACGTCCATCATCATCGACCTCATGTCCACCGGCACCGCCGAGGTCGGGGACTCCTCCGAGGATGAGTAGGGCATGGGAGGGGCAGGGCATGGTGTGCCAACTGGCCGGTCCGTCTCCCATGTTCTACTCTTCCTCGCCGGAGACCGCACCTTCACTTCACGGGTCTTGAACCCCGTCGCCGTTCATGGAGACGGCAGATGGAGGACGTCATCGCCAATGCGGAAGTACAAAGGAAAGTGGACGTCGGTCGCCACCGTAGAATAGGTTTAGGGTCGGGTTTCTTTTCTTTTTCTGTCCTATAAAAGTTTGAAATGTAATGAAAATCTGCCGTGTTTGCATGAATCTCATCCAGTGTGTATGAACTTTCATAATAATAGTAAGATATATTGTATGAAAATATATGGAATGATGATTCATTTTTGTGTGTATAAACTTGGTCTAAGTTTAGAAGGTTTGACCCGAGACAAAGCTAACATGCGAAGTAAATAAACACATAGGGTCTACATACACAATTTATCTTAGGTACTCCAATAGTACGTCCACTACACATTCACACATTTCACATCTTTCTCTCGCTCTGTTTGTCAAACCAACTAAGACTTGTACTAAAAAATAAAGTCCTAAAAAACCAACTAAGCCAACCTCCCAGCATATCGCGCGGGAAAAGACTCGGTCATGCCGTTTTAGTCGGGATTACCAGATTACTAGTAGTATTGATGGATCGCGCGAAGCACCAAGTTTAAAAGGAAAAATGCGGTGCACTCAAAGCACGCCTGTCGCGGTCGCATTGCACCCCTCACACGGTCGGTCCTGCACACGGCTCACCCAAACGGAACATGCTTCGGCTTGCCTCTTCACTAGCACATGGGACCGCATTTGGAGAAACCAACCATGCCCCAAACTCCCCAGCCCATCGCGCGAAAATCCCCCCCCCCCAAGTCCCAAATTCAATCGCCCTTGGACCAACTAGCCAATAATATTCCCCAAACCCCCTCCCTTTCGGCCCCTTCCACTCCATTCGCTCTGGCAAAGCCGCCCTCCGAGCCGCACCGATAAGTCGGTGCCACGGTTCGTCGAGAGGACGCACAGCGATCCTCTCGCTCCCACAGTACGCTCTCGTAGACTGCCGTCCTCCTGCCGCGCCGCCACCGCTGGCGACATTCTTGTGGAGACGCACGTCGGTCAGCTTCTCCCACAGCACGCGCATTCTAGACCGAGGCCCCGTGCATGTCGGAGTAGTGCTGAATGTTAGCTGATAGACGATGTTAATCTCACTACTTGCCGAAATAGTTCACAGTCAATATGCTATGCTTAAGAAGCTTCCTTGCCCTGTTCTGCACTCAATCTGCTTTGTTGAGATGCCATGCCACGCCCAATTAGTTGCTAAAATATCCTGCCATATATTAGGACCATGTATGTATTGTGAAGTACATTGCCATGGTCTAGTAGCCAATCTGTTAGGTGAAATAGCTCGACACCATTTTATACTCAATCTTTGTTGCTGAGATGGCCTTCGATGGCTGTGTGCTCGGCCTCATTGACTACTGAAATAGCCTGCCATAATTTAGCACTCAATCTGTTTGCTGAATTAGCTTTACATATATTTCGTTACTTAGATCTGCTTGTCCAAATATCTTGCCATAGCTTTAGACATTGACCTAGTTATTTTTTTCTGGACTTTATAAAAAACATATATGCTTTTACCGTAGTATCTAGTAGAAAAACTAATTTGTATGTCTAACAGATGGACAGGACTTGGATAACTTCTACTCAAAGATTCTCCCCTTCATATGTGGAGGGGGTTGAAAACTTCATGAACTTTATCAGAGCTGAGTATGGTGGTCCGAAATCAGATGTGCTCTGCCTGTGTAGTAGTTGTATGAATTTAGTTTCAAGACCCTGGTCAACTGTGCAAAATCATCTACACTTGTATGGGATGTCGGTCACATATACTAGGTGGGTTCATCATGGTGAAGCTGTGAACGTCAATGTTACTGACTATGTGGAAGCAGCAGATCACCATCTTGATCTGCCTAATGCTCAGGAGGAAGAGGAGGAGGAGGTGGTGGCGGCGGAGCCAGTGAGTTTGACCAACATTGAAACAATGCTACGAAATGCTCGCGCATTTCGTGAACTTTCACCTGCACAAGAAAAATGATGGGCCCGCATGTTGGAACAAATGCAACGTGGGAGTCACCCCAGGAAATAAGCTATCGGTATTCTCAGCTATGGTCAGCTTTCTTCTGGTGAAGACATCTGAGCGGATGACCAACAAATCATTCGATGCGATGTTGGCTGCTTTCCGCAAATCTTACCCACATGTGTCTGAGCTGCCACACACCTACAATAAAATGAAGAATTTCCTTCGTGCAGTTGGAATTGGATATGATATGATCCATGTTTGTAAGAATAATTGTGTTCTGTTCCGGAAGGATTATGCCAACTTAAGTGAATGCCCAAAATGCAAATCATCATGATGGAAAGATGGCGATGCTGTGAAGAGGATTCCTAATAATGTTCTGAGACATTTTCCAATTATACCAAGATTGCAGAGGTTGTTTCATGATGCTGAAACAAGAGAGGATGTACTGTGGCACTCTAGGAACCAGGAGTATAGAGATCAGAATGTAATGAGCCATCCATCTCATGGTAGTGACTGGATAAGCTTCAATCAGAAACACAAAAAGTTTGCTGCTGAGCCGAGAAATATTAGACTTGGCTTAGCTACAGATGGATTCAACCCATTTGGCCACCAGAGCACCACATATAGCATGTGGCCAGTGCTTGTTATCTCTTACAACATGCCACCAAATGTCTGCACCAAAGAATCAAACTACATGATGGCCTTGCTCATCCCAGGTCCAAAAAGTCCTGGAAAGTATTTTGATTTATTCATGGAGCCTCTTGTGGAGGAACTTCAACAGCTATGGAGGGGTGTTCTCACTCGAGACCTATATAGCAGCCCACCAGTTGATTTCTTTCTGCGTGCTGTTATAATTTGGTGCATCCATGATTATCCGGCTTTGGGTACTATGTGAGGGCGAACAACACATGGTTACAATGCATGTGTTCGCTGTGACAAGAATTCCCTACCATACGCAATACTTAGCAAGATCTGTTACATTGGACAATGCCGTTTCCTTGCCAAGGACAAGTGGTGTCCTACAAAATACCGAAGACATGTGTTCAATGCAAAGCATGAAAACCGTGATGCGCCAAAGAGGCTCACCGGTGATGAGTTGTAGGAGGAATTAGAGAAGGTCAGGCATATTACACCAGGAAACCATCCTGATAATGGTAGCGGGAAAAGGAAGCGTGGTAGGGCAGAAGAGAGATTATTGTTTACCCGCGGGTCCACTTTGTGGTACTTGGAGTATTGGAAAGATTTGGATCTGCGGCATAATCTTGATGTGATGCACATCGAGAAAAATATACGTGACAACATTATCGGCACACTTCTTAATATTGAAGTCAAGATGAAAGATACCTTAAAATCTAGGATTGATTTGACACACCTGGGTATCAGATCCGACTTGCATGCGAAAGATGATGGTGCATCACGGGATATGGCACTAGCTGTGTACGTCTTGGACAAGGTAAAAAGAATTCTGCAAGGTCCTGTCATGTGTGAGATTCCCACATGGATTTGCTTCCAACCCTGAAAGGAGAGTCGGTGCAGATGGAAACAAGGTACAAGGGTTGAAAACTCATGACTGCCACGTCCTACTTCAAAGGGTTTTACCTGTTATCCTTAGAGGATTGGGCTGCCCTGA
The DNA here is from genome assembly GCA_011799875.1 of Thinopyrum elongatum. Taxonomy (NCBI): domain Eukaryota; kingdom Viridiplantae; phylum Streptophyta; class Magnoliopsida; order Poales; family Poaceae; genus Thinopyrum; species Thinopyrum elongatum. The sequence continues at coordinate 370,764,240 of CM022300.1, read as the reverse complement.
CTTATACAGAGCAGTTGCAGAGTTGGGAAAATTCTTCAGGGAACTCTGCAGTAGAAATATCAGGATAGATGCTTTGGAGCGTCTTAGAGACAAGATACCGACTATCCTATGCGACCTTGAGAAGATATATCCTCCAGCCTTCTTTGATGTGATGGTGCATTTGGCTGTTCATCTACCTGATGAGGCACTACTTAGAGGTCCAGTATAGTATGGCTGGATGTACCCTATTGAAAGGCGGCTAGGCACTTTCAAGGGCTATGTTAAGAATAGAGCTAGACCTGAGGGTTCCATTGCAGAGGCCTACATTGCTACAGAAGCGTTGACATTCTGCTCAAAATACAGTGAAACAGCTGATCAACTTAGCAAAAAGGTGGGTGAAGACAATCCCGAGCTCAATGTTTTTGATTGTTCTGTTCGAGTTACAGGGAAGAGTTGACAAGATGACAAACCTAAAGATTTGGAAAAAATGGTTTGGTATGTGTTGAATAACTGTCCTGAGATTCTACCTTATATCGAGTAAGTGCTAAGTACTGCAGCTTATACATCATAATCTACTAAACTTGCAGCACATTCTTATATATTTAGATGTTTGACGCAATCACTATGTTGTGCAGCATCTACAAAAAGGAGTTACTGGCGCAAAATCCATGAAACATTGATAAACTGGTTATGGCAGGATTTGCGAAATGGTTCAAGAGTCGTGTTAGCTTTTGAATTGCACTGTCAGTTTTTTTAATATATTGAGTACATAAAATGGTCAACTTGTCTATTTTCTAACCATAGGTTAAGAAGATGCGGGAGGATGGGCAGGCAGTTAATGATGCCCTTTACGCACTAGCAATGGGTCCTGATACTCGGGTAAGACATTATGAATCTTGCGTTGTTGGAGATGTGCGCTACAACACCCTTTCACGCGACGAAGGCAGGAAGACACAAAATAGTGCCATCATGAGCGTGGATACGTATGGCAGAGAGACAACTGAAATGTATGCTAACATAACAGACATTGTTTAGTTGCACTATATCTCCAGTTTCGAGGTTCCTCGGTGTGTAGTTGTGTTGTGCTGTCGTTGGTATAACCTGTTTTCCAGGATCACAAAACCCAAAGCTGATGATTATTTCAAATCCATCAATGTCAAGGCGGCGTACCACACCGACGAGCCTTTTATTTTGGAAAATCAAGCAACACATATATTTTTCTTGAAGACACATATGCATGTAGTGATGACTGGAGAGTATTGCAAAGGTTTGAGCAGAGGAATTCGTTTCATGAAGTTGCACAACAAGATGATGCTTACACTGCTCCTGATGTAGAAGATTCCACAGATGTTCATGGTATCTTTGAAAATCATCACATCAATAATGCTGGTGAAAAGATTCCCTGTCGGGCTGTGGACATACAAGAGTTGATGGATAAGAGGCCAACGTTCGAGGACATTGAGGATGAAGAAGAAGATGACACTGGGGGGAATTACGATTCAAACTGATACACATGGCGAAGATGTTGATGATGCTGCTGTGGATGATGATTAGATTGCTTTTATCGTATTTGCCTGTGAGATGACGACTTTTTATCTACTATGTGAAATTGTGTTTTCTATGACAACTGAAACCTGATGAAGTTGTTGTTTAGTATTTTGCTGTGAGAACATCACTTATTATGTATGTTGATTTGTGTTTGGTGGTTGTATGACGACTAAAACATGATGACATTGTTGTTTAGTTGTACTCATATTTGGCTGTGAAACTTGTATTTGATGACATAGTTTGCTGTTGGACTGCAATTTGCTCTATGTCTTCCAATAGGATAAAGCTGACCTGACAGGGCCTCTGCTAATTTATTTATTTATTAGCAAAAGGGCCTCTACTATTTATTTATTTATGAGCAAAAGGGAATACCCCCCGATTTCCATTAATAGAAATCATTAGGTGTACCACACGATAGGTGTGGTCAGCCCTTCACGTAGATGAGTATTTGAAATGATGTTTGAAGGAGAAAGAAGAAAAAGGACAAGAATCATTAGATGTTCACAATACTACGCCCAGCCTGCTAAACAGGTTTCATTCATTACTAGTTTCTGCAAAGTGCTCATGTCATAGCCACTGAATACATCACGAGTGCTACATATACTGCAAATAAAGAGACAATCATCCTACAGAGCACAACGATCTTGCCCATTATCTTCACCAGCTCTTTCATCTCCTAATTGCTGCCAAGGCCGTTCAGCAGCTGTTGCTTGGCCATGATCAGATGAACTGCATCTTTAACCTTCTGCTCTGCATCTTCCTCTTCTATCGTTCCTTCAGTTACTTGTCCAACGCCCCAACCTGCTGGTATTGGGATTCCTTGGCTAACCAAATAATCAGCGTAGTTCCATTCCCCCACATCAGCAACTTCCCAGAAATACAAATCACACGAATCTTCCCTTTTCTGCATGAATCAAATTGGAAGATCATCAACCAAACTATTAAAAAAAATCAGCAAATTGAAAGCAGGCGAACAACACTTAAACATATTATTACCCCATGATTCGGGCATTTGTAGAAGGCTCGGCCAGGGTTGAGGATTGTAGTTGAGGCATGACGGATGACTCTGCGTGATTTGCAGCAGTGGCACCACACCAACGACAGTGGGTTGCGATGAGTGTGCCGGTGGGGGTGTCATGAGACCCACAGGCGATGGTACGGGTGGCGACTTGGCGCATATCTGGTTGTTGCCTGCTGAAGAGCAGGTGGACGAGCCGCCAGCGGACATGGTTGCTGCGGTCGGAGCTTCTGATGCTAGGCAGAGTAACTAGAGAAGAGGAGAACCGAATGTTGGATATGTCAGTTTCATTACTTGCAGAGTAGCATAACACTATATATAGTCATAGTCTAGGTTTGGATTCGAACCAGCTACAGGAGCACGTCTCTCTTTTTTTTCTAAAACTCAGCAACGTCTCTTTATTGGTACACTAGCTTGTTCTGTATGCCTTCTCAAGTCTTTGATTTTCGGGAATGTTATGTGGCGAACGTTCCCTGGGAGGAGGACGGCAAACGAAAGCATTTTCCTGGCAGTTTTAGTTGCGACGCAATATCAAACGGTGGCAGTTTCGGGAATGTTACCTGGCGAACGAGCCCACTTTTTCTTTTCTTCCTATAAAAAAGTATGCTACGTGGTGCCGGCTTAGTCAACAAACGATTGTGCCAACCTTGACCGTTGGATTGACATTCAACGTCTGTCGTGTTTCTTCAGTCTCTTCTTCCTCTAGCTGCCAAAGCCAAAGCAGCGCCGGTGGAACCGCTGGCTCCCGCCTCCCATGGCTGGTTGTGCTGCTGCGCACGCATCGCGGCCACATCGCACCCTAAAACTCTACGCATCTTCCCGGCTCTTGTTCGTTCCTGTCTGAAGCCTCACCATCGTCCTCCGCCTTGGTTCGCTCACCGCGGCGCCACCCTCCAGTGTTATCAACATGGTCAACAACTGAGAGGAATAAGGAGATGACTGTACTTGGTGATGATGACAATAGGGACCCACCAGGATCATGGCAGTAGGCAAGCAAGTGCCTCCTTTATTTCAAGAAAAATGGTTCCTCCTAATGGTTTCCTGACATCTGGGTCGCACGCCACTGTCAACGTAGTCAATAAGCGAGATAACTACACAAGGAGCGGCTGACACCCGGGACCCAGCAACTCGCGTAGTATTTTTTTTCCGGGACGGAGCAGGTTATCAACTGGGTTGTGCGGGAGCTGTGGACCATCTAGCCCAGGCTTTTATTTCATATGTTTACCACATGACTAGCCCAGTTTTTTTCTTTCTAAAAATGGCTGGCCCAACTATTTTGTTTTTTGCAGAATACCCAACGGAGGCCTACTTGCTTTTCTACGCCCTACTGGGCCGGAAATATTTCAAGACGAGGAGGGATGCATTCGGCTTGCCCAGAAAATGGGCTATAAGTAATAAGAAATGGGCTGTAAAATGAAAAAAATACAGGAAATAGTTCTTTCGGATTTTGATATTTTAAACTTCATTGTTTTTGAGCGGGTAAAATTTCATTGGATTTTAAATTAAGGTATGTTTAATTTTTAAATTAATTTGAATCTGGCTAGAAATTTTGGGCTGTATGCTGTTTGGGGCAGATTTGGAGGCTGACTTGTGGGTCTACTAGGTTGACGTGTACGAAAGGCTTTGTCAACTTAGTCCACAAACGATTCTAGCAGCAGTGACCGTTGGATGTTAATCCAACAGCCGTGCTGCTTCTTCAATATATGATCTTCTTGCTCCAGCCGCCCAAACCAGCGCCGGTGGGACCACCTGCTCCCGCCTCCCGTCGCTGGCTGTGCTGCCGCGCAGGCCGCACCGCCCCACCCTACTCCATCGCTGGCCAAGCCATTCCTCTACTCACCCACACCTCCTATTATTTTCCGGCGATGGCAGCCGAACTAGTAAACCCTCGTACTCCCCACCGCGTGGGCAACCACTGCCGAGTCTTCCCCGGCTCCGGGTCATTCCCTTCCTAGGCCTCGCCGTCGTCCACCGCATTGGTGCTCTCGACGCGGCGTGGTCAACGTAGTCAACAAACAACAGCCATCAGAAGAGGGATGTACATGGAGCGGCTGACAGTAGGGACCCACATGGTCCATGGCCGCACGGAAGCAAGTGCCTCCTTATTACGTGAAAAAATGATTCCTCCAACTGACAGGCTGGACCCACCAGCTACATCTCCACACGCAAGCAAGTGCCTCCTTATTACGCAAAAAAAAAAGTTTCCTCTCCCTGACAGCTGAGGCCCACCAGCTACATCTTTGCACGCAAGAAAGTGCCTCCTTATTACGCGCAATAAAAATGATTCCTCCCGCTGCTAGCTGGGACCCACCCGATTTGGAGGCTGACTTGTGGGCCTACTAAGTTGACGCGTACGCATCGCTTTGTCAACTTAGTCAACAAACAATTCTACCAGCAGTGACCGTTGAATCTTAGTCCAACCGTCGTGCTGCTTCTTCAACCTCTGATCTGCTTGCTCCTGCCGCCCAAACCATCTCCGGCTGTACCGCCTACTCCCGCCTCCCGTGGCCGGTTTTGTTGCCGCGCAGGCATCACCGCCCCACACTACTCCCACCACTGGCCATGCCATCCCTCTACTCACCCACACCTCCTGTTATTCTCCGACGACGACAGCCTCACATCGCAGCTGAAGCAATCAACCCTTGTACTCCCCTCCGCGTGGGCATCCACTTTCGCATCTTCCTCGACTCCGCGTCGTTCCCTTCCTAGGCCTTGATGTCGCTTGAAACTGCGTTAGTATTTCCCCAAAGAGGAAGGGATGATGCAGTACAACTATGGTAGGTATTTCCCTTAGTTGTGAAACCAAGGTATCAATCCAGTAGGAGAACCAAGCAACACTATGTAAACGGTACCTGCTCACAAAGAACAAATACTTGCAACCCGACGCATAAGAGGGGTTGTCAATCCCTCCACGGTAAAAAGATAGATAAATTTGTGGTTCATCATGATTGGATCTTTTAAAGAGATTAGCAAGTGGATGGGGATCCATATCAATAGATTTTTTGCAAGTGAAGATGCAAGCATATAGAAGGCACATGGCAACACAAGCAAACAAAAGATCAAACAAGAAAAAGGCAAACGGAAAGAAGGCGAATAAAAAGGCAAATTTTTGTGAAGTGGGGGAGATAAAAATGAGAGACAAATGGCAAATAATGTAAATTGCAAGGAGATGGGATTTGTGATTAGGAACCTAAGATATGTTGATGATGTCTCCCCGACAACGGCGCCAGAAATTGGCAAGTTGACAGGAGACTATCTTGACTTGATCCTCCCCGGCAACGGCGCCAGAAATTCCTTTTGATGTCGCTTCAAACTACGTCGGTATTTCCCCAAAGAGGAAGGGATGATGCAGTACAACTACGGTAGGTATTTCCCTTAGTTGTGAAAGCAAGGTATCAATCCAATAGGAGAACCAAGCAACACTATGTAAACGGTACCTGCTCACAAAGAACAAATACTTGCAACCCGACGCGTAAGAGGGGTTGTCAATCTCTCCACGGTAAAAAGATATATAAATTTGTGGACGATTGGATAAATAGCTCTCAATAAAACACGAAATAAAATAAGTAATAAAAAAGTGCAGCAAGGTATTTTTGGGTTTTTGGAATAATAGATCTGAAAATAAAAGTGAATAAAAATAGATCTCAAAGCAAATATGATAAAGAATAGACCCGGGGGCCGTAGATTTCACTAGTGGCTTCTCTCGAGAAATAGCACACGGTGGGTTAACAAATTACTGTTGGGCAATTGATAGAAGATCGAATAATTATGATGATATCCAAGGCAATGGTCAATATATAGGCATCACGTCCAAGATTAGTAGACCGACTCCTGCCTGCATCTACTACTATTACTCCACACATCGACCGCTATCCAGCATGCATCTAGTGTATTAAGTTCATGGAGAAACGGAGTAATGCAATAAGAATGATGACATGATGTAGACGAGACTATTCATGTAGGAATAGCCCCCAGCTTGTTATCCTTAATAGCAACGATACATCCATGTCTTGCTGCCCCTTCTGTCACTGGGAAAGAAACACCGCAAGATCGAACCCATCACAAAGCACCTCTTCCCATGGCAAGAAAAATTGATCTAGTTGGCCTAACTAAACCAAAGATTCGAAGAAGAAATACGAGGCTATAAATGATCATGCTTATAATATATCAAAGAAGACTAAAATAATATTCATGGATATAGACCTGATCATAAACTCAAAGTTCATCGGATCCCAACAAACACACCGCAAAAAGAGTTACATCAAATAGATCTCCAAGAGATCATTGTATTGAGAATCAAAAAGAGAGAAGAAGCCATCTAGCTACTGCCTACGGACCCTTAGGTCTATGGAGAACTACTCACGCATCATTGGAGAGGCACCAATGAGGATGATGAACCCCTCCATGATGGTGTTAGATTGGATCTCGTGGTTCTGGAACTTGCGACGGCTGGAATTGTGTTTCGTTGACTCCCCTAGGGTTTCTGAAATATTTGGGAATTTATAGGGCGAAGAGGCAGTGCAGGAGGTCTCCATGGGGGGCACAACCCCCTGGGTGTGCCTGGGCTCTTGGGCGCGTCCTGGTGGGTTGTGCTCCCCACGGGCCTCCCCTCTGGTGCTTTCTTGGCCCACAGGGTGTCTTCTGGTCCAGAAAAAATCTCCAATTTTTTTTGCTGCGTTTAGACTCTGTTTGGTACTGATATTTTGTGAACTAAAAAACAACAACTGGCACTGGGCACTATCAATAGGTTAGTCCCAAAAAATGATATAAAGTTGCTATAAAATGATTGTAAAACATCCAAGAATGATAATATAACAGCATGGAACAAGCAAAAATTATAGATACATTGGAGACATATCAACATCCCCAAGATTAATTCCTACTTGTCCTCGAGTAGGTAAATGATAAAAATAGATTTTTTGATGTGGAATGCTGCCTAAAATGTTCATCACATATTCTTTTCTTTTGTAGCATGGACATTTGGACTTTTATATGGTTCAAAGCAATAGTCTAGTTTTGTCATGAAGATTTCAATACTCAAGCATATCAACAAGCTACCATGTCTTTCAAAATATTAACACTAAAGAAAATTATCCCTAGCCCATCATGCTCAATCATTGATCCATTCATGAAACACACTGGCATATTAGCTACATCCAATGCTCAAGTATGATCATAGTGCTCCCTAGTTGGTGCTTAATGAGAGAAGATGGAGACTCAAATAAAAATAAAAAATGCATAAAATAAATAGATAGGCCCTTCGCAGAGGGAAGTAGGGATTTGTAGAGGTGCCAGAGCTCAAAGCTTAAATTGAGAGATACAAAATTTTGAGAGGCATACTTTTCCCGTCAACGAAAACGACCGAGTAATTCCCAACACTTTCCATGCTAGATATATCATAGGCAGTTCCCAAACAGAAAATAAAGTTTATTCCTTTTTCCACCAGTCTTTCACAATCCAAGGCTAGCCGTATCCACGGGTGCCTTCCATACCAATACTTTTCAAGGAATTTATTATTTGACAACATAAAGTAAATTTCTTTTTCATTTTGGGACTGGGCATCCCTATTACCACCGCACTCTCGTGCAATGACAAGTGAATAAACACTCATCTTGAGAATAAAACATCTAGCATGGAAAATATTGGCCACCCCCTGCCGCTTCATGAGAGGTACGAGCACACAAAAAGAAAATTCATTTTGAAAATTAGAGATGGCACATACAAATTTGCTTAGAACGACATGGAAATACCGCATATAGGTAGGTATGGTGGACTCATATGGCAAAACTGGGTTTAAAGATTTTGGATGCACAAGTAGTATTTCTACTTAGTACAAGTGGAGGCTAGCAAAAAGATTGAGAAGCAACCAACCAAGAAACAATAATTCACATAAGCGAGTATTAAGCATAACTAACACCGAATAATGCATCATAAGTAGGATGTAATTTTATTGCATAACTATTGACTTTCATGCTTGCATAGGGAATCACAAACCTTAACACCAATATTCTTACTAAAGCATAATTACTCGCCAACATGACTCAAATATCACTATCGTCATATCTCAAAACTATTACAAAGAATCAAGTTTATTTTGTCCAATGATCTTCATGAAAGTTTTTATTATATCCCTCTTGAATATCTATCACTTCGGGACTAGTTTCATATATTGCAATTGCTTTTGACAAGCTCAAATAAATTTAAGTGAAGAACATGAGCATAAAAATTTTCGTCTCTCAAAATAATATAAGTGAAGCATGAGAGAATTTCTTCAAAAATTTACTAACTCTCAAATTAATCTAAGTGAAGCTTGAGAGCATTTCTCAAAAATAATAAAGCACACCATGCTCAAAAAGATATATGTGAAGCGCTAGAGCAATTCCATAGCTCAAAAAATTTAAGTGAAGCATAAAGAGGAACTCTAACAGATCATAGCATAATTTTGGCTCTCTCAAATAGGTGTGTCCAGCAAGGATACTTGTGACAAACTAAAAAGCAAAACAAGCAAAGACTCATATAATACAAGACGCTCCAAGCAAAACTCATGATATGTGACGAATACAAATATAGCTCCAAGTAAAATACCGATGGTCGTTAGAAGAATGAGGGGATGCCTTCCGGGGTATCCCCAAGCTTAATTTCTTGGTTATACTTGAATATTAACTTGGGGTGCTATGGGGCATCCCCAAGCTTAGGCTATTTTCACTCGTTATTCCTTCATCCATCACGATCTCACCCAAAACTTGTAAACTTCAATCACACAAAACTTAACAAAACCTTCGTGAGATCCGTTAGTATAAGAAAACCAATCTTTACTTTAAGTACTATTGCAAACCCATTCAAATTTTGTTATTGAATTATATCTACTGTATTCTAACTTTGCCATGGCTTATACCCCCCGATACAATCCATAGATTCATCAAAATAAGCACACAATGCAAAGAAAACAGAATCTGTCAAAAACAGAACAGTTTGTAAAGATGCGAATTGTTCTCATACTTATGTGACTCCAAAACTTCTGAAAACTTAAGAAATCATAGAAAATTTGCATATCAATATCGTGTAAAAAATTCAGAATTTCTCCTCGCTTATGTGAGTTTAAACACTTCTGTTACTGGACGCAAAAGTTTCTGTTTTTCAACAGGATCAAATGAACTATCACCAAAGCTATCCCAAAGGTTTTACTTGGCACAAACACTAATTAAAACATAAAAAACACAATCATAACAGTAGCATAATTGTGCAAACACTCAAGAACAGAAATAAAAAGGTAAAAATAATTTTTATTCATTGGGTTGCCTCCCAACAAGCGCTATTGTTTTATGCCCCTAGCTAGTCATTGATAATTTTAATGATGCTCGCACGAAAGACAAGAATTGAAGCACAAAGAGAGCATCATATAGCATGTGAAAATAAAATTTAATTATAACATACTTCCTATGTATAGTAATTTTATAAGCAAACAAATTATCAAAACAAGCGAAAACTAGCATATGCAAGGAAGAAGAATAAAACATTGACAATCTCAACATAACGAGAGGTAATTTGGTAACATGAAAATTTCTACAACCATAATAATAATTACATGTAAGATCATAATCAAATTCAACAATATAGCTATCATATAAAAGTTTCTCTTCATGATCTACATGCATAAAAGTTTTATAAACTTCCAAGATAGTGGGATTAACATAAACTAAAGTCATGACTTCTCGAAACCCACTTTCGTCAAAAAAATCATAAGATTGAACACTCTCCAAATATGTGGGATAATTTTTACCTGAAGTTGACGCTCTTCCAAACCCACTTTCAATATTATTGCAAACATTATTATCAATATCATATTCATCATGAGGCTTAAATAAATTTTTAAGATCATACGAAGTATCATCACCCCAATCATGATCATTGAAATAAGTAGCGGACATACCAAAATTATCATCCCCAAGCTTGTAGCTTTGCATATTATTATCACAATTGACATTAATAGAATTTATAGTAAAAATCATTGCAATCATGCTTTTCATTCTAGGAGCTATCGTGAATCACTTTATAAATTTCTTCATCACAATTTTCAGATTCATGAATCTCAAGCAAAACTTCATAAAGATAATCTAGTGCACTCGTCTCACTAGCAATTGGTTCATCATGATTGGATCTTTTAAAAAGATTAGCAAGTGGATGGGGATCCATATCAATAGATTTTCAGCAAGCGAAGATGCAAGCATATAGAAGGCAACACAAGCAAGCAAAAGATCAAACAAGAAAAAGGCAAACGGAAAGAAGGCGAATAAAAATGCAAATTTTTGTGAAGTGGGGGATATGAAAACGAGAGGCAAATGGCAAATAATGTAAATTGCAAGGATATGAGATTTGTGATTAGGAACCTGGTAGATGTTGATGATGTCTCCCCGGCAATGGCGCCAGAAATTGGCAAGTTGATGGGAGACTATCTTGACTTGATCCTCCTCGGCAACGGCGCCAGAAATTCCTTTTGATGTTGCTTGAAACTGCGCCGGTATTTCCCCAAAGAGGAAGGGATGATGCAGTACAACTACGGTAGGTATTTCCCTTAGTTGTGAAACCAAGGTATCGATCTAGTAGGAGAACCAAGCAACACTATGTAAACGGTACCTGCTCACAAAGAACAAATACTTGCAACCCGACGTATAAGAGGGGTTGTCAATCCCTCCACGGTAAAAAGATAGATAAATTTGTGGTAGATTGGATAAATAGCTCTCGATAAAATGCGAAATAAAATAAGTAATAAAAAGTGCAGCAAGGCATTTTTGGATTTTTGGAATAATAGATCTGAAAATAAAAGCGAATAAAAATAGATCTCAAAGCAAATATGATAAAGAATAGACCCGGGGGCCGTAGATTTCACTAGTGGCTTCTCTCAAGAAATAGCACACGGTGGGTAAACAAATTACTGTTGGGCAATTGATAGAAGGTCGAATAATTATGATGATATCCAAGGCAATGATCAATATATAGGCATCACGTCCAAGATTAGTAGACCGACTCCTGCCTGCATCTACCACTATTACTCCACACATCAACCACAATCCAGCATGCATCTAGTGTATTAAGTTCATGGAGAAACGGAGTAATGCAATAAGAATGATGACATGATGTGGATGAGATCTATTCATGTAGGAATAGCCCCCATCTTGTTATCCTTAATAGCAACGATACATGCGTGTCTTGCTGCCCCTTCTGTCATTGGGAAAGAACACCGCAAGATCGGACCCATCACAAAGCACCTCTTCCCATGGCAAGAAAAATCGATGTAGTTGGCCTAACTAAACCAAAGATTTGAAGAAGAAATACGAGGCTATAAATAATCATGCATATAAGAGATCAAAGAAGACTCAAATAATATTCATGGATATAGATCTGATCGTAAACTTAAAGTTCATCAGATCCCAACAAACACACCGCAAAAAGAGTTACATCAAATAGATCTCCAAGAGACCATTGTATTGAGAATCAAAAAGAGAGAAGAAGCCATCTAGCTACTTCCTACGGACCCTTAGGTCTATGATGGACTACTCACGCATCATCGGAGAGGCACCAATGAGGATGATGAACCCCTCCGTGATGGTGTTAGATTGGATCTCGTGGTTCTGGAACTTGCGGCGGCTGGAATTGTGTTTCATCGACTCCCCTAGGGTTTCTGGAACATTTGGGAATTTATAGGGTGAAGAGGCGTGTAGGAGGTCTCCGTGGGGGGCACAACCCCCCTGGGCGCGCCTGGGCTCCTGGGCGCGACCTGGTGGGTTGTGCTCCCCACGGGCCTCCCCTCTGGTGCTTTCTTGGCCCACTGGGTGTCTTCTGGTCCAGAAAAAATCTCCAAAAAATTTCGCTGCGTTTGGACTCTGTTTGGTACTGATATTCTGCGAAGTAAAAAACAAGCAAAAAATAGCAACTGGCACTGGGCACTATGTCAATAGGTTAGTCCCAAAAAAAGATATAAAGTTGCTATAAAATAATTGTAAAACATCGAAGAATGATAATATAAACAAGCAAAAATTATAGATATGTTGGAGACGTATTAGGCCTCACCGTCGTCCATCGCCTTGGTGCTCTCGGTGCGGCGTGGTCAACGTGGTCAACAAATGACATCCATTGGAAGAGGACTTTAGGCGGTGAGGATAACAGCTGGACCCACCAGCTATATATTCGGACGCAAGGAAGTGCCTCCATATTTGGCACGAAAAAAATGATCCCTCCCCCTGACAGTTGGGACCCACCAGCTATATCTTCGGACACAAGGAAGTGCCTCCATATTAGGGGCGAAAAAAATGATTCTTCCCCTAACAGCTGGGACCCACCATCTATATCTTTGCACACAAGGAAGCGCGTCCTTATCATCCCTGACAGCTGGGACCCACCCGATCGAAGCGTACGTAGCGTTCTCTGTCTGGTCGCGAAGGTGTACGTACATACTAGTCGATCGGTCTCTCTACAATGATGAACCGTGGCCGAGCAAGCAGCGGGACATGTAGTAGTAGAGCCCCCGACGTAGCAGTTCAGGCAGTTCAGTCTAAACCGTGTACACATACGTACAACCAGATGCCAAAAAATACGGCCACATACGTACATATGGGCGGGGTCTCGAACGCCTACTCGCGCATATGTACGGCCAAGGCTCGTGTACATGGAGCGGGAGAGGACGACAGCAATGACGTCCTGTTCATCAGCAGCCAACCGACTGGGTTGGAATGGAGAAACTGCGTCGTGTTCATCGGGAGGCCACGGAATGCGTCGTGTTCATTGGGAGCCAACCAGCTTGGACGGAACAGCCGAAACGGGGCCTGGCGTACCGCTGAACGGAGGAAACGGCCTTCTGTTCGACCGCCTACGGTCGAAACGGGATCCTGTTCATCGGTAGGGGTCTGGCGTACCACAAAACGGTGGAAACAGACTTCTGTTCGAGCGCCTACGGTCGAAACAAGGTCCTGTTCATCGGGAGGGGTGCGGCGTACCACAAAACAGAGGAAACAGACTTCTGTTGGAGCGCCTACCGTCAAAATGGGGTACTGTTCATCGGGAGGGGTGTGGCGTACCGCAAAACGGGACTCCATGGGGTACTGTTCATCCACCGTCAACTGCCTCTCGCACCAGCCTCTACGGAGTACTGTTCATCCACCGTCGTCCTCCAGCCTCCACCAGCTACTGTTCATAGAGCCTCCACGGGGTCCTGTTCGTCCACCCCCAACAGGCTGGGGTACAGCGGCCTCCTGGCAGTCCTGTTCATCCAGCGGCAACAGCCTACTACCATAGGGTCCTGTTCATCCAACCCCCACCGGGAACTGTTCATCCACAGCCAACCAACCGGCTCGACTCACCATGTCTCGACTCGTTCTACGTACCGCGTGCACGGTAGTAATGGTCATTGTTCATCGAGAGGCAACCCAACACCGGCTGGCTACATCTCGCACGGGGGCTCGATCGGCTTCAGTAAGCATCAGCAGTGATCGATCGCTCGGGTTCAGTTAGCAGCAGCAGCAAAGGAATCGCTCGGGTTCAGTCAGCAGCGAATGAATCGCTTGGGTTCAGTTAATAGCCAAGGGATCGGTCGCTTGGGTTCAGTAATGTAGCTAGTGCGATCACTCGGGTTCAGTTAGCCAACGCCTCGCACACACGCGCGTACACGAGAGAAACAGGCAAACCACAGTGCATCGCTCGTTCCCGACCACCCACCGTAACCGGGGACTCCCCGATATTTTCCTCGCCCTCGCTTCTACCATGATTTTTTCCGTCATTGACGGCCCAAAGAATGTCATGCAGGTGCGTCTCCGACCCGTCAAGGACGAAAAGCCCATTTTCTGTCATGATTTTTTGTCATAGAAGTAGGAGCCCACCACATCTATGATGAAACGTGTTTTTGTCACAATTATCTTCATAGAAGTGTCATAAGCATGACAGGAAAAAAATTTGTTCGGGCCAAAATGTCACGGATGTGTCTTTTTTTTCTAGTGTAAACATTTATCATGAACAAGGAAATATGATAATAAGCAATTTATTATTGCCTCTAGGGCATATTTCCAACAGTCTCCCACTTGCACTAGAGTCAATAATCTAGTTTGCATAGTTGTGAATCTAACACCCATGGAGTCTTGGTGTTGATCATGTTTTGCCCGCGGAAGAGGTTTAGCCAACGGGTCCGCCACATTCAGATCCGTATGTACTTTGCAAAGTTCTATGTCTCCATCCTTAACATAATTACGAATGGAGTTGAAGCGGCGCTTGATGTGCTTGGTTCTCTTGTGAAACCTGGGCTCCTTGGCAATGGCAATAGCTCCAGTGTTGTCATAAAAGATAGTGATTGGATCCGATGCACTAGGTATTACACCCAGATCGGATATGAACTCCTCCATCCAGACTCCTTCTTGCATTGCTTCTGAAGCAGCTATATACCCCGCTTCCCATGTAGATCCTACCATGATGCTCTACTTGGAACTGCACCAACTGACCGCTCCACCATTTAATATAAATACATATCCGGTTTGAGACTTAGAGTCATCCAGATCTGTGTCGAAACTAGCATCGACATAACCCTTTACGACGAGCTCTTTGTCACATCCATAAATAAGAAAAACATGTCCTTAGTCCATTTCAGGTACTTCAGGATATTTTTGACCGGTGTCCAGTGATCTACTCCTGGATCACTTTGGTACCTCCCTGCCAGACTTATGGCAAGGCACACATCAGGTCTGGTACACAGCATGGCATACATTATAGAGCCTATGGATGAGACATAGGGAATGACTTTCATCCTTTCTCTTTCTTCTGTCGTGGTCGGGCTTTGAGTCTTACTCAACTTCACAACTTGCAATACAGGCAAGAACCCTTTCTTTGACTGATCCATTTTGAACTTCTTCAAAACTTTGTCAAGGTATGTACTTTGTGAAAGTCCTATTAGGCGTCTTGATCTATCTCTATAGATTTTGATGCCCAATATGTAAGCAACTTCACCTAGGTCTTTCATTGAAAAACTCGTATTCAAATATCCTTTTATGCTTTCTAGAAATTCTATATAATTTCCAATCAACAATATGTCATCCACATATAATATCAGAAATGCTACAGAGCTCCCACTCAGTTTCTTGTAAATACAAGCTTCTCCGTAAGATTGTATAAGACCAAAAGCTTTGATCACTTCATCAAAGCAAATATTCCAACTCCGAGATGCTTGCACCAGTCCATAGATGGATCGCTGGAGCTTGCATACTTTGTTAGCATCCTTAGGATCAACAAAACCTTCTGGTTGCATCATATACAACTCTTCCTTAAGAAACCCGTTAAGGAATGCTGTTTTGACGTCCATTTGCCAGATCTCAAAATCATAAAATGCAGCAATAGCTAACATAATTCTAACAGAATTAAGCATCGCTACGGGTGAGAAAGTCTCATCGTAGTCAACCCCTTGAACTTGTCGGCAACCTTTTGCAACAAGTCGAGCTTTATAGACGGTGGAATTACCATCAGCGTCTGCCTTCTTCTTAAAGATCTATTTATTCTCAATGGCTTGCCGATCATCGGGCAAGTCCAGCATAGTCCATACTTTGTTCTCATACATGGATCCTATCTCGGATTTCATGGCCTCAAGCCATTTGTTGGAATCCGGGCTCATCGTAACATGACTTCCAGGACTGGATTACCGTACCACTCATGTGCGGAACGTACCCTGGTCGACCTACGAAGTTCAGTAGTAACTTGATCTGAAGTTTCATGATCATCATCATTAGCTTCCTCTCTGGTTGGTGTAGGCATCACAGGAACTATTTCCTGTGATGTGCTACTTTCCCATTCGAGAGAAGGTACGATTACCTCATCAAGTTCTACTTTCCTCCCACTCACTTCTTTCGAGAGAAACTCCTTCTCTAGAAAGGACCCATTCTTGGCAACAAAGATCTTTCCCTCGGATCTGTGGTAGAAGGTATACCCAATGGTCTCTTTAGGGTAGCCTATGAAGATGCACTTCTCCGCTTTGGGTTCGAGCTTATCAGGCTGAAGCCTCTTGACATAAGCATTGCATCCCCAAACTTTAAGAAACGACAACTTAGGTTTCTTGCCAAACCACAACTCATACGGTGTAGTCTCAACGGATTTAGACGGTGCCCTATATAAAGTGAATGCGGCTGTCTCTAATGCATAACCCCAAAATGAAAGTGGCAAATCGGTAAGAGACATCATAGAATACACCATATCCAATAGAGTACGATTATGATGTTCGAACACACCATTACGCTGTGGCGTTCCAGGTGGCGTGATTTGTGAAACAATTCCACGTTGTCTTAAATGCATACCAAACTCGTAACTCAAATATTCACCTCCATGATCAGATCGTAGAAACTTTATTTTCTTGTTACGATGATTTTCCACTTCACTCTAAAATTCCTTGAACTTTTCAAATGTTTCAGACTTGTGTTTCATTAAGTAAATATACCCATATCTACTCAAATCATCTGTGAAGGTAAGAAAGTAACGATATCCACCGTGTGCTTCAACACTCATCAGACCGCATACATCAGTATGTATTATTTCCAATAAGTCATTAGCTCGCTCCATTATTCCAGAGAACGGAGTTTTAGTCATCTTGCCCACGAGGCATGGTTCACATGTCTCAAATGATTCATAATCAAGAGTTTCCGAAAGTCCATCAGCATGGAGTTTCTTCATGCGCTTTACACCAATATGACCTAAGCGGCAGTGCCACAAATATGTGGTACCATCATTATTAACTTTGCATCTTTTGGCATCAATATTATGAATATGTTTATCACTAGATCGAGATTCAACAAGAATAAACCATTCACAAGGGGTGCATGACCATAAAAGATATTACTCATATAAATAGAATAACCATTATTCTCTGACTTAAATGAATAATCGTCTCACAATAAAGAAGATCCAGATATAATGTTCATGCTCAACGCAGGCACCAAATAACAATTATTTAGGTTTAAAACTAATCCCAAAGGTAGATGTAGAGGCAGCCTGCCGATGGCGATCACATCAACCTTGGAACCATTTCCGACGCGCATCGTCACCTTGTCCTTAGCCTGTCTTCGTTTATTCCACAACTCCTGTTTTGAGTTACAAATATGAGCAACCAAACCAGTATCAAATACCTAGGCGCTACTACGAGCACTAGTAAGGTACACAAAAATAACATGTATATCAAATATACCTTTGTTGACGTTGCCAACCTTCTTATCTGCCAAGTACTTGGGGCAGTTCCGCTTCCAGTGACCATTCCCCTTGCAGTAGAAGCACTCGGTCTCAGGTTTGGGTCCAGCCTTGGGTTTCTTCATGGGAGCAGCAACTGCTTTACCGTTCTTCTTGAAGTTCCCTTTCTTTCCCTTGCCTCTCTTGAAACTAGTGGTGTTTTTAACCATCAACACTTGATGCTCCTTCTTGGTTTCTACCTCAACATCCTTAAGCATCGCGAAGAGCTCGGGAGTGTTTTCTCCATCCCTTGCATATTATAGTTCATCACAAAGCCCTTATAGCTTGGTGGCAGTGATTGGAGAATTCTGTCAATAACCAAGTCATCTGGAAGATTAACTCCCAACTGAGTCAAGCGGTTGTACAACCCAGAGATTCTGAGTATATGCTCACTGACAAAACTGTTCTCCTCCATTTTACAACTAAAGAACTTGTCGGAGATGTCATACCTCTTGACCCGGGCATGAGCTTGAAATACCAATTTCAGCTCCTGGAACATCTCATATGCTCTGTGGTGCTCAAAACATCTTTGGAGCCCCGGTTCTAAGCCGTAAAGCATGGCGCACTGAACTATCGAGTAGTCATCAGATTGTGCCTGCCAGATATTCACAACATCCACAGACGACACTGGAGGGGGTGCATCACCTAGCAGTGCATCAAGGACATAAACCTTCTGTGCAGCAATGAGGATAATCCTCAAGTTACAGACCTAGTCCGCATAGTTGCTTTCATCATCTTTCAACCTAGCTTTCTCTAGGAACACATTAAAATTCAGGGGAACTACAGTGCGGGCCATTGATCCACAACACAAATTTTACAAACACAATTAATACTAAGTTCATGATAATTTAGTTCAGTTAATCAAATTACTAATGAACTCCTACTTAAATCAACATCCCTCAAGTTGTCTAAGTGACACATGATCCAAATCAACTAACCCATGTCCGATCATCACGTTAGATGGGTCAATGGTGAACATCTTCATGTTGATCATATCTACTATATGACTCATGTTCGACCTTTCGGTCTCCTGTATTCCGAGGCGATGTCTGTACATGTTAGGCTCGTCAAGTTTAACCCAAGTATTCTGCATGTGTAAAACTGGCTTACACCCGTTGTATGCGAACGTAGAGTCTATCACACCTGATCATCATGAAGTGCTTCGAAACAATGAACTTTTGCAACGGTGCATTCTCAGGGAGAACACAATTTCTCGAAATTAAGTGAAGGGATCATCTTATAATGCTACCGTCGTTCTAAGCAAAATAAGATGCATAAAAAGGATAAAAATCACCATGCAATCAATATGTGACATGATATGGCCATTATCATCTCGTGCCTTTGATCTCCATCTCCAAATCACTGGCATGATCTCCATCATCACCGGCATGACACCATGATCTCCATCATCATGTCGTCACGTGGTCGTCTCCGCCTACTATTTCTTCTACAACTATTGCTAACGCATAGCGATAAAGTAAAGCAATTACATAGCAATTAATAAACTAAAGACAACCCTATGGCTCCTGCCGGTTGCCGTACTCATCAACATGCAAGTGTGAACCTATTACAAAACATGATCATCTCATACATCAACATAAATCACATCACGTTTTGGCCATACCACATCACAACATGCCCTGCAAAAACAAGTTAGACGTCCTCTTCTTTGTTGTTGAAAATTTTATGTGGCTGCTATGGGCAACTAGCAAGAACCATTCTTACCTATGCAAAGCCACAACGGTGACAATCAAGTTGCCTTTTAACCTTCTATAAGGACTGCCTTCATTAAATTAGATTTAACTAAAGTAGGAGAGACAGACACCCGGTAGCCACCTTATGCAAAACAAGTTGCATGTATGTCGGTGGAACCGGTGTCTTTTGCGTGGACAAGTAAGGTTGGTCTAGGCCACTTCATCCCACAATACCGCCGAATCCAAATAATACAAGAGAGGTAAGCAATTTGAGCATCAACGCCCACAACTCTTTGTGTTCTACTCGTGCATATACATCTACGCATAGACCTAGCTCATGATGCCACTGATGGGGAACGAAGCATGAAAATCACTATGAACACCCAAGATCTATCTAGGAGTAGCATAGAAACAAGAGGGGAGAGTGTGTCTACATAACCTCATAGACCGAAAGCAGAAGCGTATATAAAGCGGTTGATGTAGTTGTACTCTTTGCGATCCGATCACGATCCAACCGATCTAGTGCCGAACGGACGGCACCTCCGAGTTTAGCACACATGTGGCTCGATGATGTATTCTCCTCCTTGATCCAGCAAGATAAGGCGGAGAAGTAGATGGGATCACAACCAGCACGACGGCATGGTGGTGATGGTGGTGGTGGAGCTAGTTCAGCAGGGCTTCGCCAAGCGCTACTAGAACGAGGATGGAGGAACTACGGAGTAATGGGAGAGAGAGGGTGCCAAGGGCTTGGTGTGTACTCTTGGGGTGCCCCCTCCCCTCTATATATAGGTGGAGGGGCGTGGGGAACATCCCCTCCAAGCCCTAGGGCGCAACCAAGGGGGAGAGGACTTGGACTCCAAGTCCAATCCTATTCCTACTAGGACTCCCCCTTTTTCCCTTCCCTAGCCACATGGGCTTTTGAGGACTTGGTGCGCCTAGCCCAATAAGGCCAGGGAGCCTCGCCTTAGACCATGCCAGCCCTTGGGTCTTGGTGGACCCACTTGTGGCCTTTCGGACCCCTTCAGAACCTTCTAGAAGCTTCACGGTACAATACCGAAAAAACTGCACCTTTTTCCGGAACCCAAAATATGACTTATCATATATAAATCTTTACCTCTCAACCATTCCGAGACTCCTCGTGACATTTGATGTCTCATCTGGGACTTTGAACAACATTCAGTGACCAATCATCAAATATCCCAATACTACTCTAGCATCAACGAACATTAAGCGTGCGACCCTGCGGGTTCGGGAATCATGTAGTCATGATCGAGACACCTCTCCGGTCAATAACCAATAGCGGGACCTTGATGCCCATATTGATTCCTACATATTCCATGAAGATCTTTTATCGATTGAACCATGATTTCAAGGATTTGGTTAATCCCGTATGCAATTCCCTTTGTCCGGCGATATATTACTTGCCCGAGATTCGATCGTCGGTATCTCCGTACCTAGTTCAATCTCGTTACTAGCAAGTCTCTTTACTCGTTTTGTAATACAAGATCCCATGACTAACTCATTAGTCACATTGCTTGCAAGCTCTTTAAGAAGTTGTATTATCGAGAGGGCCTAGAGATATCTCTCCGTCATACGGAGTGAAAAATCCCAGTGTTGATCCATGCCAACCCAACAAATACCTTCGGAGATACCTGTAGAGCACCTTTATGATCACCCAGTTACGAAGTGACGTTTGGATACACACTAAGTCAGTACTGCAGGATGCTACTAACGCGACACTACGATCAGAGACCCTTCGACGAAACTGTGTGCGATGCAATAATCACAAACGGTGATGTAAAAAACCCGTCAAAAAAGATGCAAAATGTTTGCGATGACGGATGCATCAAACACGGTTCAGAATTTAGTTGCGTGTGCGATGAGGGTCATACGGTTCAGTTCAATGAACTATTTGCGATGAGGCAGAAGAACAGAAATGAGCAGCCAGATGAAGGTGTGTGCGATATACAGCATACGGTTCACTCGGATGAACTGTTTGTGATTAGGCAACACAAAAGAAATGGTCAGCCAGATCAAGGTGTGTGAGATATACGGCATACAGTTCACTCGGATGAACTGTTTGTGTTAAGCCAAGAGAACAGAAATGGTTCAACTTAACAAGATGTGTGTGATACGCGGCAAATAGGTCTGTAATCGGAAACGTGTGGGAAGACCGATAACAACACAGACGATTCCTGTTAACAAGCCGTGTGTGTTGTGAGCAAACTATTGCTGGTATACAATTGTCAGTGATTGATGATATCATCACCGACGGGTTCCATTGTTTAGTCCGTGTGTGATGTGATTTACTCTGCCTACAGAGCATCAACATATATACTTCAAAAGACAGTATTGCAAAACCAAATTAAGCATACAATTACACAAGTGACTACACACATAATATTTCCACACACCAAAGTAAGCAATTACATGCATACTAAACTAGGAGAAACGAGGATCTAATCATCTACTTATTGTTGCGACGACGCTTGCCATTGCTCTACTTCCGGCTGGATCCCTGGCCGTTTTGGGGAAGGAGGCACTTCCTCATGTCAACGATCTGCCTGTACATGTCGTAGCTCGTGTACGCCTCCTTGGCCGCGTACACGACGTGAGCTTTATCGAGTTTCTCTATCCAGGCCGAGTGCCAAGCACGCTTGTCCTTGTTGCAGGAATCCTTCATGTCTCTGTAGTAGGGGTCGATGATGGCCTCGGCGAGGTGAACCAGTGAGTCCTTCTCATGCTCCTTGCTGCCCCAGATCTTGTAGTGGCCCTGGATGTCGACAAGATTCTGGCAGGCGATGCCCGAATTCTTGAGCACCTTTACATCGTTGGTGATGTCCACCATAGCGAACATGTAGTGGGAGCTGTTGACAAACCTGGCGAAACGCTCGCAAGGCCTTGTGGCCCGGCAGTAGTCGTAGACGAGGACGTGGTAGCGCACGCACATCTGTGCGACGGTGACCTTGGGACGAGACCCGGCACGAGCGCGGGTGTACTCGAGGTCGAACACGACCACCTTGTACTTCTCCTCGGCAAGCAACAGCTCCATGATGTGGATGGAGTGCTCCACCCAGACCGGGTTGTTGGTGTACACCACCGAGAGCTCCATGAACCTACTGTGGGTGTCCACCACGGCATGCATGGTGAACTGCTGCTCGTCGTCGGCAGCCGCTCGGAGCACCATTGGAGCTGCGCAGGATACCCTCTAAGAATTTGTCGTGGTGGGTGTGCTTCTTGCAATGGTGGGGCGCGATCGAAAGGTTGAAGAGACACAAGGGTTAAATGGCCACTATAATAAATGGGGGCCGGCCGGCCTGTAATCGTCACGTCTTGTCACGGCATTCATAGTAGAGGATTCTAGTGCACGCTTGACAACACCGCACCACACGCATTTCATTTGACCACGCGTGGGCTCGAAGAGGCACCAAATGTATCGTCGGTGAGCCTGTTCCCGCGCTACCGCACAGTTTACCGTGCAAGCTTCCCGCCTGGCGAGTTTGGCCACGCGTCGGCTAGACGAGGGACAAATCGTGGGCGTTTATTGGCAAAAGGCTTTGTAAAAACGAAGTGTGTGGAATGACTTCGGTCATAAGTTTACCCGTGGGTGATGAGGTCAAAGTTACACAGAAGGGTGATGATGGACACTCGAGTGCAATAATTAATTCTGCGCTCAACAGGGCACACAGTTGAAGAAACCAACTGTGTGCAATAATGTCGAAGATCGCAGTCGAGTTAGCTATACAGATCGTGTGCTATGAAATTGACAAGGTAAACAGATTCGAGAATGGTTAATAAAATCTAAGACCATTGCATATTAAGGTCAAAATAGTGCTACCAATATACGAGTCTCATACGATGCCATTTCAATGATTGTATCACAAAAGCTCGAAATATTACAAGGTTCAAATTCCAGAGTTATATGGCTCAAATTCGAAGATTACAAGGTTCAAACTGATATTAGAAATGAAATTCAGCTCATCAGCTGCAAACGCTCGCGCTGATCCGCTGAACATGGATATCAAAGAGGTTCAAACTAATATTACCACTTCTAAGTCTGGTTTTGAAACCTCATAATTTTTGCAAAGGGGTCAGCCACTTAGAAGTCATGTATGGGGTTGACATGATGACTTCCGATTACTCTGTCATCTAAAGTTCCAAAATGAAATTCAGCATTTTCGGAGCCTATTCCATTCTGCCGCAGCCGTCAGCGCTGATCAACAAACCATTCATTTTTGTGAAATAAATGTAGGGCAAACCTCATTACCTTCAGCACCCTTGCTCTGACAACAAAGAACCTGGCAAATATAATCTCCGGTAAGGTCCCTCAGTAGGAGTTCAAAGTAATTTCTGAGAGATGCAGATCTAGGCAGGCGATGTGATTGTTATATTGTATCACATTATCCACCATTGGGCCTAATCTTATCTGCAAAAGAAGAAAACGTGTTAGTGCCTACATGCAGTTTTGAACACTACTACAGGCCTATTTGGTTTGCAGGATTTGTAAAATGCACTAACATGCCATCTTCGATCTGGCATGATTAACATGGGCATTTGATTACAATCTAGAAAAATGTAGCCTTTTTCACAAGAGGTTGGAGTGGATGAAAAGTTCCCTAAGAAAACTAGTACAGATGAATCCAAAGGAGAAATGCTTATGGATTGTAACCATATGGATCAAGCAACCAATATGGGGGGGGGGAACATGTATGTACTGAAATCCTCCAAAAGAATCCTTCAGAAATCGTAGTACATTGTCATTGTAAACTTGGAAAAAGGTGTCACAAATTGAACTCCCTTATGGTTAACATTTAACAGGAAAGGAACATCACCTCGATATATAGCTTCTCCAGGCACGGAAAGCATCTCAAGAAACTGACAACTTGCTCCAGGTTGGGGCCGATAGATTCTAGTGCCAAGACCTTCACTGTGCGCAGTTTCGGGGTCAGGCTTGTCGGAATCATTTTCTGGATGACAGACGAACATACATCTTCAAAATTAGAAATAATGTTAATTTGTAGAAGGAGAGGTAGAAGGCAGCTGTTGTACCTAAACGGGTGTGGATCCAATAACAAGTTCGGAGTATTTGTTAGACGAGTAGCCCACCACTGTCAATTTCGGCATAGAAATGGCATTGATTCTTGTTGGACCTTCTTGATCAACTACGTAATCTCTCAAGTGCAGGTGTGTCCTCAGTGACCATACCGTGGTACACATCTTGTGATGTCTTCTTGCTGCACCAACAACACACATAAATAGTCCAGAGAGTCATGGAGGTGATGTGGAAGCTACTCAACCCATTGATCACCTAAAGACGAAGGTACTCGAGTGCAGTACAGCCACGGAGCAGACGCTCCATGTCACCGTTTGGGAGGCAGACGGCGACGAGCTCGAGGTGCTTCAGTCATGGTAGAATAAGAGCAGGCGCATCATTAAGGGGGGATGGCAGTTCCTGAACTTGGCGACGCGCAGCGTGGGCGCGAGGCGGAGCGCGGACGTTGACAGCGAGCGCATATGCCCATCATCAAAAGTGAGCTCCTCGAGCTGATCTAGGGCGGGGGATCAGAACCAGTCGTCAAGCTTGGCTTGGTCCTTGCCGTTGGAATGAAACTTGCCCATTCTAAGGCCACTAGTTGGGCCAAGGTGACTACCGAGGATCTTGGAGAACGCATCCAAGCTTTTCCGATAGCCATGGCAGAGCTCGTGGGTGTCGATGAGGTCGAGAGGGGTGGAGTTCCATAGGGGGCACCACCGTCGGGAAAGGACGGTTGTCCGCGCCCCATATTTGATTGGGAGGATGGAGATGATGACTGTCAACATATCATCGGGGAGGCTGCTGATGAAGTCTAGGCCTGCTGGAGTTGCTTGCGGTTCTTGCTCACCCCGCCTCCGCTTGTTGGCAGCCCTGTTCTCCACCTCCGGAGTCTCCTTGTCAGCGGCGCTTTCTGATAGAAGTGGGAGTATAGGGAATATTTAGTTAAAACAGGGCAATAGAAAAGTGTATTGGTAACTAGAAGTTCTTAGGTAGGAATATAGTAAGAAAATGGAATAACAATTGGTTGCTTAAATACTACACAATTCATTTGATATTGCCGGGTAAGTCAACATGCAGATACTTGAAAAGAAAACTTACTTCGAACAAAGTTTGGACGAATGATATCGTCGGGGAAGTTAGCATATATCTCATGACCAGGCTCTTTTATGTGCATTGCAATTTTAGTGCCAGCTTTCAGTACATAAAACTTAGAAATTTCTTTCCAAAGGCTAGTGCCAAAATAGGAGTCACCACGTTCATCAAGTCTTACGGTAGCAACGATTGTAAATCCATGGTTTGTGTTCAGTATGACATCCCTGCAGTCTTGATTTATGTAAAGGGAAAGATTGTGCACTACAGATTCTGTTGCATAGCAAGGGACGCGCTGCAGAAAATGGTAGGATTGTTAAAGAAAATATGGTAACATGCAAATATGGGCCCAAATTGAAAGAACTGTACATTAGTTGAAATTGAAGGACAAAAATCTATAATTAAACAGATAGGGTAAACATGATGTCATGGAAATATGAGAGTAATCGAAAGAACAATACATCATTAATTTGCCTAATATAGAAAGAAGAGGGAAAAAATCCCCTTTGACGTATATGGTGCATGTGGCACCTTTTATCCAAATGTAGCAATATTTAGTATATGTTCAGGAAAGTAGGCCATGCCAACCGATTTAGGGTGAGATTGAACATACCGCGCGCATCCTCAAGTCATCTGGTACGGTGAGATGGAATGTCTGGCGGAGGCCGCAAAGTCCTGATGTGTCCGCGCACTATACACTCTATGAATGAAAGAAAACCCTCAAATCAGCTCGAATAAAAATGAATTCACGGCGATTTCAGCCGGGTGATTAAAGAAGGCAGATGAACTGGGATAAGAGATGAGATAATATCTCATTAAATTAGTTACCTTGTTGTCCATGAGAAAGAACCCTCAGTACGGAGGATTCCCCAAACGAGCAGAGCTGGGTCGACCGCGAGCAGCATCGAGAAAGTCGATGGCGATAGGCGGCGGCAGGCGGAAGTGGTGAAATGCGGTGGGGTTTGCCGGCAGCCTGGTGGCGGCGGTAGGTGTCGAGCTAAGTGGTTACCACCGCGATAGGCGGTGCCATGCATAGACGCGGAGGAGCTTGTGTAGGTGTGAATGGGGACCGGAGGGGGTGGCGGGCGGGGTGAGGGTTTTTGTGACGTGGGGATGGTGAGGGTTTTCTTTTTTGTTTTTTGAATTGGGTGGTGAGGGTTTTCTGTCCCACAAAGAATTTCGGAGGCAACGGTTTGCTAGAGCCAACCGTGTGTGATTGACGCAACAGGCAAAATGAAAGTCATTGCAGATGGTTCCAATTTTGGGAACCATGTGTGATTGACGTACTACCTCCATCCTGGTTTATTGGTCCCCTTTGTAATTTGTACCAAATTTTGACAAAATATTTAACTAAGAAATGTTTATGCATGTCACCAAAAATTATATCATTGAACACTATGTTCAAATACGCATCCAACGATATAATTTTTGCTGCCCTGCACTAACATTTTGTCAGTTAAATATTTGGTCAAAATTTAACACAAATTACAAAGGGGACCAATAAACAAGGACGGAGGTAGATTCCTTCAACCGAACTGATTGCATCCATATCCCACAGTTAGACATAAGTAAACATAGATTAAACATATTCAGACATAGATAATAAGCGTACACATACACAAGCATAGTTCAACCATAAGTACATAGTTCAACCGTCATTAAGCATACTCAAGCGTACATAGTTCGATTCCACATCTCATCTCACATGCCGGCACGATCCTGAAGCTTCTCCAGGTACTCAGCGTACGCGCCATGCACCACCCTTTCATACAGGTGCCACATCAGAGTCGTGAATTCGTTTTTTAAAACATTACACAACCCTTTCATACATACATGTTTTGGCCACATGCAGTCAATAGTTGTCCTACACGACACTCAATACTCGCGTGTGACGCTTTCTGTGGACCCGCGAGGTCGTCGTCCATCACTTTGACGAACAGCCGGCAGTGATGTTAATTTGACCAGCAAGGTAGAATTTTTTTTTTGTGTTATGGTGGGAGTATATATATAGTACGCGTCGAAGAGGTGGGAGGGGATTAGCATATATACTATACGTACGCATCCGTGAACAAGTACACCTCACCCAGTGTCGGGACTTTTCGGTTTCCGAGGCACGTGCCACATCAAAGTTGTGAAATTGGCTATTCAAACATCACAGAACACCTCTTTGGGCCACATGCATGCAGGCGGTGGTTATCCTAGCTAGGACACTCACATGTGACGCTTCCATCTGTGGGCCCACGAGGCCATCCTCGATGCATGCATCACTTTGACCTACATTGGGAGAGGTTAATTAATTTCACCATCGAGGATGATTCTTTTTGGGTTGTATTACGGTAGGAGCATATAGTATGCGTCGAAGAGGGGGAAGGGGACCATCATATGTAGTACGCTTCATGAACCTCGCTCTGTGTGGGGGCTTTACGGTTTTTTAGGCATGTGGCACATCAAAGTTGTGCATTTTGGGTATTCAACATATGTTTGGCCCACATGCAAAGCGATGGTGGTTGTCCTCTCGCACCCACTTAAGCGGTTATCAGCGATATCAATGCTTTCCATCTGTGGGCCCGCTTGGTCCATCACTACTTTTTGCGTGACAACGAGAGAGGTTAATTTGACTTAGGAGGGGATTATTTTTTGTTTGTAATACGGTATATATATAGGTCATGCTCTGGGATGACATGATACAGTTTGAGCACACACACATGCATGTGTACGCATGAATCCCTCCCATCGAGTCGAAGTGGCCAGTACAATGACACGTCATGAACCGATCTTGCTCTGTGTGGGGACTGTACGATTTTCGACGCACGCGCCACATCAATGTTGTGAAATGGTATTCAAACATGCATGCACGCATCACCTCCATACATATGCATGTAGTGGTTGTCTTCGAACGGTACACTCCCTCGCGTGGTTATCGGTGACAAGCCTATATATTCGTGGGCCCGCATGGACATCCATGATCACCTTGACCGACAACAAGATAGGTTACCATGGCGGATTCTTCCTTTGGTTCGTGTTATCGTAGTATAGGTCATGGTGAGATTCAGACCTAATTAAGTTTGAGCGCATATACTATGCACACATGCATGCATGAATCCCCGTCGTCGGCTTGAAGTGTGGTGTGACATACATATGCATCGTCAACCTAACCCTCACTCAGTGTGGGGATTTCTAATTCGAAAGCACGGTGGCACATCAAAGTTGTTCCATTGTGTATTCAAAAACGCACCTCTCCATACATATGTTTGGGCCACATGCATGCAGTGGTTGTCTTCGGGGACTAGCTACTTGCGTCATTATTGGTGAGCTAGCCCATCCCCGGGGTCGCATGGACGGCCATCACTTTGACCAACAACAAGAGAGAGGTTGTACAACCAAGGTGGATTATTCTTGGTCCGTTTTACGATCCATCTTGGTGAGATGCCTCTCTGCCCCGCCGACTGAAAGTGGGTGTGTGTGTGGGGGGGGGGCTGCTACTTTGCACTTTGCTAGGTGAACCTCGGTTGGGGGGGGGGCATGAATTCATAGCTTAGGATTCCCTTCGTGCCGACACGAGGGAGGGTGGCAAGCAACACCGTGCGCTTTGCGAGATAGGTGCCACATCAAAGTTGCATTTGGTATTTGAACATCAAACCACCCTTTTCATACATAAATTTGGTCCACATGCAAGTGTGTTCGTGTTCTGACCCTCTCCCGCTTCATTTTTCGCCAAATTTATTAACATTAGACAAGTCGGATGACGCAACAGACACGGTTCACTCAAACTAACCATGTGCCACGCCGGTGCCCCTGTCACGCACATCCGCACAGTACATTGGGCTCCACGAGGCTTCCCCTCTCAAAAATATCTACCCGTCTACAGCTTTTTTCTGTTTGATAACACACAATTATTATGTTTCGACCGTGTGTGATGTTTCTTGTTCCCAATCCCGCCTGCATCCCTCGAAAATATCTACCCGCCTCGAGGGTTTTTCTATTTCATAACACACAGTTGTTATCTCCGGACCGTGTGCGATGAACCATCATCAAAATTTTCAATAGCCCCGGCATTTCACTCCCGCGTTTGACTCCCGCATAGTAAAATTTTCAGTACCCGCGTCATTTCCTCAAACACACCCCCGCCCCCCCTCCACACACACACACACACACACACCAAAACCTCCTCGGGCGCGCACGCGCGCGCACACACACACACACCCTCCCTTGCTTGATACCCTAGCAAGGTCCCCGCTGCCGCCGCCGCCGCAAGGCCTCCATTGTCAACATCTGCCAATTTGCCCATGTAGCTTACCCATCGATCTCCATACCCAGGCCGGCCTGAGTTTCTTAGATGACGCCTGCCAAACGCCCCCTTTCCCACAGATGCCCATCCCCATCCCCCACTCCAGAGTGTCGCAGCCTAAGCCTGTCTATGCTTCCCATGGAGCTCGAGGAGCGACTGGCCCAAAAGAGGTGTATCGCGGTCTCTTCGCCCGACATCGCCGAGGAAGCTGACGACCATTACTGGCCGCAGGCACTCAATTAGCGGGCTAGAGTATGCGGGTATGTCGCGGACGCTGGCTACGACATCGAGGTCGTCGACAGCGACGGCCTGAGGCGGGCTATGTCATAGGTTAAGTGGCCCACCCCAACCCCTCGGGTTCAACCGCCGTCGATCTCATCCATGGCCCCGCCGCTGATCTCCTCTGGCTCGCTGTCAAGAATTTGCCATCCTACATCGCCATTGAGCCCCTTTTGTCATTTCTGAAGGACACATTCTGCGACGCTGGCTTGGGATCCACAGCTTCCAAGTCAGACCTTATCGACGGTGACCACGAGGAGGGCACCTTCTCCGGCTCTTCCAAGGGGAAAGAGCCCATCTGCTCTTACAAGGGGAAAGAGCCTGTCTCCGACATCAGGGAGGGCACCCTACAGCCATGCTCTTCCAAGGGGAAGGAGCCCATCGGCGACAACATGGAGCGCATCCAGGGTCCATGCTCTTCCCATGGGAACGAGCCCATCCGTGACAAGTGAGGAAACCCATGATTTGTTTTGCCGTGCCTCTTCATAGGGGGAAACCCATGATTTGGTTTGTCGAGTCCCTTTTGTAGTGTAGTGAGAATATGTCCAGTTTTAATTGCTATATTTGGTTGTTTGCAGTATGCCTTGTTTATTTTAGTTGTTCACAATGTGATGCTCTATATGTGCAATTATTTACTGTGCAGTACATTTCATCAATCCAGTTTTAAACATACCGACAGGAATGCATATATTTGCTTGCCGTTAAGCCTGTTATAGCTAGCATATGCCTCTTTTAAAGTTTTTTGATTGTTCGGTTGTTTGTAGTTAGCATATGTCCAGTTTCAAATGCTATCTTTGGTTGTTTGTAGTATGCCTTGTTTATTCCAGTTATTCACAACGTGATGTTCTATATGTGCAAGTATGAACTATGCAGTTCAATTTCATCAATACCAGTTTCAGCAATACCACTATGAATGACTACATTTGGTTGCTGCATCTTGTAGTTAACACGCCTTTCCATTTTTATTTAACAATAACCAGTGTACCTAGACCGGCACAATACCAGTTTGAATGACTATGTTTGCTTGTTGTTAAATGTTAGGCCTGTTGCAGTTAACTCACCTTTCCACTTGTTTTGCTTTACTAGCGTGCTTAAACCTGCACACTGAAGCTATCTTTTGGAGATTATTTTGTCTGCCATGGATAATTTTGGTTGATGTTTAGCCTGTTGTGCTTAACATGCCTCTCGATGTACCTACACAGGACAATTTTGCGAACGACTGCTGTTTTCCATTGAGGTTAGTTTCATCCCATGGCTTATATATACTCACTGTTCAGGATATCGGTAGCTGGTACCATATAGGCTGGGGGCTGATAAGGGACTAATCAGTGAATCATACTTTTAACTGAATATATCTGTAACCCATTTATCGTTAGGTTAACTAGGGCCATATGTAATATATCTGAGGCTACATTGCAACATGCACTATACTTAATGTCTAAATATGCAATCCTAGGCTACATAGCAACAAGGAAGAGTGTTACCTTAATGTTCTAATGATGTCTAGATATACGTAGAAGAGCAGCAGCAGCAACAACAACAACACAGCCCGGTTTGGATACTCAACTTAGCTAGAGGTTAGAGTTAGTTTCTAGCTCATGACTAACCCTGAACTAACTCCATCCAAAGAGGTGTTTGGATGACAGGGTTAGATTGACAATAAATGCACTAGGAGAACTAGCTCCAATTAGCACCTCTTGGGTTGGATAGTTTTTTTGGGTGGGTTAGATGCAACTAGCTCAAACTAGCCCTCATGTTTGGATATACTTTAGGGCTATTTGAGCCCGAACTAGCTCAAACTAACTCTAACCCATGGATACAGCAGCAGTTAATCAGCCGATAATTTGTAAGAATGCAATAAACTCCTTCCGGCCCATAATATAAGATGTTAATTCATCTAATATGTGAGTATATTGGATGTTATAAGATATTATAAAAGAGTGTTGTACTACATCATTGTGCAATTGCTGTTTAGCTTCTAATATTAACTTGGTGCTTTTAGTTACATATGTCATTGGTAAGGATCCGCGCTTCGACCCTTTCTGCGTATGGGAAAATGAGATATCGATGAACCTGCATCAAGTGAGGAAGCTGATAAAGATTGTTAGTAAAATGGGTCAAAAGATGGCAATTAAACTATTTGTTTACACTTTATCCAAGACAACAGTGAACTGCAGGATGGTAAGTAAGAACTCTGCAGCCTTCTTTTTACTGCCCATAATGAGTTGTGTTAGATGACAATGTCTGAATCTTTTTCCTTTGCAGTGGTTCCCAAAGCAGTTTACTCAAGATTACCTCTCAAACTACATGATTGGTGGGCACGCAAAGGTTAAAGTATTTCTACCAGAACACGGTGATTATCTAGATGTTTTCATGAAGACCATGAAGGATGGGTGGTCGGCCATCACAAGGGGTTGGACTAGAGTCGTCCGTGCCTTCTGCATGGAGGAGGGCACAATATGGGCATTCCGCTTCACCTTGTTCAGCAACCAGAATGTATTTTGCCTCTTTCTTTACCGTCTTTAATAGTACAAGTATACAACTGTGGTTCATCATTCTTTATTTGGTTCTTATGTAATTATTGAACATATGTACCTATGAATCGAATAATGCATTGGTTGTTTGAACCTGATGGATATGAATAAAGCTATAGCATACATTCAAATGCAAATTCAAATCCTGTACAATTTGAAATACCAGCAATTAAATTACGGTGAAATTACGTTCTCCAGGTCGTTACGGCACACACGGTTGGTAAAACACAAACGTTTGCGATATACACCATAATCCGACACGGTTCACAGAGAGGAAACATGTGCAAGCATGCACACAGTTGCCGTTTGCAAAGCATGTGCGATGTCAGACAATATCACAAATGGTGCGGGCAAACTAAACGTTTGTGATAGTTGCCTTATCGTACACGATTCGCAACCATGAACTGTTTCTGATGAAGTATGCATCGTAAATGTTGCACCACAGAATAGCGTGTGTGATAGTTGTCGTGTACGATGATGTTACGATGGTCCGACGTTTCGTAATCCTGTCCGACACTCGTACGATGATTAGCTAATATTCTTAATTGGTTATCGCATATGGTTTGGGAGAAGCGAATGTGTGTGATTGTCTGCTTATCATACACGTTCTATAATAGTGAACTGTTTGTGATGGGCCGCGCATCGTAAACGTAGCACCACAGAATGCCGACTGCGATGGCAATGCGAGCACAAACGAGTAGGAGTACTGTATATGCATCTTGGTTCCCTATCCCCGACGGTTTCTGGGTCGTGTGGGAAGGACCCCCCTATCGCCCACACTCACTTGGCGACGGTTCCAAATGCCGTCGCGGAAAGGGGTTAAAAACTGTTTGTATAGCACCTCGCTGTACCAGTGAGTATTCCTCCGGTGTCAGGGAGTTACACGATCTCATGGTTTAAGGAACAGATACTTGACATGAAGAGAGCTATAGCAAATAAACTAAACGATCTGATGCTAAGCATACGGTTGGGTCTTGTCCATCACATCATTCTTCTAATGATGTGATCCCATTATCAAATGACAACTCATGTCTATGGTTAGGAAACCTTAACCATCTTTGATCAATGAGCTAGTCTAGTAGAGGCTCACTAGGGACATTTTGTTGTCTATGTATTCACACATGTATTTAAGTTTCCGGTCAATACAATTCTAGCATGAATAATAAACATTTATCATGAACAAGGAAATATGATAATAAGCAATTTATTATTGCCTCTAGGGCATATTTCCAACAATCGAATGACTCCTCGGAGTCGTGGCTTCTTCGGTCTTTGGCTTCGTAGGCAATTTCAACAATCTTGACATTCTTGTCTTCCGAATTAATCCTTAGTCCGAGGACATTGGATCCAAGGTCTTCTGCGCCGAAGTAGGTGCCTTATGAGCTAAGTAAGCTTCTCTAGGGGACCGATCGCAGGTCCCATCTAGGTATGCCGCCCCACCGGGCCCCCACCTTTGACTTGTCCAATCAAGAGAGTTATACTGGGCCTCGAGTTTCACTTTAGCCGCATTATTAATGTCTGCCCTTGATCTATGTGTGCATGTAAGTTACGACACCTAGGAAACATGCGGATTTACCCCTGCGGGACTTAAGCATCCCATTATCCCACGACCAAGGTTTTCCATATAAAGTAAAGGAAAAATACAAGAGATTTCACATCCCTTCCACCTCTTCTCTCCTCTCTGCGCGGATCTCATCTATTTCCTTACCTCCATTGCTACTTAGAGAGCCCAACACTATGGAGAACATCCCCAGCTCATCTACTCACCCTACCGGTCCTCTCGAAGGAGACTGGAAGAGCTGCTCGGCTGCTCAAGGGTAACTGAACCAACTTGCTACCTCCGGGTATCTGCCTGATCCAGACTTCACACAGATTAGCCCAGGGACGATAATGTTTTTGAGGTTGGATGGGCTGAGGTGTGTAGAATAGCCGGAGCCGGATATCATGCCAGCACTCCCAAGGAGGACAGTGAGACATGATAGAGTGAGTGGTTCTATATCTCTGACTTGCCACTCGTAGACCCTCTTCGGCAAGGACTTCCTCCCTTTTTCTCTTGCTCCTCCAAAGAAGTGATATAACTGGCGCCCAAGGACTCAGTACCGAGATGGGGGTTCCGAGGTAGCCAGGCTGGCTGCTCAAGTAGACTGTCTTGGCCACCAGAAGCTTACCATCGTCAATGTTATGGCGGTGGCTATTGCCCGAGGAGTCTAGCCTCTTCAGCAATGCATCCACCCTCTTTGGAAATACAATGGCACCAATGACGCAACTCGCACAATCAGGAAATGGTTAGAGAATCGTCAAGCAATCAGGGTCGCGCTAGAAGCCATATTCAAGGGCGAAAGGGCCGACTTCGTCAAGGAGCCGATGTTTGATGGCTTCTATTATCATAAGCCATTGAAGCAGTGTGTTTAATTATTTGAAATATTCTTTTTTGAATTGAGTATTTATCTTCCTAATCAACTTTTTAACATATCTGAACAGAACTGGAAATGGTGGATCGATACAGTGAGCTCCCCTGCTCCTCAACTAGAGCTCCATGTTCGTGAAGATAACCTCGGCTTATCCTAGGACCCTCATACCGACCTCGTCTTTAAAGATGGGGTCTTTTATCAAGAGGGTGTCGATGGCACCAAAGTGTCCATCTTATTCGACCACGTGGGGATGCCACCTCCTTCCGTTAATGCAGACACATCAAGCGTCTGACCACACGGAAGCGGACCGTCACAAGTGCTACTCCAGACATGAGCACTTACACTCCTTCTACCAAGGGTCATCAGTCTAAGCGTCCGAGGAATGCGTCAGCCCAAGAAGGGAACATGCTGACGAGGAATCCCGGTCCAGTAATCGGCGAGGATGGTGCCGAGGAGCACGTGACGCAAGAGCCACCCTCCTCCACTCTATAAGTGTGACCTTCTCGTGGTCTTTAAAATACTCCTTTTCTCCTCACAAGTCGGTGCGTTTTTTCTTGGTTTAACTTCTCGAGGCCTCCCCCTCCTTCCGACCTACCAGCATCGGAGGCCTCGGAAATGAACATCGTCGGCCCTGAGGCGGCTCCTACCCAACCACCGCCTCCCGAGGAGCCTCAAGGTTCTCCTCATCAGGATCCCTCGATGACGCACTCCGAGGTCAAGAGTATGATGCATCACCGGGTGAGGAGAGCATCACTGGCTAATACTGTTTTTATTAACCATCAATTTCATGCACTCTGAATGGTGGATGCGCTTTGTGGCACATCACAGATGGGGCTTAAGGAGGCCACCGATGTCCTGGTGAATGATCTGCAGGTAAATAAACTTTTTTCCTATAAAACTGAGTTCTTAATTAGCCCAGTAGCCCTTGAGGTGTATGCTGAATTGATGTCAGCATTCACTGAATAAGGAACAACTTCTCGAGAATTTTTTTAGGTTTATTTGTGACCGGGGAATTGATGCGGAAAATGCGAAGTTTAGTAGCCCCCGAGCTACTGGTTGGGCAGCTATGCCTGACCAGGGGATCGACATAATTCCTTCCCTTTTTTATCGAACATGTACTCGCGCATACGAACGGCCAGGGCTTGTGTACATGGAGAGGCAACGTACGGCATCAATGGCGTCCTGTTCATTGGTAGCCAACCGACTGGGTCAGAATGGACAAACAGCGTCGTGTTTGTCGGGAGCCAAGCGACTGGGTTGAAATGCGCCCTGTTCATCGGGAGCCAACCTGCTTGGACGAAACAGCCGAAATGGGGTCCTGTTCATTAGCTTGGGGTCTGGCGTACCACAAAACGGACGAAACAAACTTCTCTTCAACCACCTATGGTCGAAACGGGGTCCTGTTCATCGGGAGGGGTCTGGCGTACCGCAAAATGGAGGAAACGAACTTCTCTTCAACCGCCTACGGTCGAAACAGGGTCCTGTTGATTGGGAGGGGCCTGGCATACCGCAAAATGGAGGGAACAAACTTCTCTTCAACCGCCTAAGGTCGAAACGGGTTACTGTACATAGGGAGGGGTGCGGCGTACCGCAAAACAGGACTCCATGGGCTATTGTTCATCCATCGTCGACTTCATCCAGCCTCCACCAGCTACTGTTCATCAACTTGATTTCCTCCAGCATCCACCGGCTACTGTTCATCCAGCCTCCACAGGGTCCTGTTCATCCACCCCAACCGACTAGGGTGTGGCATACCGTGGCACGACCTCCTTGGGGTCCTGTTCATCCAACGACAACTGCCTACTACCATGGGGTCATGTTCATCCAACCCCCACCGGCTGGAGCATACGAGCGGGCGACAACAACGGGACCTGTTCATCCACAACCAACCAACCAGCTAGGTCAACTCACCATGTCTTGCGCAAGGGCTCGAACGATGCAAGTCTCGACTCGTTCTATGTATCACGCGCGCGGCAGCAACGAGCACTTTCATCGAAAGGCAACCCTGTTGGAAATATGCCTTGGAGGCAATAATATTGTATTATTATATTTCCATATTCATAATTAAGTGTTCATATTTCATGGTATAACTGCTATGATCCTGGAATATGTGATTCAGTGGAAAACTCATATGCACGTGTGAAATGATAAACGAATAAAAGAAAGGTTCCTAGTCTCGCCTCTATGACTAGCTCAACTGTTGTTGGTGATCATGTTTTCCGGATCTTAGGATATAGTTAAGTGTAACGGTAATCCTAAAACAACATTGAGATTATGACGTTGGAAGAACGATCATATTGAATCGACCCAAACTTGTTTGTTATGAATTGAGATAATATCGTCTGTAATCAATTGTAATAACATGGAGTGTTAACATGTGATTTTGCTCCTTAGACCATGAGAGTGTCGTAGTCACTTCTTACCATACGATGGACTTTGGGGTTGCTCAAACGTCACCTATAACACGGTGATTATAATGACAACTTACATGTTCATCGGAAAGTTTGATAAGGGACTAGATAGCTCGAGAGTGGGATTTGCTCCTCCGACGATGGAGAGATATTCTTAGGGCCCTCTTGGTGTGACGACATCCATCATCGTCTGGCCAGACACAGGTGACTACGTCACGAGGATGCCAGAACATTTCAACGAGAAAGAAGAACAAAACCGGTAATGAGGATAATAGTATAGTGAGCATGTGATGGCTCAGGAGGATACCGATGCATCCTGGGTTCTGTGAAGTATCACGAAGCAAAGGGAACATCACATAATAACCAAAGGTTCACTTGAATATCATTCATGTGCTCATAGGGATCGATATGGACGTCCATGGTTCCGCTGTCGGTCATTGAACGAAGGGGTTTCATTCATGTCTATGAGTTACCGAACCTACAGGGTCACAAGCCTAAGGCAATCATGATCTTTTGAGTGTTAGTAGGACGGGAGTGATGAAAACATATTTGTAGAATTGTTTGGGGTCACCGAAAGTGTTTCGGTTAGACCAAAAAAATCGGTTCGGTGTCTCGGTTTATTCTGAGATTTGGTTTTCTGTTTTTCCTGACCGATCGGTCTTCCACGAAATCAATGACCGAGGCATTCGGTCCACTCATAGTTCGGTTCGGTCCTCGGTTGTTACCAAAGAGACCCGATATTTTGGATGGGATGAAGAAATCTGGAGTCAAATCTTAGTCAAGAATATACGGAGAAGGAACAGGAATTAATCGAAGCATTCACATCATACACAGTTTGTTGCATCGTCGGAAGCGGCAGCTGGCCACGAAGGATTGCTGGCCGTGTGCCCATGACCGCGTGGGAGCGTTGGACGTCGTCGGCCATCGGCGATCGCCCATCGCGAGGGAACCACGAGCGCCGCCGGCAGTAGCCGGGCAGGACGCATGGGTGCACGCACGCAGCCTACCACTGCTGGCATATTGCGTGAGGCCGGAAAAGTAGAGGCGGCGGCGGTGCGTGGTGTGGCCTATGGGAGCGTGAAGCCGAAGCCTCTAGCGAGGAGTTACAGGATAAGACATGGGGGCTACGTGTGTGACTCAGGAAAATCCTAGAAGAAAGCCCATCGTATAGTTTTCTATAGCGTTAAGAGCTTTGTTTACTGGATAGTGTGTTAATGTAGATGGGCTATTGGGCTTAGTAGTTAGTAAGCTGACCTTAACAAAAGTACAGTACTTCGGTTAGTTCGGGAGATTCGGTCAACAGAATCCAACGACCAAATTCACCGATGTAATATCGGTTCCTCAAGTTCGCTGACCGAGCTAACAACCGAAGCTTCGGTCCTCGGTTTTTTCGGCTTCGGTCTCGGTTTTTTCGGCTCCGGTTCTTGGTTTTTATGCCCACCCCTAGGTATTACCGATAAATATATATAGGTAGAAAATGTTTCTGGGGATGTTAAATTATATATATAATGGTCTAAAAGACTAAAAGTATTTAGAACTGTTTTATATTTAATTTAATATCAACTGGCCTAAAAAGGCCAAGAGGTGGAAGGCAACTTGGGCCACAAAGGCCCAAGTAGGGGAGGCGCCTCCTTCCCTAAAGAAGGAGGCCGAATTGGGGTAGGGGAGGAGTCCAACTCCTCCCCCCTTAGGCCAGCGCCCCAAGGAGGCTTTCCCTCCTTGGTGGCAGCCCTCTTCTTCCCCTCCAACTATATATACTTGAGGTATTGGCGACAATTGAACATACAAGTTTTGGAGCCTGCTCTAGTTCTTCTAGTTCTAGTTCTAGTTGGTCCTAGTTGACTAATTAGAGCTAGGCGAATCCTCTTGTCCTCATAATTAGAAGCCTAGTGTGGTTCAAATCTCCTCCCTCTAATTCTCCAGCGATGATTAGCTCTGGACGGTGAAGCACTGCCGGATCGTGAAGGCTGCACGCTTCCAACCAAGTAGAGAGGCCGTGCTTTCATTCTTCAGTTCGACGGACTTCTCGTGGGTGTTATGAGGGATTTTTCATCGACGGTTCGAGGGACTCCAAGTACGATCTACATCTACATGTTCTTCTTCCGCTGCAACTCGGTAACGGTAATGATCGTGATCCCAACCCATTATCATATTGATCTTGGGTGATCATAGGCACGAATTTTGTTTGTTTTCTACTACGTTTCCCAACAGTGGCATCATGTACAGTTATATGAGTAGGTGCAGGTTGCGATCTAGATCACTTGTGATTGTGAGGGTTGATGTTCTTGCTATGCTTCCCTCGAGTGTTGCTTCAGTTCAATTCATCGACAACATGGTGTCACTTTTTACAAGGTTCTGACAATCGGTCGGCTCTGACTGTCAATGATCTGATAACAGTTCCTTGGGCTTCACCATAGTTGAGAATAGTGAACTATCACGTACACAAGAGGGTGCCGAAGATGGATGATCTTCCAGGGGGTCACGAGTATTTAACGAAGTTTAGTGTGGGGCTAGAGATTTTTAATTTAGTCTCTTGTTTCACACACCCCGAAACTTAATCTAGCATCAAGAATCATCGCCCAAATTGTGGACGTAGGTAGCTAGTATTATTTGTTAAAACTGGTTAACTGCATAACTAAAATTTTGCAAAAAATAATTAGAGGACGTCTAACTTGGTTTTGCAGGGTATGCATATGATGTGGTATAGCCTTCGTCATGATAATGAGTTTATGTATGAGATGGTTATATGTTGTAATGTTAAGTGGCCTGCACGTCACGACATGATGTTTGGAGCCACGAGATTGCCACGTTAATGTAAATATCATAGAGATAGCCTACAAGTTAAAGGTGACGATGGCAACTGTACACAGAGGACCCCGACATGGAGAAGGTGTACTTGGCGCGGGACGAGGAGCTATAATTTCGTGCCACGGCGGAATTTCTGAATATGGTGCCACAACAACGTTTTCTAAAATGGTCGCCACGACAACGTTTTCTAAAATTGCCGCCACGACAGTGTATTTGAAACGGGTGCCACGGTAATGAAATATTGGCCATCATGACTCTTCAACTGGAGATTGAAGATGATCACGGAGATTCCCGGCGCCCAGGGCTATACCATATTGATAGTGTCCTGGTGTCGGGGACGAATCCGCGATCACCTATGGGACCCAGGGAAGGACCCCTTTACGTTCGGCAGGGAGAGACGGTCGCACGAAGAGCAAATCTAGCGAAGAACACGACAGTGCACGAGAGAGATTTACCCAGGTTCGGGCCGCACGGATGCGTAAAACCCTACTCCTGCTTTTTGGTTTATTATCTGTATGATTGTTCTAGCTCCAGGAGCGCTACAGTACCGAGTAGCTGCGTACAATACTGGAGTTCTCCATCCCTCAGTTCCTCCTCTGCCATGTCCTTCCCGCCTGGAGGCTGCGACTTGCCGGTGCGTGTCCAGGGGTAGTGAACACCCCCCTGTTTATTACACCGACAGGAGCCCCCGGGCCTGGGCCGGACAGGCGCGCACAGTGGTTGTCCGGGCTAGGCCCAACGACGCACACCGGCAACATGTAGATCTGTTCCCTGCCGTTCCTCCTGCCTGGAGGTCGCAACCCTGTTGCTGCAATGGCACGCATAAAGAAACAATTTACCTTGATTAGGCCAAGCTTTATGGCACAAGAGATATTCCTTCATGCTAAATGAATGCATGCTTCCCCCTTGATTGATTCCGTCCTTGCACGTATCTTGTACCCTACGCTGTCTGGAAACCCTGCCGGTGCGCACGCTTGCCGCGAGCGCTAGGTGCGGGTCTTTAGCAGCCTGCTGGAAACGCTGCCGCCGGCAAGGCGACTTGCCGGGCCAGAACGCAGCTGCTAAGTTTGCCGAGCGGACTCGAGGCGAAACCAGAGCGCGGACTAACCACGGCAAGGTCCTTTCGCGTGCAGGTCGATATACGAGAACGAGGAATCAATCAAGACGACCCACGCTTGCTGGAAAGCTTTCCGGTGCGCACGCTCCAGGCAGCGGCGCTTGGGGATCGGGTCCTTAGCAGCTCACCGGGAACGCCGCCTCCCGGAAAGGTTTACCTTCCCGGTTCTGGTGCAGCTGCTCACATCGCCGAGCGGACTCGAGGCGACTAGGAGCGCAACTAGCCCCAAGAAGGCTCCTTCGCGTGTAGGTGTAAGAAGCGAGTGAGGACAGTAAAATGAATGCAATTGCCAAAAAATCTGTGCAACTTATCTTTTTCTGCTAGGGCGCCGCTAGCCCCCGAGCTTGTTTCTTGCTCAAAGAGTGGTTGTCGGAGCCCCCGGCAAGAGAGGCTCTTAACTCTGGCGGAGAACTTTGACGTTCTCGACGCCAGCTTCCGGCAAGGGGTTGCCGGGAAGGCTCTTGACTCTGGCGGAGAACCTTGACATTCTCAACGCCAGCTTCCGGCAAGCTTGTTGCCGGGGAGGCTCTTGACTCTGGCGGAGAACCTTGACGTTCTCAACGCCAGCTTTCGGCAAGCTTGTTGCCGGGGAGGCTCTTGACTCTGGCGGAGAACCTTGACGTTCTCAACGCCAGCTTCCGGCAAGCTTGTTGCCGGGGAGGCTCTTGACTCTGGCGGAGAACCTTGACGTTCTCAACGCCAGCTTCCGGCAAGCTTGTTGCCGGGGAGGCTCTTGACTCTGGCGGAGAACCTTGACGTTCTCAACGCCAGCTTCCGGCAAGCTTGTTGCCGGGGAGGCTCTTCAGGGGGTTACTCTCTGGGGCGTTGCCAGCCCCTGAGCTCGCCTTCCATGCGTGTTCCTGCAACACTGACTGGGCATGAAATGCCACAACAGCGTTTGAGCACAACAAGTTGATTAGCTTCTGGTTAATGTCGGATTCGCTGCAATCTTGACTCCTACTGAATATTCCCTTGCTTGCCGGAACACTTTCCGGTGCGCACGATCCAGTCAGCAGCGCTTTGAGGAACGGATCCTTAGCAGCATGCCGGGAACGCCGCCTCCCGAAAAGGTTTACCTTCCCGGCTCTGGCGCAGCTGCTCAGGTTGCCGAGCGGACTCGAGGCAACTAGGAGCGCGACTAGCCCCGGGAAGGCTCCTCAGCATACGGGTTTACGCAGGAACCTTAGAATAAAACTCGCTAAGTCCTTCTCCTTAAACGACTGCATTTTTGCACAGTGAGCCCCCCACGCTTGCCGGAATACTCCCCGAATGCGCACGTTCCGGTCGATGGCGCTTAGGATCGGGTCCTGTTCAGCAGCCTATCGAGAACGCCGCCTCTTCGGGAGCTTAACGCCTTAGAAACAATCGCAGCTGCGTCTGCATTGTTGGGCGGACCCAAAACAACCAGGAGCGCAGAATGTTTCAGGAGCGCTCCTTCGCGCACAGGTTATGCACAAAAATATCGTCCAGGATAAGACTTAACAGCAAAAAGTAATTAAAGCTTTAAAACTTAGCTTTTTGCGAAGGTTCAGGCCCTTCTTCTTGGACGCTATGGCGGTGAAGATGATGAAGAAACTGCCGCGCTGATCGCCAGATCAGGTTCGCGCAGCCCCTCACCCCCTACCTGGCGCGCCAAAGATGTCGGGGACGAATCCGCGATCACCTATGGGACCCAGGGAAGGACCCCTTTACGTTCGGCAGGGAGAGACGGTCGCACGAAGAGCAAATCTAGCGAAGAACACGACAGTGCACGAGAGAGATTTACCC
The DNA here is from genome assembly GCA_011799875.1 of Thinopyrum elongatum. Lineage (NCBI taxonomy): Eukaryota > Viridiplantae > Streptophyta > Magnoliopsida > Poales > Poaceae > Thinopyrum > Thinopyrum elongatum. The sequence continues at coordinate 370,721,022 of CM022300.1, read as the reverse complement.
AGGTTCGGGCCGCACGGATGCGTAAAACCCTACTCCTGCTTTTTGGTTTATTATCTGTATGATTGTTCTAGCTCCAGGAGCGCTACAGTACCGAGTAGCTGCGTACAATACTGGAGTTCTCCATCTCCCAGTTCCTCCTCTGCCATGTCCTTCCCGCCTGGAGGTTGCGACTTGCCGGTGCGTGTCCAGGGGTAGTGAACACCCCCCTGTTTATTACACCGACACTTGGACTAGGGGTTACCAACCTAGTTGGCCCATAGTCCCCGGGTCGAACTTATGGGCCCCCCATTCACACAAGGAAGGAATCCGGAAGCCTCGTACCTCGACGTGGTCAAGATAGCCTCTGCCGAAGACTTGACGTGTACTCAAAGGACAGCTTCGGCCGCCGCGATGTGCATCTTTAGATTAGCAACCGACCATGTAACCCTAGGTGCCCCCTGGCATGTATATAAGCTAGAAGGTTTAGCCTGTAGAAGGGATCCCGATCATAATCACATCAACCTAGCCCTAGGGTTAGAACACTACATACGATCTCGAGGTAGATCAAGCTTGTACTTGAAACACAATCATCACTACAATCAAAGTAGGGCGTAGGGTATTACTGATACATCCATTTTGCATCATGTTTTCCTACTGTTATTTATAATGCTTTTGGTCAATATAATACCTTGTGGTGCAATTCTAATGCCTTTTCTCTCTTAATTTGCATGAAGAGGGAGATTGCAGGTAGCAGGAATTCTGGACCTAAAAAAGCTATGTCAGAGATACCTATTTTGCACAACTCCAAATGAGCTAGAATTTTACGGAGAATTATTTTGGAATATATAAAAAATATTGGAGAAAATAAATACCACAGAAGGCTCACCGGGTGCCCACGAGGCACGTGGGCACGCCCAGGTGGCTCGTAGGGCCCCTGGCCAGCCTCTGAGGCCCATCTTCTCCTATATGATGCCATTTGCGCTAGAAAATATCAGGAGAGGACTTTCGGGGAGAAGCGCCGCCGTCTCGAGGAGGAACCTGGGCAGGAGCACTTTTGCTATCCGACGAACCGATTCCGCCGGGGATACTTCCCTCCGGAAGGGGGAAATCAAAGCCATCGACATCACCAACAACCCTCTCACCATGGGAGGACCAATCTTCATCAACATCTTCACCAGCACCATCTCATCTCAAACCCTAGTTCATCTCTTGTATTTCTTTGTCTCAAAACCTCAGATTGGTACCTATGGGTTGTTAGTAGTGTTGATTACATCTTGTAGTTGATGCTTGTTGGTTTATTTGGTGGAAGAATATATGTTCAGATCCTTCATGCTATTCAATACCCCTCTGATCTTGAACATGAATATGATTTGTGAGTATTTACTTTTGTTCTTGAGGACATGAGAGAAGTCTTGTCATAAGTAATCATGTGAATTTGGTATTCGTTTGATATTTTGATGATATGTATGTTGTTGTTTCCCTTAGTGGTGTCGTGTGAACGTCGACTACATGACACTTCACCATACTTGGGCCCAAAGGAAGGCATTGTGGAGTAGTAATTAGATTATGGGTTGCTAGAGTGACAGAAGCTTAAACCCTAGTTTATGCGTTATTCCGTAAGGGGCTGATTTGGATCCATATGTTTCATGCTATGGCTAGATTTATCTTAATTCTTCTTTTGTAGTGGCAGATGCTTGTGAGAGGGGTTAATCATAAGTGGGAGGCTTGTCCAATTAATGACAGCACCCAAGCACCGGTCAACCCACATATCAAATTATCAAAGTAGCGAACGTGAATCAAACAAACATGATGGAAGTGACTAGATGAAATTCCCGTGTGTCCTCAAGAACGCTTTGCTTATTATAAGAGACCATTGCGGCCTGTCCTTTTCTACAAAAAGGATTGGGCTACCTTGCTGCACCTTTGTTACTGTTACTACTTATTGCTCGTTACAAATTACCTTGCTACCAAACTATCTGTTACCGATAATTTCAGTTCTTGCAGACAATACCTTGCTGAAAATCATTTGTCATTTCCTTCTGCTCCTCATTGGGTTCGACACTCTTACTTATCTAAAGGACTATGATTGATCCCCTGTACTTATGGGTCATCAAGACTCTTTTCTGGCGCCATTTCTGGGGAGTGAAGCGCCTTTGGTGAGTGGAATTTGGTATGGATACATTTGTATTAACGTGCTGAAATTTACTGTCAATTGTTACAATGGAAAGTAATCCTTTGAGGGGTTTGTTCGGGGTATCTTCACCTCAACCGGAGGCACAAAGAGTTGCCCCTCAACCTACTGCACCTACTGAAAATATTTATTATGAAATTCCTTCGGGTATGATAGAGAAACTACTAGATAATCCTCATGCCGGAGATGGAACAATACATCTCGATATGCATTTAATCTATGTGGATGAAGTTTGTGGATTATTTAAGCTTGCAGGTTTATCAGAGGATGGAGTTAAGAAGAAGGTTTTCCCTTTATCTTTGGGGGGGGGGAGTCATTGACATGGTAGAGGCTATGTGATGATATTGGAACGTGGGATTGGAACCGATTGAAATTGGAATTTCATCAGAAGTTTTATCCTATGCATATGGTTCATCATGATCAGAATTATATATATAATTTTTGGCCTCATGAAGGATAAAGTATCACTCAAGATTGGGGGAGGCTTAAGTACATGATGTACACATGCCCCAATCATGAGCTCTTAAGAGAATTTATCTTACAAAAATTTTATGCTCGACTTTCTCATAATGATCAAACCATGCTCGATTCTTCTTCGACTGGTTCCTTTATGAAGAAAACTAATGAATTCAAATGGGATCTTATGGAAAGAATTAAATGCAACTCTGAAGATTGGGAACTCGACAAAGGTAAAGAGTCATGTATAAAACTTGAGTTTGATTGTGTTAAATCTTTTATGGACACCGATGCATTTCATAAGTTTAGCACTAAATATGGACTTGACTCTGAGATAGTAGCCTCTTTTTGTGAATCATTTGATGCTCATGTTTATCTCCCTAAGGATAAGTGGTTTAAATATCATCCCCCTATTAAAGAAAAGATTGAGGAACTCGTTATAGTTAAAGATGAAACTATCCTTTACAATGTTGATCCAGTTGTGCCTACTGCTTATATTGATAAACCTCCTTTCCCTGTTAGGATAAAGGAACATGCTAAAGTCTCAACTGTGGTTAATAAAAGTAATATTAGAACACCTATACCCTCTAAACAAATTAAAGTTGAACCTAATGTTGCTATGGTTAAAGATATCTTGGTCGATAATATTGATGGGCATGTTATTCAGTTCTATGATGAAGCTACTAGAATTGCTAAGCATGATCCTAAAGATAAGAACAAGCCCATTGTTGGCATGCCTATTGTTTCTGTTAAAATAGGAGATAATTGTCACCATGGTTTATGTGATTTGGGTGCTAGCGTGAGTGCTATTCCATTTACCTTATATCAAGAGATTATGAATGATATTGCACCATGAAATAGAGGACATTGATGTTACTATTAAGCTTGTGAATAGAGATACTATTTCACCGCTTGGGATTGTTAGAGATGTTGAAGTCTTGTGTGGAAAGATAAATAGCCTACTGATTTTCTAGTTCTTGATTCTCCACAAGATGATTTTTGTCCCATTATATTTGGTAGACCTTTCTTGAATACAGTTAATGCAAAGATAGATTGCAATAGAGGAACTGTCAGCATTAACTTTGGTGTTGTATCTCATGAGTTTAATGTCTCTAAATTCCATAGACAACCTCACACTACAAAAAAAAGACACATCCGTGACATTTTGGCTCGAACGATTTTGTTTCTGTCATGCTTATGACAATTCTATGATGATAATTGTGACAAAACCCGGTATCATCATAGATGTGGTGGGCTCCTACTTCTATGACAAAAAATCATGACAAAAAATGGGCTTTCCGTCCTGGGCGGGCCGGAGATGCACCTACATGACATTCTTTGGGCCATCCATGACGGAAAAAATCATGGTAGAAGCGAGGGCGAGGAAAGTTTCGGGGAGTTCCCGGTTACGGTGGGTGGTCGGGGCCGAGCGATGCACAGAGGGATTGCACGTTTCTCTCGTACACGTACGCGTGTGTGTGCGGCGAGGCGTTGGGCTCTAACTGAACCCGAGCGAGGCGTTCACTTACTGAACCTGAGCGATCGATCCCTAGCTGTTAACTGAACTCGATCGAGCGATTCCTTCGCTACTTCTGCTAACTGAAGCCGATCGAACCTGCTGCCTCTTGATGAAAAGTGACCGTTGTTGGGGGTTGGATGAACAGTTCCCGGTGGGGGTTGGATGAACAGGACCCCGTGGTAGTAGAGGACGTTGCCACCGGATGAACAGGACCCCAATTGAGGCGAGGCTGGTGGAGGGTGGATGAACAGGACCCCGTGGAGGCTCCATGAACAGTAGCCAGTGGAGGGTGGATGAACAGGACCCCGTGGAGGGCTGGTTGAACAGTAGCCGATGGAGGCTGGATGAACATGACCCCGTGGATGAATAGTAGCTGGTGGAGGCTGGAGGAAGTAGACGGTGGATGAACAGTTGCAGGTGGAGGCTGGAGGAAGTCGACGGTGGATGAACAGTAGCCCATGGACGCTGGAGTGAGGCAGTAGATGGTGGATGAACAGTAGCCCGTAGAGTCCCATTTTGCTGTACGCCACACCCCTCCTGATGAAAAGGACCCCATTTCGACCGTAGGCGCTCCAACACAAGTCCGTTTCCTCCGTTTTGCGGTACAGCACACCCTCCCGATCAATAGAACCCCGTTTCGACCGTAGCCGGTCGAAAAGAAGGCTGTTTCCTCCGTTCTATGGTACGCCAGACCCTTCCCGATGAATAGGACCCCGTTTCGACCGTACGCGGTTGAATAGAAGGCCGTTTTCCTCCATTTTGCGGTATGCCAGACCCCGTTCCGGCTGTTCCGTCCAAGCCGGTTGGCTCTCGATGAACAGGACGTGTTCTGACCCAGTGGCTTCGCTCCCGATGAACAGGACGCATTCGGACCCAGTCTGTTGGCTCCCGGTGAACACGACGCTGTTTCCTCCGTTTCGACCTAGCCGGTTAGCTGCCGATGAACAGGACAACATCGCTGTCGACCATTGCCTCTCCATGTGCACGAGCCCTGGCCGTCCGTATGCACGGGCACGCGTTTCGAGACCCTGCTCGTATGTACGTACATCGCCGTATTTCTTGGCGTGTGGCTATATGTACGTGTACATGGTTTAGACGGGACAGTCTGAACTGCTACGAGGGGGGCTCTACTATGACATGTGCCGCTACTTACTCGGCCACGATTCATCGTTGCAGAGCGATAGATCGACCAGTATGTATGTACACGTTCTCGACAAGACAGACAACGCTACATACGCTTCGACCGGGTGGGTCCCAGCTGTCAGGGAGGATAAAGACACACTTCCTTGCGTGCGAAGATATAGCTGCTAGGTCCCAGCTATCAGGGGGAGGAATCATTTTTTGCCCGTAATAAGGACGCACTTCCTTGCGTGTGAAGATGTAGCTGGTGGATCCCAGCTGTCAGGGGGAGAAAACATTATTTTTCAGGGTAAAAAGGATGCAGTTGCATGCATGCGTCCATGGGCGTGGTGCGTCCCCACTGTCAGCCTCTCACATACAGTCATCTTCTGATGACTCTCGTTTGTTGACCACATTGACCACACCGTGCCGAGCACACCAAGGCTAGTGGACGACGGCGAGGCCCCAGACTGGAATGACCCGGAGATGGGGAAGACGCGGCATTGGAGTCGCAGATGGAGAGGAGTGGGAAACTTGACTGGTTCGGGTGTGCGGCAGCACTGCCGCCCATGGGAGATAGGAGCAAGAACAGAGATTGAAGAAGCAGCACGGCTGTTGGATTAACATCCAACGGTCTAGCTGCTAGAATCATTTGTTGATTAAGTTGACAAAGCCCTGCGTACACGTCAGCTTAGTAGGCCCACAAGCCAGCCACCAAATCTGCCGGGTCCTAGCTGTCATCGGGAGGAAGAGTTGTTTTCGCATAACAAGGAGGCACTTCCTTCCGTGCAAAGATACAGCTGGTGGGTCCCAGTTGTCAGGGGGAGGAAACATTTTTTCAGCTTAATAAGGAGGAACTTTCCTTGCGTGCGACCATGGACCTCATGGGTCCCAGCTGTCAGGCTCTCCACGTACAGTCCTCTTTCGATGAATCTTGTTTATTGACCACGCCGTGCCGAGCGCAGCAAGGCGGTGGACGACGGCAAGGCCCCGGACGGGAACGACCTGGAGATGGGAAGATGCTGCAGTGGAGTCACAGATTGAGAGGAGTACAAGGGTTATAAGTTGTTCTGGTGCGGCGTGGGGCTGTAGTCGGTGGAGAATAACAGGAGGTGTGGAGGGGTGGAGGGATAGCCTGGCCGGCGGTGGGGTAGCGCTTCACATTGATGCATGCTAAGCAGAGCCGCTAGCCGCCGGAGGCCGGAGCAGGCGGTCTCGGCGACGCTGGAGGAAGAAGACGAGAGATTGAAGGTGCATGCCAGCCGTTGGATATAAATCCAATGGCTGTGGATGTCAGAATCATTTGTTGACTAAGTTGACAACGCCTTGCGTAGGCTTCGACCTATTGGCCCACATGTCAGCCTACAAAAATGTGGCATATATTTAATCCAATGTTTTCTAGAATTTACAGTCCATTTGCTGGGCTGGTTGAACAAATAATTTCGCGTCAATGCGGCCCATTTAATATTTTCTGAGAAATCCCAGCCCATTTGCACTTTCTTGAAATACACGAATTAGCTGGGCTTGTTCTATATTTCAAGTTAGGTTAGAAGGAGCAATTAATATCAAAAAACAAACCGGAGCTACACATTTTATTATAAAATTAACAAATTAGCGAGTTATTGCTCAAAAGAAAAATGAGCGCATTATTATTACATTGGTCCTTAAAATCTTCGCAAGCTTTTGTATGCAATCACCAGGATTTTCCTTGCATGTGAGTAAAAAACAACCAGGATTTTCCTTGCCAACTTCCGTTAAACATTTACTTTTATAAGTTAATAAGACATGGGATGTTTTTATAATGTATATATGTCTCTATTAAATATATGATAATAGTAATAATATAAATATATAATGTGGTTAGAAGGGAAAACATAAATTGGACACTGCATTATTATTCTTATATATAGATAAATAGAACAGAGATCTGCGTTTTATTAAAACAAATACATTGGGCTGCCGATGTTTAAGAAAAAGTAAAACCTACGCTGGGAGGCCCATAGGCCGGTGCATACATGATGGACCTCAAAAAATAAGTTGAAACCACTGTCTCGGTATGTCGTGGGCTACGCATGTTAAAAAAACAAAACCTAGGCCTAGCTGATACTTGTTCGCCCTCTGAAAAAAATGATACCAGCTAGATCCCCGATACCCCTTTCCCGCAACAAAAAAAAGATCCCCGATACCCCTGAAAAAAAAAGCTCCCCGATGACAGTCATCGTTGAAATTTATTTCGTTTATTGACTAGGTTGACAAACCCGTGGGCCCCAACGTTAGTATATAATTAGGAGGAAGCTTTTTTTCCAATGAGGCACTTGATTGCGTATGGCTTGGACCTGGTGGGTCCCCAGTGCCAGCCTCTTGGCGTACAGTCCTCTCCGGATTCCTCTCGTTTGTTGAGCATGTTGACAACGGCATACGGCGGCGCCACGGCGAGCGCGCACGGATGGGAAAGAACCGGAGCCAGGGAAGACGCCTTCATTCTTTCGAACATACCGCACTAGCCCGGTGGCTGCAGCCATCTCACCCAAAAGCTGTACTACCCGGGTTCGATTCTTACTGGTGCAGTTGAAAAATATCTAACACTTGCCAAAATTTCGTCCCTAGTTTACCCAGTTTTTCGCACACTCAACATTGTCTTGCCATTTTGAAAATAGCATATCTTTTTGACTTTGCATCATATGAAGATGTGCTATACATGAATGTTGATCAACATGATGTTAACTTGTTGTTAATTCCATTTTTACCATGAATAAAATTTCCAACATTTTGTTATCCATGTTTGAAAAGTGCGTGTTGATTTAAATGCTCTGCCTCTAAAACATGCAGTTTCTTATCTGAAAATCACTTGGACAAGCAGCCATTGCCGGTGTTGGATTCGATGCCGCGCTTCTTCAATCCCCCGACAGCGCGAGGGGGAAATAAACTTCCGTCCCGTGCTGCCGGTTGGGGAATGGAGCGAACTGGATTAAAGAGGGGGCCGGCGGCGCGACTGAAGAAGCACATCAGACGTGATTTTTTTTCAGTGGATGGCTCTCGATGGCGTTTTTTTACTTGCCTCTGCACCATACAACTTGTATTTTTAGCCTCCCAGTCCGTGGTGGACTAGCAGTCCATTCGCTGGGCGAGCCAACCTACAGAAAGCAACACTTGATTTTTCATCAAGGCCCAAAAACAACGCAGCACTATGTTTGTTTTGAGGCCGAAACATTACGACAGGGGTTGAGCGGGGGAGGGGGGAAGACAGAGCAAAAAGATAAAAAAGAGCTAATGCGCCGTTGCTACCCTAACAAGCAGGTGCAATTCTTCTCGGGAAGAAGGTGTTCCGTTGACACTCACACGTCACAATCCCACTGTAGACATTCTAACAAGTTCACACACAAGTACATCAGAAAAGGTAAACATTCGTATCAAACTCAGGTTCACAGGACACGTTCATATTCATAGCCAACATTCACAATCAACAACTCAAAAGATTCATATATACACAAGTTCAGCATGTCTATGCGTCCAAATGATTGATAGATCACAAGACAATATTCATAGATAATTCACAAAAAGATTCAGATATACACATGTTCAGCATGTTTATGCATCCAAATGATTGAGAGATCACAACCAATATCATCCATGGACAAACTTTAATTACCTAGGGTACAGACTGGTAAGTGGTGTTCACTCGGTGGTACTTCTTGCTAAAATTAATGCTTGTACGAGCAAACTTTCAAGTACATAAGAGGCAGCACAGACAATCTGAACTTTGCTATTAGGTTTATCCTCGAGATAGTGGCCTCGATGCCGAGGGAGGTTTGAGCAACTTGGCCACTACTTTCATCCAACTAGTTTACTGGCTCATCTTGGTCCTGTAGCTCACCAAAATTCTACATTGCAGACAAGAAAGGAGGCGGTCGATAAAATGAACCACCCAATTTTTTTTTGCAGTTCAACTGAAATGGAGCATCCCTGGCGTGCAGACTGATTAAGTGCCAGATGAATATACACGTTAACCAACTTGTCTGGAATCTTTAGACTCCATGCCATACAGTTTGCTAGCATATGTGCCAATAACCAAAAGGCACAAGTTGGTACCAAAGACTGGACTGTGTTTTTCTGGGCTATGCGCCAAGCAATATTGTTGGCGTTCACTCTGGCACTTCTTCTTGTCAACATCGATGCTTGTCTAAGTGAACTTTGGAGTACATAGCAGCAGCATAAGTATATGTGCATCTAATCTTTTCGTGCAGTTCTACTGAAATCGTCCAATGTAATGATTTGCCTGCGAGTTCAGGCTCTAAGTTACTCCATTATGAAATCGGCAAACAATAGCACAATACCAAATTACCAATACATATGACAAGCACAATAATCAGGATAAAGACCGGTACCAACCTATGTGAGGAAGCATATCAATTACTATTTCCTTTGGCTGGAAGCCGAGATAAGTGACTGGCAGGAAAGGAAGGATGTAGTCGACGCAATGAAGCACCCAAAGTTTTTGTGCAGTTCCACCAAAATCGAGCATCCTGTTGGCACATATATTGAGAGAGTGAGATTACTGTAATAGTGGGACTAGTTGATGAAACATACACTAACAAATAGAAGAACCCTCATTATCTTAATGGGTAAAGTTAGCAACATAGTAGTCTTGCTTAAAGAGAGGTATTAGTTTATTTAATCAGTGCCAATTAGCTCAACACCCAAAGCATTGCCATGTATCATAGGTTGCAAAACTTTAACGTGCAAAGATAAAGGAGTTCCTCATGACAGTAGCAACACATTAGCATGATACAAATAGATATGACAGCAAACTAATATGGATGATGGCCTTAGGCCGGTACCAACCTGAGCAAGAAGCTTATTCAAGTAGTCCCAGAAGAGATGATAAAGCATTCACTGGAATCATTCAATAGCATATATTTTTGTGCACTTCAAATGTATGGTTGACATCACTCTTGTTCACCAGTGGTGATATTATATCGAAAGATTATCAAGAACTTCCAGCATAGTTAAACTCTGGGATACACTTCATTGTATTCTCTTGTGCAGTTCCACTAAAATGTACGATTGGCACAACATGATCCCTGTTTGCATAAGTGGGAACAAGGTGAAACCTTCATTAGCTTAGTGAGAAAGGATAGAAAGACATTAGCATATTACTTTAATAGTAGCATCAAATTCATGATGGACAATACGCAAAACATTGCCTCATTGAACCAGTGGCAATAAATTGACATGCAAAACAATAGCATTATTATGTCATGACACTACCAAGATTCCCTCCCTGCTCCACCACATGGTTCACCTCCACAGACACACATACACACGTACATGATTCAGCATAGGGTGCTACTAAAGATTTGTTTAACTCCGACAGGAAAATTAGGCAGTAATTAATTAGTGCTACTTAAGTACTCCTAATTAATTAAGTGACCTTGCAGGAGAGACAGCAGAAGTGGAAGGGCTCCTGGAGGATCGTCTCACATGTAAGGGAGACGTTGCCGGAGCCCTTGAATGGCCTCGACTGAGGCCTCGGCTTCAGCAAGATCACCTTGGCACTGTTGATCGTGTAGAGCTGGGTCACACATGCATCCAGAATCCAGTTAATTAGTATGATGTGTCGTCAAGCCAAGTACTACTCTGCTGCATTTCTCTATCTATCTATCTATCTATCTATCTATCTATCTATCTATCTATCTATCTATCTATCTATCTATCTATCTACTCTTATAAAAAACAGAGTTGGTGATGATGGTGTGCCTGCCATCCTGCAATATAGGTCGTCCGATTTATATCTGACGGATAGGAAGGAAACTATGGCAATTTTGCAAAAAGATACCCACACCCCTCTCCACATTTGCAAATAAGGCCTTCCCTCATTCATCCTTTTCTCTCACAAGATAAACTACTCATACAAATGCATCTTGATGTTACGTGCAACGCACGGGCATCTTGCTAGTCTTCCAAGTAAATTAAGACTAGTAGCAACACAACAATACAATACCAGTAGCAAGATGTCAGGATAACATAGGACGGTACCATCGTGTGATCTTCTTCATTTCCTCCTCCTCCTCCTCCTCCTCCTCCTTCTTCTTCTTCTTCTTCTTCTTCTTCTTCTTCTTCTTCGTCTTCCTCTTCATGCTCTGTTTCTCTTTCTCCTCACCAGTTGGTGAAACCAAGTACATGATTGGCCTTCTATTTCAGACTTGGTTTTGTCAGTGAGGGAGTACAAGTATACTAGTAAACAATAGCATTATTTTCTCATGGTAGTCGCAAAATAGAGGTGAACACATGCATTAAATATCATTCTTACCTAAAGGAAGGTTATGGTGCCAATATGGAGGATGAAGATTGGAACACAGATCTCCCTTTGTGCAGTTCCACCGAAATGAACCAACGGTTTCATTCTGACATTCCAGTTAAACAGCACAAAAGTCACTTCTTTTAAGAAGTGTTTTGTGCAGTGCACCAAAAGGTCGCAATAGCAACGAGGTGAAATGGATATCCCTGTTGGCACAAAAAGCTACAGAGGAAATAGTCAGAGTCTCAAACAATTACTAGCAAAAACAATTGGTTAAACTTGTCATGGCTTATAACAATGGCATGGCTTCATTTTACCAGGGGCATTAGATTAAGAACAACTAAATATTTTCTATAAGGGCATGGGACAGTGGGTGCACCAGCAGTCCAGCACCATGTACCTAAACCGGGGCATAAAGTGGTGATTCAGAGTTTGTTGCTCCAAGAAACAAACATCCAAGAAACATATCTGGGTTGGTCCCATTTGTGTTCACTCTAGCCACCTATTCCTTTGTGTGGATAGCAAATCTAGTCCTGGTCATACCACTGTGTACAACGTTTCCCCTACATTTCCCTTTTCGACCAAGAGACCGGTTGGATGACCAGTCCGTACTACTTTCACCCCCTTTCTTTCCTGTTTGTACGAAGTTCGATGTACATACTAAATTCCCCCCCCCCTTTATTTCTTGTTTGAACCAAGTACAAGATTCGACTCCATGAAGTAGCTTTACATCTAACAATAGAAAAAAATGAGGTGACGTTGGACCATCCGATCGAGCCTAGCTATGAGGGGGGCTGAGAGGTACAAAATGATGCACATTCAGTGACGTAGCGAGCTGGGGAAGTAGAGCTAGGCCGGTTTTGAAGGAAGATATACCTAAAGGTCGTCGGGGTTTGTATAGGTGGGCGGCGGGAGGATGGATTTGCCCACACTAGGGCAGTGATGAAGGGATCGGAGGACCTTCGGCGCCGGCGCTCGACCAGAGATATTGGTGCGGCCGGCAGTGGGTCTCCTCCCTCACTGTCGACGATGGCCTAAACGCTGCCCCTCCTCCCCTTTACCGGTGGAGGGGGATATGTCCGGATCTGTAACCAGCGGTGAGGATAGAAAGACAGTGTTATCACCGCTATCTTGTTTAGATCTGGAGAGGATGAGAGTGTGTGAATAGAGCAACCCTAGCAAGCAAGCGCGGAGGCTCCTGCCTATATATATACGTATAGTGGGCTAGTTTTCTTTTTTCACTCCATCAAAACAATCATTTAAAATTGTGTACGTGCCAGGTCGCCGTTTTCTGAGTTGTTGATTGTTTTTTGAGATAGCTACCCGCTTATTCCAAGTGGTGTTATAGGGGTGGATTAACGAGCTGCTCGGCTCGGTTTGTTCGAAGCTAGTTAAAAGAAAATTCACGTACGATGAGACATGTGTTGTGTTGTTACTAACGAACGTAGCGTGAAACTTGTTAGCTGGTTCATTAAGCTCCTTAATAAATTGATGATTGGCTTTGTTCATTAAGGAGCGACCCACGAGGATAACAAGCCGAACTATCGAGGGATAGTTGCTCGCGAGCTACGAGCTTTTGTTCCAGCCCTCGGTGTGCCAGGTCGCACTTTGTATCGTTCAAGTCTGGTACTAGACCCTCCATTAAGTGAACACCACCGCCTCGTAAAAATTGTGAACAAGCCCACGGCTAAAATTATAGGAAACGTGGGCTGCACCAACATGCATTATTATTTATATTTTCTATGTGGGAGTATCCTCAAAACAAAATGTGAGAGTACAATCTTTATTGGGCCCCTTTGTAATTTGTGCTAAATTTTGAGCAAAGATTTAACTGACAAAATGTTAGTGCATGTTAACAAAAATTATATCCTTGGATTCGTATTTGAACATAGTTTTCAATGATGTAATTTTTTGTGACATGCATGAACATTTGGTTAGTTAAATTTATAGTCAAAATTTGGCACAGATTATCATCGGGACCAATAAACCAGGATGGAGCTCCTCGTCAGTCATCCAAACTACTATATGACTAGCCGCTCTATTACATGCGGGACATCAAGCATCCGGGCCCACGTGCCATCCACCAAATCACAGGGAGGTGCTACAGTCAAGACTCACCAGTCACCCCGGTGTGGCCGTCATGACCCGTCATATCACAAAACCCACACCTTTACCAGCAGTGGTAAAGTGGCCTCGAAGTTGGACTGGACGAAGCAACCATCATTGTCGGTGTACTAAGTATTGGGCCATTAGTACCCCGTACTTGTGCACGGGCAGTTGTAGCCATACTCGCGGCAAGGCTTGTCGGGGAACAGTTCGAGGTTGACTCAGGCTATCGAAGAAATACTCAAGTCAAAGATCTGAGGATCAGCAGATAGGAAGAGCTGGAATCCGAAAGCCAGTCCCTCGGGCAAGATCTTGCCGGGGTGGCCTGCGAAGCCAAGCAAGATTTCACGCCCGGCAAGATTCGGCGCCCGGCAAGATTCTGCTACTGTGCCACCGCTTTGACATAGCAACAAGCCCGACATTCTGGGTCCTTCTCTAGATGCGTGGCAACGCGCCAGTGGAAGAGAGCTTAAGTGGTGCTGATGGGATGGCCCCTTTTTCCATCCCCAAGAAAGTGAGCACACCTAAACGGACACCTCACGGTGCATTAAATGCGTTCGTCCTAATCCGTCAGTGGTTAGGAATGATTACCCTGTAGCTACTTTACACCTCAATGTATGTACATTTTGCCACTGTGGTGACCCCTTTGAGCGTATAAAAGGAGGCCCAAGGCAACTGCTACAGGGGAGGAGGATCTTCTGGCCCATTCTGCATGCGTAGCTGCTCTTTGAACGTACTGTTCATTGCAAGCGCTCTTGGAGCCTGGGCTCAAGAACACTCATAATAAAACAAGGCGGGAGTAGGGTTTTACGCTGATCAGCGGCCCGAACCTGGGTAAAATCACCCCGCGTCGATCATTGGTTCTGCTCTTTGTGCATACCTCTCTCCTTGCTGAATCGTAAAGGGGTCCCTTGGGGTCCCATAGGTGTCGCACGCCGACATATTTGGCGCGCCAGGTAGGGGGAAGAAGGTTGTGCGAACCTGATCCAGTGATCGGCGCCTTAGTTTCTTCATCATCTTCATCATCATGCCACCTAAGAAGAAGAGTGCCGCAACGGCGCAACCATCTACATCCGTTTTGCCAGTGCCCTCACGTACGGGCGACGGTGTAGATGCAGAAGGCAGAGGATTAGAGCCTCCACGGCGTTCCGGTGATCCAAGCCAGGCGAGTGGCGTCGTTCACAGCGGCAGCGGCAACCCACACGCCGCTGGATCCAGAGATGGAGCTGTGCTGCCCACGGGTGGTGCAACGAACTCCAGAGATCGGAGGACGCCTTCTAGGACTCCCGCGCCGGCGCAAGCGTCACGACCTACCCAGGTCGTGCGCGATGAGCAGCGCCATGTCACTGGTGGTTCAGAGCGTCCCCATGAAAGGACTTCTGCGCATCGATCCCAAGGTGCGCAGGCCCAGCATGCACATCGAACTGCTGGCGGAAGTGGCGCGCGGTCGCATGATCATGATGGTGCTCCTTCTAACATTGTTAGGAGTCAGAGCACCTCGCGTACTTCGCACCTGTCGCCGCCACCTACGCCAGCGGAAGCTTTGGCACGTGCGCAGCTACTCCTTGATTTCCCTCCTACTCCGGAGAAGATGGAGGAGTGGCGAGCTACTATCCAGAGTCTTATTGGCTTCGCCAACAAGGATGGGCCGCAGGAGGCAGGGCCCTCACAACGGCGGTCCATCGATCCGGCGCGAGCCGGTATGGAGAAAACCGGAGGTGGTGCGACCACGGTGCACTCCCCTCCACGGCACCAGCGGCGGTTGACAACCCGACGGACTGATGGCCGAGATGATGACTCCACGGCGTCGTCCGATCCGCGGATGCGTCGTGATCAGCGGCAGGTTCTCCAGGAACGAAGCAAAGAGGACGCTCGAACTACCATCGAGCGGCGACGAGAAGCGCGCTATCAATCTGATAAGCGCGTAGGGCCTGCTGTTGACGAGCCTGTGCCAGGGGACGCTGTTGGAAATATGCCCTAGAGGCAATAATAAAGTGGTTATTATTATATTTCCTTGTCCATGATAATTGTCTATTGTTCATGCTATAATTGTGTTATCCGGAAATCGTAATGCATGTGTGAATACATAGACCACAACATGTCCCTAGTGAGCCTCTAGTTGACTAGCTCGTTGATCAATGGATGGTTATGGTTTCCTGACCATGGACATTGGATGTCATTGATAACGGGATCACATCATTAGGAGAATGATGTGATGGACAAGACCCAATCCTAAGAATAGCACTAGATCGTGTAGTTCGTCTGCTAAAGCTTTTCTAATGTCAAGTATCATTTCCTTAGACCATGAGATTGTGCAACTCCCGAATACTGTAGGAATGCTTTGGGTGTATCAAACGTCACAACGTAACTAGGTGACCATAAAGGTGCACTACAGGTATCTCCGAAAGTGTCTGTTGGGTTGGCACGAATCGAGACTGGGATTTGTCACTCCGTATGACGGAGAGGTATCTCTGGGCCCACTCGGTAATGCATCATCATAATGAGCTCAATGTGACTAAAGAGTTAGCCACGGGATCATGCGTTATGGAACGAGTAAAGAGACTTGCCGATAACGAGATTGAACAAGGTATAGGGATACCGACGATCGAATCTCGGGCAAGTATCATACCGGTAGACAAAGGGAATTGTATACGGGATTGATTGAATCCTCGACATCGTGGTTCATCCAATGAAATCATCGTGGAACATGTGGGAGCCAACATGGGTATCCAGATCCCGCTGTTGGTTATTGGCCGGAGAGATGTCTCGGTCATGTCTGCATGGTTCCCGAACCCGTAGGGTCTACACACTTAAGGTTCGGTGACTCTAGGGTTGTTATGGGAAATAGTATGTGAATACCGAATGTTGTTTGGAGTCTCGGATGAGATCCCGGACATCACGAGGAGTTCTGGAATGGTCCGGAGGTAAAGATTTATATAGGGAAGTTGTTATTGGGGTTCCGGAAAAAGTTCGGGTTTTTTCGGTATTGTACCGGGAAGCTTTCGAAAGGTTCCGGAGGATTCCGGAGGGGTCCGGAAGTCCGGAAAGTGTTCCACCACGTCCAATATAGCAGCATGGGCTGTAAGGGGGAGCCCTAGCCTTAATGGGCTAGGGGAACCAGCCCCCCTAAAGCCCATGCGCATGGGAGAGGGGAAACCCTAAAGGGGGAGGGCCTCCACTTAACTTGGGAGGCACTCCTCCCCCCCTTGGCCGCCGCCCCAACCCTAGATGGGATCTAGGGGGCCGGCCCCCTCTCCCCCCCAGCCTATAAATAGTGGAGGGATGGGAGGGAGGCCACAACCTCTCCCCTGGCGCAGCCCTCCCCCTCTCCAACACCTCCTCCTCCTCCGTTTGAGCTTGGCGAAGCCCTGCCGGAGAACTGCAAGTTCCACCACCACGCCGTCGTGCTGCTGGAGCTGTCTTCCCCAACCTCTCCCTCCTGCTTGCTGGATCATGGCGCGGGAGACGTCACCGGGCTGCACGTGTGTTGAACGCGGAGGCACCGTTGTTCGGTGCTTAGATGGGAATCGACCGCGATCTGAATCGCTGCGTGTACGACTCCTCCAACCGCGTTCTTGCAACGCTTCCGCATGGCGATCTTCAAGGGTATGAAGATGCACTCCTCTCTCTCTCGTTGCTAGTCTCTCCATAGATTGATCTTGGTGATGCGTAGGAATTTTTTTTGATTTACTACTACGTTCCCCATCAGTGGCTTCATGAGCCAGGTCTATACATAGTTTCTTGCACGAGTAGAACACAAGTTGTTGTGGGCATCGATTTTGTCAATTTTCTTGCCGTTACTAGTCTTATCTTGATTCGGCGGCATCGTGGGATGAAGCGGCCCGGACCGACCTTACACGTACGCTTACGTGAGACAGGTTCCACCGACTGACATGCACTAGTTGCATAAGGTGGCTAGCGGGTGTCTGTCTCTCCCACTTTAGTCGGATCGGATTCGATGAAAAGGGTCCTTATGAAGGGTAAATAGAAATTGGCATATCACGTTGTGGTTGTGGCGTAGGTAAGAAACGTTCTTGCTAGAAACCTATAGCAGCCACGTAAAAATATTTTGCAACAACAATTAGATGACGTCTAACTTGTTCTTGCAGCATGTGCCGTGTGATGTGATATGGCCAAAAGGATGTGATGAATGATATATGTGATGTATGAGATTGATCATGTTCTTGTAATAGGAATCACGACTTGCATGTCGATGAGTATGACAACCGGCTGGAGCCATAGGAGTTGTCTTAATTTATTGTATGACCTGCGTGTCAATGAAAAACGCCATGTAATTACTTTACTTTATTGCTAACCGTTAGCCATAGTAGTAGAAGTAATAGTTGGCGAGGCAACTTCATGAAGACACGATGAAGGAGATCATGATGATGGAGATCATGGTGTCATGCCGGTGACGATGATGATCATGGTGCCCCGAAGATGGAGATCAAAAGGAGCAAAATGATATTGGCCATATCATGTCACTATTTGATTGCATGTGATGTTTATCATCTGTTTACATCTTATTTGCTTAGAACGATGGTAGCATAAATAAGATGATCCCTCACTAAAATTTCAAGAAAGTGTCCCCCGTAACTGTGCACCATTGCGAAGGTTCGTTGTTTCGAAGCACCACGTGATGATCGGGTGTGATAGATTCTAACGTTCGAATACAACGGGTGTAAGCCAGATTTACACATGCAAAACACTTAGGTTGACTTGACGAGCCTAGCATGTACATACATGGCCTCGGAACACGGAAGACCGAAAGGTCGAACATGAGTCGTATAGAAGATACGATCAACATAGAGATGTTCACCGTTGATGACTAGTCCGTCTCACGTGATGATCGGACACGGCCTAGTCGATTCGGATCATGTAACACTTAGATGACTAGAGGGATGTCTATCTGAGTGGGAGTTCATTGAATAATTTGATTAGATGAACTTAATTGTCATGAACTTAGTCTAAAATCTTTACAATATGTCTTGTAGATCAAATGGCCCACGCTAATGTTGCCCTCAACTTCAACGCGTTCCTAGAGAAAACCAAGCTGAAAGACGATGGTAGCAACTACACGGACTGGGTCCGTAACCTGAGGCTTATCCTCAAAGCTGCCAAGAAAGCATATGTCCTTGAAGCACCGCTAGGTGACGCACCTGTTTTCCCAGCAACTCAAGACGTTATGAACGCCTGGCAGTCGCGTAGTGATGATTACTCCCTGGTTCAGTGCGGCATGCTTTACAGCTTAGAACCAGGGCTCCAAAAGCGTTTTGAGCAACACGGAGCATATGAGATGTTCCAAGAGCTGAAAATGGTTTTCCAAGCTCATTCCCGGGTCAAGAGATATGAATTCTCCGACAAGTTCTACAGTTGTAAGATGGAGGAGAATAGTTCTGTCAGCGAGCATATACTCAAAATGTCTAGGTTGCACAACCGCTTGTCTCAGCTAGGAGTTAATCTCCCGGATGACGCGGTCGTTGATAGAATCCTTCAGTCGCTTCCACCTAGCTACAAGAGCTTTGTGATGAACTTCAATATGCAGGGGATGGAAAAAACCATTCCTGAGGTATATTCAATGCTGAAATCAGCGGAGGTGGAGATCAAAAAGGAACATCAAGTGTTGATGGTGAATAAAACCACTAAGTTCAAGAAAGGCAAGGGTAAAAAGAACTTCAAGAAGGACGGCAAGGGAGTTGCCGCGCCCGGTAAGCAAGCTACCGGGAAGAAGCCAAAGAATGGACCCAAGCCTGAGACTGAATGCTTTTATTGTAAGGGAAACGGTCACTAGAAGCGGAACTGCCCCAAGTACTTAGCGGATAAGAAGGCCGGCAATACCAAAGGTATATGTGATATACATGTTATTGATGTGTACCTTACCAGCGCTCGTAGTAGCTCTTGGGTATTTGATACCGATGCGGTTGCTCATATTTGTAACTCAAAACAGGAGCTACGGAATAAGCGGAGACTGACGAAGGACGAGGTGACGATGCACGTCGGGAATGGTTCCAAGGTCGATGTGATCGCCGTCGGCACGCTACCTCTACATCTACCTTCGGGATTAGTTTTAAACCTCAATAATTGTTATTTAGTACCAGCTTTGAGCATGAACATTGTATCAGGATCTCGTTTGATGCGAGATGGCTACTCATTTAAATCCGAGAATAATGGTTGTTCTATTTATATGAGAGATATGTTTTATGGTCATGCCCCGCTGGTCAATGGTTTATTCTTATTGAATCTCGAACGTGATGTTACACATATTCATAGTGTGAATGCCAAAAGATGTAAGGTTGATAATGATAGTCCCACATACTTGTGGCACTGCCGCCTTGGTCACATTGGTGTCAAACGCATGAAGAAACTCCATGCAGATGGACTCTTGGAATCTCTTGATTTTGAATCATTTGACACATGCGAACCATGCCTCATGGGCAAAATGACCAAGACTCCGTTGTCCGGGACAATGGAGCGAGCAACCAACTTATTGGAAATCATACATACTGATGTGTGCGGTCCAATGAGTGTTGAGGCTCGCGGTGGTTATCGTTATGTTCTCACCCTCACTGATGACTTAAGTAGATATGGGTATGTCTACTTAATGAAACACAAGTCTGAGACCTTCGAAAAGTTCAAGGAATTTCAGAGTGAGGTAGAGAATCAACGTGACAAGAAAATAAAGTTTTTACGATCAGATCGTGGAGGGGAATATTTGAGTCACGAGTTTGGCACGCACTTAAGGAAATGTGGAATTGTTTCACAACTCACGCTGCCTGGAACACCTCAGCGTAATGGTGTGTCCGAACGTCGTAATCGCACTCTATTGGATATGGTGCGATCTATGATGTCTCTTACCGATCTACCACTATCATTTTGGGGTTATGCTTTAGAGACTGCCGCATTCACTTTAAATAGGGCTCCGTCGAAATCCGTTGAGACGACACCGTATGAATTATGGTTTGGGAAGAAACCTAAGCTGTCGTTTCTGAAAGTTTGGGGATGCGATGCTTATGTCAAGAAACTTCAACCTGAAAAGCTCGAACCCAAATCGGAGAAATGCGTCTTCATAGGATACCCTAAAGAAACTATTGGGTATACCTTCTACCTTAGATCCGAAGGCAAGATCTTTGTTGCCAAGAATGGATCCTTTCTGGAGAAAGAGTTTCTCTCGAAAGAAGTAAGTGGGAGGAAAGTAGAACTTGATGAGGTACCCCCTCTTGAACCGGAGAGTAGCGCAGCTCAGGAAGATGTTTCTGAGGTGCCTGCACCGACTAGAGAGGAAGTTAATGATGATGATCATGAAACTTCAGATCAAGTTGCTACTGAACTTCGTAGGTCCACGAGGACACGTTCCGCACCAGAGTGGTACGGCAACCCTGTCTTGGAAGTCATGTTGTTAGACAACAGTGAACCTTCGAACTATGAAGAAGCGATGGCGGGCCCAGATTCCAACAAATGGCTAGAAGCCATGAAATCCGAGATAGGATCCATGTATGAAAACGAAGTATGGACTTTGACAGACTTGCCCGATGATCGGCAAGCCATAGAGAACAAATGGATCTTTAAGATGAAGACATACGCGGATGGTAATGTGACCATCTATAAGGCTCGACTTGTCGCTAAGTGTTATCGACAAGTTCAAGGGGTTGACTACGATGAGACCTTCTCACCCGTAGCGAAGCTGAAGTCCGTCAGAATCATGTTACCAATTGCCGCATACTATGATTATGAGATATGGCAAATGGACATCAAAATGGCATTCCTTAATGGTTTCCTTAAGGAAGAGTTGTATATGATGTAGCTGGAAGGTTTTGTCGATCCTAATAATGCTGACAAGGTATGCAAGCTCCAGCGCTCAATCTATGGGCTGGTGCAAGCATCTCGGAGTTGGAACATTCGCTTTGATGAGATGATCAAAGCGTTTGGGTTTACACAGACTTATGGAGAAGCCTGTGTTTACAAGAAAGTGAGTGGGAGCTCTGTAGCATTTCTCATATTATATGTAGATGACATACTATTAATGGGAAATGATATAGAATTCTTGGAAAGCAAAAAGGCCTACTTGAACAAGTGTTTTTCAATGAAGGACCTTGGAGAAGCTGCTTACATATTAGGCATCAAGATCTATAGAGATAGATCGAGACGCCTCATAGGCCTTTCGCAAAGCACATACCTTGACAAGATGTTGAAGAAGTTCAATATGGATCAGTCCAAGAAGGGGTTCTTGCCTGTATTACAAGGTGTGAGATTGAGCACGGCTCAATGCCCGACCTCGGCAGAAGATAGAGAAAAGATGAGTGTCATCCCCTATGCCTCAGCCATAGGGTCTATTATGTATGCCATGCTATGTAACAGACCTGATGTGAACCTCGCCGTAAGTTTGGTAGGAAGGTACCAAAGTAATCCTGGCATGGAACACTGGACAGTGGTCAAGAACATCCTGAAGTACCTGAAAAGGACTAAGGATATGTTTCTCGTTTATGGAGGTGACGAAGAGCTCATCGTAAAGGGTTACGTCGACGCTAGCTTCGACACAGATCTGGATGACTCTAAGTCACAAACCGGATACGTGTATATTTTGAATGGTGGGGCAGTCAGCTAGTGCAGTTGCAAGCAAAGCGTCGTGGCGGGATCTACATGTGAAGCGGAATACATAGCAGCCTCGGAGGCAGCACAGGAAGCAGTCTGGATGAAGGAGTTCATCACCGACCTAGGAGTTATTCCCAATGCGTCGGGCCCAATGACTCTCTTCTGTGACAACTGGAGCTATTGCCCTTGCCAAGGAGCCCAGGTTTCACAAGAAGACCAGGCATATCAAGCGTCGCTTCAACTCCATTCGTGAACATGTTCAAGATGGAGACATAGATATTTGTAAAGTGCATACGGATCTGAATGTCGCAGATCCGTTGACTAAACCTCTTCCACGAGCAAAACATGATCAACACCAGAACTCTATGGGTGTTCGATTCATCACAATGTAACAAGATTATTGACTCTAGTGCAAGTGGGAGACTATTGGAAATATGCCCTAGAGGCAATAATAAAGTGGTTATTATTATATTTCCTTGTCCATGATAATTGTCTATTGTTCATGCTATAATTGTGTTATCCGGAAATCATAATGCATGTGTGAATACATAGACCACAACATGTCCCTAGTGAGCCTCTAGTTGACTAGCTCGTTGATCACTGGATGGTTACGGTTTCCTGACCATGGACATTGGATGTCGTTGATAACGGGATCACATCATTAGGAGAATGATGTGATGGACAAGACCCAATCCTAAGCATAGCACTAGATCGTGTAGTTCGTCTGCTAAAGCTTTTCTAATGTCAAGTATCATTTCCTTAGACCATGAGATTGTGCAACTCCCGGATACCGTAGGAATGCTTTGGGTGTATCAAACGTCACAACGTAACTGGGTGACCATAAAGGTGCACTACAGGTATCTCCGAAAGTGTCTGTTGGGTTGGCACGAATCGAGACTGGGATTTGTCACTCCGTATGACGGAGAGGTATCTCTGGGCCCACTCGGTAATGCATCATCATAATGAGGTCAATGTGACTAAAGAGTTAGCCACGGGATCATGCGTTACAGAACGAGTAAAGAGACTTGCCGGTAACGAGATTGAACAAGGTATAGGGATACCGACGATCGAATCTCGGGCAAGTATCATACCGGTAGACAAAGGGAATTGTATACGGGATTGATTGAATCCTCGACATCATGGTTCATCCGATGAAATCATCGTGGAACATGTGGGAGCCAACATGGGTATCCAGATCCCGTTGTTGGTTATTGGCCGGAGAGATGTCTCGGTCATGTCTGCATGGTTCCCGAACCCGTAGGGTCTACACACTTAAGGTTCGGTGACTCTAGGGTTGTTATGGGAAATAGTATGTGAATACCGAATGTTGTTCGGAGTCCCGGATGAGATCCCGGATGTCACGAGGAGTTCCGGAATGGTCCGGAGGTAAAGATTTATATATGGGAAGTTGTTATTGGGGTTCCGGAAAAAGTTCGGGGTTTTTCGGTATTGTACCGGGAAGCTTTCGAAAGGTTCCAGAGGATTCCGGAGGGGTCCGGAAGTCCAGAAAGTGTTCCACCACGTCCAATACAGAAGCATGGGCTGTAAGGGGGCGCCCTACCCTTAATGGGCTAGGGGAACCAGCCCCCCTAAAGCCCATGCGCATGGGAGAGGGGAAACCCTAAAGGGGGAGGGCCTCCACTTGACTTGGGAGGCACTCCTCCCCCCCTTGGCCGCCGCCCCAACCCTAGATGGGATCTAGGGGGGCGGCCCCCTCTCCCCCCCAGCCTATAAATAGTGGAGGGATGGGAGAGAGGCCACAACCTCTCCCCTGGCGCAGCCCTCCCCCTCTCCAACACGTCCTCCTCCTCCGTTTGAGCTTGGCGAAGCCCTGCCGGAGAACTGCAAGTTCCACCACCACGCCGTCGTGCTGCTGGAGCTGTCTTCCCCAACCTCTCCCTCCTCCTTGCTGGATCAAGGCGCAGGAGACGTCACCGGGCTGCACGTGTGTTGAACGCGGAGGCACCGTTGTTCGGTGCTTAGATCGGAATCGACCGCGATCTGAATCGCTGCGTGTACGACTCCTCCAACCGCGTTCTTGCAACGCTTCCGCATCGCGATCTTCAAGGGTATGAACATGCACTCCTCTCTCTCTCGTTGCTAGTCTCTCCATAGATTGATCTTGGTGATGCGTAGGAATTTTTTTTGATTTACTACTACGTTCCCCAACAGACGCAGGCGACTTACCTTACGAGGTAGGTACTCCAGCGTTTACCCGTGAGCAGCGGCAAGTCCGGTGGCCCAATTCCCGAACCTTCAAGCCAGAGGTCCCGGAGAAATATGACGGCAAGACTCACCCCTCGGAGTTCCTGAGCATCTACACCATTGCGGTGCAGGCTGCCGGGGGCCGAGACGACAAGATACTTGCCAACTACTTCCCGTTGGTGCTCAAACCCAACGTTAGGTCATGGTTGATGCATCTGCCGGAGAATTCTATTTCTTCTTGGTCAGATCTGTGCCATCAGTTTGTTGGCGCCTTTGTTGGAGGCCACCAAGCTCCTAGCCAAGAGAGTGATTTGCATATCATCCCTCAGAAGGAGGGCGAATCCCTGCGCAAGTTTATCCAGAGGTTTAGCCGGGTGCAGTACAATATTCCTGACGTTCACCCTGCCACTGTTGTTAGCGCGTTTCATCAGAACATGCGCAACTGCAAAATGCGTGAAGAGCTGGTGATGAACAAGGTCAGGAGTATTGCCGAGCTTTACGCTTTGGCCGACAAGTGCGCTCGAGCTAAAGAAGGGAGGAAACTCCCTGGCGAGGCTGTTGGTGCATGGGGCGAATCAGAAGATGAAGACGCTGCAACCCCGCCAAGGAAGGGCCGGCGGCGAAACAAGAAGCACAAAGGCAAGGCCGTGCTTGTTGTCAAGGAATCCGGTAACCCCGGCGCCGCTAAGAAGGCCAAGGCTGACGACCCCGGCAAGGAAGTTGCCGGGTGCTCCTCCTGCCAGGCCTTGGCGGCTGCCGACAAGTCGGAAAACTTCGGCAAGCAGTATTGCAAGATCCATCGCACCAAGGGCCATGATCTCCAAAACTGCCGACAAGTTGAGCAGCTTGTCGAGAAGCAGAGAGCTGAGTATGAAAGGCGAGATAAGGAGAAGGCCCATGACGGTGCTGAGGGGTCCGGCAAGAAGCGCGGTGGCCGAGGGGGTCGCCGCAGCAAGGCCAAACAACAGAGGGAGAGGCCCGCTCGAGGCCGTGGCAAAGAAGAAGGTGATGATGATGAAGAAGATGATGAGTCCAGTGAGCAAGAATTTCAGAAAGCTACAGAGGCCATGTGTATCGACGGGGGCGCCTCGTTGCATTCTTCCCACCGTCGACTTAAACAGTGCGTGCGAGAGGTTAATGCAACGGAGCCATCACTAGATGCATGTAAGCCCCTGAAGTGGTCCAACAGGCCTATCATTTTCGACGCCGAGGATCACCCTGATCGCACAACTATGGTCGGGTGCTTGCCATTGTTGGTCTCACCGACAATCCGGAACCTCAAGGTGACGAAAATGCTAGTTGACGGTGGGGCCGGGCTGAACCTAATTTCGCTAGATGTGCTCAAGAGGCTCCAAATTCCTGATGAAGATCTCGAGGAAACGAGCACGTTTCAAGGGGTCAATCCAGGAAGAACCCAGCCAAAGGGCAAGATTACGCTACCGGTGACATTTGGTAGCGAGCTCAACTACAGGACAGAGAAGGTAGTGTTTGATGTCGCCAAGATCCCTATGTCTTACAATGGGATCCTTGGTCGGCCAGCGCTGGCTAAGTTCATGGCGGCATCACACTACGCGTATAATGTGCTGAAGATGCCCGGGCCGTTGAGTGTCATCACTATCCACTCTGATAAAAAGGATGCGCTCATTTGTGCCGACCAACTCTACCGGGAAGCAGTTGCAGCACCTGCCGTCAAGGCATCTGCTCGTGCCGCTGGAATTCCCGGGGGGAAGAAGAAGACCGGCAAGAATCTTGGCTCGAACTCCGGCAGGCGCACCTCTTCGGAGTGCTGCGCTTCCGTTGAGGATGCACCAGAGAGTTCCACCGGCAAGAACAAGAAATCAAAGGCTGCTCCACCAGAGACCAAGAAGGTGCCCGTCAGGGAGGACGGAACGGGAGGAACTTTCACCATAAGTTCCACCCTAGATGACAAATAGGAAAGCGCGCTCATTGCCTTCCTGCGGGCGAATGTCGACGTGTTTGCATGGCAACCGTCTGACATCGCCGGTGTTCCCAGGGAGGTAATTGAGCACCACCTTGCTGTCTGTCCTCACGCGCGGCCCGTCTAGCAGAGGGTCAGGAAGCAAGCCGTGGAGCGGTAATAATTTATTGCCGAAGAAATCAGGAAGTTGGTAGCGGCATGTTGGTCAGAGGAGTGCTTCACCTAACGTGGTTGGCTAATCCGGTTGTAGTGCGCAAGACGAATGGGAAATGGAGGCTGTGTATTGATTATACAGATGTCAATAAAGCCTGTCCAAAAGATCCCTTTCCCTTGCCGCGCATCGACCAGATTGTGGACTCCACTGCTGGTTGCGACCTACTGTCGTTCCTTGATGCCTACTCAGGGTACCATCAGATCTTCATGGCAAAAGAAGATGAAGAAAAGACCGCATTTATCACCCCATGTGGTACGTATTGTTTTATACGAATGCCTTTCGGGTTGAAAAGTGCTGGTTCTACATTTGCGAGAGCGGTCCAAATTGGTTTTGAGCCTCAGCTCCATAGAAATATGGAGGCATATATGGATGATATAGTGGTCAAAACCAAGGACAAAGCGACGCTCATACAAGATCTACAAGAGACATTTGCAAATCTGCGCAAGATCAATTTAAAGCTCAATCCTGAGAAGTGCGTGTTTGGTGTTCCTTCCGGCAAGCTTCTCGGGTTCTTTGTATCTCAACGAGGGATCGAAGCGAACCCCGACAAGATCGAAGCTATTGAGCAGATTGAAGCGCCAAGACGCGTCAAGGATGTGCGTCGTCTTGCCGGTTGTGTTGCTGCCCTAAGCAGGTTTATTTCCAAATCTGCTGAGCGTGCCCTGCCCTTTTTCAAAATCTTGAAGAAGGCAGGTCCAATGAAATGGACTCCGGAGGCGGAGGCTGCGCTACAAGATTTGAAGAAATACCTTTCTTCTCCGCTAACACTAGTCGCACCTAAGCCACAAGAGCCGTTGCTGCTATATTTGGCAGCAACAAATCAAGTGGTTAGTGTTGCGTTAGTGGCACAGAGAGAAGCTGATGAGGAGGCAATACCAGTGGCGGGACCGCCAAGTGATGCGGCAGAATCTTCCCCGGCAAGGGTTGATCCCGGCAAGACAGGATCTGCGCAGTCAGAAGGACCAGTGCAAAAGAAAAAGGTGGTGCAGCGCCCAGTTTATTTTGTTAGCTCCCTCTTGCAGGGAGCTAGGTCAAGATACTCTGGTGTGCAGAAGTTGCTCTTCGGCCTCCTTATGGCCTCGAGGAAGCTGCGCCATTATTTTCAAGCACATGAAATCACCGTCGTCACTCGCTTTCCGTTGCAACGGATTTTGCAAAATCTAGAGGCAACCGGTAGGATTGTGGAGTGGGCGTTGGAGTTGTCAAGCTTTGGTCTCATGTTTGAAAGTACTTCGACAGTTCAGAGCAGGGCTTTGGCAGAGTTCATTGCGGAATGGACCCCAACGCCAGACGAAGAAGTTCAAGAAACGACTCTCCCCGGCAAGGAAATTGATCGAGAATGGGTTATGTACTTTGACGGGGCTTTCTCGCTGCAAGGCGCTGGTGCTGGCATGCTGCTTGTCGCACCCATCGAAGAGCACCTCAAGTATGTAATCCAGATGCATTTTCCCCGGGAGAGTTCGACAAACAACACTGTGGAGTACGAGGGGCTGCTTGCCGGTCTCAGGATCGCGGCAGACCTTGGTATCAAGAAGCTCGTCATCAGAGGCGATTCGCAAATTGTTGTTAGACGAGTTAACAAGAATTATCAGAGTCCATTGATCCAAGCCTATGTGGATGAAGTGAGAAAAATGGAAGAGCGCTTTGACGGTCTGCAAATGAAGCACATTCCTCGTGCCGAGAACAGTATTGCTGACGACCTGTCAAAGCGCGCTGCCCTTAAGTTGCCTCTGGAACCAAGAACTTTTGTGCTCCGTTTGACTCAACCATCTGTGGCACCATCAATGAGACAAGAAAAGAGAAGAAAGTTGAATTTTGGACAGTACTTTCTGGCAGAGCTCCCTGGAGTCGCCGGCAAGGAACTTGCCGGGATCAGCAACAAACCTGCCGGGGAACGACAGGCTCCGGCGGAACCTCACGCTTTCGCTGTCGAGACAAATGTTCCCCTGGCAGAAGTGATGCCTTTAGTCCTAGCTGTCAAGCTCTAGGCTCCATCATGGGCACAGCACATTGTCCATTTCCTTCAGACAGGAGAACTCCCTGAGGAACAGGAAGAAGCGGAAAAAGTAGCTCGTCGGTCTGTTATGTACAAGTTCATCGATGACGTCCTGTACAGAAAGAGACCAAATGGTGTGAAATTGAAGTGCATTCCTCAGGAGGATGGACTAGAGCTGTTGGCAGAGATACATGGAGGCATATGTGGCTCTCACATAGGATCAAGAGCACTTGTCAGGAAAGCATTCCGGCAAGGTTTCTTTTGGCCCACCGCTCTCCAGGATGCAACTGCACTAGTAACCAAGTGTGAAGCGTGCCTGTTTCATTCGAAGAAATCACATCAGCCAGCTCAAGCTCTTCAGACGATCCCTCTCTCCTGGCCATTTTCGGTCTGGGGGCTCGACATATTGGGCCCCTTCCCCCGTGCTACCGGGGGCTTTGAGTACTTGTACGTTGCAATCGACAAGCTCACAAAGTGGCCGGAGGTGGAAGCGATGAGGAAGGTGACAGCACAATCAGCCGTCAGGTTCTTTAAAGGAATAGTTTGCCGTTTCGGTGTGCCCAACAGGATCATCACCGACAACGGTACGCAATTCACAAGTCGCACGTTCATGCAGTACGTCCAAGACCTTGGCGGCAAAATTTGTTTTGCCTCTGTTGCTCACCCGAGAAGTAACGGCCAAGCAGAGAGGGCTAATGCTGAAGTGCTGCGCGGTCTCAGGACCAGAACCTTCGACAGGCTGAGAAAGTGCGGAAGACGCTGGATTGATGAGTTGCCAGCGGTTCTTTGGTCAATCAGAACGACACCAAATCGAGCCACCGGCCAAACACCCTTCGCTCTGGTCTACGGAGCAGAAGCAGTTCTCCCCACGGAACTCATATACGGATCACCTCTAGTGCTCGCTTATGATGAGCTTGAGAAAGAGCAACTGCGCCAAGATGACGCTGTGCTCCTTGAGGAGAATTGTCTTCAGGCTGCTGTGCGAGCTGCACGCTACCAGCAAGCTTTGCGCCGCTACCATAGCCGCAAAGTTCATGCCCGAAGCCTTGAGGAAGGCGACCTTGTTCTTCGACGGATTCAGTCCGCCAAGAATTCAAACAAGTTGACGCCAAAGTGGGAAGGCCCTTATCGGGTAGTACTAGTCACCAGGCCCGGCGCTGTCCGCCTGGAGACCGAAGATGGCGTTTCAGTGAGCAACTCCTGGAATATCGAACATCTTCGCAAGTTCTACCCATAAGGCGCGGTTGCCGGGGGCTCCTGGCAACCACCTTTTTGTACAAGTCTTGCCGGCGAGGCATGTAATCCTTTGTACAAAGCCAGGCGCCGACCCTGAGCCCAGATGAATAAGTTTAAGTGTTGTGCATTTCCTTATCGATTTCCATGTTCATATATATATATGCATGCTTATCTAAGATGTTGTATGACACTTGTTCTCGGTAAGTTCTAACGAACCGCCAAGGTTCCATATCTTCATTTTCTCTTCTTTCTTTTTCTCAAAAGACAGAAGGATTCCTCGCGTGCACGTTTGCCGGGGGGGAGGAGAATATGAGTACCAGTGGGCGACGTTCAGAATTGACGCCTTACCGCAGGAAGAACAATGACAGAAAGCTAAGTTCTAAAACTTAAAGCAAGTTTCCTTTATTACAAAGCTATTTTCCTTAGACGATTTCGACTTTTGTCTGGAAAACCTGCACGCGAAGGAACCCTTGTCGTAATCGGTTGCACCCTTATTTTGTTTCGAGTCCGCTCAACAATTTAAGTGGCTGCACTGAGAACGCCAAGTTGCCTTGCCGGCCGCTGCACCTCCAGCAGGCTGCTGAAGTCCCACACCCAGCACTCGCGGAAGGTTGCACGCCGGCAAGTTTTCAGTAAGCGTAGGGTATATTCCGTACATAAAGGAATCAGACAAGGGAAATAGCATGCATATACCCAAACATACACAAGTTATATTACATCAATAAGTTGCCACGGATCTAACATAAGACTTGATTATCTTTTGGCATGGGATGGCGGCGACAAGGGAAAATGGGGCAGCTAGTCCCTGCGTCGGCCCTCGATCCTCTTGATTGAATCTACTTTCTGAAGGATGGGCGCGACAAGCTCCTCAAGTGCCCTGAGATCTACATCCTTCGGCAAGTGGTCGAGCACGTTGGTGAGATCAATGCCAGGGTTATTATATACCACCTTGACGAGTACCTTGCGGAGGACGGCCCGGCAAAGTTTGCGGGATTCATTGGCCAGTTGGGTCGCTCGGTTGGACTGTAGCAGCTTCAAAGCGTCAACGATGCTTTCGAAGAACATGGTCAACCTGGCGCTCGAAGATATCCTTTCTTCGGTGGAATACCTGAAGTTTTGCAGGCCATCCTACCCCATGGTTGACAACTGCGCAGTGAGCCTCTCCGCGGCGTCGACAAGGCAATCAGTCCAGATTTTCACTCCCTTTTCATAGTCAATTTGGGCGGCGGCGGCGTTCTTAAGCAAGTTCCTTTCTTCCTGAAGATCTCTTCTTAGGGCCTTCTCGCGGGCCCTGCCGTCCTTGAGGGACTTCTCCAGCGTGGTCAGCTTTAGCTTCAGATCGGCAATGGCATCGTTGGCTGAAGTGAGCTATTTGGTCTTGTCGGACATGGCAACTTGCAACTCCAACAGGCTGTGGAGAGTTTTCTCCCTGTCCCCTTTGAGCGTCGAGAGCTCCTTGCCATGCTCTTCAAGATCCACCTCCAGCTTCTTCACTTTGTCGCTCAGCTCGTTCTTGGCAGCCTCTGCAACCTCGGCAGCATCGACGGCCTCCTTGAGCTTGCCGGCGTGATCTACAGTTAGAGCTTCGAGCGCCTCCTTGTGCTTTTGCTCCAGCTCCTGGATCCACTGCGCGACGAGCTTATCGACCTCCTCATCTTTTCCGCGAATTTTGGCGGCGAGTGCCTGCTCACGTGTGACAAGATCTTCCTCATGGGCGTCAAGTGCAATGCGACGCTCCGTCAGGAGAGCATCCTCAGCGGCAGTTCTTTGTGCAGCTTCTTCCTGCGCTTTCTCCAGGTCAGATTGTTTCAAGAGGATCTCTGTCCAGTTTTGGCTCACTTGTTCCCAACTGGCAGTCAACTCTTGAAGGGCCTCGGCGTACCAGACTTGCATTTGCTCGACGCGCTTCTGAAAATCTGCTTCGGCTGCCTCGACAACTGCCATTCTGGAATCAGCTTTCTCTTTTCGAGCACGGTGGAGAGCTTGGAGCTTGCGAAAATTTTTGCCCATGGCCTGGAGGAGCTGATCCTCTTCAGATTTGTCACTGCTGGCGCTTGGATTATCAACAATCTCGAGCCCAGCAGTGGCGATGATTTCTTCATCAAAGACTTCCCCTCTGGTCGACGTTTCAATGTTTGCCATGCCCGGCAAGTTGATGAATAAGTTGTCGCCGACCTTGAGATATTTGCTTGATGATGGGGCTTCGGACATTGATGGTTGGTCCTCGACATTCGTCTCGCCGGTGGCTGGGGGCTCTGTGGCTGATGTAGAGCCTGGCGCTCCTGCGGCAGGAATGCCGTTAGTACGGTGATCAGTTTCCTCGCTGGTCCTCTCGGCAGATTCCTTGGCGGCTGCCTCGGCAACAGTTCCGCCGACCTTGGCGGTGGCATCTTTGGCGGCCTCGCTAGCGGTGATCCTATCAGCTTCGGCGGCGGTGTCTCTGGCGGTCTCTTCGATGACAACGTCGACATCCATGTGTTCCATCACAGGGAATTCTGGAGGACGAAGGAAGGAAATCAAATAAGATTAAGATTGAAGTCCAAGGAGACAAAAAGGAAGAAAGATAAAGAAAAGGATAGCAAGTGCTCTGAGGCAAACAGTTACCTGCGTCGAGTTGTTGAGAGGTGGCCTCGCCCCTCCCGGCAGTGTTTGTTGCCGGGGGAATGTTGCTGGTATCCATGTATACCGGCCCTTACTCAACCAGGATAGCCTTGTCAGTGGTAACTCTTGCCGGAGATGCGCTTGTGGGCGGCGCGGTAGACGAAGGCGGCACGAGGGGGGCGGTTTCCACTTCTCCCTGTTGCTGTTCTTCTCCTGCAAGCCCAAAGATATCAGTGGCAAGGGTAGAAACCTCAGCGCCCGTCAGCAGAAAACGAGTGGAGAACTCACGCTGGGGGCTGCGCTGGGGGCTGCATTGAGGGCTGAGCTCCGGGCTAACG
Source organism: Thinopyrum elongatum (assembly GCA_011799875.1). Taxonomy (NCBI): domain Eukaryota; kingdom Viridiplantae; phylum Streptophyta; class Magnoliopsida; order Poales; family Poaceae; genus Thinopyrum; species Thinopyrum elongatum. The sequence continues at coordinate 370,688,236 of CM022300.1, read as the reverse complement.
ACGACAATTTCTGGCGCGCTCGTAGAGCCAGCGGGGGGCTTGTCGCACGTGGAAGTTCTCAACCTCTTCGCCGCCCTTTCCGCCAAGGTTTCTGCATCACTGCGGAGACAAAGCAAAACAAGGCTATGAGATTACTCCAAGATTTGGAAGATAAAGGCTATGACAGGACACTTACTCTTCCTCTTCTTGTTCCGGGCTAAAGCCGGAGATGTCGAAATCGACCTCCGGTGCCGTGTCCGTGTGAGGGGGCGGAGGAGGGGTCCTCGGTCGCTTGGCTGTAGCAGGCGCAGGAGGTTGGCGTGATTCCACCACCTCAGCCTCCGGTGTGGCTGTGTGAGACGCCCCTGCCGCCTCAGCAGTTGCCGCAGGTGCGGGCCTCGCGCGCCGCGTAGGTTGCTGACGGACTCCTTGCCGCGGCACAGTCTTGCCGGCCGCCTTCTTGCCGGGAGCCTCGCTGCTGGACGAAGGTTGGCTTGCCGGGATGCCAGAAGCGGCCTTTCGAAGAACGCGCTTGGTCTTTTTCAGAGCTGGGGGCTCCTCCTGCGGCTCTTCTTCGGCTGTGTCCTCTTCGGACGAGCCCTCAGCGGCCGCGCTGCTCTGTTCCCCGGCAGCCTCAGCCTCCCCGGCAGGTTCTTCTTCCATCACAACCTCTGCTTCACTGGTTTCCCATTCTGTGAAACCGACGCTGCCGGCCTCCGCGGCAAGATTCGCTTCCTCCACCCTAGAGGCAATATGCGCCACTTCTTCATCAGTGGTGGCGCGAATGAGGTCTGTTTCTTCCCGGACGGCCCTCTCCGACAAGTTGTCGAAGAACTTTTGTGCTTCCTCTTCGGTTGGCTCGGCCCAAGTCGTGTCAGGACCATGGGCGTTGAACGTTGGCATGAAGGCAATGATCGACCCCAGCGCGGAGTTGTTGCACAAAGGAACAATTCTTGCCGGCAACCGATGTTTGTCATCACGCTGGAATAGCTTGTGGCGAAGAGCGCCGAGCTGCATGGTCGTCAGATTGTTGTTCAATCCCTGGCGCAGCCTCATGATATCCGCTGCGTTCTGATACTCCCAAGCTGGTCTTCCCCTGTTCTGTAGGGGGGCGATGCGACGCCGATCATCTCCATTGTAAGCCCGACAGCTTTCAGGCGAAGGATCCTGGTGGTGGTGATTGTGAACCTCTCGTCCTCCGCGGCGAGATCGCTCCAGTCACTGCCGCGGACCACCTTCTGCCGACGAGGCGAACAGAACGGATGGGGCTCTGATTCCTTGATCCAGCACCACTCAGACCGCCATTCGTCCCACTTCTCGCGTTGAACTCCATCCGGGTATATCTCCTTATTCCAAGCTCGTGGGATCCAGGCGATAGAACCGGAAAGGGCCTCCCCCTTTTGGATGCGAGGGATAAAATAATGGTGAAAAAGAGCGGTGTTGGGAACTACTCCGACAAAGTTTTCGCAAAGATGAGTGAAGATGGACATGCACATTACGGCGTTCGGCAAGAAATCAAGAAGGCGGAAGCCGTATGTGTACATGATATCGTTGAAGCAATCAGAGAATGGGGGACAGAGTCCGCAATTGAAGTAAGCGGTGAAGAAATGATATCTGTCAGGGCCGCTCTTGGAACAAGAACCTGGAATTACGCGCGTTGCGGGATGAGCTTGTGTCCCCTTCGCCCACATGCACTGGTATCGGTTCTTCAAAGCCCTCGCATCGAGCGTCGTAGCGAAGACGACGAATTTCTTTCGCATCTTCACCAGGTCGCTCTCCGGGACATCGGCCTTCGTCTCCTTGCTCTTGCCTTTGGCCTTGCTAGCCTTGGGCGGCATGGTGACTGCGAGGGCGGAGGCTGAGGATCGAGCGGGTGCGGAAGCAAAGAGCGGATGGGGAGAAGTCTGGCTTTGAGCTCGGGAAGGGAAGATAATGGCGGAGGCCATATTGAGAAGAAGAGGGGGGTAAATAGGTTGTGCCTCTGCAGTTTCCCTTCTTATGGGGAAGGTGCGAGGCCGCCTCTTTTACTCCCCAATGTGAATACGCCTCTGCAGGCACATTGCAGTTGCAGCCTTTCGACGCACGCTTGCCATGTTGCGCATTCAACGCGCGTTGTGCGGGGCATAGTAAGCGGGATATTTACGAGCAGTTAATTCCCTACCACGTGTGCCCGTGCACTGTTTGGGCCTAGCCCAACAACGCCTCGCACTCGTGTGTGGCCTAGGCCCGGGAGCTCGTGTCGGTGTACTAAGTATTGGGCCATTAGTACCCCGTACTTGTGCATGGGCAGTTGTAGCCATACTCGCGGCAAGGCTTGTCGGGGAACAGTTCGAGGTTGACTCAGGCTATCGAAGAAATACTCAAGTCAAAGATCTGAGGATCAGCAGATAGGAAGAGCTGGAATCCGAAAGCCAGCCCCCCCGTCAAGATCTTGCTGGGGTGGCCTGCGAAGCCTGGCAAGATTTCACGCCCGGCAAGATTCGGCGCCCGGCAAGATTCTGCTACTGTGCCACCGCTTCGACACAGCAACAAGCCCGACATTCTGGGTCCTTCTCTGGATGCGTGGCAACGCGCTAGTGGAGGAGAGCTTAAGCGGTGCTGATGGGATGGCCCCTTTTTCCATCCCCAAGAAAGTGAGGACACCTAAACGGACACCTCACGGTGCATTAAATGCGTTCTTCCTAATCCGTTAGTGGTTAGGAATGATAACCCTGTAGCTACTTTACACCTCAATGTATGTACATTTTGCCACTGTGGAGACCCCTTTGAGCGTATAAAAGGAGGCCCAAGGCAACTGCTACAGGGGAGGAGGATCTTCTGGCCCATTCTGCATGCGTAGCTGCTCTTTGAACATACTGTTCATTGCAAGCGCTCCTGGAGCCTGGGCTCAAGAACACTCATAATAAAACAAGGCAGGAGTAGGGTTTTATGCTGATCAGCGGCCCGAACCTGGGTAAAATCACCCCGCGTCGATCGTTGGTTCTGCTCTTTGTGCATACCTCTCTCCCTGCCGAATCGTAAAGGGGTCCCTTGGGGTCCCATAGGTGTCGCACGCCGGACAAGTGCGCTCGAGCTGAAGAAGGGAGGAAACTCCCTGGCGAGGCTATTGGTGCAGGGGGCGAATCAGAAGATGAAGATGCTGCAACCCCGCCAAGGAAGGGCCGGTGGTGAAACAAGAAGTGCAAAGGCAAGGCCGTGCTTGTTGTCGAGGAATCCAGCAACCCCGGCGCCGCCAAGAAGGCCAAGGCTGATGACCCCGGCAAGGAGTTGCCGGGTGCTCCTCCTGCCAGGCCTTGGCGGCTGCCGACAAGTCGGAAAACTCCGGCAAGCAGTATTGCAAGATCCATCGCACCAAGGGCCACGATCTCCAAAACTGCCGACAAGTTGAGCAGCTTGTCGAGAAGCAGAGAACTGAGTATGAAAGGCGAGATAAGGAGAAGGCCCATGACGGTGCTGAGGGGTCCGGCAAGAAGCGCGGTGGCCGAGGGGGTCGCCGCGGCAAGGCCAAACAATAGAGGGAGAGGCCCGCTCGAGGCCGTGAGAAAGAAGAAGGTGATGATGATGAAGAAGATGATGAGTCCAGTGAGCAAGAATTTCAGAAAGCTACAGAGGCCATGTGTATCGACGGGGGCGCCTCGTTGCATTCTTCCCACCGTCGACTTAAACAGTGGGTGCGAGAGGTTAATGCAACGGAGCCATCACTAGATGCATGTAAGCCCCTGAAGTGGTCCAACATGCCTATCATTTTCGACCCCGAGGATCACCCTGATTGCACAACCGTGGTCGGGTGCTTGCCATTGTTGGTCTCATCGACAATCCGCAACACGAAAATGCTAGTTGACAGTGGGGCCGGGCTGAACCTAATTTCGCCAGATGTGCTCAAGAGGCTCCAAATTCTAGATGAAGATCTCGAGGAAATGGGCACGTTTCAAGGGGTCAATCCAGGAAGAACCCAGCCAAAGGGCAAGATTACGCTACCGGTGACATTTGGTAGCGAGCTCAACTATAGGACAGAGAAGGTAGTGTTTGATGTCGCCAAGATCCCTATGTCATACAATGGGATCCTTGGTCGGCCAGCGCTGGCTAAGTTCATGGCGGCATCACACTACGCGTATAATGTGCTGAAGATGCCCGGGCCGTTGAGTGTCATCACTATCCACTCTGATAAAAAGGATGCGCTCATTTGTGCCGACCAACTCTATCGGGAAGCAGTTGCAGCAACTGCCGTCAAGGCATCTGCTCCTGCCGCTGGAATTCCCGGGGGGAAGAAGAAGACCGGCAAGAATCTTGGCGTGAACTCCGGCAAGCGCACCTCCTCGGAGTGCTGCGCTTCCATTGAGGATGCACCAGAGAGTTCCACCGGCAAGAACAAGAAATCAAAGGCTGCTCCACCAGAGACCAAGAAGGTGCCCGTCAGGGAGGACGAAACGGGAGGAACTTTCACCATAAGTTCCACCCTAGATGACAAATAGGAAAGCGCGCTCATTGCCTTCCTGCGGGCGAATGTCTACGTGTTTGCATGGCAACCGTCTGACATCCCCGGTGTTCCCAGGGAGGTAATTGAGCACCACCTTGCTGTCTGTCCTCACGCGCGGCCCGTCAAGCAGAGGGTCAGGAAGCAAGCCTTGGAGCGGCAAGAATTTATTGCCGAAGAAATCAGGAAGTTGGAAGCGGCAGGATTGGTCAAAGGAGTGCTTCACCCAACGTGGTTGGCTAATCCGGTTGTAGCGCGCAAGGCGAATGGGAAATGGAGGCTGTGTATTGATTATACAGACGTCAATAAAGCCTGTCCAAAAGAACCCTTTCCCTTCCTGCGCATCAACCAGATTGTGGACTTCACTACTGGTTGTGACCTACTGTCGTTCCTTGATGCCTACTCAGGGTACCATCAAATCTTCATGGCAAAATAAGATGAAGAAAGGACCGCATTTATCACCCCATGTGGTACGTATTGTTTTATACGAATGCCTTTCGGGTTGAAAAGTGCTGGTTCTACATTTGCGAGAGCGGTCCAAATTGGTTTTGAGCCTCAGCTCCATAGAAATATGGAGGCATATATGGATGATATAGTGGTCAAAACCAAGGACAAAGCGACGCTCATACAAGATCTAGAAGAGACATTTGCAAATCTGCGCAAGATCAATTTAAAGCTCAGTCCTGAGAAGTGCTTGTTTGGTGTTCCTTCCGGCAAGCTTCTCGGATTCTTTGTATCTCAACGAGGGATCGAAGCGAACCCCGACAAGATCAAAGCTATTGAGCAGATTGAAGCGCCAAGACGCGTCAAGGATGTGCGTCGTCTTGCCGGTTGTGTTGCTGCCCTAAGCAGGTTTATTTCCAAATCTGCTGAGTGCGCCCTGCCCTTTTTCAAAATCTTGAAGAAGGCAGGTCCAATGAAATGGACTCCGGAGGCGGAGGCTGCGCTGCAAGATTTGAAGAAATACCTTTCTTCTCCGCCAACACTAGTCGCACCTAAGCCACAAGAGCCGCTGCTACTATATTTGGCAGCGACAAATCAAGTGGTTAGTGCTGCGTTAGTGGCGCAGAGAGAAGTTGATGAGGAGGCAATACCAGCGGTGGGACCGCCAAGTGACGCGGCAGGATCTTCCCCGGCAAGGGTTGATCCCGGCAAGACAGGATCTGCGCAGTCAGAAGGACCAGTGCAAAAGAAAAAGGTGGTGCAGCGCCCAGTTTATTTTATTAGCTCCCTCTTGCAGGGAGCTAGGTCAAGATACTCTGGTGTGCAGAAGTTGCTCTTCGGCCTCCTTATGGCCTCGAGGAAGCTGCACCATTATTTTCAAGCACATGAAATCACCGTCGTCACTCGCTTTCCGTTGCAACGGATTTTGCGAAATCCAGAGGCAACTAGTAGGATTGTGGAGTGGGCGTTAGAGTTGTCAAGCTTTGGTCTCAAGTTTGAAAGTACTTCGACAGTTCAGAGCAGGGCTTTGGCAGAGTTCATTGCGGAATGGACCCCAACGCCAGACGAAGAATTTCAAGAAACGACTCTCCCCGTCAAGGAAATTGATCGAGAATGGGTTATGTACTTTGACGGGGCTTTCTCGCTGCAAGGCGCCGGTGCTGGCGTGCTGCTTGTCGCACCCACCGGAGAGCACCTCAAGTATGTAAGCCAGATGCATTTTCCCCGGGAGAGTTCGACAAACAACACTGCAGAGTACGAGGGGCTGCTTGCCGGTCTCAGGATCGCGGCAGACCTTGGTATCAAGAAGCTCGTCATCAGAGGCGATTCGCACCTTGTTGTTAGACGAGTTAACAAGAATTATCAGAGTCCATTGATGCAAGCCTACTTGGATGAAGTGAGAAAAATGGAAGAGCGCTTTGACGGTCTGCAAATGAAGCACATTCCTCGTGCCGAGAACAGTATTGCTGACGACCTGTCAAAGCGCGCTGCCCTCAAGTTGCCTGTGGAACCAGGAACTTTTGTGCTCCATTTGACTCATTCATCTATGGCACCATCAATGAGACAAGAAAAGAGAAGAAAGTTGAATTCTGGACAGTACTTTCCGGCAGAGGTCCCTGGAGCTGCCGGCAAGGAACTTGCCGGGATCAGCAACAAACCTGCCGGGGAACGACAGGCTCCGGCGGAACCTCACGCTTTCGCTGTCGAGACAAATGTTCCCCTGGCGGAAGAGATGCCTTTAGTCCTAGCTGTCGAGCCCCAGGCTCCAGCATGGGCACAACACATTGTCCATTTCCTTCAGACAGGAGAACTCCCTGAGGAACAGGAAGAAGCGGAAAAAGTAGCCCGTCGGTCTGTTATGTACAAGTTCGTCGATGACGTCCTGTACAGAAAGAGACCAAACGGTGTGAAATTGAAGTGCATTCCTCGGGAGGATGGACTAGAGCTGTTGGCAGAGATACATGGAGGCATATGTGGCTCTCACATAGGATCAAGAGCACTTGTTGGGAAAGCATTCCGGCAAGGTTTCTTTTGGCCCACCGCTCTCCAGGATGCAACTGCACTAGTAACCAAGTGTGAAGCGTGCTAGTTTCATTCAAAGAAATCACATCAGCCAGCTCAAGCTCTTCAGACGATCCCTCTCTCCTGGCCATTTTCGGTCTGGGGGCTCGACATATTGGGCCCCTTCCCCCGTGCTACCGGGGGCTTTGAGTACTTGTACGTTGCAATCGACAAGTTCACAAAGTGGCCGGAGGTGGAAGCGGTGAGGAAGGTGACAGCACAATCAGCTGTCAGGTTCTTTAAAGGAATAGTTTGCCATTTCGGTGTGCCCAACAGGATCATCACCGACAACAGTACGCAATTCACAAGTCGCACCTTCATGCAATACGTCCAAGACCTTGGCGGCAAAATTTGTTTTGCCTCTGTTGCTCACCCGAGAAGTAATGACCAAGCGGAGAGGGCTAATGCTGAAGTGCTGTGCGGTCTCAGGACTAGAACCTTTGACAGGCTGAGAAAGTGCGGAAGACGCTGGATTGATGAGTTGCCAGTGGTTCTTTGGTCAATCAGAACGACACCAAATCGAGCCACCGGCCAGACACCCTTCGCTCTGGTCTACGGAGCGGAAGCAATTCTCCCACGGAACTCATATACGGATCACCTCGAGTGCTCGCTTATGATGAGCTTGAGCAAGAGCAACTGCGGCAAGATGACGCTGTGCTTCTTGAGGAGAATCGTCTTCAGGCTGCTGTGCAAGCTGCACGCTACCAGCAAGCTTTGCGCCGCTACCATAGCCGCAAAGTTCATGCCCGAAGCCTTGAGGAAGGCGACCTTGTTCTTCGACAGATTCAGTTCGCCAAGAATTCAAACAAGTTGACGCCGAAGTGGGAAGGCCCTTATCGGGTAGTACGAGTCACCAGGCCCGGCGCTGTCCCCCTGGAGACCGAAGATGGCGTTCTAGTGAGCAACTCCTGGAATATCGAACATCTTCGCAAGTTCTACCCATAAGGCGCGGTTGCCGGGGGCTCCCGGCAACCACCTTTTTGTACAAGTCTTGCCGGCGAGGCATGTAATCCTTTGTACAAAGCCAGGCGCAGACCCTGAGCCCAGATGAATAAGTTTAAGTGTTGTGCATTTCCTTATCAATTTCCATGTTCATATATATATCTGCATGCTTATCTAAGATGTTGTATGACACTTGTTCCCGGTAAGTTCTAACGAACCGCCAAGGTTCCATATCTTCATTTTCTCTTCTTTCTTTTTCTCAAAAGACAGAAGGATTCCTCGCGTGCACGTTTGTCGGGGGGGGAGAAGGAGGATATGAGTACCAGCTGGCGACGTTCAAAATTGACGCCTTACCGGCGAAAGAACAATGACAGAAAGCTAAGTTCTAAAACTTAAAGCAAGTTTCATTTATTACAAAGTTATTTTCCTTAGACGATTTCGACTTTTGTATGGAGAACCTGCACGCGAAGGAACCCTTGTCGTAATCGGTTGCACCCTTATTTTGTTTCGAGTCCGCTCAACAATTTAAGTGGCTGCACTGAGAACGCCAAGGTGCCTTGCCGGCCGCTGCACCTCCAGTAGGCTGCTGAAGTCCCGCACTCAGCGCTCGCGGCAGGTTGCACGCCGGCAAGTTTTCAGTAAGCGTAGGGTATATTCCGTACATAAAGGAATCAGACAAGGGAAATAACATGCATATACCCAAACATACACAAGTTATATTACATCAATAAGTTGCCACGGATCTAACATAAGACTTGATTGTGTTTTGGCATGGGATGGCGGTGACAAGGGAAAATGGGGCAGCTAGTCCCTGCATCGGCCCTCGATCCTCTTGATTGAATCTACTTTCTGAAGGATGGGCGCGACAAGCTCCTCAAGTGCCCTGAGATCTACATCCTTCGGCAAGTGGTCGAGCACGTTGGTGAGATCAATGCCAGGGTTATTATATACCACCTTGACGAGTACCTTGCGGAGGACGGCCTGGCAAAGTTTTAGGGATTCATTGGCCAGTTGGGTCGCTCGGTTGGACTGTAGCAGCTTCAAAGCGTCAACGATGCTTTCGAAGAACATGGTCAACCTGGCGCTCGAAGATATCCTTTCTTCGGTGGAATACCTGAAGTTTTGCAGGCCATCCTGCCCCATGGTTGGCAACTGTGTAGTGAGCCTCTCTGCGGCGTCGACAAGGCGATCAGTCCAGATTTTCACTCCCTTTTCATAGTCAATTTGGGCGGCGGTAGCGTTCTTAAGCAAGTTCCTTTCTTCCTGAAGATCTCTGCGTAGGGCCTTCTCGTGGGCCCTGCCGTCCTTGAGGGACTTCTCCAACGTGGTTAGCTTTAGCTTCAGATCGGCAATGGCATCGTTGGCTGAAGTGAGCTGTTTGGTCTTATCGGACATGGCAACTTGCATCTCCGCCAGCCTGTGGAGAGTTTTCTCCCTGTCCCCTTTGAGCGTCGAGAGCTCCTTGCCGTGCTCTTCAAGATCCACCTCCAGCTTCTTCACTTTGTCGCTCAGCTCGTTCTTGGCAGCCTCTGTAGCCTCGGCAGCATCGACGGCCTCCTTGAGCTTGCCGGCGTGATCTACAGTTAGAGCTTCAAGCGCCTCCTTGTGCTTTTGCTCCAGCTCCTGGATCCACTGCGCGACGAGCTTATCGACCTCCTCATCTTTGCCGCGTAGTTTGGCGGCGAGTGCCTGCTCACGTGCGACAAGATCTTCCTCATGGGCGTCAAGTGCAATGCGACGCTCCGTCAGGAGAGCATCCTCAGTGGCAGTTCTTTGTGCAGCTTCTTCCTGCGCTTTCTCCAGGTCAGATTGTTTGAAGAGGATCTTTGTCCAGTTTTGGCTCACTTGTTCCCGGCTGGCAGTCAACTCTTGAAGGGCCTCGGCGTACCAGACTTGCATTTGCTCGACGCGCTTCTAAAAATCTGCTTCGGCTACCTCGACAACTGCCATTCTGGAATCTGCTTTCTCTTTTCGAGCACGGTGGAGTGCTTGGAGCTTGCGGAAATTTTCGCCCATGGCCTGGAGAAGCTGATCCTCTTCAGATTTGCCACTGCTGGCGCTTGGATCATCAACAATCTCGAGCCCGGTAGTGGCGATGATTTCTTCATCAAAGACTTCCCCTCTGGTCGACGTTTCAATGTTTGCCGTGCCCGGCAAGTTGATGAATAAGTTGTCGCCGACCTTGAGATATTTGCTTGATGAGGGGGCTTCGGACGTCGATGGTTGGTCCTCGATGTTCGTCTCGCCGGTGGCTGGGGGCTCTGTGGCTGATGTAGTGCCTGGCGCTCCTACGGCAGGAATGCCGTTAGTACGGTCATCAGTTTCCTCGCCGGCCCTCTCGGCCTATTCCTTGGCGGCTTCCTCGGCAACAGTTCCGCCGACCTTGGCGGTGGCATCTTTGGCGGCCTCGCTAGCGGCGATCCTGTCAGCTTCGGCGGCGGCGTCTCTGGCGGTCTCTTCGATGACAACGTCGACATCCATGTGTTCCATCACAGGGAATTCTGGAGGACGAAGGAAGGAAATCAAATAAGATTAAGATTGAAGTCCAAGGAGACAAAAAGGAAGAAAGATAAAGAAAAGGATAGGAAGTGCTCTGAGGCAAACAGTTACCTGCGTCGAGTTGTTGAGAGGTGGCCTCGCCCCTCCCGGCAGTGTTTGTTGCCGGGGAAATGTTGCTGGTATCCATGTATACTCGCCCTTCCTCAACCAGGATAGCCTCGTCAGTGGTAACTCTTGCCGGAGATGCGCTTGTGGGCGGCGCGGTAGACGAAGGCGGCACGACGGGGGCGGTTTCCACCTCTCCCTGTTGCTGTTCTTCTCCTGCAAGCCCAAAGATATCAGCGGCAAGGGTAAAAACCTCAGCGCCCGTCAGCAGAAAACAAGTGGAGAACTCATGCTGGGGGCTGCATTGAGGGCTGAGCTCCGGGCTGACGACGACAATTTCTGGCGCGCTCGTAGAACAAGCCGTGGGCTCGTCGCCCATGGAAGTTCTCAACCTCTTCGCCGCCCTTTCCGCCAAGGTTTCTCCATCGCTGTGGAGACAAGGCAAAACAAGGCTATGAGATTACTCCAAGATTTGGAAGATAAAGGCTATGACAGGACACTTACTCTTCCTCTTCTCGTTCTTGGCTAAAGCCGAAGATGTCGAAATCGACCTCCGGTGCCGTGTCTGTGTGAGGGGGCGGAGGAGGGGTCCTGGGTCGCTTGGCGGTAGCAGGCGCAGGAGGTTGGCGTGATTCCGCCACCTCAGCCTCCGGTGTGGCTGTGTGAGATGCCCCTGCCGCCTTAGCAGTTGCCGCAGGTGCGGGTCTCGCGCGCCGTGCAGGTTGCTGACGGACTCCTTGCCGCAGAGCAGTCTTGCCGGCCGCCTTCTTGCCGAGAGCCTTGCTGCTCGACGAAGGTTGGCTTGCCGGGATGCTAGAAGCGGCCTTTCGAAGAACGCGCTTGGTCTTTTTCAGAGCTGGAGGCTCCTCCTGCGGCTCTTCTTCGGCTGTGTCCTCGTCGGACGAGCCCTCAGCGGCCGCGCTGCTCTGTTCCCCGGTAGCCTCAGCCTCCCCGGCAGGTTCTTCTTCCATCACAACCTCTGCTTCACTGGTTTCCCATTCTATGAAACCGACGCTGCCGGCCTCCGCGGCAAGATTCACTTCCTCCACCCTAGAGGCAATATGCGCCACTTCTTCGTCAGTGGTGGCACGAATGAGGTCTGTTTCTTCCCGGACAGCCCTCTCCGACAAGTTGTCGAAGAACTTTTGTGCTTCCTCTTCGGTTGGCTCGGCCCAAGTCGCGTCAGGACCATGGGCGTTGAACATTGGCATGAAGGCAATGATCGACCCCAGCGCGGAGTTGTTGCACAAAGGAACAATTCTTGCCGGCAACCGATGTTTGTCATCACGCTGGAATAGCTTGTGGCGAAGAGCGCCGAGCTGCATGGTCGTTAGATTGTTGTTCAATCCCGGGCGCAGCCTCATGATATCCGCTGCGTTCCGATACTCCCAAGCTGGTCTTCCCATGTTCTGTAGGAGGGCGATGCGGCGGCGGAGGAAATCGAAGCCGATCATCTCCATTGTAAGCCCAGCAGCTTTCAGGTGAAGGATCCTGGTGGCGGCGATTGTGAACCTCTCATCCTCCACGGCGAGATCGCTCCAGTCACTGCCGCGGACCACCTTCTGTCGACGAGGCGAGCAAAACGGATGGGGATCTGATTCCTTGATCCAGCACCACTCAGACCGCCATTCGTCCCACTTCTCGCGTAGAACCCCATCCGGGTATATCTCTTTATTCCAAGCTCGTGGGATCCAGGCGATAGAACCGGAAAGGGCATCCCCCTTTTGGATGCGAGGGATAAAATAATGGCAAAAAAGAGCGGTGTTGGGAACTACTCCGATAAAGTTTTCGCAAAGATGAGCGAAGATGGACATGCACATTATGGCGTTTGGCGTGAAATCAAGAAGGCGGAAGCCGTATGTGTACATGATATCGTTGAAGAAATCAGAGAATGGGGGACAGAGTCCGCAATAGAAGTAAGCGGTGAAGAAATGATATCTGTCAGGGCCGCTCTTGGAACAAGAACCTGGAATTACACGTGTTGCGGGATGAGCTTGTGTCCCCTTCGCCCACATGCACTGGTATCGGTTCTTCAAAGCCCTCGCATCGAGCGTCGGAGCGAAGATGACGAACTTCTTTCGCATCTTCACCAGCTCGCTCTCCGGGACATCGGCCTTCGTCTCCTTGCTCTTGCCTTTGGCCTTGCTAGCCTTGGGCGGCATGGCGACTGCGAGGGTGGAGGCTGAGGATCGAGTGGGTGCGAAAGCAAAGAGCGGATGGGGAGAAGTCTGGCTCTGAGCTCGGGAAGGGAAGATAATGGCGGAGGCCAGATTGAGAAGAAGAGGGGGGTAAATAGGCTGTGCCTCTGCAGTTTCCCTTCTTATGGGGAAGGTGCGAGGCCACCTCTTTTACTCCCCAATGTGAATACGCCTCTGCAGGCACGTTGCAGTTGCAGCCTTTCGACGCACACTTCCCACGTCGCGCATTCAGCGCGCGTAGTGGGGGGCACAGTAAGCGGGATATTTACGAGCAGTTAATTCCCTACCACGTGTGCCCGTGCACTGTTTGGGCCTAGCCCAACAACGCCTCACACTCGTGTGTGGCCTAGGCCCGGGGGCTCCTGTCGGTGTACTAACTATTGGGCCATTAGTACCCCGTACTTGTGCACGGGCAGTTGTAGCCATACTCGCGGCAAGGCTTGTCGGGGAACAGTTCGAGGTTGTCAGGCTATCGAAGAAATACTCAAGTCAAAGATCTGAGGATCAGCAGATAGGAAGAGCTGGAATCCGAAAGCCAGCCCCCCCGGCAAGATCTTGCCGGGGTGGCCTGCGAAGCCTGGCAAGATTTCACGCCCGGCAAGATTCGGCGCCCGGCAAGATTCTGCTACTGTGCCACCGCTTTGACACAGCAACAAGCCCGATATTCTGGGTCCTTCTCTGGATGCGTGGCAATGCGCCAGTGGAGGAGAGCTTAAGCGGTGCTGATGGGATGGCCCCTTTTTCCATCCCCAAGAAAGTGAGGACACCTAAACGGACACCTCACGGTGCATTAAATGCGTTCGTCCTAATCCATCAGTTGTTAGGAATGATAACCCTGTATCTACTTTACACCTCAATGTATGTACATTTTGCCACTATGGTGACCCCTTTGAGCGTATAAAAGGAGGCCCAAGGCAACTGCTACAGGGGAGGAGGATCTTCTGGCCCATTCTGCATGCGTAGCTGCTCTTTGAACGTACTGTTGTTTGCAAGCGCTCCTGGAGCCTGGGCTCAAGAACACTCATAATAGAACAAGGCAGGAGTAGGGTTTTACACTGATCAGCGGCCCGAACCTGGGTAAAATCACCCCGCGTCGATCATTGGTTCTGCTCTTTGTGCATACCTCTCTCCCTGCCAAATCGTAAAGGGGTCCCTTGGGGTCCCATAGGTGTCGCACGCTGACAATCATTTCACTGGAACGCTCGTTGAAGCCCTTTCTCCCCTATCTTGAAGAAAACCTCACTCCAGGCTTCTCACTTCTGCCATTTTTATTCTGTACCGACGAAGGAAAGGTGGGCGAATCAGTGATGCTACTATATTTTCATTCCAAGAATCTTCTTTTTGCGAAGCACCGACCGATTCTCACTGCCTATTCTTTTCCCGTTTTCATTGCGATTGTGGTTTCCTTTCGATTGCTTTTTGTTTGTCAGTTTATTGATGGATCCTGGAGCACTAGGCAAAGAGTTGCTGGCGGACAACCCACTCGAGACAGAGATCTCCAGGAGGCGAGCACCGACCAAAGAGTTGGCCTTGTTGGCGGGCCAACCCATGGAGACGAAGAACTCCAAGAAACAAGCACTGGCCAAAGAGTTGACAACGCTGCAAGAACAGCAAGGGCCCCACCGTGCCTACCCCAGAAACTCTAATGGCCACCTATGAGAGGCTCAAGCCTGAGTTTGAGGAGATAGTCGCCGTTGAGAAGCAGTATTTCCCTGACAAGGCGATGGCCCCAATCGAGGAGATGGCCCACGGGGGGATGGGATCCCCAGGTGAGCTGCACAAGGTAAAAAAAATGGCTTACCATAGTTTTGTTTTTTGATTATTTGCAATGTGCTTGCTAATATGTTAGGGTTGTGCAGGTGCCGGTGGACGTCCTTGATGATTCCGATGTCGCGGTCCGTCCTGTGGACATCGCCCCAGAGATCATTTTCGGTGTCGCGGTCCGTCCTGTGGACATCACCCCGTAGATCGATTCCCATGCCGCTGTCCATCCTGTGGACATCGCCCCAGAGATCGATTCTGATGTCATGGTCCATCCTGTGGACATCGCCCCAGAGGTCGATTCCCATGCCACTGTATGTGCTGTGGTCATTGCCAGAGAGATCGATGACAAGAAATAGTTGGTCGCGCTAATCCTTCAAGGTAGTTTGCATTGTGTTTAATTACCAAAACGATGCGTGTTATCAAACCATCTTAGGGCTAGTGCACTATCTTGTGTCGGCGGTACTTGCTACTTTTGTTTGATAGTGAATCATGCGAACCCTCTCCGAGTTATGGAAACAGATGTATCCTCACTAGCTTTTGATGTAATATATGGCATGCTTAGATGTAAGTTTGAACTGTTTATCATATTAGCAAGGCTTGTTTGATGATTCTTGGTGTTAGTAGGCTAGCTACTGTGCGAGCTATAGTACTTGCAAACACTGACCGAAGAGAAACGTTGCGGCTGATGAGCTCGTGGTACGCTTATAGGTCTGATCCATCGTCGATCGGCCAATAGCCCAAGTTCCTAAAATTGTAGGCTTAGCGATCGATCAGACAATAGTCCACAATTATACATTAATTCACATCAAACTCAAAGAGTTGGTTCACGGATACATTCACATTAATAGCCAGCAAAATTGGCATGTACTTGTAACATGCGTGAATGTGTAATTTTTTTTGTTGGAACCGTGAATGTGTAGTGACGTCGTACTTTCGGAGTGGCTACAGAGAGTATGTACGTGTGCTAGAGGGGTTGTGGGATGGAGAGAGATCTAGAGAGAGAGAGAGAAAGACCCTCCATTTCTTTCTACTCCTAGTCGTTAGATTGACAAAGGATATTTTTTGAGAACACAAAATCATAGCAGTACAGAGATGTACAAATCCTAGGCGGGCTAGTTTGGCCTAGTGGGTTTCAGTGGTATGACGTGCTAAAGTGTCGTCCAGTCTTCACGTGTGGTAGCAGTATTGAGGGTACAGTAAGTTTTCTTGAAGAAGCGGATTCAACGAAGTCATGATGGTTCCTTCGTCCGACCAACTTACAGTGGGAAAGGTTGGACCTGCACTACAACCGGGGTGACTCTCCCCTACAGTTCTGTCTGGTGCACTACAATATAATTTTGTGCATGGCAAGTGGACCAGGATGGTCGACGTCCCACATGTCGGCGAATGAAAGTATTATTTTCGATATCGAGGACAAGCAAGTAGTATTCATTGTTTATTTTTTATGAAAGCTATTGTCTCCATTGTTACGACGGAGGAGTGTGAAACACGGCAGCCCAGTGAACTTGGCATGTGCACAACTCCCTCCTTCCTCATGTACCATAGTGTTGACTATAAGGTTGGCTATAAGGTTACAACTTTTTCTCACTTTCTCTCTATCTATTTCCTCTCAAATGTTTTTTACCTTCTTTTTTTAGACACAATTGTTTTTTTATACCTAGGAGCATGTGTAGAGATGGGCTCTTGCAGAGCCCAGTATTGTACTTGCTATGAATGCGGGCAGCTGGCGCCTGGGGGGGGGAGCGTGCACGGGAGGGGGGAGGGGTTTTCTGGTGGGTCAGGGCGGTCAGAAGCGGGCTTGGAAGCGGTCCGGACTCCCGCATAGCCCACCTCACATTATCACCATATTTCTTGGAGTCCGTGTGCGGCGAGCGGGCGATCTCTTCTCCCTCCCCCGTATCTCTCTTCTCAGCCGACGCCCGCCGAGCGATTAGATTTTGGCTATTGACAGTTTATTCAATTGCAGTCCCGCATGTCAGTGAAAATGCAGGACAATGCGTGTCCCCTTTGGTGAGCGGCGTGCGAGACGGACTATCGGGGGTGCGACGCGAACGCGACAGGCATGCTTTAAGTGTGCTGCCTTTTGCTTTTGAACTTGCAAAGTGTAACATTTTCGTGCGATCGATCAATAGAAATCCAAAACAAAATGACGAGGGCGGGGCTTTCCGGCACGTTAGGCTACAGTGCCGTCCACTTGCTCCATTTTTATGTAAGAAAGCATCTCCACTCTTACGTGGGAGGAGTGCGAAACGCGGCGGATCTGATTTTGATCGAGGGATAACTGTTCCCTGCAAAATAATGAAGCACTGTTAGTGATTATAGCATGATACTAGTTAGGGCATCTCCAGCGCTGACCCGAGGATGCCATCCAATGCTGCCCGCATACCTTTCGACAACTATATGAACTAACCAGACGAAATTCATGCAAACAAAGCAAATTTCAAATTAACCGGATGAAATTCATTACATTTCAAAAACTTTTCCTATAAACCTCTAACACCCTGGATTTTGCCCATTTTCTTTTTCTTTTGATTTTGGTCTGGATTCGCTTTTCTGTGGCTTAGTAGTCTTGCAACCTGGAGGGATCACCCTTCATTCTTCTTCCCGAGTGGCTTGCCAACCTCAAAACCATCCCAAGACCTTGTCATTTCCATCTTGGACCAACCCCAATATTCTTTTTCTCGGGAATATTCCTTTTTCTATTAAAGGAATAACCCTGTTCGCTCTGGATTATGAAGCAACCCACATTTCCATCATTCCCAAAATTCCCAAATAATTCTCATAAATTGTTTGGGTCAGATCTTCCACAAATATGTCAAACCCTTCCTTGACATGTTCAAAAATATTTTCCAAATATTCCTTTTCTGATTCTGCCCTATCTGTCAGATTGAGAAGCAAGTACCTTTTATATTTTCTTGCTTGGTCTCAAACTTTTTGTGCACTCTTTGCTGTCCATATCATTGCCACATACCAAAATTCAACTTTATTTGGATATTAAATCTCTCTTGGCTAATTTCCAAAGTTTCTGGTCAACTGGAATCTTTGTGAAGCAAGTGCCAGCTAGGAATATCCAAATGAGTTGAAATTTTTCAAGCACCTTCATATGCTCAAATCATTACTCTCCACCAAGTTTCAACCCTATCCAATCATTTATGTGAGCACAGCCTCAAATCTTGGTTTCTGGTCAGATTTTCACATTGTGAAGCAACTATATTTTATATTGCTCCACAATTGCTGAAAATTTACCAGACCATTCTCCTACCCATATAACCAATATCCACAAAATTTGGGCTCATTTCATCTTCCCAATAATTCCCTATAATTTTCCTAAGATTCTGGTCAGAGAGGTTCCTTGTGAAGGAAGTACCATTTTGGCTTGTCCAAATGGCATGAAATTTTTATGGCACTCTCATATGACCAAATCATCATCCTATGCCCAATTTCAGCTCAAGTTGCTACTCTATGTGAGTGGCACATCAAAATCTAGTTTCTAGACCAGATTGGTCAGTTGCAAACCAACTCCATTAATTATTGGTCCATCTCCCTCCAAATTTCACAGGAATATAGTCTTTCCTACCCTAACACTCCCAGACATCTAGTTTGGCTCTTATCACTTCTCTGCTCTTCATAGCTTCATGCCCAAGTTTGCTATAGAAAGTTTCCAGTGACCACTCCCATCCAGACACAGCTCCTATCGTCGATATATCACCTCATTTGCAATGTAGCTTGGAGGGACTACTCACTGGACAACGTTTGGCGTCGAGTGGGGCATGGCAACGCCGTGGCCACATGGTGACCGCCGCCCGGGCATGCCATGGACGCGAGCTGCGCGTTTGCCAGCTCGGGCCCCTCCTCTACTTGTCGGTTTCGCGTGACTCGCCGTGTCCAACAGGTTCCCCTCGCCATCGTCTTCTCCGTGGACCCCTCTTCCCCCTCTCATGTCCCCTCCTACGCGGTGCAGTGGCCGTACCGTGCCATGCCCGTCTCAGCCACCGCCATATATGGCCGAGCTCGAGCCTTCCGGAGCATGCTAGAGCCCTCTCCACTCCTCCGCGAAGCTCCTCGACGCCGCAAAACGCCAGCCACGTCGCCCCGCATCTCCAGTGTCCGGCTAAGCTCATCGCCGTGGTCGTCCTTATCGCCTCGCTTTGCCGTGGCTATATATAGGCCCCCGAGCCCTCTCGTCCAGACCAGCAGCTCCACCTCACCTCACTACCCCTCCCCAGCCGCTCAGCCGAACCCCGGAGCTCTCCCTCGCCCTCCATGGCCGACGTGCCCGCCGCCGTCCTCCGCCTAAATTGGTGCGGTACCGAGCTTCTCCCTCCCCATAGGCACCGCCAGAGAGCTCCACCACCACCCTAGTACACTCCCCGTTGCACTTCACCCCCTCTCTGTGGCCGTGGTGCCCTGCCCATCGTCGCCGTCGCCGGCGTCCGCAGCGAGCCGTGCTCTACTCGACACGGCACTCCCCGGCGTGCGTACAGCCACTAGATGGGTGCGGCACCTCATCCCTACCCCGCCGGTTGCCTCGCCTTTGCCGGAGACGGCCGGAGCCGCGAGCCCCATCGCCAGCGCCCCTCTTCTGTTCATCGACGCCGCCATCGCCTCGTTCTCTCCTCGGTGCGCGTGAACCCCTGGTCGGGTGCGGCACCGTCTCCCGCACCCGCCGGTGGCCACAACTCGGCCGGAGACCACCGGAGCTGGCCAAGCCCGTCGCTGGCGTCGCCTCCCCTCTGCTCCTCTGTTCTGGTCGACGAAGGAAGAAGAAGGAGGAGCGGGAGAGAGAGATGTCAGCAGCGGGCCCCACCTGGCAGCGAGTCAGCGCTCGGCCCCGCCTCTGCTGACTAGGATAAGTGGAAGCGTATTCCACTGGAATACGTCTTCCCTTTCCAAAAACGTACTTTGGCTCTGCTCTGACCCAGTTTACGTTTTCTCAGTTGGAAAGCATATTCTGCCAAAAGGAGAGTTCTGTTTTTCCACTCAAGGGCCTGTTTGTGATAATTTTATTACCGACAGGTCCCTGGCAGAAAAACCCTTATAACTTTTTGCTCGGAACTCCGATCGAGGTGAATCCAACGCCCACGTCTTCGTCTTGTCGAGCCCGTTGTGTTGGTATCATTTTCACTATGTGGTCCTACTGTGGAAATGACCATTTTGCCCTTGTCCGTAAACAGCCCCTCTGGGAAAGAACTGTTTCCGGCAACTCCTTCCGTGACCATTCCGCACTCCTTCCCGATGGTTCCTTCATCCCCAGGCAAGCCACAACTCTCATCTGCATCATCGCATTGCAATGTCATAGTTTAACTATTTACTTTAACAACAAGTATGAGTATCTGTGAAATAAATTGGATTATACCATACTTGAATAAATTCTCGGATAGGCGACTGTCATGTTGAATACCGGTTTATTAGTGACTAGTAGCTTACTCACTTGTTGATACTATGATGTTGAGATCACCATCTATGATTATTTTGGAGTTCATCCGGCAGTTCGTGGAGATGAATTAGTAGCAGTGGCTTAAGCATACTGGTTATCGGAGTGTCAGCCATGACATAAATATTATTTGGGGATTAGATATTTCATGGTTGACCTTGAGTCACCTGTCCGGACTTATCCGTGCAACCACATTTGCCGGTATGGGATGGCCTTGACTTGGTCTGATCGCGTGCTCTTTCACCGGTACCGCCCGACAGGGAAGGTTATGCGTGCGCGCTACCCTGGCCCGGTAGGCGGTGA
Source organism: Thinopyrum elongatum (assembly GCA_011799875.1). Lineage (NCBI taxonomy): Eukaryota > Viridiplantae > Streptophyta > Magnoliopsida > Poales > Poaceae > Thinopyrum > Thinopyrum elongatum. The sequence goes on along the minus strand of CM022300.1, from coordinate 370,668,033 downwards.
TAACCTTGTGAGCCCAGTTGAGTTATTTGGATCTAGGTGAGTGGCACATCAAAATCTAGTTTCTGGACCAGATTCGTCAGTTGCAAACCAACTCCATTAATTATTGGTCCATCTCCCTCCAAATTTCACAGGAATATAGTCTTTCCTACCCTAACACTCCCAGACATCTAGTTTGGCTCTTATCACTTCTCTGCTCTTCATAGCTTCATGCCCAAGTTTGCTATAGAAAGTTTCCAGTGACCACTCCCATCCAGACACAGCTCCTATCGTCGATATATCACCTCATTTGCAATGTAGCTTGGAGGGACTACTCACTGGACAACGTTTGGCGTCGAGTGGGGCATGGCAACGCCGTGGCCACATGGTGACCGCCGCCCGGGCATGCCATGGACGCGAGCTGCGCGTTTGCCAGCTCGGGCCCCTCCTCTACTTGTCGGTTTCGCGTGACTCGCCGTGTCCAACAGGTTCCCCTCGCCATCGTCTTCTCCGTGGACCCCTCTTCCCCCTCTCATGTCCCCTCCTACGCGGTGCAGTGGCCGTACCGTGCCATGCCCGTCTCAGCCACCGCCATATATGGCCGAGCTCGAGCCTTCCGGAGCATGCTAGAGCCCTCTCCACTCCTCCGCGAAGCTCCTCGACGCCGCAAAACGCCAGCCACGTCGCCCCGCATCTCCAGTGTCCGGCTAAGCTCATCGCCGTGGTCGTCCTTATCGCCTCGCTTTGCCGTGGCTATATATAGGCCCCCGAGCCCTCTCGTCCAGACCAGCAGCTCCACCTCACCTCACTACCCCTCCCCAGCCGCTCAGCCGAACCCCGGAGCTCTCCCTCGCCCTCCATGGCCGACGTGCCCGCCGCCGTCCTCCGCCTAAATTGGTGCGGTACCGAGCTTCTCCCTCCCCATAGGCACCGCCAGAGAGCTCCACCACCACCCTAGTACACTCCCCGTTGCACTTCACCCCCTCTCTGTGGCCGTGGTGCCCTGCCCATCGTCGCCGTCGCCGGCGTCCGCAGCGAGTCGTGCTCTACTCGACACGGCACTCCCCGGCGTGCGTACAGCCACTAGATGGGTGCGGCACCTCATCCCTACCCCGCCGGTTGCCTCGCCTTTGCCGGAGACGGCCGGAGCCGCGAGCCCCATCGCCAGCGCCCCTCTTCTGTTCATCGACGCCGCCATCGCCTCGTTCTCTCCTCGGTGCGCGTGAACCCCTGGTCGGGTGCGGCACCGTCTCCCGCACCCGCCGGTGGCCACAACTCGGCCGGAGACCACCGGAGCTGGCCAAGCCCGTCGCTGGCGTCGCCTCCCCTCTGCTCCTCTGTTCTGGTCGACGAAGGAAGAAGAAGGAGGAGCGGGAGAGAGAGATGTCAGCAGCGGGCCCCACCTGGCAGCGAGTCAGCGCTCGGCCCCGCCTCTGCTGACTAGGATAAGTGGAAGCGTATTCCACTGGAATACGTCTTCCCTTTCCAAAAACGTACTTTGGCTCTGCTCTGACCCAGTTTACGTTTTCTCAGTTGGAAAGCATATTCTGCCAAAAGGAGAGTTCTGTTTTTCCACTCAAGGGCCTGTTTGTGATAATTTTATTACCGACAGGTCCCTGGCAGAAAAACCCTTATAACTTTTTGCTCGGAACTCCGATCGAGGTGAATCCAACGCCCACGTCTTCGTCTTGTCGAGCCCGTTGTGTTGGTATCATTTTCACTATGTGGTCCTACTGTGGAAATGACCATTTTGCCCTTGTCCGTAAACAGCCCCTCTGGGAAAGAACTGTTTCCGGCAACTCCTTCCGTGACCATTCCGCACTCCTTCCCGATGGTTCCTTCATCCCCAGGCAAGCCACAACTCTCATCTGCATCATCGCATTGCAATGTCATAGTTTAACTATTTACTTTAACAACAAGTATGAGTATCTGTGAAATAAATTGGATTATACCATACTTGAATAAATTCTCGGATAGGCGACTGTCATGTTGAATACCGGTTTATTAGTGACTAGTAGCTTACTCACTTGTTGATACTATGATGTTGAGATCACCATCTATGATTATTTTGGAGTTCATCCGGCAGTTCGTGGAGATGAATTAGTAGCAGTGGCTTAAGCATACTGGTTATCGGAGTGTCAGCCATGACATAAATATTATTTGGGGATTAGATATTTCATGGTTGACCTTGAGTCACCTGTCCGGACTTATCCGTGCAACCACATTTGCCGGTATGGGATGGCCTTGACTTGGTCTGATCGCGTGCTCTTTCACCGGTACCGCCCGACAGGGAAGGTTATGCGTGCGCGCTACCCTGGCCCGGTAGGCGGCGATAACCTTGTGAGCCCAGTTGAGTTATTTGGATCGAGGTCCCCGTTTGGGACAGTTTAGTTTGGCCATGACGGTGGCAGGTGTCACGGGGTGACACAGGGGCCACCCAGGGCAGGACTCCTGGGGAGGATGAATGCCGGTGGTACGGTGGAGTCACAGATTAGGCAGGTTTCGTTGGAGCAATGCTGGTCCACCCGAATGGGAACACGAGGTCAGTGCTCCATAGTGTGGGTAAAGTGCGCAACCTCTGCAGAGTGTAAAATCTATTCAAATAGCCGTGTCCACGGTATTGGACAGTCCGTCCAGACCTCACTAGGTGGTCAACCATAGTAGTGACAGTGTTGGAAAACTCATGAGTAAGTTTGTCAGACTTGTGGTGCAGCTGGTATTAGGTATATGATATGTCAGCCATGGGATGGCAATGAGATGAGTGGTCGGATGACCACATGATTTGGATTGGACTTGGAACGGATTCAGATTGGATCCTGAGATCATTTGGAGTACAAATTAAATATGCTTTACCTTACTGCATTTACTTCAGAATTTATCTTGCTGGATAACCCTGCTTAATAATCTTGACTGCTATGATGTTGTCTTGCCTTAATGTTGGTGTCTGTTGTGAGCTTGCGAGTACATTCAAAGTACTCACCTGGCGTGTCATGCCAGTTTGCAGGTCATGCTATGATTGCTTGCTTGTCGAGGATCCCGAGTTTGCGACCTAGGATACGCGTTCTAGCCAGAGTCCCTGCGGAGTGGAGTCCATCATCGTCGTCGCTGTTCCGTTGCCGAGAGAGTTCCTCTGCTGTTAGCATAGAGCTACCCTGGGCAGGCATAGTGTCGCCGTGCCGATGTAATCCTTGTACCCTTTGTAACCATATTCATTGTAATAAAGAGCTGATTTGTTCTATGCCAACAGTGCCGTATTCCAGAGGACTTGTCCCTAGGCTGGAATACGGGGCGTTCCGGTCTTCTCTGAGCCGGATGCCACAAGAGTTGGTATCAGAGCAGGTCTGGCTATAGGACGCATGGTCTAGGTGCGAGCGTTAGTAACCGGTAGTATAGGATCCAGTTGGTTTGCTGCACTTGTTTGTTGCATTTCTTTGTGCATAGCATGCATATAGACTAGATATCTTATCACTAACGATAGATCTGGTGAGTGTAGGTGGCATCCGTTTCGATTCCCTACCTGCGGTCTCCAGTTTGCATATTTGTTCCTTGGTGTGGTGTCATCTTCGTCCCAGCGGAGTGATGCCAAGGTACTTGGTGGTGTCGATCCCTTGTCGGATTGATGCACCGGTACCACACCAATATTTTCTCTTCAGCCATCCCTATCGTTTCAGTGATAAACATGTTTCTATCCCGAATCGTGCCATTCCACTAGCTGCTTCGGCAACCCTTACTGATCCTTGTTATCAGAAAAGGGCAATGCCTGCAAGCCTTTCTCTCCACCACTAACTCATTTCGCCACCTATTCTTTGGACGTGTACGGTTTTCTTCTGTACGCTTGATGATGATGTGGTCATAACTTCTGCGTTCCGAGCCCCGATCACCAAGTTCGTCCTCGCCACCGGTTCCATCCGTGTTAAGCCCGTGTTTGGTGTAGCCTTGTTTACACCAACTTCCTTCCACACATTGATTCACTTTCGTGCACATCGCCACAACATGTTAGACCGTAATACCGGAGTTCTTGCGAGATTTGTGTGCTTAAGTAGGAATGCATATTATTGCTGTGAATAGCTTTAGAATTTGATATTGCTTGTGTGTGTGATCTTGCTACTTTGTGTGCTTTTTATTTTAGTTGTTTCTTTTGCTTCTTTATTTGGGCCCTTGGTGTTACCTTATTTTCCCCATAAGGAAGTTGCTCACCGACCCTGAACCCAAAGAGTCAGTGAAGAGACAGTCATTTGAAAGCTCAGCTCAGCAATATGGAATTTTCACCAGACTGTGTTATATCGGGAATATCGGGCCTGAATATAAATGATATCCTAGCCGGATTGATTATCAGCATCAAGTATACCTCAATGTGCAATCTTCATAGCAGCAATGATCAAATCAGCAAGAAGGCAAATTGTGTACATGATCCACAGTGCATTCCATGCCAAAGGTATGATTTATATATACAAGGTTTGGGTCTGCTATGAGTACAAATTGAACCCTGCTATGTCTTGGAAGCAAGCCAACATGTGCTATGAACTTAGTGTTCAGCAAGAAGGATAGCCGAATATCCTGTTGCATACAACAAGTAACTGGCAGCAGAAACATTAAGGGATATATATATATATATATATATATATATATGCACTCAGTCTGCATATGGCAACAAGAAAACTTCAGGTGTAAGCAACCCAGTCTTTCTCCGCAAGCTACCAGAGAAGCTTATAATGCAAGATGCCTGTGCCTTCCTCGATATGACACATGGACATCTTCCGATGCAAAGGTCAGATCCGCAACAGCTGATCCAAAGACAAAAGATCAGTCAGGACACAAGCTTGCCTCGGGAATCAAGTGGCTAGCTACACATGTTTCCATAAATATGGTGAATATGCTGCCAAGGTCATATGGGTTACTCATACAATGATGCCATCCCGGTGAGGATCTGACTATTACATGAGCTATGTAAGAAGAAGAGAATGCCAGTTATACACTTCAGTGTGATGACCAACAACCTATGGAGTAAGCCGACCATCTGATATATGCCTTATAGCATTGCTCTATGTTATTCCGGTATGTTCAAATTATTATGCTCATACCTGTATAATAGTGAGCTATATGGGACGCAGATGAACCCTTGCCCGTCTTTCCTTGGTGACGGCACCACGCCTGTGTTCTGAGCTGTTTCCGGCCGTCCGGGGTGGATGCCGATTTTTATTTCTCTTGTCAGCAACTAGCCCGTGTTCTGAGCTGCTTTTCGGCCGTCTCGGGCAGCTGTTGAATTTCTCTTCGTAGCAATGACCCTATGCTCTGAGCTGTTTTTCGGCCGTCTTAGGGAGTTGCTACTTTCTTCTTATTGACACCGTCTCATGCACGGAGCTGCTTTTCAGCCGTCTTGAGTCGGGGTTGAGTTATTCCAGTAATGTCCCAGATCTGAGTTGAAAAGACCATTCTGGTGGCTACTGGTTTATTTGCCGGTTTTATCCAAGGGTTCAGACGGTCGTTACACTACAGCTACAACTTGTAAAGTAATATGCCTGCCAGAATATTGTACCTGACAATACCTATGGTTACCCGAAGAATCAAGAACACATAAGGCCAAGTTCTTTCAGCAAAGGATCCAGGCAAAGAGAACCATAATGAAGGAGCAAGGTTGTCCAAACAGGTATGATAATGGTTGCAAGATCAACATGGTACAAATACTCCAGACAGTCTGGCTCGGTACCAGTCACCATGGGTACCCACCCACGGGGTCTATTCCATTTGCAAGGACCCCATATCGAGACAACGTTAACCCGCCAGCCAACCAGATATGTTCAGTATTGTCAGAAGAGGGCAACCAAGCTGGCCAGGTCAGCCGAAAGATGAACTCAGCAGATTCAGCAACAGTGTTAAAGCATTACACGGCCTACCATCCATATAGGGATGCCGACGGACTGAGTAATCAGAAGGATGAACAACAGTCTCGAAGCATGTGTCCTCATAGATAGGAATCAGTTAAAGACTAACCTGCCGTGAACAAGATTCTGCTGCCAGGACCACTGTCAGTCAAGTCTATGGATAATATCACAATAAGATCGTACACCTTTATGCTGGTCATGACAGGTGACAGTCGAATATTTGGCAGGAGCGTTACACCCAAGACAGTGAAGATACCCAAGATGACTCAACAATCCGTGTGAGAAGTCAGATTCCGCCAGGTGAACGGTACGATTAACAGTACTATTTTGAATCAGGAGGACACATAGCCATTTGAAGTCACCCAATGCAATGAGTAAAAGATTTCGTGTCCACCAAGAGAATCTGTTCACAATTCAGTAAATGGTCGTTAGTATTGGACCTCGTCACGACACGTCCATGAGGAACTACCATCGGACTTATGAGTAGGACACATAGCTTAGTCTGGATAATTTATTACCCCAGACAGGATAGCAGACACAAAAGGATTGAAGTCAGAGTAACACATGAGGTAAGATTTGTCACAAAAAGGGTCCAGTGAAGCAAACCACCCCGAAGCAAGGCAGTCAGCCATATGAAACTCAGTGGGAACATTATACAAAGGTAAAAAGGAAACCCTAGTTGGAAACGGTTTCCTCAAGTGGAAATATTCATGTTTGATCCCTGAGCAACCAAATCTCGAGGACGATATTTCTTTAAGGGGGGTAGGTTTGTAACACCCTGGATTTTGCCCATTTTCTTTTTCTTTTGATTTTGGTCTGGATTCGCTTTTATGTGGCTTATTAGTCTTGCAACCTGGAGGGATCACCCTTCATTCTTCTTCCCGAGTGGCTTGCCAACCTCAAAACCATCCCAAGACCTTGTCATTTCCATCTTGGACTAACCCCAATATTCTTTTTCTCGGGAATATTCCTTTTTCTATTAAAGGAATAACCCTGTTCGCTCTGGATTATGAAGCAACCCACATTTCCATCATTCCCAAAATTCCCAAATAATTCTCATAAATTGTTTGGGTCAGATCTTCCACAAATATGTCAAACCCTTCCTTGACATGTTCAAAAATATTTCCCAAATATTCCTTTTCTGATTCTGCCCTATCTGTCAGATTGAGAAGCAAGTACCCTTTATATTTTCTTTTTTGGTCTCAAACTTTTTGTGCGCTCTTTCCTATTCATATCTTTGCCACATACCAAAATTCAACTTTATTTGGATATTAAATCTCTCTTGGCCAATTTCCAAAGTTTCTGGTCAACTGGAATCTTTGTGAAGCAAGTGCCAGCTAGGAGTATCCAAATGAGTTGAAATTTTTCAAGCATATTCATATGCTCAAATCATGACTCTCCACCAAGTTTCAACCCTATCCAATCATTTATGTGAGCACAGCCTCAAATCTTGTTTTTTGGTCAGATTTTCACATTGTGAAGCAACTATATTTTATATTGCTCCATAATTGCTGGAAATTTACCAGAGCATTCTCATACCCATATAACAAATCTCCACAAAATTTGGGCTCATTTCATGATCCCAATAATTCCCTATAATTTTCCTAAGATTCTGGTCAGAGAGGTTCCTTGTGAAGGAAGTACCATTTTGGCTTGTCCAACTGGCATGAAATTTTTATGGCACTCTCATATGACCAAATCATCATCCTATGCCCAATTTCAGCTCAAGTTGCTACTCTATGTGAGTGGCACATCAAAATCTAGTTTCTGGACCAGATTGGTCAGTTGCCAAGCAACTCCATTAATTATTGGTCCATTTCCCTCCAAATTTCACAGGAATATAGTCTTTCCTACCCTAACACTCCCAGACATCTAGTTTGGCTCTTATCACTTCTCTGCTCTTCATAGCTTCATGCCCAAGTTTGCTACAGAAAGTTTCCAGTGACCACTCCCATCCAGACACAGCTCCTATCATCGATATATCACCTCATTTGCAATGTAGCTTGGAGGGACTACTCACTGGACAACGTTTGGCGTCGAGTGGGGTGTGGCAACACCGTGGACACATGGTGACTGCCGCCCTGGCATGCCATGGACGCGAGCTGCGCGTTTGCCAGCTCGGGCCCGTCCTCTGCTCGTCGGTTTCGCGTGACTCGCCATGTCCAACAGGTTCCCCTCGCCGTCATCTTCTCCCTGGACCCTTCTTCCCCCTCTCATGTCCCCTCCTACGCGGTGCGGCGGCCGTACCGTGCCGTGCCCATCTCAGCCGCCGCCATATACGGCCGAGCTTGAGCCTTCCGGAGCACGCCAGAGCCCTCTCTGCTCCTCCGCGAAGCTCCTCGACGCCGCAAAATGCCAGCCACGTCGCCCCGCAGCTCCAGTGTCCGGCTAAGCTCATCACCGTGGTCGTCCTTATCGCCTCGCTTTGCCGCGGCTATATATAGGCCCCCGAGCCCTCTCGTCCAGACCAGCAGCTCCACCTCACCTCACTACCCCTCCCCAGCCGCTCAGCCGAACCCCGGAGCTCTCCCTCACCCTCCATGGCCGACATGCCCGCCGCCGTCCTCCGCCTAAATTGGCGCGGTACCGAGCTTCTCCCTCCCCATAGCCACCGCCAGAGAGCTCCACCACCACCCTAGTACACTCCCCATTGCACTTCGCCCCCTCTCTGTGGCCGTGGTGCCCTGCCCATTGTCACCGTCGCCGGTGTCCGCAGCGAGCCGTGCTCTGCTCGACACGGCACTCCCCGGCATGCGTACAGCCACTAGATGGGTGCGGCACCTCATCCCGACCCCGCCGGTAGCCTTGCCTTCGCCGGAGACGGCCGGAGCCGCGAGCCCCATCACCAGCGCCCCTCTTCTGTTCACCGCCGCCGCCATCGCCTCGTTCTCTCCTCGGTGCGCGTGAACCCCTGGTCGGGTGCAGCACCGTCTCCCGCACCCGCCGGTGGCCACAGCTCGGCCGGAGACCACCGGAGCTGGCCAAGCCTGTCGCCGGCGTCGCCTCCCCTCTGCTCCTCTGTTCTGGTTGACGGAGGAAGAAGAAGGAGGAGCGGGAGAGAGAGATGTCAGCAGCGGGCCCCACCTGGCAGCGAGTCAGCGCTCGGCCCCGCCTCTGCTGACTAGGATAAGTGGAAGCGTATTCCACTGGAATACATCTTCCCTTTCCAAAAACGTACTTTGGCTCTGCTCCGACCCAGTTTACGTTTTCTCAGTTGGAAAGCGTATTCAGCCAAAAGGAGCGTTCTGTTTTTCCACTCAAGGGCCTATTTGTGATAATTTTATTACAAATAGGTCCCTGGCAGAAAAACCCTTATAACTTTTTGCTTGGAACTCCGATCGAGGTGAATCCAATGCCCACGTCTTCGTCTCGTCGAGCCCGTCATGTTGGTATCATTTTCACTATGTGGTCCTACTGTGGAAATGACCATTTTGCCCTTGTCCGTAAACAGCCCCTCCGGGAGAGAACTATTTCCGGCAACTCCTTCCGCGACCATTCCGCACCCCTTCCCGATGGTTCCTTCATCCCCAGGGAAGCCACAACTCTCATCTGCATCATCGCATTGCAATGTCATAGTTTAACTATTTACTTTAACAACAAGTATGAGTATCTGTGAAATAAATTGGATTATACCATACTTGAATAAATTCTCGGATAGGCGATTGTCATGTTGAATACCGGTTTATTAGTGACTAGTAGCTTACCCACTTGTTGATACTATGATGTTGAGATCACCGTCTACGATTATTTTGGAGTTCATCTGGCAGTTCGTGGAGATGAATTAGTAGCAACGGCTTAAGCATACTGGTTATCGGAGTGTCAGCCATGACAGAAATATTATTTGGGGATTAGATATTTCATGGTTGACCTTGAGTCACCTGTCCGGACTTATCCGTGCAACCACATTTGCCGTTATGGGATGGCCTTGACTTGGTCTAATCGCGTGCTCTTTCACCGGTACCGCCCGACAGGGAAGGTTATGCGTGCGCGCTACCCTGTCCCGGTAGGCGGCGATAACCTTGTGAGCCCAGTTGAGTTATTTGGATCTAGGTCCCCATTTGGGACAGTTTAGTTTGGCCACGACGGTGGCAGGTGTCACGAGGTGACACAGGGGCCACCCAGGGCAGGACTCCGGGGGAGGATGAATGCTGGTGGTACGGTGAAGGAGTCACGGGTTAGGCAGGTTTCTTTGGAGGAACGCTGGTCCACCCGAATGGGAACACGAGGTCAGTGCTCCATAGTGTGGGTAAAGTGCGCAACCTCTGCAGAGTGTAAAATCTATTCGAATAGCCGTGTCCACGGTATTGGACAGTCCGTCCAGACCTCACTAGGTGGTCAACCATAGTAGTGACAGTGTTGGAAAACTCATGAGTAAGTTTGTCAGACTTGTGGTGCAGCTGGTATCAGGTATATGATATGTCAGCCATGGGATGGCAATGAGATGAGTGGTCGGATGACCACATGATTTGGATTGGACTTGGAACGGATTCGGATTGGATCCTGAGATCATTCAGAGTACAAATTAAATATGCTTTACCCTACTACATTTACTTCAGAAGTTATCTTGCTGGATAACCCTGCTTATTAATCTTGACTGCTATGATGTTGTCTTGCCTTAATGTTGATGTCTGTTGTGAGCTTGCGAGTACATTCAAAGTACTCACCTGGCGTGTCATGCCAGTTTGCAGGTCATGCTATGATTGCTTGCTTGTCGAGGATCCCGAGTTTGCGACCTAGGATACGCGTTCTAGGCAGAGTCCCTACGGAGTGGAGTCCATCACCGTCGTCGCTGTTCCGTTGCCGAGAGAGTTCCTCCGCTGTTAGCATAGAGCTACCCTGGGCAGGCGTAGTGTCGCCGTGCCGATGTAATCCTTGTACCCTTTGTAACCATATCCATTGTAATAAAGAGCTGATTTGTTCTATGCCAACAGTGCCGTATTCCAGAGGACTTGTCCCTGGGCTGGAATACGAGGCGTTCCGGTCTTCTCTGAGCCGGGGTGCCACAAAACCGGACAAAATTCATTACATATTTCGCACAAACCGTACTAAAACCTACTGTAAACCTAATCTAAACGATCGCCAGCGCCTGACCACCATGTCCGGCCATGAGCCCCGAGAATTGACGCTCTGGCTATTGCCTTTGCCTCCTTCTCATCCACCTCGACTTTGTCCAGCTCCGCCTCGATAACCTCCTCCTCCGGAGCACAAGGTTCTGAAGATTTCCGCCTCCACATTGCCGTCAAGCGGCTAATCGGCCGCCGATGTTTACCCCACCAAGCTTGGCGTCGACTGAGTGGAGGAGCGGTGCCTTCCTGGGACCAGAGCGGCGGTAACCTACCATGTACTACTCTTCCTCGCTGCCGGCTGCACCCGCACACGCGCGCCAGCTTCATGGTCGTGGTGGCGGAGGGCGGCCGGGGGGGAGCCGGCGATGTCCTTCATCTGCTCCTGCGACAGTACGTCCAAGAGAGCTTTGGAGCGCGCCCGGAGCGGAGCCGGCGATGTCCTTCGTCTGCTCCTGCGACAGTACGTCCAAGAGAGCTTTGGAGCGCGAGGAGGCCATGGTTGGAGTGGTGCCGACAGAAGGAAGGGACCGGAGGAGAATGACTGTGGGTCTTTGGCTATGGCTGGGGCTGAAGTTAATACAGCGATTGAATGGCAATGAGCCGTGGCAGACGGACGGACGGCTGGCACCAGAGTAGGTTCGTCGGCAGCCGCGTGTCATTAATGTGGGCGGCGGACGGATGGATGGCCGTGGTGTCATTAACGCGGAGCAGTCGCTTGCACCGGGATGTCGTGCGGGTGGCGCTCTCTCGGCCGTCGCGCTGCTGCAATGCCGGCGCCAGTGAGAGGTCGCCTCGGGCGTGAATGCGGCATTGATGTTCTGGAGCGACAGAGACCGCTTCAGGCGGGAAGCGCGCGGTAGCGATGGAAGGGGTTTCGGTGGGCAAGGCGGTCAGACGCTGGCGTGGTGGTATATTGTTTTTGTAGTTTGCAAAAGTACTCAATTAATGTGGCAGTTCACTTTTTTTTTCTACGATCAACATACACCCTACAAAGCACCATGTTCAAATTTGGCACTTCTTCGGGTTCATTTACCATATTTAGGCCATTATGTGCATTTTGTAGAAATTTACTACCACTATAAGAATTAAACGAACATCTACATCATGCATATATGACTCAAAGCTTACATGCTATAGTGTGGTATTTATTCATAATTTGGTTGCCAAATCTCATGCGTGCAATGCACGTGTACCTTACTAATAAACATAGTTTCTAGTGATAATATTCGTAGTTACATCCATCAACCAGGACGGAGGTGCAGAAACATCAAATCCCAGCTACAGCTACACGAGTGTGATGATAGGGACGTGGAATGCCGTTCGATCACGGTGCACGCGCGCGATCCGCGTGGTTGGGGTGGCGGCCAATCAGAAAGCAACCCACAATAGGGTCAGCGCACACAGTTTCCATAGGCAACAGAAAGTAACCGTGTGCAGTTATAAAGAGTAAAATGCACTAGCGGTCATTGAACTTGTCTCGATAGCTCACTTTGGTCACTGTACTTAAGAATACGATCAATACGGTCACTATATATGACTTAAGATGATTATACGGTCACTGGCTTAGCATATAGCTCCGTATTTTGTCTGGTTGACTGGTCAAATAGTCCACATGTGCCTCCCCAGGTTCTACGGGCCCACCCGTCAATGGGTCAAAAATAAATAAATTAGAAAAGCTAAATTATGCATTGCATGGGTGGGGAATTAACCCCGAACCTCTCCGGTAAAGCCCCACGAGCTAACCAAATGAGGTATTTTTGCAAGGAGCAAACGCGACGCACAAGCATGCATGCGAACGACCCACACACACGCAGTATGCACGTACACGCACACAATACATACTAGCACGCACGCGGACGCACTTACACAGTTACGCTTATGATTGTACTGGAATAAATTATGTGAACTCATGAATGACGAGCCTTTGAAGCGTATGCGGCACATATAGACAACCAGGCGTTCATGCAACCGCTCTTGTCGCCAGCTAGCCTTCGACGACCACCATTAGACACACACAACCATGCATAACTTACGAATAATGGATGAATCGATCAAACACACACACGTGTGCAGTGGCACTATGATCGGTCGCTCACGATACATATATAGGTACCATAATACCCTCTCTAGCTAGATTGTTTATAGATTGTCGTTGTGATGGATGATATACATGAGCAAGGCGCCGAGTCACGTCGTCGCGTCATGTGCAGAGCCATGGCTAATGTCGAGCAGCTCGGCGCCCAAGCATGAGTATGACGTTGGTGTTGAGCCAGGTGAATACATGCTCGGTGTTCGCAGATGCTGCCAGCAAACATCTAAACAGTAATGTCAGGCACTGCCGGGGCGCGCAGGTGATGGGCTCGCCGTTTGCGTTGCGCCATGAGGAGGACTTTGATTGAGTGGGTGACGTGCATGCACTACCATGGTTTGATAGCGTGAGCGTGAGTGCCTGCACACATACATGCTACTTGCGTCTGTGGACGGTGTGCGCTAATGTGTGCATCACGTATAATATAAAAAAATAGGTTTGTGCATTTAATGCAAAGTATTTCATTTTCATCTGGCTGACGAGTGTGCGTTACACCGACGAGTCCATGGTTTGATTCCTCACATACGCATAATTTTGGTTTTTATTTCTTTCTCCACTGACAGGTAGGCCTGCATAGATTGATAGACACAGAACACAAGCTGATGAGGCGCATGTGGACTGTTTGACTGGTCAACCAGACAAATACGGAGCTATACGCTGAGCCAGTGACCGTATAATCACCATATCTCGTATATAATGACTGTATTGACCATATTCTTAAGTACAATGATCAAAGTGAGCTATCAAGACAAGTTCGATGACCGCCAATGCATTTTACTCGGTAATAAATGACCAGGATTGAAGGGGAATCCAAATTTCCTTCATCGTCTATCCTTGAGCTCTTGACAAACCAATGCACTATATGGCTGCCCGGCCACTCCGCCCCAGAGCTCTCACCAAGCGTCGTTCATGCCACTGCGCTGCATACTAACCGGTAAGGAAGCGATGGCATCCCGCTGCGCCGAGTTCCTCGCCGCCCACGACCACACACAAAATGGTAGGGAAGCGATGACATCCCGCCGTGCCGAGTTCATCGCCGCTCGCAACCTCACACCTACGTGGGCGGACTTTGAAGCTGCCAAGGGCCAATGGGAGATAGAGCAAGAGGCGGCCAAAGCCGCACAGAGGGAGCAGAACAGGTAGAAAGCACTCAAGAAAAGAGAGTCCCGCCGCCGCAAGAAAGAAGAGGATGCACGCGCTGCTGCGGAGAGCTCGGCGGAGATCCAAGCACGGTGGGGTGTCACCGACAAAGCCGAGAAGGAGAACGACGGCGTCTGGCCAGCATGTGAGAAGTAGTAGTACTAGTAGTTAGTGTATGTGTCTGTGTCGCCCGTACATTTGTTTAATTAATTATGAGCATGTACCAGTACTAGTTACTACTGTAGTTTTTAGAGCAAATTACCAGTACATTAGCCTAGACTCAATGGAAAAATCCCTATCCTATGCATCAAATGGCATCTCTTTCTCTATAGGAATTGAGATGCATGTCATCTCACTTCCTATGATTTTCATATTACTATAAAATTCCTATCCTATGAACCAAAGGAGGCCTCCGCTGGAGTACAATACTACTGTAGCTAGCAGTATTGCTGGTACAGTAGTTTTCTTCAAGAAGCAGAATTCAATGAAGTCATGATGGTTCCTTCGTCCGAGAAACTTTACAGTGGGAAAGGTTGGGCCTGTGATTTGATGGCTCATTAGTCATTATTACTGCGGCGCGACAACCGGGGTGACTCTCCCTTGGAGTTCTGCGTGCATGGCAAGTGGACCAGGATGGTCAACGTCCCACATGTCGGCGAACGGAAGTATTCTTTCCGATATCGAGGAGCAAGGAAACCGTGTGGTATAGTATCATTGTTGATTTATATTTATTTTTTATTTTTGATGAAAGCTAGCGTTTCAACTCTTACGACGAAGGAGTGACAAACACGACACGTGCTGGATGTCCCTCACATCAGCGAAAGGAGTGCAACTTGAACAACGTGGTCGAGCATCTCCACTTCTTCCACTTCTAGGTCGGAGACCACACGTAGTACTAGTAGTATGTAACGATACAAAGTGCGACCCGGAGAGAAAGACGCGTCTAGTTGGAAGGTCTCGGGCCATACACATAAACAAATATAAAACCTAATATGTGCCTCCAATTAATATAGTAGTAGAGTACTTAGGCACGTACATCATAATATCACCGTGCATTGCACGTACAACATTTAGTGGTAGTAAGACAAATGCCTATATGCCACGCATGTTCATACTATTTGTGCCTTTCTACTTCACTTACTGTGCTACATTACTCAGGTTCGTACATCCCTGGGTACATGTCCGTCTCGTAGTTCCAGTCCCTTCGAAAAGGTTGTTCTGCGGGCGCGCACTAGTGCAGTTTATATTTGAGACTAGCAAGAGGCCCATGCGTTGCACGGAACATCAAGATGCATTTATACGAGCTGTTTATCTCGTGGGAGACGAAGATGAACGAGGGAAGGCCTTATCTGCAAATGTGGAGAGGGGTGCGGGTATATTTTTGCAAAATTGCCATAGTTTGCTTTCTATCCGTCAGATATAGATTGGACGGTCTATATTGCAGGATGGCAGGCATACCATCATCACCAACACGGTTTTTTTTATTATTATAAGAGTAGAGATAGAGATTAGGGAGCTGGCGGGCGGTTTGTTGTATGGCACGTTCACGTCCATCCACTAGCCCGGAATTAAAGCACGCACGACATTTACAGCGACTGGGATTAGTTATTTTCCGGGCGCATGGACCAACATGGACTAGCGGACCTGGTCGCCCTTTTTCGAGCACGACTTCGACAAGTACGTGCGTGACATGCATGCAGGAAATCTTGCATGACTAAACCGTGCGAACCAGAGCGGTAGGCTGTCAAACTGCAGCCTGCATGTTGTAGCCATGTCATCCACATGCAACCTAAAGGCCAATTCATACTCTGATGGACTATACTGTACTACCCTTGGAGCTCGTGCTGCAACTGCCATACTCCATAGCCCACTTCCCTTCTCCTTCCTCTTCCACCGCTCGCACACGTTCGCAGGAAGCGACCGGTCAACCCTTATATAGGAGTGCTAGCACAAAAATATGCATGGATGACCACTAAAATTTCCTTTCTCTTATCTCTATGAAATAAATGTGGCGTGAAACTCAAAGCCCTTTAAGTCTGAGTATAATGGAAATCATCGTCCTCCTCTAGCTCCGCTTCGCCCACGTCGTCGTCATCCTGTTCTGGCTCCGCGTCGTTGTTCTCCTCCTCTGGCTCCGCGTGCTGCTCTGCCTCCAACGCCTCCTCGTCCGGCTCTGGCTAGTCCGGACTCCGGAGGCAGGGCGGCTGCAATCCGGGCTTTGCGCCGCCTCCAGATCAAAGCGCCGCTCTGGAGGGAGCATGGTGTATGTCGTTACGCGGGCCATGGCTATTGGGCGACGGCGACCAGAGAAGAGGCGGCGGG
The DNA here is from genome assembly GCA_011799875.1 of Thinopyrum elongatum. Lineage (NCBI taxonomy): Eukaryota > Viridiplantae > Streptophyta > Magnoliopsida > Poales > Poaceae > Thinopyrum > Thinopyrum elongatum. The sequence goes on along the minus strand of CM022300.1, from coordinate 370,651,558 downwards.
AGGGGAATGAATGCAGCTTCTATTTGGGTTCGCCGTCCGGCTTAAATAAATGTGCACCATCACGTGTACCCACGGGTGCACAAATTGTAACATACGGGTCTGCTTAGGGGGCGTCACGTAACTGGTATGTGTGTGAGATTCTGAGAGACAGAGTGCATGTGTGCGACTCTACTCTTCGGACATGTACTCCACCTTTTGCATCAGGATATAAGTATAATGGTATTAAACTTTAGCTTGTGATTTACGTGGCCATGTTAACGTGGTTGTGTAAAAAAAAGTCACTTCCTGCTCGTGATTTGCGTTATATAATTATGAGAAGTTTGCTAACTACTCCCTCCGCCCCATAATATAAGAATGTTTTTCAAGCTTACATAGCTTGAAAAACGTTCTTATATTATGGGACAGAGGGAGTACTAAAATAAAGTGGAATTTGTCCATGTTATATAAGAAAATTAAGGTGATTGTTTATCATACGGGTAAGGTTGGACCAAGGGTGGTAGGAACAAATGCTCCACCTAGAGCATGTGTGTGTGAGATGGAGTCTTAGTGTGTGTGTGTGTGTGTGTGTGTGTGTGTGTGTGTGTGTGTGTGTGAAGCGGAGTCTTCGGTGGCGAAAGTAATTTAAGTGTGTGTGGCTTCATCGTAGAGAGGTGATGTGTATGGCAGAGGCCACCAACGAGGGGGTGCGAGAGAGAAGAGGCCCGTAAAGAGGGAAGAGAAGGCGTGTGCGCGTGAGAGGAGTCGACATCGAGATAATGTGTTTGTTTGAGACACACCGAGGAAGACTACTATATATCGATGGTGCATGTAGGCGGGAATTAAACGAAGGGATGGTCTTATTGGTTTCGGGGATATAGGGGAAGAGTGAGAGAGGGGGTAGCTAGAAGGAGATTGTTAAGTGTGAGTGTGTGTTTTAGAGAAGAGACCCATCCAGGCGGAAGTCATGTGCACACAAGAAGAGAATGATTCGATGTGGGGTTAGGGCTGAGGGTAATTAACTATGTATGGAGACATAGGAGACCTTGAACATGCATGTGCGAGAGGTATACATGTGTACGTGGGATGTGTGTGCGTGCGTGCGCGCATGATCGAGATAAAAGAAAGAAGACATAAGTCATAAGATCAACGACATGGGAGGGACGGATCGGTATGACAATATGCATGCATGTGAGAGTGGAGGGAAGAAGGCCCGATAATTGAGCATGTGTTTTTGTCTTTAAGAGATAGTGGCGTGGGCTGGAGCATGCATCTATGGCAAGCAGAGAGAGTGAGACACAACGATTGTGCAAAAGAGATCAACCTATAGATGCATGTATAGAGAAACAGATATAGTGGGTGTGATAGGAAGCAAGAGTGCGTGCGAGAAAGAAAGGTTGACGAAGAAACTGTAGATAGATAGAGAGATAGAGATGCTAAATAGAGGGACATCGGCTAGTTTGTGTGTTAGAGATGATCGCCAAGTGGTTCAGAGGGTTGAAGTTATGTGTGTGTGTGTGAGAAAGATAAAAAGAGGGCGCATGACTACATGTAGAGAGAAACATATATAGTGTGCATGATAGGAAGCAAGAGTGAGGCCGAGAAAGAAGGTTGATGGAGAAACAGATAAATAGAAAGATAAAGATGCTAGCTAGAGGGAGATCGGCTAGCTAGTGTGTGTGTGTGTGTTAGAGATAAGAGTCGAGTGGATCAGAAGGCTGAGTTATGTGTGTGGGTGTGAGAGAGATAGAGGGTGCATGTGAGTCACATACAAACAAATATCAGAGAGAAATGAGATCCCGAGAGACGGAGTTTTGTGTTTGAGAGTGAGAAAGATATTTCACAAGGAGAGTGATAGCTAGAGAGACATATCAGGGAACGCGAGATATCCCTAGCGAGAGAGAGTATGTGTGAGCGGCATACAAGGGAATGATGGAGAGATATGAAACCCTGGGAGACAGAGTTTGTGTTTGTGTGTGAGAAAGAGATATTTAAGAGGGAGAGTCGTAGCTTCTTATACCTAAGGAGCGCAAGACATCTCTGTGTGAGAGGGGGTGTGTGAGCGGCACACAGGGGAATAGCAGAGAGAAATGAGACCCCGGGAGATGAAGTTTATGTTTGTGTGAGAGAAAGAGATTTCACAGGGAGAATCATAGTTAGAGACACATAGCAGGGAGCGAGATATACTTAGAGAGAGATAGAGTGAAGGTCGAGGGAGAGAGTACCGTTAGTGTGTTACGAAGATAAAAGATCATTAATTGTCGACATACAAGTAGCACGAGAGATACCCGAGAGACGATGAAGGCGTATAGGTCTAGAGAGATATAAAAGCATGAGTGATAGCTATATGAGACGAATATCTGGATTAAAGGGGATTCAAATATTTAAACTAGAGATTATGACATCGACAATATCATAACGAAAATTGGTCTATCAAACATGCATATTCATTTGAATTTGGGGACACATGTAATGTTATATAGTTTATCAATATTAGTGATCCATAGATTCTTTAATTAGAGACAATGTATGGTTTATATGCAATTAATGTCTAAACAGGATTACACTATATGTTGTGTGTGTCAAACACATTATACGTGTTCGAAAAGTAAAAAAAACCTGCATGAAACACACATTAATTGAATACAGTTAGCGAGGAATGCATACATTGGATTTCAACATAAAGTGGTTTCAAATATTTGAAAATCCAAATTAAGATGGATCCAGCCTTATGAATCTTAGATCATGCCATTTGTAAACCATATTTTTGTATAAAGGGTGTTGTGCTTTTGAAAGTATATATAAAAAAATGATGTATATAGATTTGTATTCAAATACAAAATGGATCCTGCCCGGAAAAAAAATACAAACTGGATTCAAATTGAGTTGGCACGGTAAACGTGCACTCTTTCTCTGCAAAAATTTGAACGAAGCGGGGAAACTCGCAGTAACCGTCCGAAACCAAAATCTGCAAGATGGAAATTATTGCCTATCCTTGACACGCAAAGCCTATCGGCTCGATTTCTATAGGTTTTGATAGGGGTTGGCTTGTAATTTCACTCAAACGTGACATAACCGCCTCTGCCTCTCACCTCCCCGGATTCATACATGGTGGGCGCCAAAACACAGTTTCTCCTTGGCTGAAATCACCTCTCACCTCCCTCCCCGATTCATACACGGTGGGCGCCAAAACAAACTCTCCTCGGCTGAAATCTCCGTCGGCAAATATTTGGTGTATGCGAGATTACCATCCTATCCCCAACCGACTAATATTGCTGTGATGTAGGAAATTTTAAACGGGGGCTAAGTTTGTAAATTTCCTCGCATTTGAGACAAGCGCGCCCTGAAGACATTGTTCCCCCCTACCTATCTCCCTCCATTTCCCCATTCGTACTCCGTGGGCGCCAAAACACCCTCTCCACCGCAGTCTCCTCCGTCCGCCACCCCATCCACCGTCGTCCTCCTCCACCATGCCGGAGCTGATACCCCGACGCCGTCGTCCATTACAAGAGATCGACCTCTCTCATGCACGGCTTCAGACCAGGATCCTTGCATCGCATCCTCTCGCTTCATCCGCGCCATCGTCCACCTTGCCGAGGCTGCTCGTACGACCGTCTCGTCCACCGCACCGGGATATTTCCCTCGCCACCATCGTCTGCCCTCCTAGATCTGCTTCCATGCTGCTGACATCCATCGCTACCGCAGCACCCTCAACGCCTCAGCAGATGCTTACACGGCGCCACACCAGAGGCGGTACTCTTTCATATCTGCTCAAGTTATTTATCTCAGCAAGAAAATAGATCGCCACTGCATTACTGTGATTTCTTGTCCATCACTTAGAATCTTACTTGTTAGTTGAAACCAAACACTGGTTGCGAAGTTGCCTTTGTCCAGTTTGCACCTTCAGATCCGCCATGGCACGCTCACTACTATACTCGCAATGCTTATGGTTTTCCCCTTTTATATTCCACATTAGCTTAAATGACAGTCGACTCAATTTCAAATTGGGGTTAGTCCATTTTTGGGAGTTCGCCGGAGGAAAGGAAGGGGCTCGCTGGAGGGCTGCCCCATTATCTATCTTAGGGTTTTGGGTGGGGACAGTGGTTGTGGGGGGCTGTCGTCGGGCTATGGTGGGGCCTCGCCGGAGGCAAAACTCGATGCGGGTGGGGGGTGGGGTTAGCTAGAGGGATGGCCAGGGGCGGCGGAAGACCGGAGGTGGTGGGCGGTTCAGGGGAGGGCGGGGGCCGATGGTTTGGCCGGCGTCCCGTGCGTTGGTCTTTAGGGGAAGAATAAGAGGCGAGGAAGAAGAAGGGTTAGTAGACGTAGGATCTTCATCCAATCGCCTGAAATGGTCGACTGACCCAAATGACGAAAGTCAGGCGACTTGCATGTAGACATTTCCATATATTCAGTACCATCATCGTAGGTGCTTCGAGACGTACGTGCAAGCAGTGCTCCTCAACCCATCAAGCTAAACAACATGCCACTCATAATTCCAAACTTAGTTGCTCAAATACGAATTTGATATGATGCTGACATGTACTAAAATATAGAATGTTTAATTGGTCAGCTAATGTTCCTACTTTACTTTTGAAAAGCACATGCGCCACATATCGAGGGATAGCAGGGATTTGCGTTCTTTATGCGCTATGGTTCATCATGTGTGGCCAACCAACATTTTATTATCCAAAATCTGCTTGCTCTTCTTTAGCATGCTCCTCTTCTGTTCTTCGTTTGTAAGTACTCTCTCCGTACCTAAATATAAGTCTTTGTAGAGATTCCTCCATGGACTACATACGGAGTAAAATGAGTGAATCTACACTCTAAAATGTATCTATATACATCGGTATGTGATCCATAGTGGAATCTCTACAAAGACTTGTATTTAGGAACAGAGGGGGTATAATAGTTGTACACTATGTTCTTTGTAGTGAAGAGGAGCAGGGACATTTGCAGTGTACATGTCTATTCGGTCGCTTGTCATGGACGCTTTCAACTCTTCATGTTGGTATTCATGTCGATTGTCATGGATGCTTTCAACTCTTCGTATTCGGTCGTATGTGTCGCCTTTGAGAGTTATACTGATAGTAATAGTACTGCACCTTCAGTTGTAGAGAGCTGGTATCCGAAGCCTTTCTAGCCGTACCGGCAATACTAGCACATATTTTCCAGCAAGTTCCACTTTCCTGATTTTACTCCTGATGCTTAGGGTTTTCCCATTATATCTACACTATGATCTGCGTAGGTGCTTTGTGTCCTACTAGCAACTGTCCACCCTTTAAAGCTAAATAACACACCAATCATACATCCTAAGCTTCTTCAAATATGAATGTGATATGATACTGACATTAGCTAATAGACACACATTTAATTGGTTAGCTAATGCTCCCACTTGAGTTTCCAAATGCATGTGTCCACATATAGAGAGACATCATGGAATGGCATTTCTTTGGGCGCTCTGATTCATCATGGGTGGGCAACCAACATTGTATAGAAAGAAGGGGAATCTCAATAATATGCTTCCCCTTCTATTCTTTAACATGTTCCTCTTCTGTTCTTCTTTAGTAAGTACAATATGTTCCTTGTCAGGAAGGGGAGCAGGGACATCTGCAGTCGACAGCTCTATTGGGCCGGTTTTGCTACATGATTTCGCACTTCGAGTTGGTCTGCCATAATATCCCGGAAATGGTGGGAGCCACGTGGTCTTTGATAGACTAGACTGATAGTAACAACAATGTGCCTTCAGATGAATAGAGCTGGCCTGTAGGTGATCGATAGGCTGCATATTAGTAGCGGCAAAACCCTATATTTTCCAGCCAGTTCCGCTTTCCCAATTTATTTATGGTGTACCCCTTTTATCTACACTACGATCTGCCTAGTGGCTGTGCACTCTTGTTATCATGGTTTGGCAAAAAACTTTCTATACGGTATATTATGAACCTATCATCTGCAAACTATCCTTATATCTGGAGCTCCCAATAGGGAGCCTATTTCTTTGTGTAGTTGTGCCAGATTATATTAATCTACTCACCATATTACAACACACATGGGCTCTCTCATCAGAATCTACTGATAGCACACAAGGGTTTACAGGGAGCCCCTATTATATTACAATATCCTCTGCATTACAAAGATAATCTCACTACTATTTATGTTTTCATGCTTTTCAGATATTGTACGTAATCACAATGAATATAAGAAAGCGCACATCAGAAGAATATTGCGGAACAGTTCAATGGGTAACAAACTTGGCATCAAGGGATTGAGGTCCATTGTGGATGCAATGAAACCCACATGCTCCCGACCTATAGATTCGTATTCCGAATATGATCCTAATGACTATTCTGAGCTCAAGGATTCAAAGGCAGATGGCCTATCCTGTTCACCCAACAAGGTGCCTGTTCTAATATGGCAAGGTTTTATTGGTTGCACGTATCTTGCATAAGGTGTCTTGCATTTCTTTTGCTTCATTGCACCACCATTTGCTTAGTTTACTCATGATATATGTGAAGATGCCATGCCCATCCATTATCAATACCTATTCCATTTGTCGTCATACCATGTTTTTTCATTCAAATGCTGTTCTTGTGTTTCAGACATCCAAAAGGAAGAGGGTGATTGCAGAACCTGAAGGAGTACAAGCAAAGTACTTGAAAAAGGTGGTGCTACCGGAGAAATCAGATAGCACCCCACTTATTGGCTATAGAACCAGTGACGCAAAACCTAGGATATCGCAACTATGCTGGTCGCTGCTTTGCTCTTGTGAGTACCTATTGTCCTATCGTTGTACTTACATACCTGGTGGATTATGTGACATCATTGTGCATTATAGCTTGCTTATCCACTATTCAGTCCAAATTATCAGATCTATATTAATGCTTACATTAATGTAAAATAAACCCAATGCTTACGAAGAAATTTAGTTCTGCATTGTTCTTGTAAGTATATGCTGTCCTTCATCACTGTACTTATATTGTCAGCTAGTTCTTCATGTACACTTTGCAGCTTATTTTCCCTTGCCCTCCATTTTCTACACATCAGATCTACATTTACTCTTGCCAAAATATTGAATAAAACCAATGTTACTGAAGAAGTTTAGCTCTGCATTGCTCTTGTCAGTGCCTTTTGCCTATATGCTGTATTTACATTTGTACTCTGCATCTTAGGTTAAATAATCGCCATTTTGTTTCCTATTTTCACATCTATATTTACTCTTAACAAAATGTAGAATAAGGCAATGCTTTTGAAGAAGAGTGTGCAGTAAACTTCTTGAATTGCCCCCCCCCCCCCATCAATATGGACAAGGGCTTATAGAGCCGGTCTTCACTACTAATGTAAGTTTGTCCTCCTCGAGCCTTCAAACTTTGTTGTGTATATTTGGATAGCTATAAGTGAAATGCTTTTTATTTTTGTTGTCTGCATCAAATTGCTTGTTCAAAGTTTATAACAAAGAAGTACATAAACATAAGTTTGTCCTTCTCAATTTCAGTCTTTAGTTGTACAACCTAGTTCCTTATTCATACCATGTAAATTAAACTAAACATGGCAAGTTATCTTCTTTAGCACTGCATGTATGCTTGTGTTCCTGATCTGTAATCCAGTGGTGTGGTGAAACTACCAACTCCAGCACAATGTCATATCCTGCTATGTCTCAACTATGAACAATGCCATATTATATTAATGTTATTTAAATCATGTCTCATTATTTACCAATCTGAAATGGTATAAATTGACAGTACACTCACCATTGATGCTTATACGTTGTTTAGCACTATATGTATGCTTGTGTTCACTACTGCAGGATGCTGCTAATGCGACACTATGATCAGAGACCCTTCGACGAAACTGTGTGCAATGCAATAATCGCAAACGGCGGTGTAAAAAAATCGTCAAAAAAGATGCAAAACATTTGCGATGACGGATGCATCAAACACGGTTCATAATTTAGTTGTGTGTGGGATGAGGGGCATACGGTTCAGTTCAAGGAACTATTTGCGATGAGGCGGAACAAAAGAAATGGGCAGCCAGATGAAGGCGTGTGCAATATACAGCATACGGTTCACTCGGATGAACTGTTTGTGATTAGGCAACACAAAAGAAATGGTCAGCCAGATCAAGGTGTGTGCGATATACGGCATACAGTTCACTCGGATGAACTGTTTGCGTTGAGCGAAGGGAACAGAAATGGTTCAACTTAACAAGATTTGTGTGATACGCGGCAAACAGGTCTGTAATTGAAAACGTGTGGGAAGACCGATAACAACACAGACGATTTCTGTTAACAAGCCGTGTGTGTTGTGAGCAAACGATTGCTGGTATACAATTGTGAGTGATTGATGAAAACATCACCGACGGGTTCCATTGTTTAGTCCGTGTGCGATATGACTTTCTTTGTCCGCACAACATCTACGCTCTGTCTACAGAGCATCAACATATATACTTAAAAAGACAGCATTGCATAACCAAATTAAGCATACAATTACACAAGTGACTACACACATAACATTTCCACACACCAAAGTAAGCAATTACATGCATACTAAACAAGGAGAAACGAGGATCTAATCATCTACTTATTGTTGCGATGACGCTTGCCATTGCTCTGCTTTCGGCTGGATCCCTAGCCGTTTTGGGGAAGGAGGCACTTCCTCATGTCAACGATCCACCTGTACATGTCGTAGCTCGTGTACGCCTCCTTGGCTGCGTACACGACGTGAGCTTTGTCGAGTTTCTCCATCCAGGCCGAGTGCCAGGCACGCTTGTCCTTGTTGCAGGAATCCTTCATGTCTCTATAGTAGGGGTCGATGATGGCCTCGGCGAGGTGAACCAGTGAGTCCTTCTCATGCTCCTTGCTGCCCCAGATCTTGTATTGGCCCTGGATGTCGACAAGAATCTGGCAGTCAATGCCCGAATTCTCGAGCGCCTTTACATCATTGGTGATGTCCACCGTAGCGAACATGTAGTGAGGGCTGTTGACAAACCTGGCGAAACCCTCGCAAGGCCTTGTGGCTAGGCAGTAGTCGTAGACGAGAACGTGATGGCGCACGCACATCTGGGCGACGGTGACCTTGGGACGAGACCCGGCACGAGCACGGGTGTACTCGAGGTCGAACCCGACCACCTTGTACTTCTCCTCGGCAAGTAACAGCTCCATGATGTGGATGGAGTGCTCCACCTAGACCGGGTCATTGGTGTACCCCGCCGAGAGGTCCATGAACCTGCTGTGGGTGTCCACCATGGCATGCATGGTGAACTGCTGCTCGTCGTCGGCAGCCGCTCGGAGCGCCATTGGAGCCGTGCAGGATACCCTCTAAGAATTTGTCGTGGTGGGTGTGCTTCTTGCAATGATGGGGCGCGATCGAAAGGTTGAAGAGACACAAGGGTTAAATGGCCGCTGTAATAAATGGGGGCCGGCCGGCCTGTAATCGTCACGTCTTGTCACGGCATTCATAGCGGAGGATTCCAGTGCACGCTTGACAACACCGCACCGCACGCGTGGGCTCGAAGAGGCGCCAAATGTATCGTCGGTGAGCCTGTTCCCGTGCTACCACGCAGTTTACCGCGCAAGCTTCCCGCCCGGCTAGTTTGGCCATGCGTCGGCTAGAAGAGGGACAAATCATGGGCGTTTATTGGCAAAAAGCTTTGTAAAAACAAAGTGTGTGGAATGACTTCGGTCATAAGTTTACCCGTGGGTGATGACGTCAAAGTTACACAGAAGGGTGATGATGGACACTCGAGTGCGATAATTAATTCTGCGCTCTATAGGGCACACGGTTGAAGAAACCAACTGTGGGCAATAATGTCGAAGATCGCAGTCGAGTTAGCTATACGATCATGTGCTTTGAGACCGACAAGGTAAACAGATTCGAGAATGGTTAATAAAATCTAAGACCATTGCATATTATGGTCAAAATAGTGCTACCAATATACGAGTCTCATAAGATGCCATTTCAACGATTGTACCACAAAAGCTCGAAATATTACAAGGTTCAAATTCCAGAGTTATATGGCTCAAATTCGAAGATTACAAGGTTCAAACTGATATTAGAAATGAAATTCAGCTCATCAGCTGCAAACGCTCGCGCTGATCCGCTGAACATGGATATCAGAGAGGTTCAAACTAATATTACCACATCTAAGTCTGGTTTCGAAACCTCATAATTTTTGCAAAGGGGTCAGCCACTAAGAAGTCATGTATGGGGTCGACACGATGACTTCCGATTACTCTGTCATCTGAAGTTCCAAAATGAAATTTAGCATTTTTGGAGCCTATTCCATTCTGCCACAGGCGCCGGCGCTAATCAACAAACCATTCATTTTTGCGAAATAAATGTAGGGCAAACCTCATTACCTTCAGCACCCTTGCTCTGACAACAAAGAACCTGGCGAATATAATCTCCGATAAGGTCCCTCGGTAGGAGTTCAAAGTAATTTCTGAGAGATGCAGATCTAGGCATTCGACGTGATTGTTATATTGTATCACATTATCTACCACTGGGCCTAATCTTATCTGCAAAAGAAGAAAATGTGTTAGTGCCTACATGCAGCTTTGAACACTACTACATGCCTATTTGGTTTGCAGGATTTGTAAAATGAACTAACATGCCATCTTCGATCTGACATGATTAACATGGGCATTTGATTACATTCTAGAAAAATGTAGCCTTCTTCACAAGAGGTTGGAGTGGATGAAAAGTTCCCTAAGAAAACTAGTACAGATGAATCCAAAGGAGAAATGCTTATGGATTGTAACCATATGGATCAAGCAACCAATATGGGGGGGGGACATGTATGTACTGAAATCCTCCAAAAGAATCCTTTAGAAATCGTAGTACATTGTCATTGTAAACTTGGAAAAAGGTGTCACAAATTGAACTCCCTTATGGTTAACATTTAACAGGAATGGAACATCACCTCTATATATAGCTTCTCCAGGCACGGAAAGCATCTCAGGGAACTGACAACTTGCTCCAGGTTGGGGCTGATAGATTCTAGTGCCAAGACCTTCACTGTGCGCAGTTTCGGGGTCTGGCTTGTCGGAATCATTTTCTGGATGACAGACTAACAAACATCTTCAAAATTATAAATAATGTTAATTTGTAGAAGGAGAGGTAGAAGGCGGCTGTTGTACCTGAACGAGTGTGGATCCGATAACAAGTTCGGCTTATTTGTCAGACGAGTAGCCCACCACTGTCAATTTTGGTGCATAAATGACATTGATTCTTGTTGGACCTTCTTGATCAACTACAAGTAATCTCTCAAGTGCAGGTGTGTCCTCAATGACCATACCGTGGTACACATCTTGTGATGTCTTCCTGCCGCACCAGCAACACACATAAATAGTCCGGAGAGTCATGGAGGTGATGTGGAAGCTACTCAACCCATTGATCACCTGAAGACGAAGGTACTCGAGTGCAGTACAGCCACGGAGTAGGCGCTCCATGTCACCGTTTGGGAGGCAGACGGCGATGAGCTCGAGGTGCTTCAGTCGTGGTAGAATAAGAGCGGGCGCATCATTAAGGGGGGGGGGGGAATGGCAGTTCTTGAACTTGGCGACGCGCACCATGGGCGCGAGGCAGAGCGCGGACGTTGGCAGCGAGCGCATATGCCCATCATCAAAAGTGAGCTCCTCGGGCTGATCTAGGCGGGGGATCGGAACCAGTCGTCAAGCTTGGCTCGGTCCTTGCCGTTGGAACAGAACTTGCCCATTCTAAGGCCTCTGGTTGGGCCAAGGTGACTGCCGAGGATCTTGGAGAATGCATCCAAGCTTTTGCGATAGCCATGGCAGAGCTCGTGGGTATCGATGAGGTCGAGAGGGGTGGAGTTCCATAGGGGGCGCCATCGTCGGGAAAGGACGGTTGTCCGCGCCCCATATTTGATTGGGAGGAGGGAGATGATGACTGTCAACATATCATCGGGGAGGTTGCTGATGAAGTCTAGGCCTGCTGGAGTCGCTTGCGGTTCTTGCTCGCCCCGCCTCCACTTGTTGGCAGCCCCGTTCTCCACCTCCGGAGTCTCCTTGTCAGCGGCGCTTTCTGATAGAAGTGGGAGTATAGGGAATATTTAGTTAAAACAGGGCAATAGAAAAGTGTATTGGTAACTAGAAGTTATTAGGTAGGAATATAGTAAGAAAATGGAATAACAATTGGTTGCTTAAATACTACACAATTCATTTGATATTGCTGGGTAAGTCAACATGCAGATACTTGAAAAGAAAACTTACTTTGAACAAAGTTTGGACGGATGATATCGCCGGGAAGTTAGCATATATCTCATGACCTGGCCCTTTTATGTGCAGTGCAATTATAGTGCTAGCTTTCAGTACATTAAACTTAGAAATTTCTTTCCAAAGGCCAGTACCGAAATAGGAGTCACCACGTTCATCAAGTCTTACAGTAGCAACGATTGTAAATCCATGGTTTGTGTTCAGTATGACATCCCTGCAGTCTTGATTTATGTAAAGGGAAAGATTGTGCACTATAGATTCTATTGCATAGCAAGGGACGCGCTGCAGAAAATGGTAGGATTGTTAAAGAAAATATGGTAACATGCAAATATGGGCCCAAATTGAAAGAACTGTACAGCAGTTGAAATCAAAGGACAAAAATCTAAAATTAAACAGATAGGGTAAACATGATGTCATGGAAATATGATAGTAATCGAAAGAACAATACATCATTAATTTGCATAATATAGAAAGAAGAGGGGAAAAAAACCCTTTGACGTATATGGTGCATGTGGCACCTTTTATCCAAATGTAGCAATATTTAGAATATGTTCAGGAAAGTAGGCCATGCCAACTGATTTAGGGTGAGATTGAACTTACCGCGCGCATCCTCAAGTCATCTGGTACGGTGAGATGGAATGTCTGGCGGAGGCCACAAAGTCCTGATGTGTCCACGCACTGTACACTCTATGAATGAAAGAAAACCCTCAAATTAGCTCGAATAAAAATGAATTCACGGCGATTTCGGCTGGGTGATTAAAGGAGGCAGATGAACTGGGATAAGAGATGAGATAATATCTCACTAAATTAGTTACCTTGTTGTCCATGAGAAAGAACCCTCAGTACGGCAGATTCCCCAACCGAGCGGAGCTGGGTCGACCGCGAGCAGCGTCGAGAAAGTCGATGGCGATAGGCGGCGGCAAGCGGAAGTGGCGAAATGCGGTGGGGTTTGCCGGCAGCCTAGCGGCGGCGGCAGGCGTCGAGCTAAGTGGTTACCGCCACGATATGCGGTGCTATGCATAGACGCGGAGGAGCTTGTGCAGGTTTGAATGGGGACCGGAGGGGGTGGCGGGCGGGGTGAGGGTTTTTGTGATGTGGGGATGGTGAGGGTTTTCTTTTTTGAATTGGGTGGTGAGGGTTTTCTGTCCCACAAAGAATTTCGGAGGCAACGGTTTGCTAGAGCCAACCGTGTGTGATTGACGCAACAGGCAAAAGTAAAGTCATTGCACATGGTTCCAATTTTGGGAACCGTGTGTGATTGACGTACTACCTCCGTCCTGGTTTATTGGTCCCCATTGTAATTTGTACCAAATTTTGACCAAATATTTAACTAAGAAATGTTTATGCATGTAACCAAAAATTATATCATTGAACACTATGCTCAAATACCCATCCAACGATATAATTTTTGCTGACCTGCTCTAACATTTTGTCAGTTAAATCTTTGGTCAAAATTTAACACAAATTACAAAGGGGGCCAATAAACCAGGACGGAGGTAGATTCCATCAACCGAACTGATTGCATCCATATCCCACGGTTAGACATAAGTAAACATAGATTAAACATACTCAGATATAGATAATAAGCATACACGTACACAAGCATAGTTCAACCGTCATTAAGCATACTCAAGCGTACATAGTTCGATCCCACATCTCATCTCACATGCCGGCACGATCCTGAAGCTTCTCCAGGTACTCAGCGTACGCGCCGTGCGCCACCCTGCGAGAATACTTCTGCTTGAAGGAGCCAACGGCCCATCCTCTTGCATGCGCCAGAACACTTTGATATGCGTCATGAAGCTTGTGGTTGCAAAACGGGCATTGATAGCCGCCGTTCCAGGTCCTAATACGCCTGTTATGCATTCCCGCATAAAGCTCCCTCAGGATTTGCCTCTTGTACCTCCTCTGGCCATCTTCATCCTCGCTGTCCACATCGTCAGACAACACCTATACAAATAGTAAAACAAATTTGGCATAAAATCAATGTTTACATGCCGTGAAGTAGGATTAGGAATTTATGGCTATTTTTTTTATACATATCCAGAGATTATGGTTCAATTTTTAAGCACAGTCGTCTGTGTACAGACCAATCTTGAAGAAAATAATGGCACAAACATATATGTAGGTCATTCAAAATCAATTGTCAAGTCCTGGCTAGGAATTATTAGCACGAACACTAACCCTAGTGGGATTACTAGCAGAAATCATTTGCACAGATGAAACAACTAATCACTTATCACTTGTACCATTCAAACAATCAATACACTACACGGATCTAACGAAACTTACTCAGATTTCATGGATTGGGAGAACATAACCATAGGATTTCTATTCCAAAAAGGGGGAGGCAAGAGTAACCAGAGAAACCCTAGGATCTATTTGACACATAAATGGGTATAGATGACTAACCAGTTGTCCGTCGTCGTCGGAGTCGTCGCTGGAGTGGTCGTCGGAGTCGTCGCCGGGGTCGTCGCCCGAGTCGTCACCAGAGTGGTGTGGAACTCCGCCTCCGTCTGTGGAAGCTCGACGCCGTCGACGACATCAGGGTGCATCGATAACTCATCGGCGGTGACGGCAAACTCCATCTCCGTCTCCACGTCGTGCTCCGGTGCTTCAGCAGCCCCGGCGTCGCCACTCCCTCTGACGGGGCGCTTCGGCGGCATCCTCATACACTGACGGCTTTGAGGACTGAGAGCGGCGTCGAGGATGCAAGCGGAGAGAGAGGATTGTGTGTGTGGCGAGGATGGGGGGTGCGGCCGCTCAGGCGCACCATTAATATGGAGTAGTGGGAGAGAGGTGGGCGGCGGTCAAACCGCTGGCTCGCCTCTCGGTGAGCCTGCGCACCGGACTGCTGGCATGCCTACCATCGTTTCACATAGCTACTCACACGCCTCCTGATGACACTGCGCAGCGAGCACGCCTCCGTCAATTCACACACCTGCATGCACGCCTCCCGGTCTGCCTGCGCGGCGGACTGCTCGCATGCGTCCCGTCAACTCACGCCTGCTCGCACGGCACACAGGTCGCGTGGCGGCACGTATATTGTTTTTCTATTTGGATGATTAAAGCTGCCGCTTTATTGCTTAACCGAAGCATGGCACGTATCCATTGTTGGTCTAACGCTCATGGTTCGAATAAATAATCCGTTTGGGATATTGGTTCCCAATTATTAATAATCTCCCATTTGTAATTAGATAAAGATTACATCAAAACTGGTCTCAAATTTTACAAAAAAAAGTACAATGCCACTTTGTATTGGTGTCCATATGACAACATGATAAGTTTCATGAACTTCAAATAAGTTTTGGATGTACTAGAATTTAAAAATCGAGATTCTCAATGTTTGAAATTTCTTGCACGGGGAGTAAACATGCACCCACTGAGACACATGTGTTTTTGCAATCCATTTAGGTGCACTGTCACGTGTGCATGTAGCTCAAATTTGATTTTTGCACATTATACCCGCAGAAAATCAATCAATTAATGTACTAAAACGTCTTAATGATCTCTGTTTTTTTTAAATTAAAACGTCCCTCCTTTGGTAACATATGTTCACCTCGGGATAATTTAACATGCATCGTAGTTGCGGTGGATTCGCGGTGTGTGTGTGGGTGTGTGCGTCTGGGGGGTGGCGGGTGGATCGCAGTACACTACGAGTTGTGAGCCACTGTGTGGGTTGGCCGTTTTGTTAGGCAGGTGCCACATCAGAGTCGTGAATTCGTTATTTAAAACATTACACAACCCTTTCATACATACATGTTTTGGCCACATGCAGTCGATGGTTGTCCTACACGACACTCGATACTCGCGTGTGATGCTTTTTGTGGGCCCGCGAGGTCGTCGTCCATCACTTTGACGAACAGCCGGCAGTGAGGTTAATTTGACCAGCAAGGTAGAATCTTTTTGGTTTGTGTTATGGTGGTATATAGTACACGTCGAAGAGGTGGGAGGGAACTAGCATATATACTATACGTACGCGTCCGTGAACAAGTACACCTCACTCAGTGTCGGGACTTTTCTGTTTCCGAGGCACGTGCCACATCAAAGTTGTGAAATTGGCTATTCAAACATCACACAACACCTCTTTGGGCCACATGCATGCAGGCGGTGGTTATCCTAGCTAGGACACTCACGTGTGACGCTTCCATCTGTGGGCCCACGAGGCCATCGTCGATGCATGCATCACTTTGATCTACATCGGGAGAGGTTAATTAATTTCACCATCGAGGAGGATTCTTTTTGGGTTGTATTACGGTAGGAGCATATAGTATGCGTCGAAGAGGGGGAAGGGGACCATCATATGTAGTACGCTTCATGAATTCCTCGCTCTGTGTGGGGGGTTTACGGTTTTCGAGGCATGTGGCACATCAAAGTTGTGCATTTTGGGTATTCAACATATGTTTGGCGCCCCACATGCAAAGCGATGGTGGTTGTCCTCTCGCACCCACTTAAGAGGTTATCAGCGATATCGATGCTTTCCATCTATGGGCCCGCTTGGTCCATCACTACTTTTTGCCTGACAACGAGAGAGGTTAATTTGACTTAGGAGGGGATTATTTTTTTGCTTGTAATACGGTATATATATAGGTCAGGCTCTGGGATGACATGATACAGTTTGAGCACACACACATGCATGTGTACGCATGAATCCCTCCCAGCAAGTCGAAGTGGCTACACGTCATGAACCAATCTCGCTCTGTGTGGGGACTGTATGATTTTCGACGCACGCGCCACATCAATGTTGTGAAATGGTATTCAAACATGCATCCGCGCATAACCTCCATACATATGCATGTAGTGGTTGTCTTCGAACGGTACACTCCCTCGCGTGGTTATCGGCGACAAGCATATATATTCATGGGCCCGCGTGGACATCCATGATCACCTTGACCGACAACAAGATAGGTTACCATGGCGGATTCTTCCTTTGGTTCGTGTTATCGTAGTATAGGTCATGGTGAGATTCAGACCTAATTAAGTTTGAGCGCATATACTATGCACGCATGCATGCATGAATCCCCGTCTTCGGCTTTAAGTGTGGTGTAACATACATATGCATCGTCAACCTAACCCTCACTCAGTGTGGGGATTTCTAGTTTGAAATCACGGTGCCACATCAAAGTTGTTCCATTGTGTATTCAAAAACACGCCTCTCCATACATATGTTTGGGCCACATGCATGCAGTGGTTGTCTTCGGGGACTAGCTACTTGCGTGATTATTGGCGAGCTAGCCCATCTCCGGGGTCGCATGGATGGCCATCACTTTGACCAACAACAAGAGAGCGGTTGTACGACCAAGGTGGATTATTCTTGGTCCGTTTTACGATCCATCTTGGTGAGATGCCTCTCTGGCCCGCCGACTGAATGTGCGTGTGGGGGGGGGCTGTTGGAAATATGCCCTAGAGGCAATAATAAAATGGTTATTATTATATTTCCTTGTTCATGATAATTGTCTATTGTTCATGCTATAATTGTATTAACCGGAAACCATAATACATGTGTGAATACATAGACCATAGCATGTCCCTAGTGAGCCTCTAGTTGACTAGCTCGTTGATAAATAGATGGTTGTGGTTTCCTGACCATGGACATTGGATGTCGTTGATAACGGGATCACATCATTAGGAGAATGATGTGATGGACAAGACCCAATCCTAGGCATAGCACAAGATCGTGTAGTTCGTTTGCTAGAGATTTTCTAATGTCAAGTATCATTTCCTTAGACCATGAGATTGTGCAACTCCCGAATACCGCAGGAATGCTTTGGGTGTATCAAACATCACAACGTAACTGGGTGACCATAAAGGTGCACTACAGGTATCTCCGAAAGTGTCTGTTGGGTTGGCACGAATCGAGACTAGGATTTGTCACTCCGTATGACAGAGAGGTATCTCTGGGCCCACTCGGTAATGCATCATCATAATGAGCTCAATATGACTAAGGAGTTAGCCACGGGATCATGCGTTACGGAACGAGTAAAGAGACTTGCCGGTAATGAGATTGAACAAGGTATAGGGATACCGACGATCGAATCTCGGGCAAGTAACATACCGATGGACAAAGGGAATTGTATACGGGATTGATTGAATCCCCGACATCGTGGTTCATCCGATGAGATCATCGTGGAACATGTGGGAGCCAATATGGGTATCCAGATCCCGCTATTGGTTATTGGCCGGAGAGGTGTCTCGGTCATGTCTGCATGGTTCCCGAACCCGTAGGGTCTACACACTTAAGGTTCGGTGACGCTAGAGTTGTAATGGGAATTGTATGTGGTTACCGAAAGTTGTTCGGAGTCTCGGATGAGATCACGGACGTCACGAGGAGTTCCGGAATGGTCCGGAGGTAAATATTTATATATGGGAAGTCCTATTTTGGCCACCGGAAAATGTTCGGGATTTTTCGGTATTGTACCGAGAAGGTTCTAGAAGGTTCCGGAGTGGGGCCCACCTGCATGGGGGACCCACATGAATGTGGGTAGTGGGGGCAAGGCCCCACACCCCTGGTCAAGGCGCACCAAGATCCCCCCTTAGAAGGAATAAGATCATATCCCGAAGGGATAAGATCAAGATCCCTAAAAAGGGGAGATAACAATCGGTGGGGAAGGGAAAGGATGGAATTTCTTTCCTCCCACCTTTGCCAACGCCCCAATGGACTTGGAGGGCAAGAAACCAGCCCCCTCCACCCCTATATATTGTGGGGAGGTGCATGGGACCTGCAAACCTTGCCCTTGGCGCAGCCCTTCCCCCTCCTACTCCTCCTCCTCCGTAGTGCTTAGCGAAGCTCTGCCGGAGAACCACAAGCTCCACCGCCACCATGCCGTCGTGCTGCAAGAGCTCTCCCTCAACTTCTCCTCTCCCCTTGCTGGATCAATAAGGAGGAGACGTCCTTGGGCTGTACGTGTGTTGAACGTGGAGGCGCCGTCCGTTCGACGCTTGAATCGGATCTTCCGCGATTTGAATCGCCGCGAGTACGACTCCATCAACCACGTTCTTGTAACGCTTCCGCTTAGCGATCTTGAAGGGTATGAAGATGCACTCCCTCTCACTTGTTGCTAGCATCTCCTAGATTGATCTTGGTGACACGTAGGAAATTTTTGAATTATTACTACGTTCCCCAATAGTGGCATCATGAGCTAGGTCTATGCGTAGATTCTATGCACGAGTAGAACACAAGTAGTTGTGGGCGATGATTTGTTCAATTTTCTTACCGTTACTAGTCCTATCTTGATCCGGCGGCATTGTGGGATGAAGCGGCCCGGACCGACCTTACACGTACACTTACGTGAGACAAGTTCCACTGACTGACATGCACTTGTTGCATAAGGTGGCTAGCAGGTGTCTGTCTCTCCCACTTTAGTCGGATCGGATTCGATGAAGAGGGTCCTTATGAAGAGTAAATAGCAATTGGCATATCACCGTTGCGGCTTTTGCGTAGGTAAGAAACGTTCTTGCTAGAAACCCATAGCAGCCACGTAAAACATGCAACAACAATTAGAGGACATCTAACTTGTTTTTGCAGGGTATGCTATGTGATGTGATATGGCCAAAAGGATGTGATGAATTATATATGTGATGTATGAGATTGATCATGTTCTTGTAATAGGAATCACGACTTGCATGTCGATGAGTATGACAACCGGCAGGAGCCATAGGAGTTGTCTTAATTTATTGTATGACCTGCTTGTCAATGAAAACGCCATGTAATTACTTTACTTTATTGCTAACCGTTAGCCATAGTAGTAGAAGTAATAGTTGGCGAGGCAACTTCATGAAGACACGATGATGGAGATCATGGTGTCATGCCGGTGACGATGGTGATCATGCCGCGCCTCGAAGATGGAGATCAAAAGCGCAAGATGATATTGGCCATATCATGTCACTTTATGATTTGCATGTGATGTTTATCATGTTTACATCTTATTTGCTTAGAACGACGGTAGCATAAATAAGATGATCCCTCACTAAAAATTTCAAGAAATGTGTTCCCCCTAAGTGTGCACCGTTGCGAAGGTTTGTTGTTTCAAAGCACCACGTGATGATCGGGTGTGATAGATTCTAATGTTCGCATACAACAGGTGTAAGCCAGATTTACACATGCGAAACACTTAGGTTGACTTGACGAGCCTAGCATGTACAGACATGGCCTCGGAACACGAGAGACCGAAAGGTCGAACATGAGTTGTATAGTAGATGCGATCAACATGGAGATGTTCACCGTTGATGACTAGTCCGTCTCACGTGATGATCGGACACGGCCTAGTCGATTTGGATCATGTATCACTTAGATGACTAGAGGGATGTCTATTTAAGTGGGAGTTCATTAGATAATTTGATCAGATGAACTTAATTATCATGAACTTAGTCTAAAATTGTCTTTACAACCTATCTTGTAGATCCAATGGCCCACGCTAATGTTTCCCTCAACTTCAACGCGTTCCTAGAGAAAACCAAGCTGAAAGACGATGGTAGCAACTATACGGACTGGGTCTGTAACTTGAGGATCATCCTCATAGCTGCCAAGAAAGCATATGTCCTTGAAGCACCGCTAGGTGACGCACCCATTTTCCCAGCAACTCAAGACATTATGAACGCCTGGCAGTCGCGTAGTGATGATTACTCCCTGGTTCAGTGCGGCATGCTTTACAGCTTAGAACCGGGGCTCCAAAAGCATTTTGAGCAACTCGGAGCATATGAGATGTTCCAAGAGCTGAAAATGGTTTTCCAAGCTCATGCCCGGGTCGAGAGATATGAAGTCTCCGACAAGTTCTATAGTTTTAAGATCGAGGGAAACAGCTCTGTGAGCGAGCATATACTCAAAATGTCTGGGTTGCACAACCGCTTGTCTCAGCTGGGAGTTAATCTTCCAGATGACTCGGTCATTGACAGGATCCTCCAGTCGCTTCCACCTAGCTACAAGAGCTTTGTGATGAACTACAATATGCAAGGGATGGAGAAGTCCATTCCTGAGTTATATTCAATGCTGAAATCAGCGGAGGTGGAGATCAAAAAGGAACATCAAGTGTTGATGGTGAATAAGACCACTAGTATCAAGAATGGCAAGGGTAAGAAGAACTTCAAGAAGGACGGCAAGGGAGTTGTCGCGCCCGGTAAGTCAGTTGCTGGGAAGAAGCCAAAGAATGGACCCAAGCCTGAGACTGAGTGCTTTTATTGCAAGGGAAATGGTCACTGGAAGCGGAATTGCCCCAAGTACTTAGCGGATAAGAAGGCCAGCAACGCCAACGGTATATATGATATACATGTTATTGATGTGTACCTTACCAGCGCTCGTAGTAGCTCCTGGGTATTTGATACCGATGCAGTTGCTCACATTTGTAACTCAAAACAGGAGCTGCGGAATAAGCGGAGACTGGCGAAGCACAAGGTGACGATGCGCGTCGGGAATGGTTCCAAGGTCGATGTGATCGCCGTCGGCACGCTACCTCTACATTTACCTTCGGGATTAGTTTTAAACCTCAATAATTGTTATTTAGTGCCAGCTTTGAGCATGAACATTGTATCTGGATCTCGTTTAATGCGAGATGGCTACTCATTTAAATCCGAGAATAATGGTTGTTCTATTTATATGAGAGATATGTTTTATGATCATGCCCCACTGGTCAATGGTTTATTTTTTATTGAATCTCGAACGTGATGTTACACATATTCATAGTGTGAATGCCAAAAGATGTAAGGTTGATAATGATAGTCCCACATACTTGTGGCACTGCCGCCTTGGTCACATTGGTGTCAAACGCATGAAAAAACTCCATGCAGATGTTCTTTTGGAGTCTCTTGATTATGAATCATTTGACACGTGCGAACCATGCCTCATGGGCAAAATGACCAAGACTCTGTTCTCTGGAACAATGGAGCGAGCAACCAACTTGTTGGAAATAATACATACTGATGTATGCGGTCCAATGAGCGTTGAGGCTCGCGGTGGCTATTGTTATGTTCTCACCCTCACTGATGACCTAAGTAGATATGGGTATGTCTACTTAATGAAACAAAAGTCTGAGACCTTTGAAAAGTTCAAGGAATTTCAGAGCGAGGTAGAGAATCAACGTGACAGGAAAATAAAGTTCTTACGATCAGATCATGGAGGAGAGTACTTGAGTCACGAGTTTGGCACGCACTTAAGGAAATGTGGAATTGTTTCACAACTCACGCCGCCTGGAACACCTCAGTGTAATGGTGTGTCTGAACGTCGTAATCGCACTCTATTGGATATGGTGCGATCTATGATGTCTCTTACCGATCGACCGCTATCATTTTGGGGTTATGCTTTAGAGACTGCCGCATTCACTTTAAATAGGGCACCGTCTAAATCCGTTGAGACAACACCGTATGAATTATGGTTTGGGAAGAAACCTAATCTGTCGTTTTTGAAAGTTTGGGGATGCGATGCTTATGTCAAGAAACTTCAACCTGAAAAGCTTGAACCCAAATCAGAAAAATGCATCTTCATAGGATACCCTAAGGAAACTATTGGGTATACCTTCTACCTTAGATCCGAAGGCAAGATCTTTCTTGCCAAGAATAGATCCTTTTTGGAGAAAGAGTTTCTCTCGAAAGAAGTAAGTGGGAGGAAAGTAGAACTTGACGAGGTACCCCCTCTTGAACCAGAGAGTAGCGCAGCTCAGGAAGATGTTTCTATGGTGCCTGCACCGACTAGAGAGGAAGTTAATGATGATGATCATGAAACTTCGGGTCAAGTTGCTACTGAACTTCGTAGGTCCACGAGGACACATTCCGCACCAGAGTGGTACGGCAACCCTGTCCTGGAAATCATGTTGTTAGACAACGATGAACCTTTGAACTATGAAGAAGCGATGGCGGGCCCGGATTCCAACAAATGGCTTGAAGCCATGAAATCCGAGATAGGATCCATGTATGAAAACAAAGTATGGACTTTGACGGACTTGCCCGATGATCGGCAAGCCATAGAGAATAAGT
Organism: Thinopyrum elongatum; assembly: GCA_011799875.1. Taxonomy (NCBI): domain Eukaryota; kingdom Viridiplantae; phylum Streptophyta; class Magnoliopsida; order Poales; family Poaceae; genus Thinopyrum; species Thinopyrum elongatum. The sequence goes on along the minus strand of CM022300.1, from coordinate 370,628,394 downwards.
GGATCTTTAAGAAGAAGACTGACGCGGATGGTAATGTGACCGTCTATAAGGCTCGACTTGTCACTAAGGGTTATCGACAAGTTCAAGGGGTTGACTACGATGAGACCTTCTCACCCGTAGCGAAGCTGAAGTCCGTCCGAATCATGTTAGCAATTGCCGCATTCTATGATTATGAGATCTGGCAAATGGACGTCAAAACGGCATTCCTTAATGGTTTCCTTAAGGAAGAATTGTATATGATGCAGCTGGAAGGTTTTGTCGATGCTAAGAATGCTGACAAAGTATGCAAGCTCCAGCGCTCCATCTATGGGCTGGTGCAAGCATCTCGGAGTTGGAACATTCGCTTTGATGAAATGATCAAAGCGTTTGGGTTTATACAGACTTATGGAGAAGCCTGTATTTACAAGAAAGTGAGTGGGAGCTCTGTAGCATTTCTCATATTATATGTGGATGACATACTGTTGATGGGAAATGATATAGAACTTTTGGAAAGCATAAAGGCCTACTTGAATAAGTGTTTTTCAATGAAGGACCTTGGAGAAGCTGCTTACATATTAGGCATCAAGATCTATAGAGATAGATCAAGACGCCTCATTGGTCTTTCACAAAGCACATACCTTGACAAGATATTGAAGAAGTTCAATATGGATCAGTCCAAGAAGGGGTTCTTGCCTGTATTGCAAGGTGTGAGATTGAGCACAGCTCAACGCCCGACCTCGGCAGAAGAAAGAGAAAAGATTAGTGTCATCCCCTATGCCTCAGCCATAGGCTCTATTTTGTATGCCATGCTGTGTACCAGACCTGATGTGAACCTTGCCATAAGTTTGGTAGGGAGGTACCAAAGTGATCCCGGAATGGAACACTGGACAGCGGTCAAGAATATCCTGAAGTACCTGAAAAGGACTAAGGATATGTTTCTTGTTTATGGAGGTGCCGAAGAGCTCGTCGTAAAGGGTTACGTCAATGCTAGCTTTGACACAGATTTGGATGACTCCAAGTTACAAACTGGATACGTGTACATTTTGAATGGTGGGGCAGTCAGCTGGTGCAGTTGCAAGCAAAGCGTCGTGGTGGGATCTACATGTGAAGCGAAGTACATAGCTGCTTCGGAAGCAGCTCAGGAAGGAGTCTGGATGAAGGAGTTTATCACCGACCTAGGAGTGATTCCCAATGCGTCGGGCCCGATGACTCTCTTCTGTGACAACACTGGAGCTATTGCCATTGCCAAGGAGCCCAGGTTTCATGGGAAGACCAAGCACATCAAGCGTCGCTTCAACTCCATTCGTGAATATATTCAAGATGGAGACATAGATATTTGTAAAGTACATACGGATCTGAATGTCGCAGATCCGTTGACTAAACCTCTTCCACGAGCAAAATATGATCAGCACCAGAACTCTATGGGTGTTCGATTCATCATAATGTAACTAGATTATTGACTCTAGTGCAAGTGGGGGACTGTTGGAAATATGCCCTAGAGGCAATAATAAAATGGTTATTATTATATTTCCTTGTTCATGATAATTGTCTATTGTTCATGCTATAATTGTATTAACCGGAAACCGTAATACATGTGTGAATACATAGACCACAGCATGTCCCTAGTGAGCCTCTAGTTGACTAGCTCGTTGATCGATAGATGGTTGTGGTTTCCTGACCATGGACATTGGATGTCGTTGATAACGGGATCACATCATTAGGAGAATGATGTGATGGACAAGACCCAATCCTAAGCATAGCACAAGATCGTGTAGTTCGTTTGCTAGAGCTTTTCTAATGTCAAGTATCATTTCCTTAGACCATGAGATTGTGCAACTCCCGGATACTGTAGGAATGCTTTGGGTGTATCAAACGTCACAACGTAACTGGGTGACCATAAAGGTGCACTACAGGTATCTCCGAAAGTGTCTGTTGGGTTGGCACGAATCGAGACTGGGATTTGTCACTCCGTATGACGGAGAGGTATCTCTGGGCCCACTCGGTAATGCATCATCATAATGAGCTCAATGTGACTAAGGAGTTAGCCATGGGATCATGCGTTACGGAACGAGTAAAGAGACTTGCCGGTAACGAGATTGAACAAGGTATAGGGATACCGACGATCGAATCTCAGGCAAGTAACATACTAATGGACAAAGGGAATTGTATACGGGATTGATTGAATCCCCGACATCATGGTTCATCCGATGAGATCATCGTGGAACATGTGGGAGCCAATATGGGTATCCAGATCCTGCTATTGGTTATTGGCCGGAGAGGTCTCTCGGTCATGTCTGCATGGTTCCCGAACCCGTAGGGTCTACGCACTTAAGGTTCGGTGACGCTAGATTTGTAATGGGAATTGTATGTGGTTACCGAAAGTTGTTCGGAGTCTTGGATGAGATCCCGGACGTCACGAGGAGTTGCGGAATGGTCCGGACATAAAGATTTATATATGGGAAGTCCTATTTTGGCCATCGGAAAATGTTCGGGATTTTTCGGTATTGTACTGGGAAGGTTCTAGAAGGTTCCGGAGTGGGGCCCACCTGCATGGGGGGACCCACATGAACGTGGGTAGTGGGGGATCCCTCCTTAGAAGGAATAAGATTATATCCCGAAGGGATAAGATCAAGATCCCTAAAAAGGGGGGATAACAATCGGTGGGGAAGGGAAAGGATGGGATTTCTTTCTTCCCACCTTTGCCAACGCCCCAATGGACTTGGAGGGCAAGAAACCAGCCCCCTCCACCCCTATATATAGTGGGGAGGTGCATGGGAGCTGCAACCCTTGCCCCTGGCGCAGCCCTTCCCCCTCCTACTCCTCCTCCTCCGTAGTGCTTAGCGAAGCTCTGCCGGAGAACCACGAGCTCCACCGCCACCACGCCGTCGTGCTGCCGGAGCTCTCCCTCAACTTCTCCTCTCCCCTTGCTGGATCAAGAAGGAGGAGACGTCCTCGGTCTATATGTGTGTTGAACGCGGAGGCACCGTCCGTTCGGCGCTTGAATCGGATCTTCCGCGATTTGAATCGCCGCGAGTACGACTCCATCAACCGCGTTCTTGTAACGCTTCCGCTTAGCGATCTTCAAGGGTATGAAGATGCACTCCCTCTCACTTGTTGCTAGCATCTCCTTGATTGATCTTGGTGACACGTTGGAAATTTTTGAGTTATTACTACGTTCCCCAACAGGGGCTGCAACTTCGCACTTTGCTAGGTGAACCTCGGTTGGGGGGGGCATGCATTCATAGCTTAGGATTCCCTTCATGCCGACACAAGGGGGGGCATGCATCCATAGCTTAGGTTTCCCTTCATGCCGACACGAGGGGGGGGCAAGCAATACCGTGCGCTTTGCGAGATAGGTGCCACATCGAAGTTGCATTTGGTATTTGAACATCAAACCACCCTTTTCATAAATAAATTTGGTCCACATGCAAGCGTGTTCGTGTTCTGACCCTCTCCCGCGTCATTTTTTGCCAAATTTATGAACATTAGACAAGTCGGATGATGCAATAGACACGGTTCACTCAAACTAACCGTGTGCCACGCCGGTGCCCCTGTCACGCAAACATCCGCACAGTACATTGGGCTCCACAAGACTTCCCCTCTCAAAAATATCTTCCCGCCTGCAGCTTTTTTCTGTTTGATAACGCACAGCTATTGTGTTTCGACCGTGTGTGATGTTTCTTGTTCCCAATCCCGCCTGCATCCCTCGAAAATATTTGCCCGCCTCGAGGGTTTTTCTGTTTCATAACACACGGTTGCTATCTCCGGACCGTGTGCGATGCACCATCATCAAAATTTTCAATAGCCCCGGCATTTCACTCCCGCGTTTGACTCCCGCGTAGTAAAATTTTCAGTACCCGCGTCATTTCCTCAAACACACCACCCGCCCCCCGCCACACACACACACACCAAAACCTCCTCAGGCGCGCGCGCACACACACACACACACCCTCCCTCGCTCGAAACCCTAGCAAGGTCCCCGCCGCCGCCGCAAGGCCACCATTGTCAACATCTGCCGGTTTGCCCGTGCAGCTTACCCATCGATCTCCATACCCAGACCGCCCTGAGTTTCTTAGATGACGCCTGCCAAACGCCCCTTTCCCAAAGATCCCCATCCCCCACTCCAGAGCGTCATAGCCTAAGCCCGGCTACGCTTCCCGTGGAGCTCGAGGAGTGACTGGTCCAAAAGAGGTGTACCACGGTCTCTTTGCCCGACGTCGCCGAGGAAGCTGACGACCATTACTGGCCGCAGGCACTCAATCAGCGGGCTAGAGTATGCGGGTATGTCGCGGGTGCCGGCTACGACATCGAGGTCATCGACAGCGACGGCCCGAGGCGGGCTATGTCACAGGTTAAGTGGCCCACCCCCAACCCCTCGGGTTCAACCGCCGTCGATCTCATCCATGGCCCCGCCGCTGATCTCCTCTAGCTCGATGTCACGAATTTTCCATCCTACATCGCCATCGAGCCCCTTTTGTCATTTCTGAAGGACACGTTCTGCGACGCTGGCTTGGGATCCACAGCTTCCAAGTCAGACCTCATCGACGGCGACCACGAGGAGGACACCCTCTCCAGCTCTTCCAAGGGGAAAGAGCCCATCTGCTCTTCCAAGGGGAAAGAGCCCGTCTGCGACATCAGGAAGGGCACCCCACAGCTGTGCTCTTCCAAGCAGAAGGAGCCCATCTGCGACAACATGGAGCACATCTAGGGTCCATGCTCTTCCCACGGGAACGAGCCCATCTATGACAAGTGAGCAAACCCATCGAGTCCCTTTTGTAGTGTAGTGAGAATATGTCCTGTTTTAATTGCTATATTTGGTTGTTTGCAGTATGCCTTGTTTATTTCAGTTGTTCACAATGTGATGCTCTATATGTGCAATTATTTATTGTGCAGTACATTTCATCAATCCAGCTTTAAACATACTGATAGGAATGCATATATTTGCTTGCTGTTAAGCCTGTTATAGCTAGCATATGCCTCTTTTAAAGTTTTTTGATTGTTCAGTTGTTTGTAGTTAGCATATGTCCAGATTCAAGTGCTATCTTTGGTTGTTCGTAGTATGCCTTGTTTATTCCAGTTATTCACAATGTGATGTTCTATATGTGCAAGTATGAACTGTGCAGTTCAATTTCATCAGTACCAGTTTCAACAATACCACTATGAATGACTACATTTGGTTGTTGCATCTTGTAGTTAACACGCATTTCCGTTTTTATTTAACAATAACCAGTGTACTTAGACCGGCACAATACCAGTTTGAATGACTATGTTTTCTTGTTGTTAAATGTTAGGCCTGTTGCAGTTAACACACCTTTCCACTTGTTTTTCTTTACTAGCATGCTTAAACCTGCACACTGAAACTATCTTTTGGAGATTATTTTGTCTGCCATGGATAATTTTGGTTGATGTTTAGCCTGTTGTGCTTAACATGCCTCTTGATGTACCTACACAGGAACATTTTGGGAACGACTGTTGTTTTCCATCGAGGTTAGTTTCATCCCATGGCTTATATATACTCACTGTCCAGGATATCGGTAGCTCGTACCATGTAGGCCGGGGGCTGATAAGGGACTAATCGGTGAATCGGACTTTTAACTGAATATATCTGTAACCCATTTATCGTTAGGTTAACTAGGGCCATATGTAATATATCTGAGGCTACATAGCAACATGCACTGTACTTAATGTCTAAATATGCAATCCTAGGCTACATAGCAACAAGGAAGAGTGTTACCTTAATGTTCTGATGATGTCTAGATATACGTAGAAGAGCAGCAGCAGCAACAACAACAACACAGCCCTGTTTGGATACTCAACTTAGCTAGAGGTTAGAGTTAGTTTCTAGCTCATGACTAACCCTGAAGGCCTGAACAAACTCCATCCAAAGAGGTGTTTGGAAGACAGGGTTAGATTGACAATAAATGCACTAGAAGAACTAGCTACAATTAGCACCTCTTGGGTTGGATCGTTTTTTTGGGTGGGTTAGATGCAACAAGCTCAAACTAGCCCTCATGTTTGGATATACTTTAGGACTATTTGAGCCCGAACTAGCTCAAACTAACTCTAACCCATGGATACAGCAGCAGTTAATCAGCCGATAATTTGTATGAATGCAATAAACTCCTTCTGGCCCATAATATAAGATGTTAATTCATCTAATATGTGAGTATATTGGATGTTATAAGATATTATAAAAGAGTGTTGTACTACATCATTGTGCAATTGCTGTTTAGCTTCTAATATTAACTTGGTGCTTTTAGGTACATATGTCATTGGTAAAGATCCGCGCTTCGACCCTTTCTGCGTATGGGGCAATGAGATATCGATGGACCAGCATCACGTGAGGAAGCTGATAAAGATTGTTAGTAACATGGGTCAAAAGATGGCAATTAAACTATTTGTTTACACTTTATCCAAAACAACAGCGAACTGCAGGATGGTAAGTAAGAACTCTGCAGCCTTCTTTTTACTGCCCATAATGAGTTGTGTTAGATGACAATGTCTGAATCTTTTTCCTTTGCAGTGGTTGCCAAAGAAGTTTACTCAAGATTACCTCTCAAACTACATGATTGGTGGGCATGCAAAGGTTAAAGTATTTCTACCAGAACATGATGATTATCTAGATGTTTTCATGAAGACCGTGAAGGATGGGTGGTCGCCCATCACAAGGGGTTGGACTAGAGTCGTGCGTGCCTTCTGCATGGAGGAGGGCACAATATGGACATTCCGCTTCACCTTGTTCAGCAACCAGAATGTATTTCGCCTCTTTCTTTACCGTCTTTAATAGTACAAGTATACAATTGTGGTTCATCATTCTTTATTTGGTTCTTATGTAATTCTTGAACATATGTACCTATGAATCGAATAATGCATTGGTTGTTTGAACCTGATGGATATGAATAAAGCTATAGCATACATTCAAATTTAAATTCAAATCTGGTACAATTTGAAATAGCAGCAATTAAATTACGGTGAAATTACACTCTCCAGGTAGTTATGGCACACACGGTTGGTAAAACACAGACGTTTGCGATATACACCATAATCTGACACGATTCACAGAGAGGAAACATGTGCAAGCATGCACACAGTTGCCGTTTGCAAAGCGTGTGCGATGTCAGACAATATCACAAACGGTGCGGGCAAACTAAATGTTTGTGATAGTTGCCTTATCGTACACGATTCGCAACCATGAACTGTTTTTGATGAAGTATGCATCGTAAACGTTGCACCACAGAATAGCGTGTGTGATAGTTGTCGTGTACAACGATGTTATGATGGTCCGACGTTTCATAATTCTGTCTGACACTCGTACGACTATTAGCTAATGTTCTTAATTAGTTATCGCATACGATTTGGGAAAAGCGAATGTGTGTGATTGTATGCTTATCATACACGTTCTATAATAGTGAACCATTTGTGATGCGCCGCGCATCGTAAACGTAGCACCACCGAATACCGACTACGATGGCAATGCGAGCACAAACGAGTAGGAGTATTGTATATGCATCTTGGCTCCCTATCCCCGACAGTTTCTGGGTCGTGTGGGAAGGACCCCCCTATCGCCCACACTCACTTGGCGACGGTTCCAAATGTCATCGCGGAAAGGGGTTAAAAACCGTTTGTATAGCACCGACGCATACCAGTGATTCTTGATCTATAATCCAGTGGTATGGTGAAGCTGGCCACTCCTGCACAATGTCATTTCCTGCCGTATTAACTATGAACAATGCCTATTATGTTAATTCTATTTTAAACCGTGTCTCTTTATTTCTGACAAAGAAATGAGATGAATTGACAGCACTGATGCTTATACGTGCAAAACATGTTATCTACCTACTTGTTTCTCTTTCAGGGTGACAACACTGATGCTAGGAAGAACTGCCACAATGATAGTGAGACGAACCCATTGTTTGTCCCTCTAACATATATTCCAGAGAAGAAGGCCACACATCTTGAGGGTAGCGATACAATCCCAAAGTCATGTCTTGATGTAGTGTCGAACTTACTCAGTGACACAAGCTCGATGAAGTCGCCGCCTGAATCTGTTTGACTTCTTCAGTCTGAAATTCAAGCAGAAAGACATGCTTCCGCTCAAATCCGACTAGAACTCCAATCTCTATGCAAGATTAACCATAAGTACATGATGTCTACTGATGCTAGGCAGCTTGAGTTGGTGGATATAAGCATCAAACAAGTGCAGTCTCATCAGGTTGCTAAGCTGCTTGCGCTGCAGCTCCTGGGCCGGGCTAACCTTTCTTGAACTGTGGTGAAGTGCTGTCGGTTCTAGCTATTATTTTGTCAACCTGTTTACTTCCACTGGTGGCGACCTACCTAGTTTATGGAATCTACTGTCTGGTTGCCCTTTATTATCACTGGCGGCAAACTTTGATGCCCAGGGGATGTAATATGCTGTATTTTCTTTGTTGTATAGTCTAGGTTAATTCTTCGTCACGATGCTGTAATTTATTTGCTGTTTATGTTGTCGTCGCTCTGAGAAAAGGTCATAATCTTCGATCGGAGCGCAATGAGCCAATATGTTAGGTTTATAAAAAAATAATTTTGGTACTAAAACTGGCCGGTCGCCAATCGCTAGTTCGGGCCGAACCGTGGGCCTACAATCATCTTGGGCCATTAGTTAGGTCTAGACTTAATCTGGCCCACTATTAGTTTCGGGCCTTTGAAAGGCCGAGTAAACCGCTTGCCTTAATTGGGCCAGAAAATTAAATAGGCTTTTAACAGGTTGAGATCTAGATTGAGCCTTAATTGTGGCGAACAAATCACGGGCCGACAGCAGGCTGTAATATACATTGGCCCATTATTGGCCCATTTGTATGACGGGCCATTAACAGGCTGAAATGTTTTTGGGCCTTGGCTGACCCAAGTACATGACGGGCTAGAAGCAGGTCGGATGTATAACGGGCCAAAATTAGGCCCAACACTATCAAGGGCCTTTAACGGGCCGATAGGCAGTTTGGGCTAGAATGTATCCACGAAGACTATGGGCCGTTAAGAGGCTGAAAGTAACTACGAACCAGAATTAGGCCCAGGTGCAACTCGGGCCTTTAAATGGCCGAAAGTGAAACCGGGCTGAAAGAGGCCCATATGTAGACAGGGCCGCTGACATTCCGAAACTAATATCAGGCCGAACTGTTAAACGGGCCATTAAGAGGCCGAAGAGCAAATCAGGCCCCCAATGGGCCCGATGGCACAGTAGCTGTTAAAGGGTCATATCTGTTATGGGCCGTAATTTGGCCCAATATATGAAAGTCAGTTAACGGGCCGGATCAGGTATGGACCGTAATTTGGCCCAAACTATTGCAGGCTGTTAACGGGCCGGATCTGATATGGGCCGTAAACTGGCCCAGAATATTGCAGTCCTTTAATGCCCGTATCTGATGTGGGCCATAATTTGGTCCAGAAAATGTTAGGCTGTTAACGGGCCGGCCCATTAGATCTGACAAAATCTTGTGGGCCTGTTCCTGGGCCGGCTTTTAAACCTATACGGGCCTCTATTGGGCCGTCCCACATGTCAACGTTTCATTGGCGATTCTTGTCCAATGGACGGTTGACATCTGTCCCAACGCTGAGCTCACAGGTGGATCATCGGCGAATGAGAATTTTACACGTGGAAAATCGCCATTGGTCCGGGCTGTTAACGGGTTATCGGATCCAAACCGGAACCCGATAGCTTAACGGCGACCCGTTACGGTGGATGCCACGTGTCGGTTACCCTTGACGAAAGCACTTCCATGACGCGCCATTTATCGTCATGGAAGTGGACACTTCCATGATGATAATTTTGGTAATGTCATGGAACACTTCTACGACAGCACAGGTATGACTATCTTGATTCTGTCATAAAATCATCATGGATGTACGTGCATGACAGAAAACGTGACCTACTGTGACAAACACGTATCATCACGAAAGTGTATTTTTTTTGTAGTGTCATGATAAATAATTTCCTAGTTAGGATGAAATTATTGGTCTTGCTTCTATTTTCGTACCTCCCACTGATCCATTAGAACAATATTTGCTAGACCATGAGAATGATATGCATATGAATGAAAGAAATAAAATAGATAAGATATTCTTTGATCAAGCACCTATCCTTAAACATAATTTTCCTGTTGAAACTCTTGGAGGTCCTCCTCCACCTAAGGTTGATCTTGTGTTTGAATTGAAGCAATTACCTGGCACATTGAAATATGCTTATCTTGATGAAAAGAAAATATATCATGTTATTATCAATGCTACCCTTTCAGAGCATGAAGAAAAGCGATTACTTAAAACTCTGAGGAAGCACCATGCTGCTATTGGATATACTCTTGATGATCTTAAGGGCATTAGTCCCACTCTATGTCTACACAAAATTAATATGGAGCATAATGCTAAGCCATTTGTTGATCACCAATGACGGTTGAATCCTAAGATAAAGGATGTGGTAAGAACTGAAATATTAAAGCTTCTCAAAGTAGGTATAATTTATCCCATAGCTGATAGTAGATGTGTTAGTCCCGTTCATTGTGTTCCTAAGAAAGGAGGTATAACTGTTGTTCCTAATGATAAAAATGAACTCATCCCACAAAGAATTGTAACTGGTTATAGGATGGTAATTGATTTCAGGAAATTAAACAAAGCTACTAGAAAAGATCATTACGCCTTGCCTTTTATTGATCAAATGTTGGAAAGATTATCTAAGCATAAACACTTTTTTCCCTTGATGGATATTCTGGTTTTTCTCAAATACATGTGTCAAAAGAAGATCAAGAGAAAACTACTTTTACTTGCCCTTTTGGAACTTATGCTTATAGATGCATGCCTTTTGGTTTATGTAATGCACCTGCTACCTTTCAAAGATGTATGACTGCTATATTCTATGTTTTTAGTGAAAAGATTGTTGAGGTATTCATGGATGACTTTTCTGTTTATGGGACTTCTTTCGATGATTGCTTAAGCAACCTTGATCGATTTTTGCAACGATGTGAAGAAATGAATCTTGTCTTGAATTGGGAGAAGTGTCGCTTTATGGTGAATGAAGGTATAGTACTTGGGCATAAAATTTCTGAACAAGGTATTAAGGTAGATAAAGCTAAAGTTGATGCAATTGAGAAAATGCCATGTCCTAAAGAAATTAAGGCTATAAGAAGTTTCCTTGGTCATGCTAATTTTTATAGGAGATTTATTAAAGACTTCTCTAAAATTTCTAGGACTCTTACTAATCTCTTGCAAAAAGATGTTCCATTTGTTTTTCACGACGATTGCGTAGAAGCCTTTGAAATACTCAAGAAAGCCTTAATCTCTGCACCCATTATCCAACCACCTGATTGGAACCTACCATTTGAAATTATGTGTGATGCTTGTGATTATGTTGTTGGTGATGTTCTAGGACAAAGAGTTGATAAGAAAATAAATGTTATCCATTACGCTAGTAAAACTCTAGACAGTGTTCAAAGTTGTGTTTGCATGTGATAAATTCATATCTTATATTGTTGATTCTTAAGTAAATGTTCACACAGATCATTCTGCTATTAAATATCTTATAGAAAAGAAAGATGCTAAATGATGCGTCTTGTAACACCCCCCAGTGTCGTGCTACAGTAACCTCACCCTAATGATCCTAGGTCACCATGCTTGCTGAGCTAATTATCACTTGATGAAAAATCAAAGTCAAATTCGAATTCAAATTATGAGCGAAATTCAAAACTTCTCAAACATGAAAACTAAAATGTTCATCATGTGGAAAATATTCATTTGTTATTATTGGTGGTGAACCAACATTTTTGCAAAATGTTTAAATGCCATAAACTATTTAAATGAATGGTTAAAACAATTATTTAAATGCTTTTAAATTTATAAAAATAATAAACTACTTTATTTTTTGATGCCAAATTAATTATAGCAGTGGCCTAAGTTATAATGATAGTTTAGGTGCAAGCTTAGTATTTTATAAAACTATTTTGCTTTTTGGAATTAAAAGAAAACAAAAAAGTTAAAAAAACAAAAGGAAAGAAAAAGAGGGAGGCCCATGCCCCCCCTGTGGGCCTTAGCCACCCGAGCGGCCTAGCCAGAACTGGTCGTTCCCCCGGTCGTCTTCCTGTTCCAGCGACCGTGGGCGCAGTCGCCACCGCACCACCTCGTCGTCGCCGCCCCGGAGGGGATAAGGACCCCGTCCGGCTCCCCGAGTCCTCCCCCTGCCACCCACTCACCTCGCCCCTCTTCCCCCATCTCCACCTCTCCCTCTCTGTTGATCTGGAGGAAGGGCCGGCGCGCCCGTCACCGACGACCTCACTCCACCGCGGCCACCGGCCGGCCCTCACCTCGCCGACGAGCCCCTAGTCTGTGCCTCGACCTGCTCGTCCGATCCGAGTCGCACGAGCCGGATTGCCCCCACGACGCCTTCCCGAGCCGTCTCCCTCCTCGGACGTCGTCGCCCTCATCGTCGTCTCCGACCACACTGACCCTCCTCGAGTCCGCTGCCACCCCCTACGGCTCTCGGTGAGCCCCCATACTCTCCCCTCTCTCTCCCGTGCGAGTCCGACCCCGTTGCCGCCCCTCCTGCCCATGGCTGAAACTGTTGCCCGCCATGGCCGTGCCTTCCACCGCGCCCCTGCCCCTTGCAGCACGCCCGTGTGCTCGCCCGTGGCCGCACTGGAGCTCTTGCCGCTCCTGCCGCGCGCACCTGCTACTTGGCCGCCCGCGCCCCCTGCGACGTGCACATCCGCCGTCGTTCGTTGTCGGGGTCCGCTGTTGCGCCTCTGCTCCCGCCTCCCTCGCCGTCTACCGCCGCGCGGCGCCCAGTGCCCGCGCTCACCCAGGGCCAAGCCCGCTGCTGGCACCCCTGCTCGTGCCAGAGCGCCCCCCTACTCATGCGCCCGCTCACAGCCCCCGTCGCTGCTTCTGCTTCCTACTACCGCTGAATTCTCTGCCGCCGGCCCACACCCCTAAGACGCCCCGGCCACGTCCCGCGCGCCCGCCACCTTGCCTACGCCACCTGCCCTCACTCGCCGGCGGCCATGTCCAGCCGTGGCCGGCCAGAGCCCGCTGGCCCTCTACCTGATTAGGCCAGGCCATGCTAATTAGTGGGGGCTAATCCCCCTATAGTACCTAAGTACCCAGCTAAAAACCCCACTGACTTGTGGCCCCCTCCCACTAACTAGGTTAGTTAATTTAATTTAAATTAGTTTAGACTACTAACTCAATGACAGGTGGGCCCCCTATTAATTAAACAGAATTATCTAAACTACTAAAGTTAGAGTCAATGACATACGGGTCCCATGGTTCACTGTTCATCCTTTGACCATTCAAACATTGACTGGACATCTCAGTCAACAGGCCCACATGTCAGCCTCTATCGCCCCCTGTTGTGTACACTTCAGTGTGTGCACATATCGTTTTTTGCTATTATTTTTGAATTAAAATTAATCCAGTAAATTCCAGAATTTATTTAAATCTTTGAAAAATCATATAAAATAAATCGTAGCTCGGATGAAAATAAATTATATATGAAAATCGATTGGAAAAATCCAAGGAATCCGTTTATGCAATTCGTTCATCTGTCACATGCTCCTAGCATGCCGAACATGGAACTGTCCCCCTCTTTTCATCTGTCCGAAAAATGAAAAACGCTGGGAAAACCCCTCCGGATGTTTTCCCTCTTCGTCTGCAATGTGTAGTACCGCGTTAGATCACCCTAGCTCTGCAAGTCATGTCATGCATAGTGATACATCTGTTTGCATTGTATTTACTGTTTCTTCCCCCTCTTCTCTCCAGTAGACCCCGAGACCGATGATCGACTACGTCACTGACGACCCTTCTTACTTTTCAACAAAGATTCCAGGGAAGCAAACCCCCTTGATCATTCTGATATCGCCCATTTCTTTCCCTCTCATGCTTGCATTTCAACTGCTACTACTTTTGTATGATCCTATTCTGATGCATAGCCTGATTTTGTAACCTACAATTGTTACCTTAGTATAGGTTGGTTAGTGATCCATATGTGACCCTCACCTTGTCCCAGTCGCCCTCGCTTGATGATCGATGACTCAATCAACGTGATCGATGTCCAGGGCCCAACACTGCACATCAGCCCCCTTAGTTGTACGACTCTGCAGAGTTACTATCGAGTGCCGAGGGTGATACCTCATCAGCACTTCTGATCATACCTCTGTAGTGTAGCTATTCAGTCGTGGTCATTGAGGGTGATTCCTCCTTCACCACTCCCGATAACGACTTGGTCGTGCAACCCCTCAAGTGTGGACCATCGAGGGTGATTCCTCCAAGTCCACCTTGACAGTTATATCGAGTGGGAATCCATCAAGGGTGATTCCTCGGATTCCCCCTTGATGTTACGGACACACGGTTACTTTGACTTTAACCCCTCTATTCTGGCATTCTGCAGTTTAGTCCACAGATACATCCCTTCCTTTGATACCAATACATACTTAGTATAGATTTGATGCTTGCGAGTACTTTGGATGAGTACTCATGGTTTCTTTGCTACCCCTTCTTTCTTCTTTCCAGATGATGCGATTAGATGACGGATCCCAGGAGCCAGATGCCACCACCGATGACTACTACTACCCCGAGGGTGCCTACTACTATGTGGAGGCCGCCGACGACCAGGAGTAGTTAGGAGGCTCCTAGGCAGGAGGCCCTACCTTTTCGATCATGTTGTTTTCGTGCTAGCCTTCTTAAGGCAAACTTGTTTAACTTATGTCTGTACTCAGATATTGTTGCTTCTGCTGACTCATTTGTATTCGATCTTATGTATTCGAGCCCTCGAGGCCCCTGGCTTGTAATATAAAGCTTGTATTATTTCAATTTGTGTCTAGAGTTGTGTTGTGATATCTTCCCGTGAGTCCCTGATTTTGATCGTACACATTTGCGTGTATGATTAGTGTACGATTGAATCGGGGGCGTCACAAGTTGGTATCAAAGCCGACTGCCTGTAGGTAGCCCCCTTTCCAACTCCTTGGCCGAAGTTGAGTCTAGTCCTTCGAAAAGTTTTACTGACATTGTAGTGTGGCTTACAGTCCCACATCACAATTGGGTGGTATTACGATCTTTTATTCCTCGTCCTTACTCTAGGATTCTGATCTCTCTTCTATTCGGGTTAAAGATTTTACTAACTCTGACTCTAGGTTCTCATCACTACTTTCTCCCGGAGAGCCTCCCATTCCAGATGATTGCTTGGTGCACCAGAAGATTCCGAAGATACTCTCCGATGTTTTCCTGAGACCCTTGTGCCCTTATCCGTTGCAATTCCCTACCACCTATAAATCCCTATGGATAGCTACATACACTTGCCGTCCATACCTTCTTTTCCAATTTCTCTTGTTATTACAAGATGCCCTGAAATACTCTCCATTGTTTCGAGAATCCATTGTGCCGGCAGCTCCATTTCCACATGAATACATCTACGGATAATTCCTCACACTTATCGAGGATTTGTTCATTCCTAGTTGATCATGTGATTCACAAGATACTTTGAAATACTATCCGATCTTCCGATAATCCTCTCCAACTATTGCTCTGCAAATACTTGTTTGCTTGCATTATGGATACTTTCCATATGTCTGGCAATATTCATTAGTATCCTTTGTCATTGTCATTCGGAATATTTGATTCGATTTGTTTGTGAATGCTCGCAATCATCAGTCACAGTTAGAATTCTTCCCTTCGGCTTAGACGTCACCCCAGACATGAGCTGGTGTTCGACAAATCAAACCTTGATTGATTGTTGACCTATGTCTGTTCAACTTACTTGTCTCTGATCAGAGCCTCTGCTTCTGAACCCCCGATTTGGAAATCATAATTCCTTTGCATTTGAGCTTTGAATTAGTCAGTTGTTTCTATAATCTGATCTCCTTGCATTCTTTCTTCTTCTAGTTGAGTAACGATGCTCACATCAGATCCCTTGTGGACTACTAGATCCTTTGTTGGATTTTAGCCAACAGCGTCCTTTGTATTCAATAACCTTGTGAGCCTTTCCTCGGATACATAATGCCTTTGGTAAATTGTATCCTCTGCTTTTGTCAACCATTCTATGCTTTCGAGCTTGTGCTAATTACTTCTGAAGATTGTGGTATATGTTCCTAAGATGCCCCGATGGGTTGAACCTATGCCTTTTCTAATTTGTGCGAACCTGGAAACTTCTACGGTTCATACTCTACTGGTGTTATGCCAGATAAACTTTCAACACTACACCTTCTTCGAAGGAGAGAAGTGAATGAAAGGTTAGGCATTGAAGAAGTGGGAGTCGACCTTGAACTTTCTATTCATGCCCATGGACACGATGTAGACCCTATCATGGAAGCTTCTTGTAATAATAACTATTTTCTTGATATAATATCATTTGGTATCTGTGAATTGATCCTATGCAATCGTGGTTCCGACCATATTTTCTCCTTGATTCCATTTCTCAGACGAGTTAAAGAACTTGTCTTCTGCAGATCGGTACATCTCTGCAACCTCTATTTTGATCTTCCTTCGAGTATTACCCTTCGGTATCTCGAGAATATCAAAGAACTGTGTTGCTTCCTATGAGTCTTCATCTAGTATTGCTTCTCATCGATTTCAGATTTCCCCCGGGTTCTGAGTTATTAGTCACTCGAGAACACCAATAAGTGAATCGGTTTTGCACTCCGATTCAATAACTCTAAGTAATTTTCATTGCTTACGAGTTTAATAACCCTTCAAGTCATCCCTAACATGATCGGCTATATCATTATTGTGCTAAATTTTAACTGTGCTACCTGGTCTTTCTTCCCGGAGCACAATTTTTGATGATGAGCTAAGCTTACGTCGATCTTCCTCGTCATATCATTTCGCCTTGAACAACAAGCTTGATTTGGAGTTCATGTCGGACCCATGGTTCCAATAACCTTTCACTTCATCATTCCTTAGACTTAATGTCATAGCCGATCGATTACATCTTCATGAAATCTCTCGACAAATATGTCGTGATCGTCACCAACATTCTGAGCTCTTCCAGGATATCAATTGAATTCATAATGAGAAATACCATCCTTGGCCCTCGATGATTTGTGTTATCATCGACAACATACTTGCCTTTCCCCCCAACACAAACTTGTTCATATAATTTTGGAAATACATCCTTTTTGACATGTCGATGGATTGCAGCTGAACCCATCGGCCACATCCTCATCTTTTTCTTGATAAAATTGCATGAGATGTTCTAGAAATTCTTGATGGATCCTTTGTGTTCCCAAGGTCCGACCTTTACCTGATGACCATGTCAATGCTATCCCGAAGCATGACTGTGGTACTCTGAACCTCTTTAAGAACATTGGAGGAGCAATGCTAAATGTTTCTTGATCACTTATCCAAGCACTGTTGTATGGGTAACGTCATGAATTTCCTCTCCCCTTTAACTAAATGGTAATCTACTTACTACCCTGTCATGGATGTCATCCTCTGCTTGTCCTTGGGAAGAATATACTCCTGGTATTTGTGTTTAAACACATTTTACTTTCCATTGTTCTGATTAAATTAATAATCACATTTTCCTTTCCATTGTTGTGTTTAACCTTTCTTATAATTTATATTAGCTAAGAAATGATAATTCCCTACTAATGTAAACACCTCGGTGTACAACTCTCTCAGTAAGACCCTGTTACTACTGTTGATGGCATTCCAGTAACCACCGATGGATAAGAACTTTGCCTATTGGTCCACCTCATTTCAACGAGCAGGAAAATGGTTCTCTTCGTCCCTCGCCCTTGGTACTAATGTTGTTGCCAACATAACTGACAGGCTATCCTCTAACCTGCCTTGCTATCGTGACCGTGCAAGATGTCAGCGTCCTTTCTACTTTTAACCCACATGGTGGGCCCATAAACCACAATTCCATAGGATCGAAACTTGACTCTCCAGTACACCCCTATTTCCAAAGGTATTCCTCATGCTTGGCTTCGTATATAATTCACGCCCTCATAGAGTTCTATTCTGGTATCAGATACAATATTACTGTCCGTTGCTCTGAACCCCTTTCACACTCTGTTTCAGGCAACGAACGATTGCGTGTCCGCTTGAAACTTCTTATTGTACCTTCTTACTTTGCTCTCAATGATTCTCTTAAGTTTCAATTCGAGAGATTATTTCTGCCACCTTCCCTAAGTCATCTACAAGATAAGCAACCTTGCAGAGGTCCGTTCTTCCGAAGTTACCCCTTATTCGTTAGTAAGTACGATGGAGTTCCCGAAGAAAGGATGACAACTTCGTCACGACGCCCTGCTGTAGAGAAATGAAGACATCAACGCAATGGACTGGCCTCTTCGATAAGAGCAACCAACACAAGAAGACTCGTTAGAATTTCATAACCAAATCCTTCCCCCTCACCCTACCTCTTAAATCTCGGGACGAGATTTCTTGTAGTGGAGGAGATTTGTAACACCCACAGTGTCATGCTACAGTAACCTCACCCTAATGATGCTAGGTCACCATGCTTGCTGAGCTAATTATCACTTGATAAAAAATCAAAGTCAAATTCAAATTCAAATTATGAGCGAAGTTCAAAACTTCTCAAACATGAAAACTAAAATGTTCATCATGTGGAAAATATTCATTTGTTCTTATTGGTAGTGAACCAACATTTTTGAAAAATGTTTAAATGCCCTAAACTATTTAAATCAGTGGTTAAAACAATTTTTTAAATGCTTTTTAATTTATAAAAATAATAAACTACTTTATTTTTTGATGCCAAATTAATTATAGCAGTGGCCTAAGTTATAATGATATTTTAGGTGCAAGCTTAGTATTTTATAAAACTATTTTGCTTTTTGGAATGAAAAGAAAACAGAAAAGTTTTTAAAAAAATAAGAAGGAAAGAAAAAGAGAGAGGCCCTGCCCCCCTCTGGGCCTTAGCCACCCGAGCGGCCCAGCCAAAACCGGTCGTTCCCCTGGTCTCCTTCCTGTTCGAGCGACCGCGCCATCGCACCACCTCATCGGCGCCGCCCCGGAGGGGATAAGGACCCCCCCCCCTCCGGCTCCTCGAGTCCTCCCCCTGCCACCCACTCACCACACCCCTCTTCCCCCATCTCCGCCTCTCCCTCTCTGTCGATCTAGAGGAAGGGACGGCCCCCGTCGCTGACGACCTCGCTCCACCGCGGCCACCGGCCGGCCCTCACCTCGCCGACGAGCCCCCAGTCTCCGCCTCGACCCGCTCGTCCGATTCGCCGAGTCGCGCGAGCCGGATTGCCCCCATGACGCCTCCCCGAGCCGTCTCCCTCCTCGGACGCTGTCGCCCTCGTCGTCATCTCCGACAACCCCGACCCCCCTCGAGCCCGCTGCCAACCCCTACGGCTCTCGGTGGGCCCTCCTACTCTCCCCTCTCTCTCCCATGCGAGTCCGACCCTGTCGCCGTCCCTCCTGCCCGTGGCCGAAACCGTCTCCCGCCATGGCTACGAGCTCGCCGTGACAGTGCCTTCCACCGCGCCCGCGTGCTCGCCCGTGGCCGCGCTGGAGCTCCAGCTGCTCCTGCCGCGCGCACCTGCTACTTGGCCGCCCGCGCCCCCTGCGACGTGCACATTCGCCGTCGTTCACTGTCGCGGTCCGCTGCTGCGCCTCTGATCCCGCCTCCCTCGTCGTTTGCCGCCACGCAGCGCCTAGCGCCCGCGCTCACCCGGGGTCAAGCCTGCTGCTGGCGCCGAAGCGCCCCCCTACCCGTGCGCCCGCTCACAGCCCCCGTTGCTACTTGCTCCCGCCGTTGCTCTACTGCTTCCTACTATCGCTGACCTCTGCTGCCGGCCCGCGCCCCTAAGCCACCTCGACCATGTCCCGCGCGCCCGCCACCTACCCTACGCCGCCTGCTCTCACTCGCCAGCGGCTGTGTCCAGCCGTGGCCGGCTGGCCCTCTGCCTGATTAGGCCAGGCCATGCTAGTTAGTGGGGGCTAATCCCCCCTATAGTACCTAAGTACCCAGCTAAAACCTCCACTGACTTGTGGCCCCCTCCCACTAATTAGGTTAGTTAATTTAATTTAAATTAGTTTAGACTACTAACTCAATGACAGATGGCCCCCCTGTTAATTAAACAGAATTACCTAACCTACTAAAGTTAGAGTCAATGACATACAGGTCCCACGGTACACTATTCATCCTTTGACCATTCAAACGTTGACTGGACAACTCAGTCAATAGGCCCACATGTCAGCCTCTATAGCCCCCCCCCCTGTTGTGTACACTTCAGTGTGTGCACATAGCGTTTTTGCTATTATTTTTGAATTAAAATTAATCCAGTAAATTCCAGAATTTGTTTAAATCTTTGAAAAATCATGTAAAATAAACCGTAACTCAGATGAAAATAAATTATATATGAAAATCGATCGAAAAAATCCAAGGAATCCGTTTATGCAATCCGTTCATCTGTCACATGCCCCTAGCATGCCGAACATGGAACCGTCCCCCTCTTTTCATCTGTCCAGAAAATGAAAAACACCGGGAAAATCCCTCCGGATGTTTTCCCTCTTCGTATGCAACGTGTAGTACCGCGTTAGATCACCCCTAGCTCTGCAAGTCATGTCATGCATACTGATACATCTGTTTGCATTGTATTTACTATTTCTTCCCCTCTTCTCTCCGGTAGACCTCGAAACTGATGATGCCCCTGTGATCGACTACGTCACCGACAACCCTTCTTCCTTTTCAAAAGACCTTCCAGGCAAGTAAACCCCCTTGATCATTCCAATATCGCCCATTTCTTTCCCTCTCATGCTTGCATTAGAATTGCTACTGCTTTTGTATGATCCTATTCTGATGCATAGCCTGCTTTTGTAACCTGCAATTGTTACCTTACCCGCTTATCCTAAACTGCTTAGTATAGGTTGGTTAGTGATCCATATGTGACCCTCACCTTGTCCCAGTCGCCCTCGCTTGATGATCGATGACTCGATCAACGTGATAGACGTCCAGGGCTCAACACTGCACACCACCCCCCTTAGTTGTATGACTCTGCAGAGTTACTATTGAGTGCTGAGGGTGATACCTCATCAGCACTTCTGATCATACCTCTGTAGTGTAGCTATTCGGTTGTGGTCATCGAGGGTGATTCCTCCTTCACCACTCCCGATAATGACTCTGTCGTGCAACCCCTCAAGTGTGGACCATCGAGGGTGATTCCTCCAAGTCCACCTTGACGGTTACATCGAGTGGGAATCCATCGAGGGTGATTCCTCGTATTCCCCCTTGATGTTATGGACACACGGTTACTTTGACTTTAACCCCAAGACCATGTTAAAGATGGGTTGGCGCCGAGGGGTACCCGCAAGAGTTACTGTTACTGCAGGACTGGAGGGACAGGCGGTACCACCCCGGTAGAGGTGGACCTAAGTTCCAGACAGTCTCTTGCGAGTCGGGTTGGCCATGAGGGTACCCGCGAGTTGATGTGTAGTCGGGTTGACCTGGAGGGTACCCGCAAGATTTCTACGTGGCACGGCCGGGCATTCCGGGCCCTTGCCGTAAGTCCACGAGACGGGGCAACGGGATCACATGATCGTGAGTCTCTGCTCATTACCGCTCTCTCCCAAGACACTAACGGTTTGGATATGTGATCCGAGTAGGCCTTTGGCCTTTTCGCACTAACCATCACGCTGGAATAAGTATGGGCACTCTGTGTCGTATGTATCAGCCGAAGCTCTTCAGACGTCAGCGACTGAGTGGCGCGTGCTGGGTTGGACTGCGTAAGCCTGCGCTTGTATAAGGGGGCTAGGTCTGCTCACCGGCCGCGTACGCAACATGCAGGAGTGCAAAGGGCTATGGTCCCAAGCCCCTGCACGCTTAGGATGTAGACCGACGTGCTGGCCTCTCTATTGAGCCTAGGTAGGACTGCGGCGTGTTGATCGGCTGAGGCCGGTCATGACCGGATGGTGTGTCCGGCCGGAGTTGATAGAGCATGTTGTGTAAGTTGGTGCACCCATGCAGGGAAGTATTATCTATTCGAATAGACGTGTCTACGGTAACAGACGCTCGGAGTTGTATCCCTATTGATACAACTAGAACTGGATGCTGAAGCATGAAATGGACATGATGGCTCCAGGATCGCTTTCTCGCAGGGAGTCGAGAAAGGATCTCTGGGTGCTAATGATACAACATACTGATGTCTACTATGCAACTTTATTCTTGTAGACTCATGTTGGGCCTCCAAGCACAGAGTTTTGTAGGACAGTAGCAATTTTCCCTCAAGTGGATGACCTAAGGTTTATCAATCCGTGGGAGGCGTAGGATGAAGATGTTCTCTCTGAAACAACCCTGCAACCAGATAACAAAAAGTCTCTTGTGTCCCCAACACACCCAATACAATGGCAAATTGTATAGGTGCACTAGTTCAGCGAAGAGATGGTGATAAAAGTGTAATATGGATGGTAGAAATATATTTTTATAATCTGAAAAAAATAAAAACAGCAAGGTAGCAAGTGATAAAACGGAGCACAAATGGTATTGCAATGCTTGAAAACAAGGCCTAGGGTCCATACTTTCGCTAGTGCAATATCTCAACAATGCTAATCTAATTGGATCATATAACCTTCCCTCAACGTGCGATGAAGAATCACTCCAAAGTTCCTATCTAGCGGAGAACATAAGAAGAAATTGTTTGTAGGGTACGAAACCACCTCAAAGCTATTCTTTCCGATCAATCTATCCCAGAGTTCGTACTAAAATAACACCAAGCTATTCTTTCCGATAGATCTAACCAAGAGTTCATACTAAAATAACACCATATGATACACATCAACCAACTCTAATGTCACCTAGATACTCCAATGTCACCACGAGTATCCGTGAGTTGATTATGCGATATGCATCAAACAATTTCAGATTCATAATACTCGATCCAACACAAAGAACCTCAAAGAGTGCCCAAAGATTTCTACCGGAGAAACAAAGACAAGAACGTGCATCAACCCTTATGCGTAGATTACCCCAATGTCACCTCGGGAATCCGCGAGTTGAGTGCCAAGACATAGATCAAGTGCTCTCAAATCCATAATAGTATTCAATCCGATAAAACAAAATCTCAAAGGGAAAACTCAATTCATCACAACAAGATAGAGAGGGAAAAACACCATATGATCCAACTATATTAACAAAGCCCGCAATACATCAAGATCGTGCCATCTCAAGAACACGAGAGAGAGAGAGAGAGAGAGAGATTAAACACATAGCTACTGGTACAAACCCTCAGCCCCGAGGGTGGACTACTCCCTCCTCATCATGGTGGCCGTCGGGATGATGAAGATGGCCACCGGTGATGATTTCCCCCTCCGGCAGGGTGTCGGAACGGGGTCTAGATTGGTTTTTCGTGGCTACAGAGGCCTGCGGCGGCGGAACTTCTGATCTAGGTTTACCCCCAATGGTTTCTCTATTTATAGGAATTTTTGGCGTTGGTTTCACGCTAAGATGGGCCTCGAGGTGAGCACAACCCACTGGGGCGCGCCCCGGTGTCTTGTGCCCTACTCCTTCACCTTCTGGTCCTTCCACGAAGCTTCGGGGGTCTCTTTTGTTCCAAAAAAAATCGTCAAAAAGTTTCAGCTCATTTGGAGAACTTTCATTTCTACACAAAAAACAACACCACGGTAGTTCTGCTGAAAACAGCGTCAGTCCAGGTTAGTTCCATGCAAATCATACCAAAACCATATAAAATTATTGTAAACATGGCATGAATACTTCATAAATTATAGATACATTGGAGACGTATCAGCATCCCCAAGCTTAATTCCTACTCGTCCTCGAGTAGGTAAATGATAAAAGAAATAATTTATGAAGTGTGTATGCTAGCAAAGTGCACAAGTTTGATCAATGATAATTTCAATCACTTTTCCTAGCATCACAACAACAACTCTTTCTCATAAAACTCATCATGACAAAGTAGCAATCAATTCACATGTTAAGGTTCAAATAATGAATTCTCTTGAAACTCAACAACCTATATTCTTAGTCACCAAAAAATTGCAATTCAACTTATTCAACAGAGTCTAAGTAAGAGCTCCCCATACTCAATCATCATATAGTCTTCCATGATTGCTACTACTCAAAGCATATTCTTAGAACAAATGGCATCCATCGAACACAGAGAAAGATAGGGCTTAATGTTTCGCCTCCCAACTCATTTATCATAGAGATAACTGTCAACAATAATAAATCATGATCAAATATATTTTACTGGTCATATGTGCCTAGATCTTTCCCCACCACATGATGCTTGCCAACTAGAGAATAATTGAGGTTGAATGAGGATGTAAACTATTGAATCTTTGCATAAAAGTAAATACTGAAAAGTAAAGGATAGGCCCTTCGCAGAGGAAAGCAGAGGTTGTCATGCGCTTTTTATTGTTGGATGCCGAAGCTCTTAATGCAAAGGAACGTCATGTTATATTGTCCCTTATGATAGCAACCTTTATTATGCAGTCCCTTGCTTTTATTACTTTGCCATCACAAGTTCGTACGACGCTCAATTTTCCCTTACAATAAAAGATCAAACATATTTAGGAGCAATTTTTATTTCTTTATGCACCGATGACAACTTACTTGACGGATTTTATTCAATCCATAAGTAGGTATGGTGGACACTCATGGCAAGAAACTGGGTTTAAGGGTTTTTGGATGCACAAGTAGTATCTCTACTTAGTACGAATTTTTGGCTAGCAAAAGATCCTAGGCAAACACCACATGTTGGAGGATCCATGACAATATAACTTCTATGCAAATATACACAACCATAACTCATTACGTTGTCTTCCTTGTCCAACTTCAACTAATTTGCTCAAGTTTGAAAATAATTAATGGGTATTCACAATCATAGAAGATTTCCAAGATAATATATTTGCATGTGAAAGTTCTCTTCCTTATAGTAATCATTCATGAATTGCTTGTATGACCAATATTGTGATTGTCAAACTTCAAAAGATTTCACTTTCTAAACCCAATGTGAAGCTACTACTAGGCATGATATAAACATATAATTTAAACTTCATGATATTCAATTCATTCAACAATTTACTCATAGGATATAAGTGAAGCACAAGAGTGAATAACAAACTACTCCAAAAAGATATAAGTGAAGATCAAGCGAGTAGTTAAGTAAACGGGTAGCTATTTGAGGACTATCTCTTATTTAAAAGTTTCAAATCTAAGTATTTTATTAAAACAGCAAGCAAAACAAAATAAAATGAAATTCTAAGAATGGCACACATCATGTGAAGAAGCAAAAACTTAGGCTCAACCGAGGCTAACCGATAATTATTGATGAAGAAAGGTGGGATGCCTACCGGGGCATCCCCAAGCTTAGATGCTTGATACTTCTTGGAATATTAACTTGGGATGCCTTGGGCATCCCCAAGCTTGAGCTCTTGTGTCTTCTTCATTCTTCTCATAACACGGTTTCCCTAATTCTTAAAAACTTCATCCACACAAAACTCAACAATAACTCGTGAGATAAGTTAGTATAAATCAATGCAAAAACCTTATCATCTCTACTGTAGCAAATTACTAAAATTATTATTCAACATTGCATACTAAATGCCTCTGCATATTTAATACTCCTATCCTCAAATAGAATCATTAAACAAGCAAACATATGCAAACAATGCGAACATAACAGCAATTTGTCTAAACAGGACAGTCTGTAAAGAGTGCAATTGTACTCATACTTCCCTAACTCCAAAAATTCGGAAAATTTATCACACTGTAGAAAATTTATCAGAGCTTATTGTGCAAAAAAGTTTCAACATTTTATCACATTCTGACTTTTCTGGAGAATTTTTTCAACAGCGAAAACTTTCTGTTTTGAAACAGCAACTCATATACTTGCAAAATAAGCATGGCAAAGGTTATACTTGACATTTTTTATTGAAATAAAAGATGCAAAACATTATTATAAATAACATCAAGCAAATCCTAATAAAATAAAATGACTCTCCAAGCAAAACTCATAACATGTGACGAATGAAAATATAGCTCCAAGTGAGGTTACCGATAATGTTGAAGACGAAAGAGGGGATGCCTTCCGGGGCATGCCCAAGCTTAGTTGCTTGGATCTTCCTTGAATATTGCCTTGGGGGTGCCTTGAGAATCCCCAAGCTTAGGGTCTTGTCACTCCTTATTCTCCTCATATCGATATCTCACCCAAAACTTGAAAACTTCAATCACACAAAACTTAACGGAACTTCGTGAGATGGGTTAGTATGATAAAGACAAATCATTCACTTTGGTACTGTGAAAGACAAGATTCATAATTGTTCTCACACAATTCCTAATATACTATACAATTTCCACAATTTATATTAAGCAATATAAGCCATAGAAACTAGAAAACAAGCAAATTATGCATTGAAAACAGAATCTGTCAAAAACAGAACAGTATGTAAAGATCTGAACTAAGGTCATACTTCTCTAACTCCAGAAATTCTGAAAAATTAGGAAAACATAGAAAATTTGTATACCCATCAACTGTAAAAAATTTAGAATTTTTCCGTGTCCCAGTAAAATATAGGAATTTCTGTACTTGACGCAAAATTTTCTGTTTTTGCACAGAATCAAGTCAACTATCATCCACACTATCCCAAAGGCTTTACTTGGCACTTTATTGAAATAAAAGATATAAAACAAGATCACTACAGTAGCCTAACCATGTGAACACACAAAAACATTAGGTATGAATGTTGGGTTGTCTCCCAACAAGCGCTTTTCTTCAATGCCTTTTTAGCTAGGCATGATGATTTCAATGATGCTCACATAAAAGATAAAAATTGAAACACAAAGATAGCATCATGAAGCATATGACTAGCACATTTAAGTCTAACCCACTTCCTATGCATAGAGATTTTGTGAGAAAACAAATTATGGGAGCAAGAATCAACTAGCATAGGAAGGCAAAACAAGTGCAACTTCAAAACTTTCAACATAAAGAGAGGAAACTTGATGTTGTTGAAATATATATGAGCATATCTTCCCCTCCCATAATAATTTTCAGTAGCATCATGAATGAATTCAACAATATAGCTATCACATAAAGCATTCTTTTCATAAGCCACAAGCATAGAAATTTTATTACTCTCCACATAATCAAATTTATTCTCATGCATAGTAGTGGGAGCAAACTCAACAAAATAACTATCATGGGATTGAAAATTAAAATCATGATGACAAGTTTCATGGTTATCATTATTCTTTATAGCATAAATGTCATCACCATAATCATCATATATAGGAACTTTGTTGTCATAATCAATTGCAACCTCCTCAAAAATAGTGGATTCATCATTAAATAAAGTCATGACCTCTCCAAATCCACTTTCATCAATATAATCATCATAAATAGGAGGCATGCAATCATCATAGTAAATTTTCTCATCAAAACTTGGGGGACTAAAAATATCACCTTCATCAAACATAGCATCCCCAAGCTTGTGGCTTGGCATATCATTAGCATCATGGATATTCAAAGAATTCATACTAATAACATTGCAATCATGCTCATCATTTATGCCAAACATTGTATTGAATTCTTCTTCTATCAATTGAGCACAATTTTCCTTTCCATCATTTTCACGAAAGACATGATAAATATGAATAATATGAGACCACCTAAGTTCCAAACAGTCTCTTGCGAGCCGGGTTGACCATGAGGGTACCCGCGAGTTGATGTGTAGTCAGGTTGACCTGGAGGGTACCCGCGAGATTTCTACGTGGCACGGCCGGGCATTCCGGGCCCTTACCATAAGTCCACGAGATGGGGCAATGGGGTCACATGATCGTGAGTCTTTGCTCGTTACCGCTCTCTCCCAAGACACTAACGGTTTGGATATGTGAGCCGAGTAGGCCTTTGGCCTTTTCGCACTAACTACCACGCTGGGATAAGTACGGGTACTATGTGTCGTATGTATCAGTCGAAGCTCTTCAGACGTCAGCGACTGAGTGGCGCATGCCGGGTTGGACTGCGTAAGCCTGCGCTTGTATAAGGGGGCTAGGTTTGCTCACCGGCCATGTACGCAACGTGCAGGAGTGCAAAGGGCTATGGGCCCAAGCCCCTGCGCGCTTAGGATGTAGACCGACCTGCTGGCCTCTCTGTTGAGCCTAGGTTGGACTGCGGCATGTTGATCGGCCGAGGCCGATCATGACCGGATGGTGTGTCAGGCCGGAGTTGATCGAGCATGTTGTGTAAGTTGGTGCACCCATGCAGGGAAGTATTATCTATTCAAATAGACGTGTCCACGGTAACGGACGCTCGGAGTTGTATCCCGATTGATACAACTAGAACTGGATGCTAAAGCATGAAATGGATATGATGGCTCCAGGATCGCTTTCTCGCAGGGAGTCGAGAAAGGATCTCTAGGTGCTAATGATACAACATACTGATGTCTACTATGCAACTTTATTCTTGTAGACTCGTGTTGGGCCTCCAAGCGCAGAGTTTTGTAGGACAGTAGCAATTTTCCCTCAAGTGGATGACCTAAGGTTTATCAATCCGTGGGAGGCGTAGGAT
The DNA here is from genome assembly GCA_011799875.1 of Thinopyrum elongatum. Lineage (NCBI taxonomy): Eukaryota > Viridiplantae > Streptophyta > Magnoliopsida > Poales > Poaceae > Thinopyrum > Thinopyrum elongatum. The sequence goes on along the minus strand of CM022300.1, from coordinate 370,599,913 downwards.
GAAGATGGTCTCTCTCAAACAACCCTGCAACCAAATAACAAAAAGTCTCGTGTGTCCCCAACACACCCAATACAATGGCAAATTGTATAGGTGCACTAGTTCAGCGAAGAGATGGTGATAAAAGTGTAATATGGATGGTAGAAATATATTTTTATAATCTGAATAAATAAAAACAGCAAGGTAGCAAGTGATAAAATGGAGCACAAATGGTATTGCAATGCTTGAAAACAAGGCCTAGGGTCCGTACTTTCGCTAGTGCAATCTCTCAACAATGCTAATCTAATTGGATTATATAACCTTCCCTCAACGTGCGATGAAGAATCACTCCAAAGTTCTTATCTAGCGGAGAACATAAGAAGAAATTGTTTGTATGGTACGAAACCACCTCAAAGCTATTCATTCCGATCAATCTATCCTAGAGTTCATACTAAAATAACACCAAGTTATTCTTTCCGATCGATCTAACCAAGAGTTCGTACTAAAATAACACCATATGATACACATCAACCAACTCTAATGTCACCTAGATACTCCAATGTGTGGCGCCCCGCCTGAGTACCACAGTAGCCAGACGGTCGCCATGCATACCATCCCAGGAAATCACTCTGGCATGCGCTTTTACAACAAGTATCAAGAACACAGGCATTTCTATTAATGGATATATAAGTCTTACATGAGATATATTACAAGAGGGATGGCAGCGGAAAAGCTCTATCTAAGGCAGCATAGTCCTAGTGCGGCTCCAATCCACAGGGATCTGACTGGGTTACGCTCCTAGCCCGCGAACGCTCCGGTTCCTCGTCGACGGACGACGGATCCTTATGTGAACCTGGCCACATTGAAGGCCGCTGAGTACTTTTTAATGTACTCGCAAGCAAACCAAACTAACATATACACCAAGCAATGCAATCCACGGCATTCAAGCATGTATTTGATATTAGAGTAACATTAATTATCATGGCATAGCATACCTATCTAGCAATATCAATTATCATGTTATAGCAGGTTTATCCAGCAAGATAACTACTGAAGTAAATGCAGTAAGGTAAAGCATATTAAGTAAATATTCCATACTCCGAACATTCTCGTGATCCAACTTGAATCCGATCCAACTCATGTGGTCATCCGACCACTCATCATATAGCCATCCCATGGCTAACATATCATACTCCCGACATCATCTGATGTCTACACAAGATGAGTTCTTCCATCATTATTATCATTATTACGGTTGACCATCTAGTGAGGTCTGGACGGGCTATCCAATACCGTGGACGTGGCTATTTGAATAGATTTTACACTCTGCAGAGGTTGCGCACTTTATCCACACCATGGAGCACCTGACCTCATGATCCCATTCGGGTGGATCAGCGTTGCTCCAATGAAACCCACCTGACCCGTGACTCCTCCATCGTACCACCGGCAATCATTCTCCCCCGGAGTCAAGCCCTGGGTGGCCCCTGTGTCACCTCGTGACACCTGCCACCGTCGTGGCCCAACTAAACTGTCCCAAGCGGGGACCGCGCACAAACAAACAACTGGGCTCACAAGGTTATCGCCGCCTACCGGGCCAGGGTAGCGCGCACGCATAACCTTCCCTGTCTGGTGGTACCGGTGAAAGAGCACAGAGCCAGGCCAAGTCAAGGCCGTCCCATACCGGCAAATGTGGTTGCACGGATAAGCCCGGACAGGTGACTCAAGATCAACCGACTAAGTTCATTTAGCAAGCTTAGTGGTTCATCACAATAACTTAACATGGTGGTAACTATGTGTGAGATAACAACTGTGGAAACATAACAACCATTCTCCATATAACATCACAATGATTCATTAGTGAAACAATATTTAAATGACAAGTTATCCGTTTACAAGCTCTAGCTGTAAGTGACGACCATCGGAACCCTTGCACAAAACCGGCAAAGAAACCAGTAGCCACCAGAACGGTCTTTACAACTCAGATCTGGGACATTACCGGAATAACTCACCCCGACTCAAGACGGCTGGAAAGCAGCTCAGAACATGAGACGGTGTTGATAATAAGAATGTAGCAGTTCCCTAAGACGGCCGAAAAACAGCTCAGAGCATAGGGTCACCGCTACGGAGAGAAATTCAACAGCTGCCCGAGATGGCCGAAAAGCAGCTCAGAACACGGATAGTTGCTGACAAGAGAAATAAAAGTCGGCATCCACCCCGGACGGCCGGAAACAGCTCAGAACACAGGCGTGGTGCCGTCACCGAAGAAAGTGCAAACAAGGGTTCGTCAGAGTCACATACAGCTCACTACTACACAGACGAGCACAAGCATATTAATTTAAACATGCAAGAAATATCATAGAGCAATGCTTTAGGGCATATATCAGCTGGTCGGCTTGCCTGGGGTAGAGGATTACTCCAGGAGGAAGTGCGGTGAAGCCGCGGAAGAATCATCGGAAACCGTTCTCTCTCGGAGGGGGCTGATAGAGGGCAAGGGCAAAATGGTCATTTTCAGAATGTGTAAACATTATGAAAATGATTCCATCGGAATGGGCTCGATGAACTGAGGACGTGGGCGTTGGTTTCACCTGAATCGGAGTCACGAGTGAAAAGTTGTGAGGGGTTGAAGTGGAAGGACCTATCTGTAAATATAATATTTACTCAGAGGTCCTCAATAGTTTTTTCTGAGAAAAAGAGAAAATGAACTGTGCACGCGGGCCGACTCGGGCCGTAAGCTGCTGGTGCCTGAGCACCAGTGGGCCGCGAGACTGCTGCCGCTGCTGGGCCGGACTGGCTGGAACCAGCCGTCGCTGCTGCCACCGGACCGGGCCAGGCCCACTTGCACCGCTGCCTCCTTTAAAAAAACGGAGGGAGTGCGTAACACTGGCGAGGGGGCCCCGCTGTTCAGGTCATCTTCTTCTTCCTCGCGCGGCGCTACAGAGAAGGCAGAGACGCCGTCGGCGGCCGCTGGCCGACGCCACAGGACACCATTTGGCGAGCTCGGGGCATGGGCGAGCTCAGCGGAGCACGCCGCGTCGATTCCTCCTAGTCACACGAGCCGGGGAGGTCGGAGGCGAGTGGGACATCGCCCGCGGCGGACAGCGACACTGGTGAGTTCGGACCCGAGGCCATGGGCATGCTCCGGTGCGGAATAAAAAGCGGGGAAAGCTGGGAGGTGGTGGTGGAGGCATTCTGCAGTGGAAATAGGGAGAGGGAGTGGCCGGAGTGCCTGAATTTGAGCAGATGGCCGGCGATGGGGCTTCAGCAATGGGAAGGGTTCAGAGCTCCTCGAGTTCGTTTGGGTGATTGGGGCGACTGCTAGGAGGTGAATAGGGAGGCTGATGAGCTTGAGAGGCCCGGGGAGTGGCTATTTATAGCCACGGGAGCTCGCCGGATGAGCTCGGCCGTCGTGGCGTTCCTATCCGCGTCCTGGTGCTTGGGGACACGCGGAGGGGAAATGCGATGTCGGCAGGGTCTCTGGGAGAGGGAAGAAGCCGGCAGTGGCTTCGTGAGAGCTCGGGGAGGAAGGCGACAAGGTTCACGGGCGGCACAGTACCTCGGCGGAGGTCGCCGTGGCGCGAGGAGAGGGAAGGAGGAGGGGGAAGCTACGGGAGAGGATGCACGCGGCTGCCACGGAGCCATGGGACATGCTCGGAGGAGCCAGGACTGGCCGAAGGTGACCACATGGCCAGCCAGTGCGCAGAGCGCGAAGTTTAGCTCGGCCACCACATGGTCACCACATCAACACGCGCTCTGGCGCTTCCCTGGATGCTACATCATGTCAATAGGGTGTCTCACTGCTAGAATAGATAAGAGAAGCTACTGGACTCAGCGGGGTGGCTCTGAGGTGAGGGTAACTTGCAGAAGAAGTTTCTGACATGAAGATGTTTGTAGATATTTTTGGAGAAATGGATGGATAAATGGAGTTGGATATTTTTCATAACATAATAGGGTAGGAAGGAGTATATGCCTGCAAAATTTGAAGTCATTTAGACCCCATTTGCATACACTTCCTTCACAAACCACAAATTGGTCTAGAAACTAGAATTTGGAGCTGTGATCAAATGGTTTGATGAAATGATATAAAATTTGGTGGAGATTGATGATTTGGATATAGGAAGCCACTGTAAAAGTTTCATACCATTTGGGTACACAAAAATGGTACTTGCTTCACAGAGGTTCCAAATGAACAGAATCTTAGGAAAATTTCTGTGGGAGAATGGTCTGATGGATTGAGCTGATTTTTGGCATCCATGGGTTATTTAGCAATGTTAACCACCATGAAAAATTTCAGCTCAAATGGATCAAGGGTTCAAGCACTTCCTTTGCAAACTGGAAATCTGGACAGAATTTGCAAATGGATGTTGTGCTCAAACTTTGAACTATGGGACTTGGGTTTTGATGGAAATGGTTAATATATGTATATAATAAGCTCCACAAATTATTTGGGATTTTTCCTGGCTACGAAAATGGTAGTTCCTTTAGGAAGTACCCAAAATGCAATATTGGCTTTAAATAGGAAAATGCAATTTCCCCTATTTAATTATGGCCAATATTTTTATGGGAGCTCAATATGATCACAAAGAATATCTCCACAAGTTTTCATCAACTTTGGAGATGGATAGATATTTTCCTGGATTTAATTCCTTTAACTGGCAGAAAAAGGAATTAATTATAAATGAAAAATATTGCAAATGACTTGGCAATATTTTTGGATATCCAGGGTTTATAGATGTGGGATGATCACTGGGAGACGTTTGGGAGGCAACAGATCAAAGGAAATTGGGGTTCCTTTGTAACTTGAAGGATCAGGGTTTCCCCTCTGATAACTCGGAAGGTTGGGTTTCAACGGCAAAACCCTAAGAATAGATCTTGGGTGGCAAGATTGATCTGGAGAGAATCTCTGGTTGGACAGGAAAGGCAAGGCTAGATGACCATCTTCACATACCCAAGAGCTTGAGAAATCCGATAACACCGAGAGAAAAAGACGGGAGACAAATCCCGCGAAGAAAAAAAACAGGAGCGAAAACCAGGGTGTCACAAACCTACCCCCCTTAAGAAAATCTCGTCCTCGAGATTTCCGAGCTTACCTCCCGGGGAAGGGGGACTTACCTATGTGCAACTTGGATCCATCAGCTGTCTTGTCTTCGTTGGTTCACTGACCCTTTTAACTGCCTCTTCTGATGGACCATGTGTTGTCTCTGCACATAGTTTCCTTGAATCCTTCTCTTTCCTGTCAGTTGTACCTTTCATCCGGATAGTGGTGTTGCTGGGTGGGGTAGCGGGTAATACCAACAAACCGATCGGTTTCCATGGCCTGTAAGTGACTGCTCCGGGTTTTATTGTGATGCTCCGTACCCTGACTGTTACGGGCAAGACATCCTTTCCTGGTACCAGGCTCACTTGCTCGTATGGCCTTGAGTGAGTGGGAGTGGCTTTCTTTTTGCTGGGTCAGAATGCTCAGTCTGGCTGCGGGTTCCGTACTGACATTTCCTTTTGTCTTCGGCATTCTTACTTTGTCCTTGGGTGATCCACAATTCATGACCGAACTATTGCTGCTATATTCCCAACTGAAATGTCAGGCATGATCACAAAGTAATCATAGACAGTAATCTTTTATTCCAATGATGTCATGGTGTCTATGAGCTGTTGGTGCTGATGTGCTTTGGGCTACTTCATCTGAATGTCTTGTTTCCAATTCCATCACTTGTGGAAAGGGTTCTGTCATATATAGCCTCTTGCTATGACCACGAAGTTGAGCATAGGACTACAGAGGCTAAACATAATATCACTATCATCTGGTGTATTCTTTCAGAGCATAGCCTTTTATCTTGGTTGATGGCCCGCATTTAGGATGAGTATGACATGTTGGATGCATTGTTGTGGCCGTGTATGCAAGAGTCTGAAAAGGATTGGTAATACCACTCTGTCCGTGAAGCTGTGTCTTGTTGACCGTCACGGAGGTTATTTGTCCACCCCTTCTTTGTTCTTGAGGATTCCTCTGATGGACTTGTAATGACCTGCCAACATGGCTTATTGATTGCTTTCCCGGTTTGTCGGGCTTGTTCTTACTCTTGCATATCTCGTAGGGGTTTGCTGTGCTCATATTTCTTCCGTGAACTATGGGGCCAACGTTTCCCTGAACACAGTCATTCCCGTGTACGAGTGGCTCACATGAACTGATCCACTGGACTGCATGCTCACAAAAAATGTAGGTGTAGGATAAATCCTTTCATAACCACTGAGTTCTAAGGCAGACGGGTGTCCGGGCTAATTCGTACTTCTGACAGGATTGTCGTGGGCACGGGGTGTGTTGAAGAAGGTTGAATTCCTTAGGCTCGAAGTTTCTACCAAGGTAGCGTGCCGAAGAAGGCTGGATATCGTACCTCAGAAATTTACCTTCATGTGGCTTGCGGCGGAAGGTCAGGTGCCTTATGCCGAAAGTTTCCCGCGGTAGCACGCTGAAAAAGATTGGAGTGTTGTACCCCCGAAGATTTTCTCACCAAGTGGCGTACCGAGGAAGATTGGCAGTCTGGTAGCTGGCTGAGGAAGGCTAGGTTCCTTAGACCAGAAGCCTTTCACTGTGTACACAGTCAGATCTATGGCCGATTCTGGCTTCTTTCCGAAGTATCCGAAATTTACTCATAGCAGAGCCAAACTTGGTATAAGCCATACCTTGTCTGAAGATATTCCGTTGGTCATGCACATCTCTTGTCCTTCTGCTGGTCTGATCATTGCTGCTGTAAAGGCTGCACAACTGATGCAGGCTTCATGTTGTTAATTAATTCAGAATACTCTTTGCGTTCAAACCAAGTGTTGCCGATAATAAGCGGTCGATGGATAATTCCATTTGGTTTAGCTGAGTTTCCAATCATGTTAGGTGCTCCTTGATTCTGGATGCTTGGAAGCTTAGTGATTCTGGGTAACCATGAACTCATCCATATTCCTTGCAAACCTTGTTCACAGTGCCCGGAAAATTTTGCATACGCACCGGTGAACTTCGTAATATGCTTTGCACTTTGTACCAACGTACCAGAGTTTCGTTGCTGTTCTTGGCACATTCACATTCTTGAAATATGTATCCGATGGGGAATAAAGGGTTCTTGAGTCCATTGAGAAAAGACCCGGTTCACCTTGCTGACTGAAATAATCTTTGTGTCGAGGACGACATCATCTGTCCTTACTAGTGTTCATTCTTGGCAGCTCATCTGACTACTCCTTAGGTGTGATCTGTTCGGAGGCAAACTCTCTTAGGTATATTCTGGCCTTGTCAGTCGCACACAGATTCTGCTTCTGACCCATTCTTCATTCCTGACAGATCCGGTGTTGCTACTCTGAATATCAGCCAGTTGACTTGGCATGACTCTTGCTGAATTGGGATTATTGGGTATTATCCAGTTGTATGCTGGTCTTCTTTGATGGCACTTGCGGATGGATCCAGTCGGAGCGAAGAAACGGAACCGACAAAAGAAACAAAAACCGCGAAAACCAAAAAGCAAATAAAGCTCAACTATCGCGGACCTTTCACATGTGGCCGAGGATCTACGAGTATAACTAGTATAGCGCACTCGATGCACCTCTAAGGATTTAGAAGCAAAACCACACAATGCTCCTGGTAGCACTGGTGTCAAGCTCCTACTACTTCCTTAGGGAACATCACACTCTCGATGCAGGACCATAGCCAAAGTGGCTTAGTCAATGATCCTAGGGTTCTCAGGGAAAGGATGGAATTTATAGGCGTTTCCCAAAGGAAACTAGAGTTAAGAAGAGAAATGCCATGGCTAGCAAGCAGGGCAGGGATATTTGGTTTACCTAGGGGTTCAGGGCTCATGGGTCGTTGCCGGGTGCGAGCATTTCACACCGAAGGCAAAGGCCACGAGAGTTGGGGTCTGATGGAGCCAAAACCTAGGGGGTTGCCTTATGATCAATAGTAGCCGTGCCTGTTTGGCAAAGATGGCTGAAATCCATCTGGGCTTTCTACTGAGCACAAGAAAATGAGGTCTGACTAAGGGTAACCTACAGTCAGCCTGGCTGCTCTGATACCATCCGTTGTGGCGCCCCGCCTGAGTACCACAGTAGCCAGACGGTCGCCATGCATACCATCCCAGGAAATCACTCTGGCATGCGCTTTTACAACAAGTATCAAGAACACATGCATTTCTATTAATGGATATATAAGTCTTACATGAGATATATTACAAGAGGGATGGCAGCGGAAAAGCTCTATCTAAGGCAGCATGGTCCTGGTGCGGCTCCAATCCACAGGGATCTGACTGGGTTACGCTCCTAGCCCGCGAACGCTCCGGTTCCTCGTCGACGGACGACGGATCCTTATGTGAACCTGGCCACATTGAAGGCCGCTGAGTACTTTTTAATGTACTCGCAAGCAAACCAAACTAACATATACACCAAGCAATGCAATCCATGGCATTCAAGCATGTATTTTATATTAGAGTAACATTAATTATCATGGCATAGCATACCTATCTAGCAATATCAATTATCATGTTATAGCAGGTTTATCCAGCAAGATAACTACTGAAGTAAATGCAGTAAGGTAAAGCATATTAAGTAAATATTCCATACTCCGAACATTCTCGTGATCCAACCTGAATCCGATCCAACTCATGTGGTCATCCGACCACTCATCATATAGCCATCCCATGGCTAACATATCATACTCCCGACATCATCTGATGTCTACACAAGATGAGTTCTTCCATCATTATTATCATTATTACGGTTGACCATCTAGTGAGGTCTAGACGGGCTGTCCAATACCGTGGACGCGGCTGTTCGAATAGATTTTACACTCTGCAGAGGTTGCGCACTTTACCCACACCATGGAGCACCTGACCTCATGATCCCATTCGGGTGGATCAGCGTTGCTCCAACGAAACCTGCCTGACCCGTGACTCCTCCACCGTACCACCGACAATCATTCTCCCCCGGAGTCAAGCCCTGGGTGGCCCCTGTGTCACCTCGTGACACTTGCCACCGTCGTGGCCCAACTAAACTGTCCCAAACAGGGACCGCGCGCAAACAAACAACTGGGCTCACAAGGTTATCGCCGCCTACCGGGCCAGGGTAGCGCGCACGCATAACCTTCCCTGTCTGGTGGTACCGGTGAAAGAGCACAGAGCCAGACCAAGTCAAGGCCGTCCCATACCGGCAAATGTGGTTGCACAGATAAGCCCGGACAGGTGACTCAAGATCAACCGACTAAGTTCATTTAGCAAGCTTAGTGGTTCATCACAATAACTTAACATGGTGGTAACTATGTGTGAGATAACAACTGTGGAAACATAACAACCTTTCTCCATATAACATCACAATGAGTCATTAGTGAAACAATATTTAAATGACAAGTTATCAGTTTACAAGCTCTAGCTATAAGTGACGACCATCGGAACCCTTGCACAAAACCGGCAAAGAAACCAGTAGCCACCAGAACGGTCTTTACAACTCAGATCTGGGACATTACCAGAATAACTCACCCCGACTCAAGACGGCTGGAAAGCAGCTCAGAACATGAGACGGTGTTGATAAGAAGAATGTAGCAGTTCCCTAAGACGGCCGAAAAATAGCTCAGAGCATAGGGTCGGCGCTACGGAAAGAAATTCAACAGCTGCCCGAGACGGCCGAAAAGCAGCTCAGAACACGGACAGTTGCTGACAAGAGAAATAAAAGTTGGCATCCACCCCGGACGGCCGAAACAGCTCAAAACACAGGCGTGGTGCCGCCACCGAAGAAAGTGCAAACAAGGGTTCGTCAGAGTCACATATAGCTCACTACTACACAAACGAGCACAAGCATATTAATTTAAACATGCAAGAAATATCACAGAGCAATGCTTTAGGGCATATATCAGATGGTCGGCTTGCCTGGGGTCGAGGATTTACTCCGGGAGGAAGTGCGGTGAAGCCGCGGAACAATCGCCGGAAACAGTTCTCTCTCGGAGGGGGCTGATTGAGGGCAAGGGCAAAATGGTCATTTTCAGAATGTGTAAACATTATGAAAATGATTCCATCGGAATGGGCTCGATGAACTGAAGACCTGGGCGTTGGTTTCACCTGAATCGGAGTCACGAGTGAAAAGTTATGAGGGGTTGAAGTGGAAGGACCTATCTGTAAATCTAATATTTACTTAGAGGTCCTCAACAGTTTTTTTCTGAGAAAAAGAGAAAATGAACTATGCACACGGGCCGACTCGGGCCATAAGCTCCTGGTGCCTGAGCGCCAGTGGGCCGCGAGACTGCTGCCGCTGCTGGGCCGGACTGGCTAGAACCAGCCGTCGCTGCTGCCACCGGACCGGGCCAGGCCCACTTGCACCGCTGCCTCCTTTAAAAAAACGGAGGGAGTGTGTAACACTGGCGAGGGGGCCCCGCTGTTCAGGTCGTCTTCTTCTTCCTCGCGCGGCGCTACAGAGAAGGCAGAGACGCCGTCGGCGGCCGCTGGCCGACGCCACAAGACACCATTTGGCGAGCTCGGGGCATGGGCGAGCTCAGCGGAGCACACCGCGTCGATTCCTCCTAGTCACACGAGCCGGGGAGGTCGGAGGCGAGTGGGGCATCGCCCGCGGCGGACAGCGACACTGGTGAGTTTGGACCCGAGGCCATGGGCATGCTCCGGTGCGGAATAAAAAGCGGGGAAAGCTGGGAGGTGGTGGTGGAGGCATTCTATAGTGGAAATAGGGAGAGGGAGTGGCCGGATTGCCTGAATTTGAGCAGATGGCCGGCGATGGGGCTTCAGCAATGGGAAGGGTTCGGAGCTCCTCGAGTTCGTTTGGGTGATTGGGGCGACTGCTAGGAGGTGAATAGGGAGGCTGATGAGTTTGAGAGGCCCGGGGAGTGGCTATTTATAGCCACGGGAGCTCGCCGGATGAGCTCGGCCGTCGTGGCATTCCTATCCGCGTCCTGGTGCTTGGGGACACGCGGAGGGGAAATGCGATGTCGGCAGGGTCTCTGGGAGAGGGAAGAAGCCGGCAGTGGCTTCATGAGAGCTCGGGGAGGAAGGCGACAAGGTTCACGGGCGGCACAATACCTCGGCGGCGGTCACCGTGGCGCGAGGAGAGGGAAGGAGGAGGGGGAAGCTACGGGAGAGGATGCACGCGGCTGCCACGGAGCCATGGGACATGCCCGGAGGAGCCAGGACTGGCCGGAGGTGACCACATGGCCAGCCAGTGCGCAGAGCGCAAAGTTTGGCTCGGCCACCATGTGGTCACCACGTCAACACGCGCTCTGGCGCTTCCCTGGATGCTACATCATGTCAATAGGGTGTCTCACTGCTAGAATAGATAAGAGAAGCTGCTGGACTCAGCGGGGTGGCTCTGAGGTGAGGGTAACTTGCAGAAGAAGTTTCTGACATGAAGATGTTTGTAGATATTTTTGGAGAAATGGATGGATAAATGGAGTTGGATATTTGTCATAACATAATAGGGTAGGAAGGAGTATATGCCTGCAAAATTTGAAGTCATTTAGACCCCATTTGCATACACTTCCTTCACAAACCACAAATTGGTCTAGAAACTAGAATTTGGAGCTGTGATAAATGGCTTGATGAAATGATATAAAATTTGGTGGAGATTGATGATTTGGATATAGGAAGCCACTGTAAAAGTTTCATACCATTTGGGTACACCAAAATGGTACTTGCTTCACAGAGGTTCCAAATGAACATAATCTTAGGAAAATTTCTGTGGTAGAATGGTCTGATCGATTGAGCTGATTTTTGGCATCCATGGGTTATTTAGCAATGTTAACCACCATGAAAAATTTCAGCTCAAATGGATCAAGGGTTCAAGCACTTCCTTTGCAAACTAGAAATCTGGACAGAATTTGCAAATGGATGCTGTGCTCAAACTTTGAACTATGGGACTTGGGTTTTGATGGAAATGGTTAATATATGTATATAAGAAGCTCCACAAATTATTTGGGACTTTTCCTGGCTACCAAAATGGTAGTTCCTTTAGGAAGTGCCCAAAATGCAATATTGGCTTTAAATAGGAAAATGCAATTTCACCTATTTAATTATGGCCAATATTTTTATGGGAGCTTAATATGATCACAAAGAATATCTCCACAAGTTTTCATCAACTTTGGAGATGGATAGATATTTTCCTGGATTTAATTCCTTTAACTGGCAGAAAAAGAAATTAATTATAAATGAAAAATATTGCAAATGACTTGGCAATATTTTTGCATATCCAGGGTTTATAGATGTGGGATGATCACTGGGAGAAGTTTGGGAGGCAACAGATTAAAGGAAACTGGGGTTCCTTTGTAACTGGAAGGATCAGGGTTTTCCCTCCGATAACTCGGAAGGTAGGGTTTCAACGGCAAAACCCTAAGAATAGATCTTGGGTGGCAAGATTGATCTGAAGAGAATCTCTGGTTGGACAGGAAAGGCAAGGCTAGATGACCATCTTCACATACCCAAGAGCTAGAGAAATTCGGTAACACCGAGAAAAAAAGACGGGAGCCAAATCCCGCGAAGAAAAAAAACAGGAGCGAAAACCAGGGTGTCACACAATGTCACCAGGAGTATCCGTGAGTTGATTATGTGATATGCATGAAACAATTTCAGATTCATAATACTCGATCCAACACAAAGAACCTCAAAGAGTGCCCAAAGATTTCTACCAGAGAAACAAAGACAAGAACGTGCATCAACCCCTATGCATAGATTACCCCAATGTCACCTCGAGAATCTGCAAGTTGAGTGCCAAGGCATAGATCAAGTGCTCTCAAATCCATAAAAGTATTCAATCTGATAAAACGAAATCTCAAAGGGAAAACTCAATTCATCACAACAAGATAGAGAAGGAAAACACCATATGATCCAACTATATTAACAAAGCCCGCGATACATCAAGATCGTGCCATCTCAAGAACACGAGAGAGAGAGAGAGAGAGAGAGAGAGATTAAACACATATCTACTGGTACAAACCCTCAGCCCCGAGGGTGGACTACTCCCTCCTCATCGTGGTGGCTGCCGGGATGGTGAAGATGGCCATCGGTGATGATTTCCCCCTTCGGCAGGGTGCCGGAAGGGGTCTAGATTGGTTTTTCGTGGCTTCAGAGGCCTGCGGCGGCAGAACTTCTGATCTAGTGTTACCCCTGATGGTTTCTCTATTTATAGGAATTTTTGGCACTGGTTTCACGCTAAGATGGGCCTCGAGGTGAGCATAACCCACCGGGGCGCGCCTGGGCCTCCTAGCGCGCCCTGGTGTCTTGTGCTCTACTCCTTCACCTTCTGGTCCTTCCACAAAGCTTCGGGGGTCTCTTTTGTTCCAAAAAAAATCGTCAAAAAGTTTCAGCTCATTTGGAGAACTTTCATTTCTGCACAAAAAAACAACACCATGGTAGTTCTGCTGAAAACAGCGCCAGTCCTGGTTAGTTCCATGCAATCATACCAAAACCATATAAAATTATTGTAAACATGGCATGAATACTTCATAAATTATAGATACATTGGAGACGTATCACATACTTGCTAAATATAATATGCTATTCTTTACTCTTCTAAATGTTGCAAGATGCTTGAAGATGCTAGTCTTCGATAGGCTAGGCCTTCCCTCTATTTTAGCATTCTACAGTTTAGTCCACAGATACATCCCTTCCTTTGTTACCAATGCATACTTAGTATAGATCTGATGCTTGCGAGTACTTTGGATGAGTACTCACGGTTGCTTTGCTACCCCTTTTCCCCTTCTTTCTTCTTTCCGGATGCTGCGATCAGATGAAGGATCCCAGGAGCCAGATGCCACCACCGATGACTACTACTACCCCGAGGGTGCCTACTACTACGTGGAGGCTGATGACGACCATGAGTAGTTAGGAGGCTCCCAGGCAGGAGGCCTTGCCTTTTCGATCATGTTGTTTTTGTGGTAGCCTTCTTAAGGCAAACTTGTTTAACTTATGTCTGTACTCAGATATTGTTGCTTCCCCTGACTCGTTTGTATTCGAGCTTATGTATTCGAGCCCTCGAGTCCCCTGGATTGTAATATAAAGCTTGTATTATTTTAATTTGTGTCTAGAGTTGTGTTGTGATATCTTCCCGTGAGTCCCTGATCTTGATCGTACACATTTGCGTGTATGATTAGTGTACGATTGAATCGGGGGCGTCACACGTCTCCAACGTATCTATAATTTATGAATTATTCAAGAAATGTTTACAACAATTTTATACGGTATTGGTATGATTTGATTAGAACTAACCCGGACTGACGCTGTTTTCAGCAGAACTACCATGGTGTCGTTTTTTGTGCAGAAATAAAAGTTCTCAGAATGGGCTGAAAATTTAAGGTGATTTTTGATGGACCAAAAGAGACCCCCGAAGCTCCGTGGGAGGACTAGAAGATCCACGAGGGCATGACACGCTCGCTAGGTGCGCTCTACCCCCCAGGGAGGGGCGACCGAGCTTGTTTCTACCTCGTGGACCCCCATGACGTGATACCAACGCTAAAAATTCCTATAAATACCCAAACCCCCAGAATGAACCCAAGATGAGAGGTTCTGTCGCCTCAAGCCTCTGTAGCCAGAAAAAACCAATCAGGAGCCCGTTCCGGCACTCTGTCGGTGGGGTAAATCATCACCGGAGGCCATCTTCATCATCCCAGCTGTCTCCATGACGAGGAGGGAGTAGTTCACCCTCGGGGTTGAGGATATGTACTAGTAGCTATGTGTTTGATCTCTCTCTCTCCCTCTTGTGTTCTTGATTTGGCACGATCTTGATGTACCGCGAGCTTTGTTAATATATTTGGATCATATGGTGTTCTTACCTCTCTACCTTCTTGTGATGAATTGAGTCTTGCTCTTTGAGGTTTTGTTATGTTGGATTGAGTACTGGATTTGAGAACACTTGATGTATGTCTTGCGATGGGATATCTGTGGTGACAATGGGATGTTCTATTTGATTCACTTGATGTATGTTTTGGCACTCAACTCGCGGATTCCCGAAGTGACATTGGGGTAATATATGCATAGTGGTTGATGCACTTTTTCATCCTACATTCTCTGATAGAAACTTTGGAGTGATTCTTTGTTGCACGTTGAGGGATTGTTATATGATCCAATTATGTTATCATTGTTGAGAGAATTTGCACTAGTGAAAGTATGAACCCTAGGCCTTGTGTTCAAGCATTGCAATACTGTTTTTGCTCACTTTTGTTACTAGATACCTTACTGTTTTTATATTTTCAGATTACAAAAACCTATATCTACTATCCATATTACACTTGTATCACCTTCACTTCACCGAACGAGTGCACCTATACAATTTACCATTGTATTGGGTGTGTTGGGGACACAAGAGACTCTTTGTTATTTGGTTGCAGGGTTGTTTGAGAGAGACCATCTTCATCCTACGCCTCCCACGGATTGATAAACCTTAGGTCATCCACTTGAGGGAAATTTGCTACTGTCCTACAAAACTCTATGCTTGGAGGCCCAACACGAGTCTACAAGAAGAAGGTTGCGTAGTAGACATCAAGCTCTTTTCTGGCGCTGTTGCCGGGGAGGTGAGTGCTTGAAGGTATATCTTTAGATCTTGCAGTTGAATCTTTTAGTTTCTTGTTTATCACTAGTTTGAATTATAAAAGAAAACTAAAAAATGGAAGTGAGGTTGCCTCATATTCTTCGTCTTTGTCATGTCTTTCTTGGAAATGATGGATTGGAAAATTGTGCTCAATTGATAGAGGAAGAATTCAATAAAATGTTTGGCATAAAATCTTTTAATGATGTGAATGATTGCAATGTTGTTGGTATGAATTCTGTGAATATCCATGATGCTAATGATATGCAAAGCTACAAGCTTGGGGATGCTATGTTTGATGAATATGATATTTTTAGCGCCCCTAGTTTTGATGAGAAAAATTATTATGATGATAGCATGCCTCCTATTTATGATGATTATATTGATGAAAGTGGGTTTGGAAGAGTGTCAACTCTAGGTAATAATGATCCCACTTTTTTTGAGGGTGTTGAATCTTATTGTGATAATTATAAAAGTGGATTTGGAGAGGTCATGACTTTATTTAATGATGATTCCACTATCTTGGAAGAGGTTTCAATTGATTTTGATATCAAAGTACCTGTCTATGATGATTATGGTGATGACATGTATGGTATAAAGAATAATGATAACCATGAAACTTGTCATCATGATTTTTATTTTCAATTGGATTATGCCAATCAAGTATCCCATGATAGTTATTTTGTTGAATTTGCTCCCAGTTATGAATGAGAATAAATTTGCTTTTTTGGAGAGTAATAAATTTTCTATGCTTGTGGATCATGAAAAGAATGCTTTATGTGATAGTTATATTGTTGAATTCATTCATGATGCTACTGAAAATTATTATGAGAGAGAAACATATGCTTCTACATATTGCAACAATATCAAGTTTCCTCTCTATGTGTTGAAAATCTTTAAGTTTTGCTTGTTTTGCCTTCCTATGCTAGTTGACTCTTGTTCACATAAGTTGTTTGCTCAAAAAGTACCTATTCATTGAAAGTGTGGTATACTTAAATGTGCTAGTCATATGCTTCATGATGCTCCCATTATGTTTCAATTCTTATCTTCTATGTGAGCATCATTGAAATCATCATGCCTAGCTAAAAAGGTGTTAAAGAAAATCGCTTGTTGGGAGACAACCCAATATTTATACCTACTATTTTTGTGTGTTCACAAGATTAGTCTACTGTAGTAATCATGTTTTATAGCTTTTGTTTCAATAAAATACCAAGTAAAGCCTTTGGGATAGTGTAGATGATAGTTGACTTGATTTTGTGCAAAAACAGAAACTTTTGCGCCCAGTAACATAATTGTTAAAAATCACTGGAGGGTCAAACAATTATGAATTTTTTAAATATGATTTATATACAAATTTTCCACATTTACCTATTTTTTTCAGAATTTTTGGAGTAACAGAAGTGTAGCCAATATTAAGATCTTTACAAACTATTGTGTTTTCGACAGATTCTGTTTGCAATGCATAGTTTGCTTGCTTTATGGTTTCCATGTCTTATATTGCTTAATATAAATTGTGGAAATTATAGATTACAGTAGGAATTTCGTGGAAACAATTATTAATCTTGTCTTTGACAGTACCCAAGTGAATGAATTGTTTTACTATACTAACCCATCTCACGAAGTTCCGTTAAGTTTTGTGTGATTGAAGTTTTCAAGTTTTGGGTGAGATATCGATATGAGGAGAATAAGGAGTGTCAAGAACCTAAGCTTGGGGATGCACAAGGCACCCCAAGGTAATATTCAAGGAATATCCAAGCAACTAAGCTTGGGGATGCACCGGTAGGCATCCCCTCTTTCGTCTTCAACATTATCGGTAACCTCACTTGGAGCTATATTTTTATTCGTCACATGATATGAGTTTTGCTTGGAGCGTCATTTTTTAGTTGGATTTGCTTGATTTTATTTAGAATAATGTTTTGCATTTTTTATTTCAATAAAAATGTCAATTATAGCCTTTACCATGCTTATTTTGCAAGTATATATGTTGATGTTTGAAAACAGAAAGTTTGTTGTTATGTTTTGAATATTTATGAATAGTCAGAACATGATAAAATATTGAAATTTTTACACGGTGAGCTATAACAAAATTCTACATTGTGGTAAATTTTTAGAATTTTTTGAGTTAGAGAAGTATGAATATTATTGCACTCTTTAGATACTGTCTTGTTAGACAGATTGCTGTTATGTTTGCATTGTTTGCATATGTTTGCTTGTTTAATGATTCTATTTGAGGATAGGAGTATTAAATATGCAGAGGCGTTTAGTACGCAATGTCAAATTATAATTTTACTGATTTTGTACAGTAGAGAATGATAAGGTTTTGCATTGATTTATACTAACTTATCTCACGAGTTCGTGCTGAGCTTTGTGTGGATGAAGTTTTTTGTAACACCCCCAGTGTCAAGCTACAGTAATCTCCCACTACTGGTGCCATGTCATTAGGTTTGACTTAGCCAAATCGCCCCGTTAATAAATTAAAGCCAATTTCAAATTTAAACTAAAGTCAAATTCTTATTTCTTCAAACTATCAAATAAAAATGTTCAATGGGTTGAAAATATTCACTAAGTAATTAACATGTTGGAACTAACCTCATTTGGGTTCCCAAATTGCTCCTGCAATTAATTTAGTGGAACAATAAGATTAAATAAACACATTTTAATTCAAATATAAATTTGGACCGTTCCAATTGGCCTCAAACTTTTTGTGCAACCTTATAGCGTTGACTAGGATTTATAAGCAAAGTTTCACCTTTAACAAAAATCTTTTGATAGCTGGAATAATAGGAAACAACACAGAATATAAGAAACATAATATTTAAAAGGATGAAGTAAAAGGGCTATTGTGCTACTGGGCCGAAGTAGCACAGTGTGAGGCCCAGCCCACCACCACCGTTATCCCCCACCTCCTGTTCAGGGGGGGGGGGTCGTGGCGTTCATCCCCCGGCGCCATGGCCGGCGGTGCGCACGTGTCGGCAATCTCGTGGCCCCCGTGATGGATAAGGGCAACCCCGGCACCCGTCCCCCGAAACCCTAATCCCCTTTCCCCATCTCGCTCACTCACTCTCTCGATCTGGAGCTCGCACCCGAGCGAAGCCATCGCCGCCGCTCACCATTGCCGTGGCCACTTGCCAAGCCTCGCCGTCCCGAGGTGTCCAGGAGGACCCTCGTCATCATCAACTTCACCTGCGCCCACTGGCTGGACCCAAGCCGCCGCAGTTGCCGATCCCTTCGCCGGCCGTCTGCCCCGTTCACCGCCATCGATCCGCTGCCTCCACACCTCCATCGAGCTCATCATCCGCATCGATGTAAGCTCCGCCACCTCCCTGATTATTCCCGAGCTCGGATTCGAGCTCGAGCACCCTCACCGCCGCGTCCGTAGCTGCCGTCGCTGTCGCGACCGAAGCCGTCGTCGCCCTCCGCACACGCCCTTGGCCGCCGTCGCCCGGGCGCTCCCCTGCACCCCCGCGCGAGGCCTCCCTGACTGCCTTTGCCTCGCCCGCGCCCACCTCTGCTCACGTCCACCATGGCCGCCGCTCCCTGCTACACGCCATCCCCGCTCGCCCCTGTCCGTCGCGGGCATAGCCCGCCTGCCGCCACTGCTGTCGGCCGCTGCTGCTTCGTATTGCTGTCGCTACTGCCTCCTGTTTCTTGCTTTTACTATGCTGATGCTATGCTTGCTGCCGCCGCCGCTCATTGTCATTGCTACATGCTGCTGCTGCCTCAATGCCCCTACCGCTGATGATGCTTGTTGACTGCTGCTGCTCCTTTCTTCTGCCGCCGCTGCTAAACTGATGCTGCTCCTAACTGTCGATGTCGTGCTGTTGCTGCTTGCCGCGTACTGATCCTGTGCGCTATTCCTGCTGCTTGCTGCTTACTACCACTGCTCAGTTGCTGCCTAGAGCCGCTGCCGCTAGGTTGGTGCGCTGCTGCTCCTTAATACTATTGCTACTAGCTGCTGCTCAATTGCCGCGGATGCTGCTGCTACTGAACATGGCCATGGCCATGATATGTTGTATGCGTGTGTGCTTGTGGCCGGCCAGGCCACTGTCCAATGCGGCCGACCCTTGTTTAATTAGACTAGATTAGTTAATGTAAATTCATTGCTAATTTAGTTTAGTGGAAAATAATATGTGAGCCACCCCTGATGATTATCTCATATTAATTGACATAATAAAACAGAGTCTATGACAACTGGGCCTCACCGGCACTGTTCACCAGTTGACCAGTCAAGTCAAGTATTGACTGGGTCAACTCAGACCCTGGCCCCACCTGTAAGCCTCTAGGTCTAGCTGTCCGTAGGTACAAAAAGTAATACTGCTTTTTATTCTCGAAATTAATAATAAATCCAGAAAATGTTTTAAACTCTAAAAATTAATTAAAAATAATCCGTAACTCGGATTAAAATATTTTATATACGAAGGTTGCTCAGAAAAATCCAACGAATCCGAATACGCGGTCCATTCGTATGTCACATGCCTCTAGCATAGCGAACATGGATCCGTCCCTCCGATTCATCTGTCCGGAAAATGCCAAACACTGGGAAAACATTCCCGGATGTTTTCCCTCTTCGTTTGTATCACCTAGCACTGCGTTAGATCACCCCTAGCACCGCATTTTGCCATGTTATGCTTTGTGATGCTTTGTTTGCATTATATTTATTGTTTCTTCCCCCTATTCTCTCCAGTAGACCCCGAGATCGCTGCCGATTCCACTGTGATCGACTACGTCGACGACGACCCTTCCTTCTCAGCAGAGCATCCAGGTAAGCACCCCCCTTTTGAACATGCCTATATCGCCTATTCTCTTCTCTCTTGTGCTAGCATTACAATTGCTAATGTTACTGCTTTACCTATTCTAATGCATGACCTGATTTTGTAATCTGCTTTTGATAATTACCTGCTTATCCTAAACTACTTAGAATAGGCTGGTTAGTGAACCCCAGCGACACCACTTGTCCCAGTTGCCCTGCTGGATTATCGGAAGACTCGACGACCAGGCCCCAGCACAGCACATCACCCCCCTTAGTTGAACAACACTGCAGCGTTACCATCGAGTGCCGAGGGTGATACCTCGCTTAGCACTTCTGATGTTAACTCTATAGAGTAGCTATTCAGTCGTGGTCATCAAGGGTGATTCCTCCTTCACCACTTCCGATAACGACGCTGCCGTGCAACACCTCAAGTGTGAACCTCGAGGGTGATCTCTCCTAAGCTCACCTTGACGGATACATCGAGTAGGAATCCAACGAGGGTGATACCTCGGATTCCCTGAAGTTATGGACACACGGATACTTGGACTTTACAACTGTTACTTGGAAAGGCGGGTCGACCCTGAGGGGTACCCGCGAGTGTTGTGGAGACGGGTTGACCTGGAGGGTACCCGAGAGATAAATACGAGGCGTGGCCGAGCATTCTTAGCCCTTGCCGCAAGTCCTCGAGACGGGGCAACGGGGTCACATTGATCGTGAGTCTCTGCTCGTTATCGCGCACTCCTAATTCACTAACGGTTTGGATATTTGATCCGAGTGGGCCTCTGGCCCGATAGCACTAACCATCACGTGGGAACAGTTATGGGCACTCTGCGTCGTATGCATCAGCCGAAGCTTAATGGACGTCAGCGACTGAGCGGCGCGCGCCGGGTTGGACCGGGTAACGCAACCGCCTTGATAGTGTGGGTTGCTAGGTCTGCTCTCTGTGGCCCCGCAACATGCAGGAGTTCCCGGGGTGATGGCCCAAGACCCCTGGGGGCATAGGTTTAGTCCGGCATGCTGACCTCTTTGTTAAGCCCAGGTCGGGTTGCGGCGTATCATTTGGCCGAGGCTGGGCATGACCCAGTAAAGTGTGTCCGGCCGGAGTTAATCGAGCATGGTGGGTAAGTTGGTGCACCCCTGCAGGGAAGAACTAATCTATGCATAGCCGGATCCTCGGTAACGGACGCTCGGAGTTGTATCCCGATCGATACAACTAGAACTTAATGATGAAATGAGAAATGGATACTAGGGCTCTAGGATTGCTTTCTCGCAGGGAGTCGAGAAAGGATCTCTGGCCGAGGTTGATACTTATTACTGCTACTACTTTATACTGTACTAATCTACACTCTTCTAATGCTGCAAGACCGCTGAAGATGCTAGTCTTCGATAGGACAAGGCCTTTTCTCTATTCTGGCATTTCTGCAGCCCAGTCAACATATACAGCCTCTTCTTGATAATGTTGCATATGTAGTGTAGATCCTTGCTTGCTGAGTACTTCGAATGAGTACTCATGGTTGCTTTGCTTCCTCTTTTTCCCCATATCTTTTTGATGCAACCAGATGACGGAGCCCCGGAGCCAGCTGCCCCCGCCGACGACTACTACTACCACCCCGAGGGTGGTTACTACTACGAGCTTGCCGACGACCAGGAGTAGGATCGGAGGGTCCCAGGCAGGAGGCCTGCGCCTTTTCGATCGTAGTGTTTTATTTTGCCCCGCCTTCTTAAGGCCTATCCATTTTATCTTTTATATCTTTACTCAGATATCTGATGCTTCCGCTGACGCTTGTAAGCGAGCTTATGTATTCGAGCCCTCGAGGCCCTGGCTTGTAATATATAGCTTATATTATTTTAAATTTGTGTCTAGAGTTGTGTTGTGATTCCTTCAAGTGAGTCCTTTGGCTTGATCGTGTGCATTTGCGTGTATGATTAGTGCACGATTAAGCCGGGGGCGTCACATTTTTAAGAATTAGGGAAACTGTGATATGAGAGGAATTAAGGAGACACAAGAGCTCAAGCTTGGGGATGCCCAAGGCATCCCTAGTTAATACTTCAAGAAGTCTCAAGCATCTAAGCTTGGGGATGCCCCGGTTGGCATCCCACCTTTCTTCTTCAACAATGATCGGTCAGTTTTGGTTGAGCCTAAGTTTTTGCTTCTTCACATGATATGTGCGATCCTTGAAATGTCATTTTATTTTGTTTTCCTTGTTGTTTGAATAAAATACTTAAGATCTATTTTTTAGAGAGTCTTCACATAGCTACTTAATTATTTGACTACTCATTGATCTTCACTTATATCTTTTTGGAGTAGTTTGTCATTTACTCTCGTGCTTCACTTATATCCTATGAGTAAGTGGTTGAATTAATTGTATATCATAAATCTGAAATTATATATGTTTCATATGCTTATCCCATGGGGTGTAATGACTTCACATATAAGAAGTATAGGTGGTAAAATTTATTAAAAGTTAGCAAACACAACATCGGTCACTTGAACAATTCATGAAAGAATATTGAAGGAAGAGAGATTTCACATATAAATATACTATCTTTGACATCTTCTATGATTGTGAGCCCCGTTAATTATTTTCAAACTTGAGCAAATTAGTTAAAGTTCGACAAGGAAGACAACGTAATGAGTTATGTTTGGGTATATTTGTATAGAAGTTATATTGTTATGGATCCTTCAACATGTGGTACTTGCTTAGGATCTTTTGCTAGCCTTCACCTATACTAAGCAGGAATACTACTTGTGCATCCACTTACTTAAACCCAAAGTTATTCCATATGAGTCCACCATACCTGCCTATATGCGGTATATACCTGCCGTTCCAAGTAAATTTGCATGTGCCAAACTCTAAATCTTCAAATAATAATCTATTTTGTATGCCCAAATCTCTCATGAAGCGACAGGGGGCGGTCAGTATCTTCCATGCTAGGTGGGTTATTCTCACGATGAGTGTTTATTCGCTTGTCATTCACGAGAAAGTGGATGGTAATTGGGATGCCCAGTCCTATGATCAAAATCAAAATCAAAATATAATAATGAAACAAAACTCCCCCGGATTGTTATTGGTATGGAGGGCACCCGAGGATTCGGCTCGCCATGGCTTGTGTTTGTTGGTGGAGGGGGAGTAAAAACTTTATCTTTCTGTTTGGGAACCGCCTATAATGTGTCTAGCATGGAAGATATTGGGAACTCTCAGTTGTTACATTGACAATGAAAGCATACCTCTCAAAATTATATTCATCTCTGTTTTGAAAGCTTCGAGCTCTGGCACCTCTGCAAATCCCTGCTTCCCACTGCGAAGGGCCTATCTTTTACTTTTATGCAAGAGTCAGTAGTATTCCTTCTCATTTCAACCCCAATTATTCTCTAGTTGACAAGTATCATGTGGTGGGGAAATATCCAAGCATACATGGCCATTCAAATATATTTGATCATGAATTATTATTGTTGACAATTATCTATATGATAAATAAGTTGGGAGGCGAAACATTAAGCCCCTATCTTTCTCTGTGTTCGATGGATGCTTTTTGTTCTAAAAATATGCTTTGAGTGTCAGCAATCATGGAAGACTATATGATAGTTGAGTATGTGGAATTTGCTAAATCAAAGCTCTTACATAGACCATTTCTGAAAATAAGATGAATTGCAATTGTTTGATGACTGAGAACATAGTTTGTTAGTTTTCAAGGAAGTTTATGGTCTATGCTTTAACATGTGAATAGCTTGTTACTTGATCATGAGAAGTCATATGAGATGAGCTACTGTTTATGATATATATTGATGTTAGAAAAAGTGTTTGGAACTATCATTGATCAAATTTATGTACTATGCTAGCATTCACACTTCATAAATTATATTTTATCATTTACCTACTCGAGGACGAGCAGGAATTAAGCTTGGGGAAGCTGATATGTCTCCAACGTATCTATAATTTACGAAGTATTCATGACATGTTTACCACAATTTTATATGATTTTGGTATGATTTCATTAGAACTAACCCGGACTGTGTTGTTTTCAGCACAACTACCGTGGTGTTGTTTTTTGTGCAGAAATAAAAGTTCTCAGAATGGGCTGAAAATTTACGGTGGTTTTTTATGGACCAAAAGAGACCCCAGAAGCTTCGTGGGAGGACCAGAAGACCCACAAGGACACGACAAGATCGCTAGGCGTGCCCTACCCCCAAGGAAGGGCCGACCGAGCTTGTCGCTACCTCGTGGACCCCCATGACGTGATATCGACGCCAAAAATTCCTATAAATACCCAAACCCCCAGAAAGAACCCTAGATGAGAAGTTTCATCGCCGCAAGCCTCTGTAGCCACAAAAAAACCAATCAGGAGCCTGTTTTGGCACCCTGTCGGAGGGGTAAATCATCACCGGAGGCCATCTTCATCATCCCGGCGGTCTCCATGACGAGGAGGGAGTAGTTCACCCTCGGGGCTGAGGGTATGTACTAGTAGCTATGTGTTTGATCTCTCTCGTGTTCTTGATTTGGCACGATCTTGATGTACCGCGAGCTTTGTTAATATATTTGGATCTTATGGTGTTCTTCCCTCTCTACCTTCTTGTGATGAATTGAGTCTTGCTCTTTGAGGTTTCGTTACGTTGGGTTGAGTATTGGATTTGAGAACACTTGATGTATGTCTTGCGATGGGATATCTGTGGTGACAATGGGATGTTCTATTTGATTCACTTGATGTATGTTTTGGCACTCAACTCGCGGATTCCCGTGGTGACATTGGGGTAATCTATGCATAGGGGTTGATGCACGTTTTCGTCCTACATTCTCCGATAGAAACTTTGGAGTGATTCTTTGTTGCACGTTGAGGGATTGTTATATGATCCAATTATGTTATCATTGTTGAGAGAATTTGCACTAGTGAAAGTATGAACCCTAGACCTTGTTTTCAAGCATTGTAATACCATTTTTGCTCAATTTTGTTACTAGTTACCTTGCTGTTTTTATATTTTCAGATTACAAAAACCTGTATCTACTATCCATATTATACTTGTATCACCATCTCTTCACCGAACTAGTGCACCTATACAATTTGCCATTGTATTGGGTGTGTTGGGGACACAAGAGACTCTTTGTTATTTGGTTGCAGGGTTGTTTGAGAGAGACCATCTTCATCCTACGCCTCCCACGGATTGATAAACCTTAGGTCATCCACTTGAGGGAAATTTGCTACTGTCCTATAAAACTCTGCGCTTGGAGGCCCAACACGAGTCTACAAGAAGAAGGTTGTGTAGTAGACATCACTAAACCTAGGTTGATTTGGTGGGTTCTATTGCCACAAGAATTTGACTTGCTTATTATTGATAGAAAGGGAGTTGAGAACCCCGTAGCTGATAATTTGTCTCGAATGGAAAATGTTCTTAATGACCCACTGCCTATTGATGACAGTTTTCGAGATGAACAATTAGTTTTTATAAATGCTTCATGTAATACTCCTTGGTATGCAGACTATGTTAATTCATTGTTGCTAAATATATACCACCTAGTTTCACATACCAACAAAATAAAAGTTCTTTGATTTAAGACATTACTTTTGGGATGACCCACATTTTTATAAAGGAGTAGATGGTATTATTAGACGTTGTACCTAAGCATGAACAGGAACAAGTCATACGGAAGTGTCATTCCGAGGCATACGGAGGACACCATGCTCGAGATAGAACCACACATAAGGTATTACAATCTGGTTTTTATTGGCCTACTCTCTTCAAGGATGCACATAAGTTTGTCATATCTTCTGATGAATGTCAAAGAATTGGTAATATTGGTAGATGTCAGGAAATGCCTATGAATTATTCGCTTGTTATTGAACCATTTGGTGTTTGGGGATTTGGTTATATGGGACCTTTTCCTTCCTCTAATGGTATACACATATTTTAGTTGTTGTTGATTATGTTACTAAGTGGGTAGAAGCTTTTCCAACTAGTAGTGTTGATCATAACACCTCTATTAAAATGCTTAAAGAAGTCATTTTCCCGAGGTTTGGGGTCCCTTGATATTTAATGACTGATGGTGGTTCAAATTTTATTCATGGTGCTTTCTGTAAACTTCTTGCTAAATATGATGTTAACCATAGAATTGCATCTCCTTATCATCCCCAGTCTAGTGGTCAAGTTGAATTAAGGACTAGAGAAATCAAGTTAATTTTCCAAAAGACCATTAATCGATCCCGAAAGAATTGGTCTAAGACACTTGATGATGCATTATGGGCTTATATAACTGCTTATAAGAATCCTATGGGCATGTCTCCGTATAAAACGGTTTATGGAAAGCATATGTCATTTACGTCTTGAGCTAGAACATAAAGCATATTGGGCAATTAAAGAACTTAACTATGACTTCAAACTTGCCGGTGAAAAGAAGTTATTTGATATTAGCTCGTTAGATGAATGGAGAACCCAAGCTTATGAAAATGCCAAGTTGTTTAAACAAAAAGTTAAAAGATGGCATGATAAAAGAGTTAAAAAACAGGAATTCAAAGTGGGTGAGTATGTTCTATTGTACAACTCTCATTTCAAATTCTTTGTAGGAAAACTTCTCTCTAAATGGGAAGGACCGTACATCATCGAAGAAGTTTATCGTTCCACAGCTATCAAGATCAACAACTCCGAAGGCACTAATCCGATGGTGTCAATGGACAAAGAATTAAACATTATATCTCAGGTACACCTATTAATGTTGAAACTAACATTGTTCAAACTATGACACCGGAGGAACACATAAGAGAGACCTTCCAGAACACTCGAGAACCCTGAAAAGGAATAGGTATGTGATACGGTAAGTAAACCGACTCCAAAAATTCCATAAAAATATTTTCTGTCTGTTTTGGAATATTAGAAAAAATACCAAAATAAGAAACAACCGAGGGGACCCATGAGCTGCCCACGAGGCACCTGGGTGCGTTCACCCCCTGGGCGCGCCTTGGTGGCTCGTGGGTCCCTCGTGAGCCTTCTCGACTGCTTTATCTTCTGGAATACTTTTTTTGCAAGCTAAAAATTCTTTATATACACTCCTGGATGTTTTGACCACCGTATCATAGAAATATCCTCTGTTCTTGTTTCACGCTGCTTTACTGGTAGATCTGATAGTATGTCGTCCCAAGACTCAGATGGAGAGAGCTTTGTATCACACTATGTTGCAAATTCGAGGATCTATGGGGACATAGATCCCTATGGGTGGTCCATGGAGGAAGAGCGAGATGTTGATTTGAAGAGGACAGAGGACACAAGTTCGGAAGAAGATGAAGCCCCCCTACCTCAACCAACGGATATGCATGTGGAGTTCAAGAAATCGAGCCTCCCAAATATAGTAAATGAATCTAAGTTTCAATTTATCCCGTTCCCTCTTCTACAGGAAAACAAGAACGTATTATGTGAGAGGGTATTGGAGCTTGAGCAAGAGGTCAGAAAGCTGAAGGAGGAAAACTGTGTTCTCAAGCGAAAGCTGAAAGACAAGACCACTACCTCATCATCACCATCATCACCAGAGAAAGAAACTTGAGTACACGGGTATGGGCACCACCCTAGGCTTGTGCCAAGCTTGGGGGAAGTGCCCCTGTATCGTATCACCATCACTTTTATTATCTTTACCTATCTTAGTTCAATCCTTAGCTATTTCATGATTTAGTAGAATAAAAGTTTAGTATGATCTATTTTCGAGTGCTAGTTTCATGATCTATCTATCTATGTAATCGAGTTGAGAGTTATATAATAAATAGTAGCTTGGGTTTTGCTTCTTTACTTTTACGTTTCAATCTTAGCAATGAAAATAATGAAAAGATTATATGCTAATCCTGTTGAAATTAATGACTTTACATAAATAAAAGTATAAGTGGTAAAATTTGTTGGAAGTTAACAAAAATAGTATTGGTCAATGATGCAATTCATGAAAAAGTTAAAAAGGGAAGAGACGATTCACATATAAATATACTATCTTGGACAACTTTTATGATTGTGATCCCCCATTTAATATTCTATGTCAAATTGTCAACGTTGGACAAGGAAGACAACGTAATGAGTTATGCTTGCTTATATTCACATAGAAGTTATATTGTTATGGATCCTCCAACATGTGGTGCTTGCTCAATATCTTTGCTAGCCAAAAAATCCGCACCAAGTAGCGATACTACTTGTGCATCCAAAACCCTTAAACCCAATTTCATGTCATGAGAGTCCACTATATCTACCTATGGATTGAATAAGATCTTTCAAGTAAGTTGTCATCGGTGCATAAAGCAATAAAAATTGCTCCTAAAGATGTATGTTCTTTTATTATTTTTTCGAATGTTGGCATATTGTCTGCCAAATTCATTGATTAGGCGAAAAGCTGTTACAGAGAGTACCCAAGGAGGATACAAGAAGCGAGAAAAGGCAAGCGCCAAATAAGAAAGAAGAAGAAGAAAAACTGCCCCGGGTTACACTCAGCCAGGATCAAAGGGAATAGTATCTCCAGCCAATGTATATTCTCTTATTGTAAGGGAAAATAAGCTTTGCACGATCTTGTGATGGTAAAGAAATAATAGCGACGGACTGCATAATAAAGGTTGCTATCACAAGGGGCAATATAAAGTGACAGTCCTTTACATTAAGAGCTTGCACGTCCAAAAATAAAATGCGCATGACAACCTCTGCTTCGCTCCGCGAAGGGCCTATCTTTTACCTTTATGTATTTACTTTTCATGCAAGAGTCAATAGTGTTCTCCTCTATTCCTTTTTCGTTTTTCTCTTTTGTAAGCATCATGTGGTGGGGAAAGATCTTGGCATATATATCCAGTTGGATATGAGTGATCGTGAGTTATTATTGTTGACATTACCCTTGAGGTAAATGAGTTGGGAGGTGAAACTATAAGCCTCTATCTTTCTATGTGTCTGACTGAAACTTTTTGTTGGAAATATGCCCTAGAGGCAATAATAAAATGGTTATTATTATATTTCCTTGTTCATGATAATTGTCTATTGTTCATGCTATAATTGTATTAACCGGAAACCGTAATACATGTGTGAATACATAGACCACAACATGTCCCTAGTGAGCCTCTAGTTGACTAGCTTGTTGATCAATAGATGGTTGTGGCTTCCTGACCATGGACATTGGATGTCGTTGATAACGGGATCACATCATTAGGAGAATGATGTGATGGACAAGACCCAATCCTAAGCATAGCACAAGATCGTGTAGTTCGTTTGCTAGAGCTTTTCTAATGTCAAGTATCATTTCCTTGGACCATGAGATTGTGCAACTCCCGGATACCGTAGGAATGCTTTGGGTGTATCAAATATCACAACGTAACTGGGTGACTATAAAGGTGTGCTACAGGTATCTCCGAAAGTGTCTGTTGGGTTGGCACGAATCGAGACTGGGATTTGTCACTCCGTATGACGGAGAGGCATCTCTGGGCCCACTCGGTAATGCATCATCGTAATGAGCTCAATGTGACTAAGGAGTTAGTCACGGGATCATGCGTTATGGAATGAGTAAAGAGACTTGCCGGTAACAAGATTGAACAAGGTATAAGGATACCGACGATCGAATCTTGGGCAAGTAACATACCGATGGACAAAGGGAATTGTATACGGGATTGATTGAATCCTCGACATCGTGGTTCATCCGATGAGATCATCGTGGAACATGTGGGAGCCAACATGGGTATCCAGATCCCGCTGTTGGTTATTGGCCGGAGAGATGTCTCGGTCATGTCTGCATGGTTCCCGAACCCGTAGGGTCTACACACTTAAGGTTCGGTGACGCTAGAGTTGTTATGGGAAATTGTATGTGGTTACCGAAGGTTGTTCGGAGTCCCGGATGAGATCCCGGACGTCACGAAAAGTTCCTAAATGGTCCGGAGGTGAAGAATTATATATGGGAAGTCCAGTTTCAGTCACCGGAATGGTTTCGGGGGTTATCGGTATTGTACCGGGACCACCAGAAGGTGTCCGGGGGTCCACCGGGTGGGGCCACCTGCCCCGATGGGCCAAATGGGTTGAGCAAGGGAGAGAACCAGCCCCTGGTGGGCTGGTGCGCCCCGCCCAAGGGGCCCAAGGTGCCTAGGGTTGGAAACCCTAGGGGGTGGGGGCGCCTCCCACCTGCTTGGGGGGGTAAGTTTCCCCCCTGGCCGCCGCCCGTCCCCTTAGATGTGATCTAAGGGGGCCGGCCCCCTCTCCCCTTCTCTCTATAAATAGAGGGGGGTGGGAGGGCAGCAGGACCTCTTCGCTGGCGCAGCCCTCCCCTCTCCAACACCTCTTCCTCCTCCGTAGTGCTTGGCGAAGCCCTGTCGGAGAACCACAAGCTCCACCACCACGCCGTCGTGCTGCCGGAGCCCTCCCTCAACTTCTCCTCTCCTCTTGCTGGATCAAGAAGGAGGAGACGTCCCCGGGTTGTACGTGTGTTGAACGTGGAGGCGCCGTCCGTTCGGCGCTAGATCGTATCTTCCGCGATTTGAATCACCGCAAGTACGACTCCATCATCCGCGTTCCTTGTAACGCTTCCGCTTAGCGATCTTCAAGGGTATGAAGATGCACTCCCTCTCTCTCGTTGCAAGCTTCTCCTAGATTGATCTTGGTGATATGTAGGAATTTTTTTGATTTACTACTACGTTCCCCAACAGTGGCATCATGAGCTAGGTCTATGCGTAGATTCTTTGCACGAGTAGAACACAAGTAGTTGTGGGCGATGATTTGTTCAATTTGCTTACCGTTACTAGTCCTATCTTGATTCGGCGGCATTGTGGGATGAAGCGGCCCGGACCGACCTTACATGTACGCTTACGTGAGACAGGTTCCACCGATTGACATGCACTTGATGCATAAGGTGGCTAGCGGGTGTCTGTCTCTCCCCTTTTAGTCGGATCGGATTCGATGAAGAGGGTCCTTATGAAGGGTAAATAGCAATTGGCATATCGCCGTTGTGGCTTTTGCGTAGGTAAGAAACGTTCTTGCTAGAAACCCATAGCAGCCACGTAAAACATGCAACAACAATTAGAGGACGTCTAACTTGTTTTTGCAGGGTATGCTATGTGATGTGATATGGCCAAAAGGATGTGATGAATTATATATGTGATGTATGAGATTGATCATGTTCTTGTAATAGGAATCACGACTTGCATGTCGATGAATATGACAACCGGCAGGAGCCATAGGAGTTGTTTCAATTTATTGTATGGCCTGCGTGTCAATGTAAAGGCCATGTAATTACTTTACTTTATTGCTAACCGTTAGCCATAGTAGTAGAAGTAATAGTTGGCGAGACAACTTCATGAAGACACAATGATGGAGATCATGATGATGGAGATCATGGTGTCATGCCGGTGACAATGGTGATCATGTCGCGCCTCGAAGATGGAGATCAAAAGCGCAAGATGATATTGGCCATATCATGTCACTTTATGATTTGCATGTGATGTTTATCATGTTTACATCTTATTTGCTTAGAACGATGGTAGCATAAATGAGATGATCCCTCACTAAAATTTCAAGAAATGTGTTCCTCCTAACTGTGCACCGTTGCGAAGGTTCGTTGTTTCGAAGCACCACGTGATGATCGGGTGTGATAGATTCTAACGTTCGCATACAACGGGTGTAAGCCAGATTTACACATGCGAAACACTTAGGTTGACTTGACGAGCCTAGCATGTACAGACATGGCCTCGGAACACGAGAGACCGAAATGTCGAACATGAGTCGTATAGTAGATGCGATCAACATGGAGATGTTCACCGTTGATGACTAGTCCGTCTCACGTGATGATCGGACACGTCCTAGTCGATTCGGATCATGTATCACTTGGATGACTAGAGGGATGTCTATCTGAGTGGGAGTTCATCAGATGAACTTCATTATCATGAACATAGTCAAAGTGTCATTGCAAATTATGTTGTAGATAGCTCGCGCTGTAGCTCCCCTGTTTTATTGATACGTTCCTAGAGAAAAGTAAGTTGAAAGATGATGGTAGCAATAATGCGGACTGGGTCCGTGGTCTGAGGATTGTCCTCATTACTGCATAGAAGGCTTGTGTCCTTAATGCACCGCTCGAGGCGCCACCCCCCTCAAGCGTCATCTGTAGATGTTTTGAACATCTGACAGGCACGTTCTGATGACTACTTGATAGTTCAGTGTGTCATGCATTACGGCTTAGAATTGAGGCTCCAAAACATTTTGAATGTCACGGAACATATGAGATGTTCTAAGAGCTGAAATTGGGATTTCAGGCTCATGCCCGCGTTGAGAGGTATGAGACCTCCAACAAGATTCTTTGCCTGCAAGATGAAGGAGAATAGCTCAATCAGTGAGCATGTGCTCAGATTGTCTGGGTACTACGATCACTTGAATCGAGTGGGAGTTTATCTTCCAGATAAGATAGTGATTAATATAGTTCTCCAAGTCATTGCCACCTAGCTACTAGAGCTTCGTGATGAACTATAACATGCCAGGGATAGATAAGATGATCCCTGAGCTGTTCGCGATGTTTAAAACCGCGAAGGTAGAAATCAAGAAGGAGCATCAAGTGTTGATGGTTAGTAAAACCAATAGTTTCACAAAGGGCAAGGGCCAGAAGGGAAACTTCATGGATGGCAAGTCAGTTGCTGCTCCAGTGAAGAAACCCAAGGTTAAACCCAAACCTGAGACTAGGTGCTTCTGTTATGAGGAGAACGGTCGCTGAAGTGGAACAACCCTAGATACTTAGTAGATAAGAAAGCTGGCAACGTCGACAAAAGTATATTTGATATACGTGTTATTGATGTGTACCTTGCTAGTACTCATAGTAGCACCTGGGTATTCGATACCGGTTCGGTTGCTAAATGTTAGTAACTCGAAATAAAAGCTATGGAATAAACGGAGGCTAGCTAAGGGTGAGGTGACGATGTGTGTTGGAAGTGTTTCCAAGGTTGATGTGATCACCATCACACACTCTCTCAGGATTAGGGATGAACCTAAATAAATGTTATTTGGTGTTTGTGTTGAGCATGAACGTGATTAGATCGTGTTTATTGCAATACGGTTATTCATTTAAGTTAGAGAATAATGGTTATTCTGTTTACATGAATAATACCTTCAATGGTCATGCACCCAATGTGAATGGTTTGTTGAATCTCGATCGTAGTAATACACATGTTCATAAAAGATGCAAAATTAATAATGATAGTACCACATACTTGTGGCACTGCCGCTAAAGGTCATATTGGTGTAAAGCGCATGAAGAAACTCCATGCTGATGGATCTTTGGACTCACTCGATTTCGAATCGATTGCGACATGCGTACCATGCCTCTTAGGCAAGATGACTGAGACCCCGTTTCCGGTATGATGGAGCGGGCTAGTAACTTATTGGAGAAAATACATGTTGATGTATGCGGTCCAATGAGTGTTGTAGCATGCAGTGGATATCGTTATTTTCTTACCTTCACTGATGATTTGAGTGGATATGAGTATATTTACTTAATGAAACACAAGTCTAAAACGTTTGAAAAGTTCAAACAAATTCAGAGTGAAGTCTAAGATCATCGTGACAATAAGATAAAAATGTCTACGATATGATCGTGGAGGTGAATATCTAAGTTACAAGTTTTGTATACAACTTAAGACAATGTGAAAGTTGTTTCACAACTCACGCCACCTGGAACACCATAGTGTGATGGTGTGTCCGAACGTCGTAGTCGTACTCTATTGGATATGGTGCGTACTATGATGTCTCTTATCGATTTTCCACTATCGTTTTGGGGTTAAGCATTAGAGACAACAACATTCACTTTAAATAGGGCACCATCTAATTCCGTTGAGATGACACCGTATGGTTTGGCAGAAACCTAAGCTGTCATTTCTCAGAGTTTGGGAATACGACGCTTTTGTCTGATAAGCTCGAACCCAAAGCGGAAATATGCGTCTTCATAGAATACCTTAAGGAAACATTTGGGTATACCTTCTATCTCAGATCCGAGGGCAAAGTATTTGTTGCTAAAAACGGGTCCTTTCTCGAGAAAAGGTTTCTCTCGAAAGAATTGAGTGGGAGGAAGATAGAACTTGATGAGGTTGTTGAACCTTTGTTTCAACTAAAGAGTAGCGCATCACAGAAAGATGTTTCTGTGGAGCCTACGTCAGTTGAAGAGGAAGTTAATGGTGATGATCATGAAGCTTCGGATCAATTTACTATCGAACTTTGTAGGTCGACAAAGACGCGTACTGCTCCTGAGTGGTACGGTAACCCTGTCTTGGAGGTCATGTTGTTGGACAACAATGAACCTGCAAACTATGGAGAAGTGATGATGGGCCCGGATTCCAACAAATGGTTAGAGGCCATGAAATCCGAGAAAGGATCCATGTATGAAAACCAAGTATGGACTTTGGTAGACTTGCCCGTTGAATGGCAGGTCGTTGAGTACAAATGGACCTTTAAGAAGAAGACAGACACTGATGGTAAATGTTACCATTTATAAAGCTCGACTTGCCGCAAACAAGTTTCTGACAAGTTCAAGGAGTTGACTACGATGAGACATTCTCACCCGTAGCGATGCTAAAGTCTGTTGGAATTATGTTAGCAGTTGCTGCATTTTTTGATTATGAAATCTGGCAGTTGGATTTCAAAACATCGTTCCCTTGAGGAAAGGTTGTATGTGATACAACCAGAAGGTTTTGTCGATCCTAAGGATGCTAAAAGGTATGCAAGCTCTAGCAATCCTTCGATGGACAGGAGCAAGCATCTCGGAGTTGGAATATACGCTTTGATGAGGTGATCAAAGTTTTTGAGTTTGTACAAAGTTTATGAGAAACTCGTATTTACAAGAAAGTGAGTGGGAGCACTATAGAATTTCTGATGAGTATATGTGGATGACATATTGTTGATCGGAAATGATGTAGAATTTTTGGAAAGCATAAACGGTTGTTTGAAAAGAGTTTTTCAAAGGAAGACCTGGATAAAGCTACCTAATTGTTGGGCATCAAGATCTATAGAGATAGATCAAGATGCTTGATGAGACTTTCAATGAGTACATACCTAGACAAGATTTTGAAAGGGTTCAAAATTGATCAGTCAAAGAAGGAGTTCTTACCTGATTTGTAAGGTGTGGAGTTGAGTGAGACTCAAAGCTTGACTGCGGTGGATCAAAGAGATAGGACGAAGGTCGTCCCCTATGCTTTATCCATAGGCTCTGTATAATATGCCATGCTGTGTACCGCACATATGTGTGCCTTGCCATGAGTTTGTCAAGGGGTACGAGTGTGATCCAGGAATGGATCACTGGAGAGCGGTCAAGATTATCCTTAGTAACTACAGGACTAAGGAAATATTTCTCGGTTATGGAGGTGATAAAGAGTTTGTCGTAAAGAGTTACGTCAATGCAAGCTTTAACACCAATCCGGATGACTCTGAGTAGCAATCCGGATACGTATAGTGGAGCAGCCATTTGGAATAGCTCCAAGTGGAGTGTGGTAGCAGTGTCTATAGTATGACATAGAGATTTGCAAAGTACACACAGATCTGAATGTCGCAGACCCATTGACTAAAGACCTCTCTCACATGCAAAGCATGATCGAACCCCAGAACTCACTGGGTGTTAGATTCATAACAATGTAAATCACATGGTGATGTGAACTAGATTATTGACTCTAGTGCAAGTGGGAGACTGTTGGAAATATGCCCTAGAGGCAATAATAAAATGGTTATTATTATATTTCCTTGTTCATGATAATTGTCTATTGTTCATGCTATAATTGTATTAACCGGAAACCGTAATACATGTGTGAATACATAGACCATAGCATGTCCCTAGTGAGCCTCTAGTTGACTAGCTCGTTGATCAATAGATGGTTGTGGTTTCCTGACCATGGACATTGGATGTCGTTGATAACGGGATCACATCATTAGGAGAATGATGTGATGGACAAGACCCAATCCTAAGCATAGCACAAGATCGTGTAGTTCGTTTGCTAGAGCTTTTCTAATGTCAAGTATCATTTCCTTGGACCATGAGATTGTGCAACTCCCGGATACCGTAAGAATGCTTTGGGTGTATCAAACGTCACAACATAACTGGGTGACTATAAAGGTGCGCTACAGGTATCTCCGAAAGTGTCTGTTGGGTTGGCACGAATCGAGACTGGGATTTGTCACTCCGTATGACGGAGAGGTATCTCTGGGCCCACTCGGTAATGCATCATCGTAATGAGCTCAATGTGACTAAGGAGTTAGTCACAGGATCATGCATTATGGAATGAGTAAAGAGACTTGCCGGTAACGAGATTGAACAAGGTATAAGGATACCGACGATCGAATCTCGGGCAAGTAACATACCGATGGACAAAGGGAATTGTATACGGGATAGATTGAATCCTCGACATCGTGGTTCTTCCGATGAGATCATCGTGGAACATGTGGGAGCCAACATGGGTATCCAGATCCCGCTGTTGGTTATTGGCCGGAGAGATGTCTCGGTCATGTCTGCATGGTTCCCGAACCCGTAGGGTCTACACACTTAAGGTTCGGTGACGCTAGAGTTGTTATGGGAAATTGTATGTGGTTACCGAAGGTTGTTCGGAGTCCCGGATGAGATCTCGGACATCACGAGGAGTTCCAGAATGGTTCGGAGGTGAAGAATTATATATGGGAAGTCCAGTTTCAGTCACCGGAATGGTTTCGGGGGTTATCGGTATTGTACCGGGACCACCGGAAGGTGTCCGGGGGTCCACCGGGTGGGGCCACCTGCCCCAGTGGGCCAAATGGGTTGAGCAAGGGAGGGAACCAGCCCCTGGTGGGCTGGTGCGCCCCCCCCAAGGGGCCCAAGGCGCTTAGGGTTGGAAACCCTAGGGGGTGGGGGCGCCTCCCACCTGCTTGGGGGGTAAGTTTCCCCCCCTGGCCGCTGCCCCTCCCCTTAGATGTGATCTAAGGGGGCCGGCCCCCTCTCCCCTTCTCCCTATAAATAGAGGGGGGGTGGGAGGGCAGCAGGACCTCTTCGCTGGCGCAGCCCTCCCCTCTCCAACACCTCCTCCTCCTCCGTAGTGCTTGGCGAAGCCCTGTCGGAGAACCACAAGCTCCACCACCACGCCGTCGTGCTGCCAGAGCCCTCCCTCAACTTCTCCTCTCCTCTTGCTGGATCAAGAAGGAGGAGACGTCCCCAGGCTGTACGTGTGTTGAACGCGGAGGCGCCGTCCGTTCGGCGCTAGATCGGATCTTCCGCGATTTGAATCGCCGCTAGTACGACTCCATCATCCACGTTCCTTGTAACGCTTCCACTTAGCGATCTTCAAGGGTATGAAGATGCACTCCCTCTCTCTCGTTGCAAGCTTCTCCTAGATTGATCTTGGTGATACGTAGGAAATTTTTTGATTTACTACTATGTTCCCCAACACTTTTGTTCCATATATATGTCGCGAGTGTCAGCAATCATAGAAGACTAAATGATAGTTGAGTATGTGGACTTGCTAAACAAAAGCTCATACATGAGACCCTTCCTGAAAATATGATGAATTGTAATTGCCTTGTTGACCAAGAACATAGTTTGTTAGTTTTCAAGAAAGTTTATGCTTTATACTTCGTTATTGTGATGAATTGTTACTTGCTCATAAGAAGTTCTATGATAATATATATTGCTGCTATGATAATGATCATGATGCTACTATGTCCGTATTTTTTTATCGACACCTCTCTCTCTAAACATGTGGTCATGATTATCGATATCGGCTTTCACTTGAGGACAAGCAAGGTCTAAGCTTGGGGGAGTTGATACGTCCATTTTGCATCATGTTTTCCTACTGTTATTTATAATGTTTTTGATCAATATAATACCTTGTGGTGCCATTGTAATGCCTTTTCTCTCTTAATTTGCGAGATTTACATGAAGAGGGAGATTGCCAGCAGCTGGAATTCTCGACCTGAAAAAGCTATGTCAGAGATACCTATTCTGCACAACTCCAAATGAGCTGAGATTTCACGGAGAATTAT
Source organism: Thinopyrum elongatum (assembly GCA_011799875.1). Taxonomy (NCBI): domain Eukaryota; kingdom Viridiplantae; phylum Streptophyta; class Magnoliopsida; order Poales; family Poaceae; genus Thinopyrum; species Thinopyrum elongatum. Next base: position 370,561,706 of record CM022300.1, on the reverse strand, counting down.
TTTGGAATATATAAAATATATTGGAGAAAAGAAATACCAAAGAAGGCCCACTAGGTGCCCACGAGTCACCTGGCCGTGCCCAGGTGGCTCGTGGGGCCCCTGGCCAGCCTCTGAGGCCCATCTTCTCCTATATGATGCCATTTCCCCTAGAAAAAAATCTGGAGAGGACTTTCAGGACGAAGCGTCGCCGTCTCGAGGTGGAAGCTGGGCAGGAGCACTTTTGCTCTCCGGCAGAGCGATTCCGCCGGGGATACTTCCCTCCGGGAGGGGGAAATCGAAGCCATTGACATCACCAACAACCGTCTCATCATGGGAGGACCAATCTTCATCAACATCTTCACCAGCACCATCTCATCTCAAACCCTAGTTCATCTCTTATATTCAATCTTTCTCTCAAAACCTCAGATTAGTACCTGTGGATTGCTACTAGTGTTGATTACATCTTGTAGTTGATGCTTGTTGGTTTATTTGGTGGAAGAATATATGTTCAGAACATAACATAAACTGGATAGCGAGGAACTCAAGGTACATCACAAAACAAGAACAATTTGTGTTGGAGGAAGGTAAGAATGTTGTCGATGATAATACAAATCATCGAGGGGCAAGGATGATATTTCTCATCATGAATTCGATTGATATCATAGAAGGGCTCAGAATGTTGAAGATAATCATGACACATTTGTCGAGAGGTTTCATGAAAATGTAATCGATCGGCGATGACATAAAGCCAAAGGAATGGTGAAGCAAAAGTTTATTAGAACCACAGACAAGATGCAATCTCAGAATCGGAGTTGCCTTTCAAGACAAATAATATGATGTTGAAAGCTCGATGTGACTTAGCGCACTATCGGGATTGTGTTCGGGGATGAAGGACATAGACATCATGGTCAATCTTTAGCATGACGATGATACTATAGACAATCGACTAGGAATGACATGTCCGAGTATAAACTCGTAAGCAATGAAGATTACTATGAGTTGTTGAATCGCAGTGCGGACTCGATTCACTCATCGGTGTTCTCGAGTGACAAACAACTCATAACATGGGGAATAACTGAAATCGATGAGAAGTAATACTTGATGAGCTCACAAGAAGTAACGTAGTTCTGTGATATTTTTGAGATAACAGAGGGCAATACTCGAAGTCAAAGCAGAATAGAGGTTGGACATGCATATTGATTTGCAGAACACAAGTGCTTTAACTTGTCCAGGAAATGGGATCAAAGAAGAACCATCATGGTCGAAGCCACGGTTGCCAAGGACCAAACATAGATACAAGATGAACTTATAACAAGGGTATAATTATTATTACAAGAAGATTCCATGATAAGATCTACATCATGTCCATGGGCATGAACGCAAAGTTCAAGGTCGACTCCCACTTCTTCAATGCATAACCTTACATTCACTTTTGATGAAGTTGTAATGTTAAAACTTTATCTGGCAAAACACCAGAAGAGTAAGACTCATGAAAACTCTCGGGTTCACATGGATTAGGGAAGGCATAGGTTCAACCCATAGGGGTATCTTAGTAACATATACCACAAACTTCAAGAGTAAATAACACAAGCTCGAAGGTAAAGCATGATCGACAAACACAGAGGATACAAATTGTCAAAGGCATTATGTATCATGGGAAGAACCCTCCAGATTTTGAATGTGAAGGATACTATCGGATAATAATCCATCATAGGAATTAATGGACCACAAAGGATCTGATGTGAGTATTGGTACTTCAGCCGGAAAAAGAAAGAATGCAAAGGCACCGGTTTATAGAAACATCTGAATAATCCAATACTCAAATACGAAGGAATTATGATATCCGGATCGATGTATCAGAATCAGATGCTCTGATTAAGTATGAGTAAGTTGATTAGGATTAGATGGGCAATCAATCAAGGTTTGATTTTGCTGAGAACCAACTCATGTCCAGAGTGACGTCTAATCTGGAAAGATAATTCCTAAGAGTCAACTAATGATTGCGTGCATTCACACACATGTTGAATCAATAGGGTAAGAACGACAATCGCAAAGGATTTAATGAATATTGCTAAACATATGGAATTAACCATAATGCAAGCAGGTAAAGAAGATCCAGAGCAATAGACTACTGAGGATTTCAGAATATCGAATAGCATTTCGAAGAATATTGTGAAACACATGAACAACTGGGGATGAACGGATCCCCGGTAAGTATGAGGAATTATCGTAAGGGCTTTCATGCGGTAATGAACTGCAAGGCAGTAAGTTCAAAGGATTCTCGGGACAACCGAGAGTATTTCGGGGTAACTTGTAATAACGAGTGCAACGGGGAATGATTCTATGAATGGCAAGTGTACGTAGTTATCCTTAGGAGTTTATCAATGGAAGGTGTCGGGGGAATTACCCGCGGTTAAACCCGGCTCCTGATGTTAAGTCATCTCTCGGCTTAAGTCGCCCTGGTGTTAAGGTATTCTGGACTTAAGCAGCCCTATTAAGTCATCTCTGTAGTCGTAACCCGGCATCCTAACTCGGCAGATCCTGACCCGGTAGATCCTAACCCTGCAGACAGTTGTAACCCGACAGACAAATCCTAACCCGGCAGACAGTTGTGACCGGGCAGACAGTTGTAACCCAGCAGACAGATCCTAACCCAGCATCTACTTAGCCATGAAAATGAGCCGCCTGGAGACAAGAAGCCCAGACATTAAGAAGCCCACGAAGAGAAGCCCAGGGTTAAGAAGCCCGCAATAAGAAGCTAGAAATAGGCTAAATCCTAATCCTACTAGGACTCTACATGTAACCTGCCCCTTCAACTTATATAAGGAGGGGCAGGGCGCCCCAAGAGGATCAGGTTTTTACAGGTTAAGAAATAGACAAGTCTTAGAAAAGATCAAAGTAGATGCTCTTGAGATAGAGGTAGCGAAACACCGCCCTTGTAACCGAGATCGTCATCATCATCAATATCAATCAAGCAGGATGTAGGCTTTTACCTCCACCGTAAGGGGCCGAACCTGGGTAAAATCTCGCGTCTCTCGTCCCGCTCAACCCCGTTCAAGCTACCACTTAGATGCGTTGGCCTCATGACTAAGTCCTCACACTAGGACATCTGCCGTGACAAAACCACGACAGAAGGGAATTGCAAAAGCGATAGGCGCAAGTCTCGAGAGAATATCAGAGAGTATCTTCGGAATCTTCTGGTGAAGCAGGCGAACATCTGGAATGAAGGAGATCTCTAGTAGGAAGTGGTTACGAGAACCTAAAGTTAGAGTTAGTAAAATTATTTAACCCGAATAGAAGAAAGATCAGAATCCCAGAGTAAGGACGAGGAATAAAAGATTCTAATACCACCCAATTGTGATGTGGGCTTGTAAGCCACACAATAATGTTAGTAAAAGTTTTCCAAGGACTAGACTCGACTTCAGCCAAGGAGTTGGAAAGGGGGCTACCTACAGGCAGTCGGCTCTGATACCAACTTGTGACGCCCCCGATTCAATCGCACACTAATCATACACACAAATATGTACGATCAAGATCAGGGACTCACAGGAAGATATCACAACAGAACTCTAGACACAAATTAAAATAATACAAGCTTTATATTACAAGTCAGGGGCCCCGAGGGCTCGAATACATAAGCTCGAATATAAACGAGTCAGCGGAAGCAACAATATCTGAGTACAGACATAAGTTAAACAAGTTTGCCTTAAGAAGGCTAGCACAAAAGTAGCATCGACCGAAAAGGCAAGGCCTCCTGCCTGGGAGCCTCCTAACTACTCCTGGTCGTCGGCGGTCTGCACATAGTAGTAGGCACCCTCATTGTAGTAGTAGACGTCGGTGGTGTCGTCTGGCTCCTGGGATCCGTCATCTGATCGCAGCATCCGGAAAGAAGAAAGAAGGGGAAAAAGGGGTAGCAAAGCAACCATGAGTACTCATCCAAAGTACTCGCAAGCATTAGATCTATACTAAGTATGCATTGGTATCAAAGGAAGGGATGTATCTATGGACTAAACTGCAGAATGCCAGAAGAGAAGGGGAAAAGCCTAGCCTATCGAAGACTAGCATCTTCAAGCATCTTGCAGCATCAGAAGAGATAAGAGTAGCATATTATAATAGTAGTAAGTATGTTGTAACATTAGCGCCCAGAGATCCTTTCTCGACTCCCTGCGAGAAAGCAATCCCGGAGCCATCATTTCCATTTCATGCATTGATACGTCTCCAACGTGTCTATAATTTTTGCTTGTTCCATGGTGTTATATTATCATTCTTGGATGTTTTATATTCATTTTATAGCAACTTTATATCATTTTTTGGGAATAACCTATTGACATAGTGCCCAGTGCCAGTTGCTATTTTTTTGCTTGTTTTTTACTCTGCAGAATATCAGTACCAAATGGAGTCCAAACACAGCGAAACTTTTTGGAAATTTTTTCTGGACCAGAAGACACCAAGTGGGCCAAGAAAGCACCAGAGGGGAGGGCCATGGGGAGCACAACCCACCCGGGCGTGCCCAGGGGGGTTGTGCCCCCCACGAAGACCTCCTGCACCGCCTCTTCGCCCTATAAATTCCCAAATATTCCAGAAACCCTAGGGGAGTGGACGAAACACAATTCCAGTTGCCACAAGTTCCAGAACCATGAGATCCAATCTAACATCATCATAGAGGGGTTCATCATCCTCATGGGTGCCTCTCCGATGATGCGTGAGTAGTCCATCATAGACCTAAGGGTCTGTAGGCAGTAGCTAGATGGCTTCTTCTCTCTTTTTGATTCTCAATACAATGGTCTCTTGGAGATCTATTTGATGTAACTCTTTTTGCGCTGTATTTGTCGGGATCCGATGAACTTTGAGTTTATGATCAGATCTATATCCATGAATATTATTTGATTCTTCTTTGATCTCTTATATACATGATTATTTATAGCCTCGTATTTCTTCTTCGAATCTTTGGTTTAGTTAGGCCAACTAGATCGATTTTTCTTGCCATGGGAAGAGATGCTTTGTGATGTGTTCGATCTTGCGGTGTTCTTTCCCAGTGACAGAAGGGGCAACAAGACACGCATGTATCGTTGCTATTAAGGATAACAAGATGGGGGCTATTCCTACATGAATAGATCTCATCTACATCATGTCATCATTCTTATTGCATTACTAATCTTGGACGTGATGCCTATATATTGATCATTGCCTTGGATTTTGTTATAATTATTCGATCTTCTATCAATTGCCCAACAGTAATTTGTTTAACCACCGTGTGCTATTTCTCGAGAGAAGCCACTAGTGAAATCTACGGCCCCCGGGTCTATTCTGTATCATATTTGCTTTGAGATCTATTTTTATTCGCTTTTATTTTCAGATCTATTATTACAAAAACCCAAAAATACCTTGCTGCACTTTTTTATTACTTATTTTATTTCATGTTTTATCGAGTGCTATTTATCCAATCTACCATAAATTTATCTATCTTTTTACCGTGGAGGGATTGATAACCCCTCTTACGCGTCGGGTTGCAAGTATTTGTTCTTTGTGTGCTGGTACCGTTTACATAGTGTTGCTTGGTTCTCCTACTGGATTGATACCTTGGTTTCACAACTAAGGGAAATACCTACCGTAGTTGTACTGCATCATCCCTTCCTCTTTGGAGAAATACCGACACAGTTTCAAGCGACATCAAAAGAAGTTTCTGGCGCCATTGCCGGGGAGGATCAAGTCAAGATAGTCTCCCGTCAACTTGCCAATTTCTGGCACCGTTGCCGGGAAGACATCATCAACATCTATCAGGTTCCTAATCACAAGTCTCATCTCCTTGCAATTTACATTATTTGCTATTTGCCTCTCGTTTTCATCTCCCCCACTTCACAAAAAATTGTCGTTTTATTCGCCCTTTTTTTATTCGCAATTTTCTCGTCAGATCTGTTTTTTTTTGTTTGCAATCTTGTTCGCGTAGTCACGATGTCTCAAGAAAACACCAAGTTGTGTGATTTTTCCAATACCAATAATAATGATTTTATTAATACTCCGATTGCTCGGCATCCTGACCCGGCAGATCCTAACCCGGCAGACAGTTGTAACCCGGAAGACATATCCTAACCTGGCAGACATATCCTAACCCGACATCTACTTAGCCATGAAAATGAGCCGCCTGGAGATAAGAAGCCCAGGCATTAAGAAGCCCACGAAGAGAAGCCCAGGGTTAAGAAGCCCGCAATAAGAAGCTAGAAATAGGCTAAATCATAATCCTACTAGGACTCTACATGTAACCCGCCCATTCAACTTATATAAGGAGGGCCAGGGCGCCCCAAGAGGGTCAGGTTTTTACAGGTTAAGAAATAGAGAAGTCTTAGACAAGATCAAAGTAGATGCTCTCGAGATAGAGGTAGCGAAACACCGCCCTTGTAACCGAGATCGTCATCATTAACAATATCAATCAAGCAGGATGTAGGCTTTTACCTCCACCGTGAGGGGCCGAACCTGGGTAAAATCTCGCGTCTCTCGTCCCGCTCAACCCCGTTCAAGCTACCACTTAGATGCGTTGGCCTCATGACTAAGTCCTCACACTAGGACATCTGTCGTGACAAAACCACGATAGTTGGCGCCCACCATGGGGCGCCGCACGGTGGTGTTGAGTTCTTGGAGGGATCTCTCCCAGGGATCAAGAAGTTCGTGATTTTTCGGATGAAGGAAGACTCAGCTCGGAAGGATCTGCATCAGCTTCGAGTTCATCGGTCCAGGTTTTAGGATCCGTAAGAGTTAAGTCAGAGAAGAATTAGGGTTACGGCCTATCCACGGCCGCCGTCCTGTGATTTATACAATCGTTTTCGAGTCACCAAAACTGACAGAGTTCTGAAAGGGATGCGTCTGATGGATCGGGAGTAAATCCTCAAGCTTTCCAACAACATATTCATGGCGATTCACAATTTATGACGCAAGTCCTCCAAACTCCGCGGGCTCGTCCCCTCGCTAGAGCCTCCTCAAGTCGCCACAGGCCTCTCCGCTGTCACAACCTCGCCTCTGGACCATCGTGTGGCCTCGCTGGAGTCGCCTGCTTTCGGTTCCAACCCGGACCTTGCCTCTGAGCCGCCGTTGTCAGCTCGCAGCTGCGGCCCGCCCTCGCCAGAGTTGCCTGCATCTAAGCTGCCGTGCCCCAGTGGCGTCAAGCCGCCAGCCACCTCGGTCACCTTGCGCTGCCCAAATCGCCGGCCTCTATCGAGCTATTGCCTCGAGCCACCTCCATGCCCACCAATTTCCACCTCGTTTTCAATTCCGAGTCGCCGACCGCCTTGTCCCTGAGACGCCGCGGCCATGACTCCGTTTCTGCTTCGATGTGCACGGCTTCCGTCTCAATCAGCATCTCTCGCCGCACATCGACCCGCGGTGCCTCTACTTAATCGCCTACGAGCCGCCTTCTTCGAGCAGCCATGACCCGGAGCGAATACGGCCTCAAGCTGCCCTCCTCCGCCGGCCCAGCTGTGAGCCACCGGCCCACTGTTTCCATCGCCGCGACCACTGCTCCAGCCGCCATCACTTCCTCTGCTGCGAGCCGGTCTCCGCAAACCTCACCAGCGGCACGCGCCCCACCCGAGCACGTGTCCACTCCGCCCAGCCATCTCCGCGCCCGACCTCTTCCTCGCCTCGCTCAAAACAGGAGCCACCTCCGCCAGGAGCTCGCAAGTGAGTCACCGTCGTGGCTTTGCCCTCGAGCCTATCTCTTTCCACCCGAAGCCGGCCGCCTCCGCCCCCGCTCAACTTTGCTCCGCCCCGTCATGGTTCGCCTCACCGCCGGCGTTTCCACGGCCTCGCCGCAGGTCGCCATCCTCGCCATCACGGACGCACCTCTGAGCAGCCGGCCAAGAGTGGCCGCCTACGTTCCCAGCGGTGGCCAAGTCGCCACCATCCAGCTCCATTTCCGCCACGTCCAAGTCGTCATTGTTCGCCTCCATCTCGCATCAACCTTCCGCCGTGGCTCGGCCTCTACTCCAAGCCGCCGGTCTGAACTGACCATGCCGCCTCCTCACTGGCACGGGCTCGCGACGCATCGAGTTGCCCGCGACCTCGAACCACCATCGCCTAAGCCGCTGCCCTGGCCTTGCCTCCACCTCGCGTCGCCTTCTAGTCGCCGTCACCCGCACTAGGCCGCCTCGCCCCGTCCGCAGCTGCCGCGGTGCCGCCTTAAGCCGCCGGTCCGCCGCCTTCCTCGCTGGTCGCCTCCAAGCAGCCGTTGTGGGTCGTCTCTGTAGCCGCGGCCCTGCCACAAGTTACCGCGTCGAGCCGCCGCATTTCACCCGCGCGCCTCGGCCGCCATGAGCCGGCCCTTGCGGCCTCAACTGCCTGCCTGCGAGATGTCGCTCGCGCCTGAGCCGCCCATTGGCCTTTCGTGCCGCGGTGCCACCGCCCCCACGACCCGGCTTGTTTCCGCCTCGCCCACAAGTCGCCACCTCCGAGCCACCGCTCCGAGTGGCTGTCGCCTTTGCCTGTTCGCCGTCCGCTTTGGGCCACCCCGGTCAAGCCATAGCTGCCTCGCCGGTCTGACCCGCCTCCACAAATCGCCCCTCCGGCTGCTCTGAGCTGCCGCTGAGGCTTCGTCTCCACCTTACTCCACCTCCGCAGCCACCCTGTCTTCGCAATCCCGTTCGCCGGCTACGCCTCTGCTGCGCGTTACCGCGGTGCCAAAGTCGCTACCTCGCTTCGCGCGTTGCCTCCGCTTTTGCACCAAGCTGACATCACCAAGCCGCCCCTCTGCCTCCAACCCGCTCCTACGGGTCTGCTACCTACGCTGCGGGTGAGCCGCCCTTGCCTTGGAGCTACCCCGTCAACCAGTCACTCCACCTCCGTTGCGGGTGAGCCGCCGCCCGCACCTTAGGACTCATCGCCCTCACGCGTCTTAGGCCTCCAGCGGCGGCATCCCCCCTGCGCCCGGGGCGCCCACGATACCCGCTCTAGCCCCTCAGCTCCCTGCTGCTCCGGCCATCTCCACTCCTGCGTGGTTGCTCACTGCTCCGCGCGGGCACCCCCGCCGACGCGTCGTCACCCCTCCGGGCTCCCTCCCGCCGCCGTAGTTCCGCCTCCCCCTGTTCCAGCCAGAGCCGCCGCCCTGGCCTCCGGGCACCCGCGCAGGCCGGTTCCAAGTTGTTGCCCACGCCCCGCATACCCGCTATGGTTGACTGTTCGTGCAAGGGAAGGGTTGGCTGCCCATTAAAAAAAGGTGGTGAGCCGGCTGTGGGGTTAGGAGGACTCGGTTGACCTCGATGTTGCCGTGTGCAATTTGGACCCGTCTTTTACCAACATCGCCCAACGGAGGTTGTACCAGCATCAACAACACACCGGCTTGCTTGACGGCCATGCAGACTGCCCGCCACCGTCGTGTTTGGTCTGCTTCAAAATGTGGATTGATTTACAACATGAAGTGTCAGGGCGAATCTCATCCATTGGACATCCCGGTGGATATTGCGCATAGATCATGTGTTGTTCAAATAAATTAGGTGATATCTGTCTGGTATTTTTATCAGCATACTTTCATTTCTTTTGAGAAAATTATTATGCCTCCAATACTTTTATACACAGGACAAGTCCTCGTTACAAAAGAGGTGTTATACCGCACAAACAGAGATCGCGCCAACATTGTCATGCACTAGCATCTGACTGTGCCGCATTGCTCAACGAACGTGTGTGCAAGCAGCTGCCCCCACGGTCTGGTCTATTCCAATAACTCTGGAGCAAATCATAATATATTATCAGCCTCCGCCTGCACCGGATGGCTCAATGGACAGGCGCACAAGTCGCCGCCACTATAGTTTGATTAAACTTCAACAAACTAGCTGGGATGAACCATCGGCCGGATTACTGACACAATTCATACAGAATCATTTATAACCCGACACCGTCGACCTCAACCTTCCGTGGATTCGCATCGCGTTATCAATGCCAAGGATATACAATGAGTGTTGCGAAGGTCATCAACTCGCCACCTCACATCCAGCTTCAACAAATTCCAGCGATCAGTTGTTAACCTTATGACGGCTTATGCAACAGCCAAGTATGAAGAATCTCAAGCCGACTCCTCGAGTCATCTTAAGACTTGGGGGCTACACATACAAGACTCGGCAAATTTGGCTGTTTTCATATATTCAAGAAACCCGGTCATTAAAGGGAAGACAACCCGATCCCGAAGACTGCTGCAACATTGGTGAAAATTTAAAGGTCGTCACAAAATTTCCAGCTCAAAAAGTGTCGGGCAATCAGAAAGTTCCAGCTCAAAAGGAAAGATTCTGAGTTATCAGAAATAGTTACGGTTCAAAATCCGGCTCAAGAGAAATCTGTCTCTCACAAAGTTTTGAGCGCCCAATATCCGACTCAACATCCGGTTCAAGAGGAATCCATCTCTCGCAATTTTGAGTTCTCAAAAAAAATTAAAGGTTGCCAAAGAGGACTAGCTGCCAAAATGCGCGGTTCAAACATGGGTATCCTGCCTTGTTGGCTTATCATATTACGATCAACGCCGGCATCCCCAAAACTCAGGGCCTCTGTCGTTTCATCTCATATTTACTGAGCATGAGTCTTTATTAATTAATCATAAGGGCACTAGGGGGCTTCCAACTCACTGAGTTTAGCTTACAAAACCCTTTTGACCCGGCAAAAACGCCACATTATTGGTTAAACCTGCATGTATGCTTGATGCTACTCTGAACAAGATGACCCGCTGTACTCTTGACAAGTCAATCATCATGACCCTGAACTTGTCAAGGTTAAAACGGCGGCTTAAGTCATGTGAGAGCCAGCTTATTGATAGTGAGGATAAACCAAGGCTATTAAGCTAGCTTCATTGAAACTTGGTTAAACCTGCTTGTTTGCAAGATGCTACTCCGACCCCGTGTACTCTCGATAAGTCAATCCATATGGACCCTGAACTTATCTAGGTTAAAACATCGATTGGGTCATGTGAGAGCCGGCTTACAGAAAGCAAGGATAAACTAGTGGCTATCATGCTAGTTTCATTGAAGTAAGACTCGAGCCTTGAAAACGAGCATTTTTTACACTCTATTATCATACACATACATCATCATACATTGCATCATCACTGCATCATCATAACATGCATCATATATGCATGGATATACTGGTTTATGTTGCAGGAGCCGTTTTTCAAACCGGGTTACATTATTCAAATCTTTAATAGCCAAATATGGCTGGATTTTCATTATGGTTATCATAACCAGTATTTAATGATTGGGGTTTTCAAAGCCGCTTCAGAAAAATGGCTATTATTCCCTCATCCAAAAATACCAGCTTACAATAAGGAGCATGGTTCAATATTGATATGCAAGGCACTCAGCAACATCGTCCAGACAGTGCATATGATTTATTTTACAATTGAAGGAATAGTCCCGAGTCGCTACAGGCACACAACCCGGCACTTCGGGCTACATTATTCGAATCAAGATTACATCAAGTATGAAAGTCTCATGTCACTACAAGCATGTACCACGGCACTTGGGGGCTAATGCAAGTTGCTTTTCAAATCATCACATTGTCAACATGCCCAGTTATTTCGGGGAGATGAGCCGGCCTTCCATCATTTTCTAAGTCCCAACCTAGTATTATCTTACTGAGCCGGCCGTTGGGGGCTACACATTGCTATTCAAGTATATATAATCAGATCTACAAAAGTCCCTGCTCATTATTGCATAATGACCCGGCCCTTGGGGGCTACACTAGCTGATGTTTTATGAGCATAAGGTAATTACAAGTCCCAGGTTACTACAGGTAAGACAACCTGGTACTTGGGGGCTACATATGTGGAATACAAAACATTCAATTTATGACTGGTGACACAGACGAACAATCCGGATTTCTCCAGAGTTGCAACATTTATATTGAAGCAAGTCTTAAGCTATTACTATGTTCCCCTCTTAAGACTTGGGGGCTATAGGTAATATGGATATAAGGAAGGTACACCTTCAAATTCTCAGTTATGAGTGAACCAGGTCTCATATTTTTTGTGAAGAAATTGGCAAAAGTTTATCTTCTCCAAGCTATTCACACAAGTCAACTCAACATCATATGGATTTTTGTTCATCAAAATCTGAATCATTGAAAGATTGGTACAATATCAGACGAATTTTCTTTTTATCAAGCCAAGGCGTTTTGAAGACAACTCAAGATATCATATGGGTTATTTTTTCTGCATGGAATTATTATTGGCATATTGATATGACAGAGACCCAGATTTTCAGGAGCTGGTTCACTATCTATTCTTATTTCAAGAAGCTTAGCATGAATGCATGACAAGCCTGTATTCAAGCTAATCTGGGGGCTAATGTCGGGGGAATTACCCGCGGTTAAACCCGGCTCCTGACGTTAAGTCATCTCTGGGCTTAAGTCACCCTGGTGTTAAGGTATTCTGGACATAAGCAGCCCTATTAAGTCATCTCTGAAGTCATAACCCAGCATCCTAACCCGGCAGATCCTGACCCGGCACATCCTAACCCTGCAGACAGTTGTAACTTGGCAGACAGATCCTAACCCAGCAGACAGTTGTAACCCGGCAGACAGTTGTAACCCAGCAGACAGATCCTAACCCGGCATATACTTAGCCATGAAAATGAACCTCCTGGAGATAAGAAGCCCAGACATTAAGAAGCCCACGAAGAGAAGCCCAGGGTTAAGAAGCCCGCGATAAGAAGCTAGAAATAGGCTAAATCCTAATCCTACTAGGACTCTACATAAAACCCGCCCCTTTAACTTATATAAGGAGGGCCAGGGTGCCCCAAGAGGATCAGGTTTTTATAGGTTAAGAAACAAACAAGTCTTAGAAAAGATCAAAGCAGATGCTCTCGAGATAGAGGTAGCGAAACACCGCCCTTGTAACCGAGATCGTCATCATCATCAATATCAATCAAGCAGGATGTAGGCTTTTACCTCCACCGTGAGGGGCCGAACCTGGGTAAAATCTCGCGTCTCTTGTCCCGCTCAACCCGGTTCAACCTACCACTTAGATGCGTTGGCCTCATGACTAAGTCCTCACACTAGGACATCTGCCGTGACAAAACCACGACAGAAGGGAATTGCAAAAGCGATAGGTGCAAGTCTCGAGAGAACATTAGAGAGTATCTTCGAAATCTTCTGGTGAAGCAGGCGAACATCTAGAATGAAGGAGATCTCTAGTAGGAAGTGGTTACGAGAACCTAAAGTTAGAGTTAGTAAAATTATTTAACCCGAATAGAAGAGAGATCAGAATCCCAGAGTAAGGACGAGAATAAAAGATCCTAATACCACCCAATTGTGATGTGGGCTCGTAAGCCACACAACAATGTTAGTAAAAGTTTTTCAAGGACTAGCCTCGACTTTGGCCAAGGAGTTGGAAAGGGGGCTACCTACAGGCAGTCGGCTCTGATACCAACTTGTGACGCCCCCGATTCAATCGTACACTAATCATACATGCAAATGTGTACGATCAAGAACAGGGACTCACGGGAAGATATCACAACACAACTCTAGACACAAATTAAAATAATACAAGCTTTATATTACAAGCCAGGGGCCTCGAGGGCTCGAATACATAAGCTCAAATACAAACGAGTCAGCGGAAGCAACAATATCTGAGTACAGACATAAGTTAAACAAGTTTTCCTTAAGAAGGCTAGCACAAAAGTAGCATCAACCAAAAAGGCATGGCCTCCTGCCTGGGAGCCTCCTAACTACTCCTGGTCGTCGGCGGTCTGCACGTAGTAGTAGGAACCCTCGGGGTAGTAGTAGACGTCGATGGTGTTGTCTGGCTCTTGGGATCCGTCATCTGATCGTAGCATCCGGAAAGAAGAAAGAAGGGGAAAAAGGGGTAGCAAAGCAACCGTGAGTACTCATCCAAAGTACTCGCAAGCATTAGATCTATACTAAGTATGCATTGGAATCAAAGGAAGGGATGTATCTGTGGACTAAACTGCAGAATGCCAGAAGAGAAGGGGAAAAACCTAGCCTATCAAAGACTAGCATCTTGCAGCATCAGAATAGACAAGAGTAGCATATTATAATAGTAGTAAGTATGTTGTAACATTAGCGCCCAGAGATCCTTTCTCGAGTCCCTGCGAGAAAGCAATCTCGGAGCCATCATTCTCATTTCATGCGTTGATACGTCTCCAACATATCTATAGTTTTTTCTTGTTCCATGCTGTTATATTATCATTCTTGGATGTTTTATATTCATTTTATAACAACTTCATATCATTTTTTGGGAATAACCTATTGACATATTGCCCAGTGCCAGTTGCTGTTTATTTGCTTGTTTTTTACTTCGCAGAATATCAGTACCAAAAAGAGTCCAAATGCAGCGAAACTTTTTGGAGATTTTTTCTGGACCGGAAGACACCAAGTGGACCAAGAAAGCACCAGAGGGGAGGGCCATGGGGAGCACAACCCACCAGGGCATGCCCAGGGGGGTTGTGCCCCCCACGGAGACCTCCTGCACCGCCTCTTCGCCCTATAAATTCCCAAATATTCCAGAAACCCTAGGGGAGTCGACGAAACACAATTCCAGCCGCCGCAAGTTCCAGAACCACGAGATCCAATCTAACACCATCACGGAGGGGTTCATCATCCTCATTGGTGCCTCTCCGATGATGCGTGAGTAGTCCACCTTAGACCTAAGGGTCTGTAGGCAGTAGCTAGATGGCTTCTTCTCTCTTTTTGATTCTCAATACAATGGTCTCTTGGAGATCTATTTGATGTAACTCTATTTGCGGTGTGTTTGATTGGATCCGATGAACTTTGAGTTTATGATCAGATCTATATCCATGTATATTATTTGAGTCTTCTTTGATCTCTTATATGCATGCTTATTTATAGCCTCGTATTTCTTCTTCGAATCTTTGGTTTAGTTAGGCCAACTAGATCGATTTTTCTTGCCATGGGAAGAGGTGCTTTGTGATGTGTTCGATCTTGCGGTGTTCTTTCCCAGTGCAAGAAGGGGCAACAAGACATGCATGTATCGTTGCTATTAAGGATAACAAGATGGGGGCTATTCCTACATGAATAGATCTCGTCTACATCATGTCATCATTCTTATTGCATTACTCCATTTCTCCATGAACTTAATACACTAGATGCATGCTGGACAGCGGTCGATGTGTGGAGTAATAGTAGTAGATGCAGGCAGGAGTCGGTCTATTAATCTTGGACGTGATGCCTATATATTGATCATTGCCTTGGATATCATCATAATTATTCGATCTTCTATCAATTGCCTAACAGTAATTTGTTTTCCCATCGTGTGCTATTTCTCGAGAGAAGCCACTAGTGAAATCTACGGCCCCGGGTCTATTCTTTATCATATTTGCTTTGTGATATATTTTTATTTGCTTTTATTTTCAGATCTATTATTCCAAAAACCCAAAAATACCTTGTTGCACTTTTTTATTACTTATTTTATTTCGCGTTTTATCGAGAGCTATTTATCCAATCTACCACAAGTTTATTTATCCTTTTACCGTGGAGGGATTGATAACCCCTCTTACGCGTCGGGTTGCAAGTATTTGTTCTTTGTGTGCAGGTACCGTTTACATAGTGTTGCTTGGTTCTCCTACTGGATTGATACCTTGGTTTCACAACTGAGGGAAATACCTACTGTAGCTGTACTGTATCATCCCTTCCTCTTTGGAGAAATACTGACACAGTTTCAAGCGACATCAAAAGGAATTTCCGGCGCCGTTGCCGGGGAGGATCAAGTCAAGATAGTCTCCCGTCAACTTGCCAATTTCTGGCGCCATTGCCGGGGAGACATCATCAACATCTATTAGGTTCCTAATCACAAGTCTCATCTCCTTGCAGTTTACATTATTTGCTATTTGCCTCTCATTTTCATCTCCCCCACTTCACAAAAAATTATCGTTTTATTCGCCCTTTTTTTGTTCACCATTTTCTCGTCAGATCTGTTTTTTTGTTTGCAATCTTGTTTGCGTAGTCACGATGTCTAAAGAAAACACCAAGTTGTGTGATTTTTCCAATACCAATAATAATGATTTTATTAATACTCCTATTGCTCCTGCCGCCACTAGTGCAGAATCTTGTGATATTAATGTCGCTTTGTTGAATCTTCTTATGAAAGATCAATTTTCCGGTACTCCTAATGAGGATGCCGGTTCCGATCTAAACACATTCGTAGAATTGTGTGATATGCAAAATAAAAAAGATGTGGACAATGATATTATGAAGTTAAAATGATTTCCTTTCTCTTTGAGGGATCGTGCAAAAATTTGGTTTTCTTCTTTGCCTCGCAATAGTATCGATTCTTGGGATAAGTGGAAAGATGCTTTTATTACTAAGTATTTTACGCCCACAAAAATTATTTCCCTTAGAACTCAAATCATGAATTCTAAGCAACTTGAGCATGAACATGTTGCACAATCTTGGGAAAGAATGAAGTTGATGCTAAGAAATTGTCCTACTCATGGTTTAAATCTTTGGATGATCATACAAAAAAATTATGCGGGATTGAACTTTGTTTCTAGAAATCTTTTAGATTCCGCCGTGGGTGGTACTTTTATGGAAATTACTTTGGGTGAAGGTACTAAATTTCTGGATAATATCATGGAAAATTATTCACAATGGCATACCGAAAGAGCACCTACTAGTAAAAAAGTTAATTCGGTTGAAGAAATTAGTACGTTGAGTGAAAAATTTGATGCTCTTATGAAATTGGTTGCTAATAAAAGTGCTCCTATGGATATTAATGATGTGCCTTCATCTACTTTGATTGAGCAAAATAGTAATCCCGTAGATGTGAATTTTGTTTCGTGAAACAATTTTAATAATAATGCTTATAGAGGTAATTTTAATCCTAGGCCCTTTCCTAGAAATTCCTCTAATAATTATTGTAAATCCTATGGTAATTCTTCTTACAATAATAATAGGAACCCCTCTGGTCTTGAGAATAATATTAAAGAATTTATCAATGCTCAAAAAGTTTTCAATACTATGATAGAAGAAAAGTTGAGTAAGATTGATGATATGTCTAGGAGTATTGATAGAATTTCTCATGATGTAGAAAATCTCAAGATTAAAATTTTTCCACCCAAGGTTGATATAAATGAATCAATTAAAGCTTTATATGTTTCTATGGATGAAAGTAAGAAAAGAACCGCTATGCTTAGAGCTAAAAGAGAATTTTTAGAAAGAGCATTTTCTAGTGATTGCTTTCATGAAAATGATGAAGATCTTAAAATGATTGGTGTTTCTTCTATTGATTCCTTGTTTAGTAAAATTAAAATTGATGATAAAGGGACTGAATAAGAGTCAACTTTAGCTAGAGAGCGTCCCGATAATTTGGAGGGTGAAAATCTTGATGAGAAAATTGATAAAAGTGGGTTTGGAGAGGTCAAAACTTTAACTAGTGATGTGCCCACTCTTTTGGATTACAAAGACTTTAATTATGATAATTGGTCTTTTATTGAATGTATTTCTTTGTTGCAATCCATGATAAATTCACCTCATGTCTAGGAACAAAATAAAGCTTTTACTAAACATATCGTAGATGCCATGATGAAAGCTTTAGAAGAAAAAATGGAATTAGAGATTTCAATTCCTATAAAATTACATGATGAATGGGAAGCTAGCATTAAAGTCAAGATTAAAAATTATGAGTGTTTTGCTTTATGTGATTTGGGTGCTAGTGTTTCCACTATTCCGAAATCTTTATGTGATGTGCTTGGTCTTACCGATATTGAAGAATGTTCTCTTAATTTGCACTTGGCGGATTCTACTATTAAAAAGCCTTTGGGAAGAATTAATGATGTTCTTATTCTTGCAAATAGGAACTATGTGCCCATAGATTTTTATTGTTCTTGATATTGATTGCAATCCGTCTTGTCCAATTATACTTCGTAGAACGTTTTTACGTACTATTGGTGCCGTGATTGATATGAAAGAAGGCAATATTAAATTTCAATTTCCACTAAGAAAGGGGATGGAACAATTCCCTATAAAAATAATTAAGCCACCATATGAATCAATCATGAGGGCATCCTATGGATCAAAAACTGAAGATGACAATACT
This sequence comes from Thinopyrum elongatum, assembly GCA_011799875.1. Taxonomy (NCBI): domain Eukaryota; kingdom Viridiplantae; phylum Streptophyta; class Magnoliopsida; order Poales; family Poaceae; genus Thinopyrum; species Thinopyrum elongatum. Next base: position 370,543,687 of record CM022300.1, on the reverse strand, counting down.
TGAATCTATGAATTATGCCTAGCTAGGGGCATAAAACGATAGCGCTTGTTGGGAGGCAACCCAATAAATAAAATTTATTTTTTCCTTTTTATTTCTGTTCTTCAGTGTTTGCACAATTATTCCTCTGTTATGATTGTGTTTTTTATGTTTTAATTAGTATTTGTGCCAAGTAAAGCCTTTGGGATAGCTTTGGTGATAGTTGATTTGATCCTGTTGAAAGATAGAAACTTTTGCGTCCAGTAACAGAATTGTTTAAATTCACAGAAGGGACTAAAAAATCTGATTTTTTTTACACAAGATTGATATACAAATTTAATCTGTTGTCCTAAGTTTTCAGCATTTGTGGAGTTACAGAAGTATGAGAACAATTCGCATCTTTATAAACTGTTCTGTTTTTGACAGATTCTGTTTTCGTTGCATTGTGTGCTTATTTTGATGAATCTATGGATTGTATCGGGGGGTATAAGCCATGGAAAAGTTAGAATACAATAGATATAATGCAATAAAAAAATTGGAATGGGTTTGCAATAGTAATAAAAGTAAAGATTGGTTTTCTTATACTAACGGATCTCACGAAGGTTTTCTTAAGTTTTGTGTGATTGAAGTTTTCAAGTTTTGGGTGAGATCGCGATGGATGAAGGAATAAGGAGTGAAAAGAGCCTAAGCTTGGGGATGCCCCATGGCACCCCAAGTTGATATTCAAGGAGAACCAAGCAACTAAGCTTGGGGATGCCCCGGAAGGCATCCCCTCTTTCTTCTAACGACCATCGGTATTTTACTTGGAGCTATATTTTTATTCGTCACATATCATGAGTTTTGCTTGGAGCGTCTTGTATTATACGAGTCTTTGCTTGTTTTGATTTTTAGTTTGTCACAAGTATCCTTGCTGGACACACCTATTTGAGAGAGCCAAAATTATGCTATGATTTGTTAGAATTGCTCTTTATGCTTCACTTAAATTTTTTGAGCTATGGAATTGCTCTAGCGCTTCACTTGTATCTTTTTGAGCACGGTGTGCTTTATAATTTTTGAAGAAATGCTCTCATGCTTCACTTAGATTAATTTGAGAGTTAGTAAATTTTTGAAGAAATTCTCTCATGCTTCACTTATATTATTTTGAGAGAAGAAATTTTTTATGCTCATGTTCTTCACTTAAATTTGTTTGAGCTATTTAAAAGCAATTGCAATATGTGAAACTAGTCCCAAAGTGATAGATATTCAAGAGGGATATAATAAAAACTTTCATGAAGATCATTGGACAAAATAAATTTCATTCTTTGTAATAGTTTTGAGATATGATGATAGTGATATGTGAGTCATGTTGGTGAGTAATTATGCTTTAGTAAGAATATTGGTGTTAAGGTTTGTGATTCCCTATGCAAGCACGAAAGTCAATAGTTATGCAATGGAATTGCATCCTACTTATGGTGCATTATTCGGTGTTAGTTACGCTTAATGCTCGCTTATGTGAATTTTCGTTTCTTAGTTGGTTGCTTCTCAATCTTTTTGCTAGCCTCCACTTGTACTAAGTAGAAATACTACTTGTGCATCCAAAATCTTTAAACCCAGTTTTGCCATATGAGTCCACCATACTACGGCACCCCGGCTCAGAGAGACTGGAACACCCCGTATTCCAGCCCAGAGATCAAGTCTTCTAGAATACGGCACTGCTTGGCATAGAACAAATCAACTCTTCTTACAAATGATATGGATACAATGGTTCCAATATCACGACGAATTACATCGGCACGGCGATACTACGCCTGCTCAGGTTGCTCTATGCTAGCAGCCGAAAAACTCGTAGCAGCAGAACAGCGGTGACAGCGATGGACTCCACTCCGCAGGGACTCTGGCTGGAATGCTTATCCTAGCTCGCAAACTCGGGATCCTCCGCAATGAAGCAAACACGGCATGAACTGCAAACTGGCATGACACGCCAGGTGAGTACTTTGAATGTACTCGCAAGCTCACAGCAACCAAAGCAATCAAGACAAACAACAGCATGGCATTTACCGGTTAAACAATGATAAACATGATTCAACTAGAACAAGATGAGCATGGCATGAACATATGAACATGATGATACTAGCATGCAGCATGTTTAAACTATCATGATTCCACTTACTCTGTTCAGGGGTTATCTCGTAACCACCACATGTATCAACTTACCAACTTGGGCATCAAACGATCACCTCTAGACCAACCAAGCTTGGTATTAGCAATATCGTATTGATCACCTGACCACAAGGAGCTTGATCTTTACCCGGGATCATCACATGACACTATAAACACCAACCAACTTTGGTATCCACGATACCACTGTGATCCTCTCCCGATCACATAAAGATCAACCAACTTCTTTCCTCATTGAACCAGGGTTGTTTATTAATCAGGTTATTATTACTGTTGACCCATAGTGTGACCTACTATGAACTAGGCCCATATCCGCGAGCGTGGCTATCGATAGATTGTACACTCTGCAGAGGTTAGTACACTGTACCCACACCATGGAACCCAAGGCCTCGTGCTCCCATTCGGGTGGACCAACAATGTTCCGACAAAACCGATCTACTGCATGACACTCTCCTGGCCACTCCGACAAACTCCCCTTTGGGCTAAGTCATGGGTGGCCCCGATGCCACTCTGGACATCCAACGGCCACCGTCGTGGCAAAACAAAAACGGTCCCAAACGGGGACATGTGCACATTACCAAACTCGGGCTCACAAGGCTTATGGCCACCTCTTGATCAGGGTAGAGCGCGCACATAACCTTCCCTAGTTGGAGGCACCGGCGAGAGGCATGACAATAGACCGAATTAGGGCATCCCATAAGACAAGTGTGGCTGCACTGGTCAGCTCGATTCGATGGCACTATGACTCAGCCAACAGATGTTCAAGTTGTATTAAAGTCTGGTTTAACTTGAATGTAATGAGCTGAGTGATAATAACATGATGAAATAAGAATGCACATGAGCATGGTATCAACATGAGCATGAATGGTAAGCATAACCATAAAGATCATAGCATCAACAACAATAAAGCATTTATTCTACTAGATGCTGATGAGCATAGCATAACGATGATCATGAATAACACAAGTATAACACTATACATAAACATAGCATGACCACTAGCATTGGAAATAATTACTATAATAGAACATGATAATCACATTAGCAACTAATCATTTAACAAACAGATGCAAAATGATCATGGCATAAGAACGAGCATGAATTCACAAGCATAAAAGGTATTCACAAAAATATTAACATGCACAATTTATTTAATTATTCAAGTGGAAAAGCAAGACTATTGCAAGACCATCATGCAAGTGGCTGTCATTGTTTGCCTGGGGATGAAGGATTCTCCGGGAAGAAGTGCGATGAAGTCGCAGAAAGATTCGCTGGAAACGCTTCTCTCTCGGAGGGGGCTAAATAAGGGCAAGGGCAAAATGGTCATTTTTGGAATGTGGTAACATCATGAAAATGATACCAACGGAACGGGCTCGACGAATAGAGAACGTGGGCTTTTCAATCACCTGATTCGGAGTCACGATTAAAAAGATACAGCCGTTCGTTCGTTAGCAGAAAAATAATTAAAAGTCTGTGCTTTTCTATTGCTAACTGATGAACGTCCACCATTTAACCGTTTCGGCCGGTGGGTTCAAATAGAAAGCATATTACTGTAAGTACGCTTCCTAGTAAAGAAAACATATTCAGGCCCGAAGGACAACATAAATGCGCTTTCCCACCGGGAAGACGTACTCCAAGGAATACGCTTGCACTTGACACATCAGCGGGGCCGGGGTCAACTCCCGTTAGACTGACCGGTGGGACCGAGGGGTGGTGGGGCCCGCCTGGCTGGAGCAGTGTCTTCAACCACCCGCTCGCCCGTGATGCAGAGGAGGGGCGCGCGCGCCGGCGACGACCTTCGGCGACACGGACCACCTCCGGTGGAGGCTCGGTTACCAAATTGCTCTGGGGGCCAAGCCGCATCCGCCGGTGTAGTGCACGGATGACAGGAGTGATGGGAGCGATGACTACCATGCGCAGGGCGGACGATGGCTTCGGGCAGGGGGTTGCGGGCCTCCGGCGGTCGAGGCGAGGGGCTGGGGAGATCCGCCGAAGTTCGGTGGGTTGACTAGTGGTGGTAGGAGGGAGGGAGAGGTTCTGGCTCGCTGGAATTTAGGATGGCCGGGGCGGCGGCCATGGTGGCAATGGGAGGGCAGGAGGGGCTCTCGAGCTCGAGGAAGAAGTTGGGCGGGGCTAGGGAAGAACGGGGAAGAGGATGATGAGCTTGGGTGGGCTCGGGAGTGGCTTATATAGCCGGGGTGAGATGCCCGTGGCCGGAGTCCGCCGCGAGGATCCGGCAGAGCGCTGGCAGGGATAAGGGCTCACGGGAGAGCGTGGAGGTGACGGGAGAGGGCAGAGGATAGCGCGGGGCAGAGGATGGCACCAAGGGGAGAGGAAGAAGCTGCCGAGGCGCAGACAGAGCCGGTCGAGCACTGTGCTCCCGTGGGCATGCGACGGCGAGCGCCGATGAGCAAGATATAGGACGGGAATAGGGGCTAGAGTGCGACGGGAGAGAAGGAGGAGTCAGGTCAGCACTCAGGGACGCACAGACACCGTCGGGAAGCCGCTGCCCAACGCGACCCAACGCGCATAGCGCGTCCACAGCGCGCAGAGCGCGTGCACAGGCGTGCAAACAACCCGGTCACCGCATCTACTGGCAATGAGAGGACCCTATGACTGGCAAATGCTGTTTAGAATGTTGTCCTTACCTCCTGGGACTGCTATGAAGTGATATATCAACATCCGAAGCTCTGTGCTGATGTGAGGCATCAAGCAAAGTTTGTTGTAGCAAACTTGGACACGTCCCTGTGATAAACTGAGATAGGAGAGGAGGAAACCCTAATGTCTAGGAGGTTTAGGGTAGGAAGTACTACAGTCCTGGGAAATATGAGATGATTAGGAACAATATTTAGCAGGGTTGCTTTGCAACTGCAAATTTGGTCCAGAAACAAGATCAGGATGAGGCACTCACATGGAGTGTTGGATTGGGGTGAAACTTGGTAGAGGGAAGTGATTTAGACATAATAAGATACTGTAAAAAATGCATACCAATTGGACATGCCAAAATGGTACTTGCTTCCCCGTGATCTTTCATGTCCAGAAATTTGAGGAAATTATAGAGGGAAAATGGCTTAATGAAATGATCCCAAATTTGGTGGAGATGAGTTATATGGGCAGGAGCATGTCCTGGTACATTTTTAGCAAAAATTAAGCAATATAAAATATAGTTGCTTCACAACCTGAAAATCTGACCAGAAACAAAGATTTGATGTTGAGCTCACATGGATTGATGAATGAAGCTCAAAATTGGTGGAGAGTCATGATTTGATCATATAAAGGCCTTGCAAAATTTCAACTCATTTGGATTACCCTTGCTAGTACGTGCTTCACAAAGGCTTCCATCTGACAGAAACTTTGTAAATTTGCTTAGGAAGATTCACTAGGCAAATGGAGTTAAAATTTGTCATGTGGCAAAGATTTGGATATGAGAGAATGCCCAAAAAGTTTGGGAGCAATCAAGAACAGATAGGTGGCACTTCCTTCACAAAAGGCCACTCTGGACAGAATTGAAGAATGAATATTGCTGAATTATTTTTGGGCTAGGCAAGGAAAGTTTGGACATATTCGGGGGCATATATGATCCAAACAATTTATGAGAATTATTTGGGAATTTTATGGAAGATAGAAATATAGGTTGCTTCACAACCTAGGGCAAACATAGTTATTCCTTTAATGGAAAAAGGAATATTCCCAAGAAAAATAATATTAAGATTGGTCCAAGATGGGAAATGACATGATCTTGGGATGGTTTTGAGGGTGACAAGCCACTTTGAAGATTGAGAAGAGATGACCTTCCCAAGTTTCCAGACCACAGAGCCACAGAAAAAGAAATCCCAATCAAAATCCAATGAAATTCAAATGAAAAAGAAAGGGCCAAAATCCAGGGTGTTACACATACCTACCTATATGCGGTATTTCCATGCCAGTCTAAGCAAATTTGTATGTGCCATCTCTAATTTTCAAAATGAGTTTCCTTTTTGTGTGCTCGTACCGCTCATGAAGCGACAGGGGGTGGCCAATATTTTCCATGCTAGATGTGTTATTCTCAAGATGAGTGTTTATTCACTTGTCATTGCACGAGAGTGCAGCGGTAATAGGGATGCCTAGTCCCGAAATAAAAAAAGAAATTTACTTTATGTTGTCAAATAATAAATTCCTTGGAAAGTGTTGGTATGGAAGGCACCCGTGGATACGGCTAGCCATGGATTGTGAAAGAATGGTGGAAAAAGGAATAAACTTTATTTTATGTTTGGGAACCGCCTATGATATATCTAGCATGGAAAGTGTTGGGAATTACTTGGTCATTTTCGTTGACGGGAAAAGTATGCCTCTCAAAAAAACTTATCTCTCAATTTAAGCTTTGAGCTCTAGCACCTCTACAAATCCCTACTTCCCTCTGCGAAGGGCCTATCTATTTACTTTATGCAATTTTTATTTTTATTTGAGTCTCCATCTTCTCTTATAAAGCACCAACTAGGGAGCACTATGATCATACTTGAGCATTGGATGTAGCTAATATGCGAGCGTGTTTCATGAATGGATCAATGATTGAGCATGATGGGCTAGGGATAACTTTCTTTAGTGTTGATATTTTGAAAGACATGGTTGCTTGTTGATATGCTTGAGTATTGAAATCTTCATGTCAAAACTGGACTACTGCTTTGAACCATATAAAAGTCTAAATGTCCATGCTACAAAAGAAAAGAATATGTGATGAACATGTTAGGCAGCATTCCACATCAAAAATTCTGTTTTTATCATTTACATACTTGAGGACGAGTAGGAATTAATCTTGGGGATGCTGATACGTCTCAAACATATCTGTAATTTTTGCTTGTTCCAAGCTGTTATATTATCATTCTTGGATGTTTTATATTCATTTTATAGCAACTTTATATCATTTTTTGGGACTAACTTATTGACATAGTGCCCAGTGCCAGTTGCTGTTTTTTTTGCTTGTTTTTTACTTCACAGAATATCAGTACCAAACGGAGTCCAAACGCAGCGAAACTTTTTAGAGATTTTTTCTGGACTAGAAGACACCTAGTGGGCCAAGAAAGCACCAGAGGGGAGGCCCGTGGGGAGCACAACCCACCAGGGCGCGCCTAGGAGCCCAAGCACGCCCAGGGGGGTTGTGCCCCCCACGGAGACCTCCTGCACCGCCTCTTCACCCTATAAATTCCCAAATATTTTAGAAACCCTAGGGGAGTCAACGAAACACAATTCCAGCCAACGCAAGTTCCAGAACCACGAGATCCAATCTAACACCATCACAAAGGGGTTCATCATCCTCATTGGTGCCTCTCCGATGATGTGTGAGTAGTCCACCATAGACCTAAGGGTCCGTAGGCAGTAGCTAGATGGCTTCTTATCTCTTTTTGATTCTCAATACAATGGTCTCTTGGAGATCTTTTTGATGCAACTCTTTTTGTGGTGTGTTTGTTGGGATCCGATGAACTTTGAGTTTATGATCAGATCTATATGCATGAATATATTGAGTCTTCTTTGATCTCTTACATGCATGATTATTTATGGCCTCATATTTCTTCTTCGAATCTTTGGTTTAGTTAGGCCAACTAGATCGATTTTTCTTGCCATGGGAAGAGGTGCTTTGTGATGGGTTCGATCTTGCGGTGTTCTTTCCAATGACAGAAGGGCTAGCAAGACACGCATGTATCGTTGCTATTAAGGATAACAAGATGGGGGCTATTCCTACATGAATAGATCTCGTCTACATCATGTCATCGTTCTTATTGCATTACTCCATTTCTCCATGAACTTAATACACTAGATGCATGCTGGACAGCGGTCGATGTGTGGAGTAATTGTAGTAGATGCAGGCAGGAGTAGGTCTACTAATCTTGGACGTGATGCCTATATATTGATCATTGCCTTGGATATCGTCATAATTATTCGATCTTCTATCAATTGCCCAATAGTAATTTGTTTACCTACCGTGTGCTATTTCTCGAGAGAAGCCACTAGTGAAATCTACGGCCCCGGGGTCTATTCTTTATCATATTTGCTTTGAGATCTATTTTTATTCGCTTTTATTTTCATATCTATTATTCCAAAAACCCAAAAATACCTTGCTGCACTTTTTTATTACTTATTTTATTTCACGTTTTATCGAGAGCTATTTATCCAATCTACCACAAATTTATCTATCTTTTTACCATGGAGGGATTGACAACCCCTCTTACGCGTCGGGTTGCAAGTATTTCTTCTTTGTGTGCAGGTACTGTTTTGTAAGTGCAACTAGTGCCCCTTTGTGATTTTGGTGTATTAAAGATTTATAGGTTAAGGGACTAATGTGTTTGTGAGTGTATACAGGTATTCTAAGTCTCTGAGGAGTTTGATAAATCCGAAGAAAGTCGACCCCAAAAAATGAATGTCTTCATCTGAAGACTTTGGGTTTTCTTGAAGACTTTGAAAATGAGGAAATTGGTGTGACCTTGAAGATATTGATGCGAGGACTATGAAGCGTGAAGACTTTTGTTTTTGTAGTTTCATTTCCTTTCTTTTAAGTCATAGGAAACACCGTACTGTTAAAGGGGGTCGAGGTAATACAAAGGAAAAAAATTCCAAGTGATGCTCATCTCAAAGCCCATACACATACCCAATCCTTCGAGTGAAGCCTTTGGAAATCTCTTGTAGTTCAGTCAATTTCTTCAGTGAAAAAGGCAAAGTTCTTCTGATCTGTGAGGAATTTGTTTTGACTGAGGAGTTAGGAATTCGCCAGTGCGAATTGCATACATTGAGGAACATGATAGCCCTGAGGAATTTGAGAGCTCAAATTTTCGACCGTTGTCGTGCTTCGCCAGTTGTCCCAAATATCTTATCCACATAACGGTCATATCATTAGGGGCATTTATGTCTTATCATGTCGGGCTGCTCCCTGGCTATAAATAGCCGCCCCCTCAACCACTAGTTGGTTGGCTGCTCCGAGAGATAGATTGACACTTGTCATTTAGAGCATCCCATCCTCCGAGGACTTTGAGAGAAAATCATCAGTGAGGAAAACCCCAAAACCCCAACACCTAAAACCCAAAGTGATTGAGCATCACTGAAGAGATTGTTCCTGTGTGGAACCGACGCTTGTTACCTTTGAAGGCTGTGCTTCTTCCAGACAGTTAGGCGTCAAGGTCTAGAGCATCCAAGAGGAATTGTGGATCGTCGGGTGACTGAGTCTGTGAAGGTTTGGAAGTCACCTTGAAGACTTACCACGAGTGATTGGGCGAGGTCCGTGTGACCTTAGCTCAAGGAGAATACGGTAAGGACGGTGTGTCCTAGGACTGTGTGTCCTTTGGTTTAAATACCAAGCCGCTCCAACTAGACGTACGACTGTCACAGCAGTTGGAATTGGTCTACCAAATCACTGTCTTCACCGAGATACTGGTTCTATTTCCTCAACCCTTTCATTTCCTCGTCTATGTGTTGATGAAATTGATCGTTACTGTTTGAAGACATTGACTGAACACTTTCTCAATTTCCTCAATACTATTTCTTCAGTCATTTTGTCTTCTGCCTGCTTATCCTGTTTTCACGCTACCTGTGCTCTATGTATGTTTCATTTCATCATGATGACTATGCTACTGTCTTGTTATGCATGCACCTGAGTACTTTATCTGTTGCATGTATTTCGTCACTTAGCAAATTCCTCAAGTAGTATTTCCTTCATGACGAATTTGTAAAAATTGCCTATTCACCCCCCTCTAGTCGATATAACGCACTTTCAATTGGTATCAGATCAAGGTACTCCCTTGTTCTGCGTGATTTTGGTTTAACCACCTGGAGTTCTAGTTATGTCGAATGTAGGTATGATCAAGGTCTCGGTTGGGTGTCCTATCTTCGATGGGACGGACTACCCCTACTGGAAGAACAAGATGCGCATGCATCTTGAGGCAATTGATAACGATCTTTGGTATGTTGTGGAAAATGGCGTGCCCTCCATCACTCCCTCCATAAACGCTACTGATGTGAAGAGATTCAAGCAACTCGACTCCCAAGCGAAGAATATCATATGTGGCCATCTGAGCAAAGGACAGTACGGCAGAGTGAGTGCTTTGGAGTCTGCAAAGCTTATCTGGGATAGGCTGTCCAAGGTCAACGAAGGAATCTCAACCCAACGTGATTCATGAGTTGACGTTCTTCGCAATCTCTTCAACCACTTCAAAAGACTCGACAACGAAAATGTTTAGCAAACCTTTGATCGCCTCACTGATATCTCCAATGAGCTTTAAGCACTTGGTGCCACTGACATCACCGACCATGAGGTGGTGAAGAAACTGCCGAGATCACTTGATTCCTCATTTGATACACTAGCACTGATGATTCAAGAACATGGAGACTACAAGTCAGTAGATCCTGCTGATATCCTCGAGAGACTGAATACTCATGAATTCCAACAAGCTGAGAAGAGAGACCTCTACGGGACAAGCTATGGAAGATCACGTGCTCTAAAGGCCAAGGCAATTTCCTCATCTGAAGAGGAAGACTCTGACAGTAGCCTTGGTGATCCTGAAGAACTAAGTCAGGAGCTAGCAGTGCTCGTGAGGAAATTCCAGAAGTTCTCAAGGAGTGGCCGTTTTGGAAAATCTTCAAGAGGTGATGATTTGAGATCAAATTCTTCATCCCGTGACTACAAGAAGAGGACTTGCCACAAATCCAAGAAGCCCAGTCACTACACGGCTGACTGTCCTTAGTGGCTGAAGGAATCAAAGAAGAAGAAGTACAAGGATGATAGTTCAGATGACTCAAAGAAAAAGAAGAAATCTTCAAAGTCCTCATCGTCAAAATCTTCAAAGTCTTCATCTCACAAGAAGAGCAGTTCCAGAAAGGCCCAGGCATTCATTGGCAAGGAAATGGACTCTGAAGCTGAATCTGAGGAAAATGAGGAAGAGGAGGAATCTGAGGAGTCAGACTCTTGTGTGGCGAGCCTAGCTCTTGCTACTGCTTTCCTTAGCAAGTCCATCTTCAACTGTGAAGAAAATGGCAACTCCAACACTACTGACGATGGCAACGATGACTTTGCTCCCACCTATTGCTTCATGGCAAAAGGTGCCAAGGTACTCAAATATCCCTCCTCCGAATCCAGTGAAGATGAATCTGATGAAAACCTCAAACCTAGCTATTCCAAGCTTGATAATATTGCCACTAAACAACAAAAAGCTTTGGAAAGGATTCAGAATTTGCTAGACAAAAGCGATGACCTGTTGGGTGAGGAAATGGATCGAACTCAAACTCTGACTGATGATCTTCAGTGACTTCAGTCCATGTTTGATAAGCTTCAAGGTAGTCATGAAACTCTCTTAGCCGATCATGAGAAGCTTTCTTATGAATTTCTTCAAAGAAAGCAAGATCTTGAGAAACTAAGGGTGAGTCATGATGATCTTCAATGGGAAAATGATTCTTTGCTTGCTTAACAAATCAGTTCCGCTCAGGAAGAATTTATTCCACCATGTTTGAAATGCATCGAATGTGAATCTACTAATTCTTCACCTGAAAGTTCAAATGCTTCTATTGCTGCAACTTCTTTAACTATTTCTGTGGTCACAAATTCCTCATCTGGGGATACCACTAGTATCACTAACGAAAATGTAGGGTTGAAGGAATTGTATGTGACAGGCATGTACAAACACCTCAAAGGGCATCAAGCTCTTTGTGATGTGCTTAAAAAGCAGATCTTGAACAGGAACCCTAGGAAAGAGGGTATTGCCTTTGAGAGGAAATTCAATGCTGATGGGTCCTACTGGAAACCTGAGCAGTATACCAAAACCTCATGGGTTGCTGCAAAAGGACCTCCCATAGATCCATCTACTTTATCTGGCTTTACATGTGAATCTTCATATTCATCTGATGAGTCATTTGACTCCAACTATAAACTGTTCAAAAATCAGAATGGTGAAGTATTTGCCAGATATGTTGGAACTAACTGAAGGAATGGTCCCCCTATGAAGAAAATCTGAGTTCCCAAGAGGTGCCTTGAAAGTCTTCAGGTGAATGTCCTCATGACACCGCCTATGAAGAACAGGAACCCCGGATCAAATTCCTCATATGGACCAAAGTCCTCACATGGATCAAATTCATCATATGGATCCAAGTCCTCATATGATCATCATCGTGCTAATGCATTTGTTTCGCAGGGAAAATCTAAGGGTCATGAATATGTGCATTATTCTTCCAATCATTATGTTCATAAGTCCTCGAAGAATTTCTCTGCCTACTTATATGCATACTCTAACCCCTCCTCTGTGAAACGAAGTGCACTAGATTCAATGCCACCTTTCTCATATTGAGCTCGTAGAATGATGAACTCTTTGCCACCCCTCCAGATGTGGGTGGTGAAGAAAAAGAACTAATCTCTTATGCAGGGTCAGGTCTCCAGACGAACTTGAACGTCTGAAGAATTTGTTGGAGACCTGAGAATGCTTGAAAGGACGCAAGCTAATCATGAAGAAATGAATTACTCATTTCTCACGTCCTTGTATTGATGTATCTATTGTACTGCTTGATGAAATTCTATCTGACAAATTTGATGTCATATTCTTCATTCTGAAGTATATGAGTTCGTAAGATGCACTAATTCGTCTGTAGGATGAATCTCTCAAAGCTACTGAGTGGGTCCTCGACAGTGGATGTACAAATCACATGACTGGTGATAAGAACTTACTGATGGACTCTGCACTATCTCCATCGCATCTGAAGCATATTACCTACGCTGACAAAGGAAAAAAGCAAGGTATTGGGTCTAGGTAGGGTTGCAATCTCAAAGGAAAGCAAGTAGGCCTATGTTGGGTATTTCTTTAAAAAAAGTAGAGCTGGGCTAGCCATTTTCAGGAAGAAAAAAACACAACTGAGCTCATCATGTGGTAAACATAAGATAAAACCCTGGCTAGACGGGCCACAGCCCCCGCACAGCCCTGTTGTTACCCTGGTCCGTCTCTAAAACTAGTACTAAATAACAACTGCTTGTTCCTAAAAAAATAACAACTGCGCAACCTGCTAGGTCCCTGGTGTCAGCCGCTCGTTGTGTAATTCTCTCATTTATTGACTACGTTGACAATGGCGTGGGACCTAGATGTCCAACCATTAGGAGGAACCATTTTTTTGGGCTTGTAATAATGAGGCACTTGCTTGCGTACTGCCATGACCCTGGTAGGTCCCTACTATCATCCTCTCCACGTATAATCATCTCCTTATTCCTCTTGGTTGTTGACCACATTGACAACGCCAGACGGCGGTGCACCGCGCATGGCGAGTGAACCAAGGCGGAGGACGACGGCAAGGCCTCGGACAGGAATGAACAGGAGCCATGGAAGATGCGGTAGTCTAGTCACAGGCAGAGGGGAGTACGAGGGTTGACTGGTTCGGGTGCGGGTGCGTGTTGGGGCTGACATCACCGGAGAATAACAGGACGTGTGGGGGAATAGAGGGATGGACTGGCCAACGTTTGAGGGTACGGTAGGGCGGCGGAGGCGCAGCCAGCCATGGGAGGCAGGAGCAGGCGGGACCGATGGGGTGGTTTGGTTTGGGCGGCTGGAGGAAGAAGACAAGAGATAGAAGATACACGACAGATGTTGGATGTCAATCCAACGGCTGCTAGGCAGAATCGTTTGTTGACTAGTAAGTCGACACCACCTTGGATAGGCTTTTTCCTCATGGGTCCCAAATGTCAGAATCCAAATCTGTCACGGCCATGCAACCTTTCTTATGAAAATTTATAGCCCATTTTGGTGTGCTAGTTCAAAATAAGTTTGCGTGGGTGCTGGTGGGGGCTAATCACTTGGATTCTGTAATGCACAGTGAGCTCAAGCAGCCGGCGAGAGTGATGTTATTTCCCTTGGTTGGGATTTGTTACAATATTTCTCTCTTAATTAAACAAATGGCAAGCCATTTGCCTTGTTTCAAAGAAAACATGACAGTCACAGCCGAGTTGAAAAGGGTAACAACATCTAACTCCAGCTTACAAACTGTACAAAAGCACGAGGGTTAATTGTTCATCAGGTTTAGACAAAACACAGATTGAAAAGGGCAACAACATCTAACTCCAGCACTGTTTTGGCAGTCACAATCAAATGGATCGGTCAGGTCCATAGAATGAACATCCTGGGTCGTAAAATTTACTAGATTAAGACCACAAGATGTTGTAAATAGAAGCCCGACACGTTTAGAAGCCCTTTTATCCACCTGAAACTCCTTTTTTTGCTCTTCGACATACCCATCTGTCAAAACCATGCTACTGATAAACTTAAGCCTGATGGACAATAGTAACCTCACATTCAGCAGGAAGAATGTGACAAATCTAGTGTTTGCTTGGTTGGTTACATATTGTTCCAGGGTTATTGTCTTCAATCGAATGTCATGAGAACTGAGAAAATCCCGGTGCTTACGAATCCACCAATTGGTTATAACTTTCTTACCCCATCCTGTTGCCTAAATAGACATGAAGATTGAAAACAGTTAAGGTCTAAAAAAAGAGTGTCGAAAGAGCAACAGTTGAACGGTTAATTCTAGTACACTATATGCGGGCTTCCAATGTGCGTGAAATTATCACCTTTATATACAACTTCTCCAGACATGGAAAGCATTGCAGCAAGCCAATAATCTTGTCCAGATCAAAACTATTCATATGGATATATAAGATCTTGACAGAATCCAGCACCATTGATAGGCTATCCATGGACAAACTCTTCATTGAGCATAGAACATAATATTAGTACAAAAAGTGTACTCCAAGATGATATAGAACTTACACGCAGAAATTTAAAATGCAGCTTATGATTATAGGTGTAGATGATAATATACAGTACCTGAAGAACTGTGGAGCCAAACACCATCTTGAAATGAGCACAGAGATCATGTATTACACCCAAGGTCTCCAGTTTAGGCGCAGAGACGACAATTATTTTCGATGGTGAATAACAAGAATCAAGGATCAACCTTTAAAGTGAAGGGGCATCTTCGATGATGAGCTGCCTTCCGTCAAAAGAAATTCCAATTCTTACAAGGTTAGGCGACTTTATTTGGAAACAACCAATTCTAAACTGTGAAAACAAGCACCAAGCACTCTAGGGCAGGGCAACTGGAGTGGATGATGATGTGCAATGAGGCCTCCGACATACGAACCCGCACAAGTGAAAGTATTTTGAGAAATGGGAGTCGAAGGTTTAGTACCAGATTGTCTGGTAGGTTGCACAGCGCAAAGGTGGAAGTGTGGAGAGAGGAGGAAAACCGCGAGATGGACATATGTGCTGAGGGCACAAGTACGTGGCGTTCGGTATGTGGTATGTGATTTCTGGGGGAATAGTAGAACTCAAGAAGCTGTAGTTCTGTGAATTCAGATGATTTCAGCCAGGCGTCCACCATGCAGGGCATGCTCAGGTAGCATGCCGGGATGCAGAGGCCTTGAACGGAGCCCTGGTGGGAGGAGATGATGGCTCCGGGGAGTTCAAAATCATTGAAGAGAGATAGCTGACGACAGTCGGGATTAAGGGGCGCGGCGCGCCATAGAGGGCGCCGCCGAGTTTAGAGGACTTGGGTGTGGCAACAATCCTTGGTGGGGAGAAGCGAGATGATCTCCCCAAGGATGGCGTTTGGGAGATCGCTGATGCGGTCCACCCAAGATTCTACGGGTTCCTCCGATCTGGGGGGGGGGGCTCGCCGCTTCTTGATACGTCTCCAACGTAT
Source organism: Thinopyrum elongatum (assembly GCA_011799875.1). Classification (NCBI taxonomy): domain Eukaryota; kingdom Viridiplantae; phylum Streptophyta; class Magnoliopsida; order Poales; family Poaceae; genus Thinopyrum; species Thinopyrum elongatum. The sequence continues at coordinate 370,527,865 of CM022300.1, read as the reverse complement.
CTATAATTTATGAAGTATTCATGCCATGTTTACAACAATTTTATATGATTTTGGTATGATTTGATTAGAACTAACCCGGACTGACGCTGTTTTTAGCAGAACTACCGTGGTGTCGTTTTTTGTGCAGAAATAAAAGTTCTCAGAATGGGCTGAAAATTTACAGAGAATATTTTTGGAAAATAAAAAAAAATACTGGAGCGAAAAGATACCAGAGAGGAGTTCCGAGGCAACCACAAGGGTGGGGGGCGCCCCCCTGCCTTGGCGCCGCCTCGTGAACCCCCTTGACTTGTCCCAGACGCCAAAAACTCCTATAAATAGAGAAAACTCCAGAAAGAAACCTAGATCGGGAGTTCCGCCGCCGCAAGCCTCTGTAACCACGAAAAACCAATCGGGAGCCCGTTCCGGCATCCTACCGGAGGGGGAAACCATCACCGGTGGTCATCTTCATCATCCCGGCGGTCTCCATGATGAGGAGGGAGTAGTTCACCCTCGGGGCTAAGGGTATGTACTAGTAGCTATGTGTTTGATCTCTCTCTCGTGTTCTTGAATTGGCACGATCTTGATGTACCACGAGCTTTGTTATTATAGTTGGATCATATGGTGTTTCTCCCCTTCTACCTTCTTGTGATGAATTGAATTTTACCTTTGAGGTTTCATTATTATCGGATTGAATACTATTATGGATTTGAGAACACTTGATGTATGTCTTGCATGGGATACCCATGGTGACAATGGGGTGTTCTATTGATTCACTTGATGTATGTTTTGGCACTCAACTCGCGGATTCCCGAGGTGACATTGGGGTAATCTATGCATAGGAGTTGATGCATGTTTCCGTCCTTGTTTCTCCGGTAGGAATCTTGGGGCACTCTTTGAAGTTCTTTTTGATGGATTGAATATTATGAATCTGAAGTTGTTTGATGCATGTCGTATAATTGACCCACGGATACTTGTGGTGACATTGGAGTATCTAGGTGACATTAGGGTTGATTGATGTGTGTCATATGGTGTGATTTTACTACGAACTCTAGGGCTGTTTGTGACACTTATAGGAATAGCCCAATGGATTGATCGGAAAGAATAACTTTGAGGTGGTTTCGTACCCTACAAGCAATTTCATCTTATGTTCTCCGCGATAAGAACTTTGGAGTGACTTTTGTCGCACGTTGAGGGATTGCCATATGATTTAATTATGTTATCATTGTTGAGAGAACTTGCACTAGTGAAAGTATGAATCCTAGGCCTTGTTTTCAAGCATTGCAATACCATTTTTGCTCACTTTTGTTACTAGTTACCTTGCTGTTTTTATATTTTCAGATTACAAAAACCTATATCTATCATCCATATTACACTTGTATCACCATCTCTTCGCCGAACTAGTGCACCTATACAATTTATCATTGTATTGGGTGTGTTGGGGACACGAGAGACTGTTTGTTATTTGGTTGCAGGGTTGTTTGAGAGAGACCATCTTCATCCTACGCCTCCCGCGGATTGATAAACCTTAGGTCATCCACTTGAGGGAAATTTGCTACTGTCCTACAAAACTCTGCGCTTGGAGGCCCAACACGAGTCTACAAGAATAAGGTTGCGTAGTAGACATCACTTCTCCCGGCGCTGCCGGGTGCGAGATCTACAACAGGCGTCGCCGCTGGCAGGAGCCTCGTCTTCTTGGCGCTGGGGTCAGCCGACTCCATTATCCTCGAGGGCGTCGCGTTAAGCTCACGGATTTGAGCAGAGTAACGAATAATGAGCCTAGTTGTAGTGCGAGTGAAGAACAAGGGGAGCTGGGGTTTTCTGTAGTAGTGAGGAAGAAGGGGAGCTGAGGTTTTCTATAGGAGTGAGGTGAGGAATTTGGGGGTTCGAGTGGAGCGAGCTGACATGAGGTGGGTGGGAATGAGGAGGAAGAAGAGCACCCAAGTTGTTTTGGGGGCGGTGTGCTGGGTAGCGCCTCTCATTAAGTAAATATATGGGCTTTTGAATTGTTTTTATTATTTACTAGGGTGGATGGGCTCTTTTGTCTTGGGCCCAGAGAACCAATTACTACTAGGACAGTGGAGACACTCTACAACTACCTAGATAAACAATTACCACTAGTACAGTGGATACACTACCGCTTCTGGCACCTCCGAGGTCATTGAAACCTCTCCCGCTACTGAATGTCGTTTTACTTTGGTTTACCAACATGCGGGCCATGCAGCGCACGGGCCCAAATGCCATCCAACATTTTAGAAGGCGGTATGCAGGCGGAGAGTCACCCCGGTCGTAGCGCGGCAGTAACGAGTTGTCATATCACAAAACCCCACCTCCCCACAGTCTAAGTTTGATGGACGAAGCAACCATCATTTCACTCTCCGCTGAATCCCATTCTCCCTCATAGTCTTCAAGAAAGCCAACACTCGCATCTGCCATTGTTGTTCTCTCCCAACAAAGGGAAGGTAAGCGAATCCGTGATGTTGGTATATTTTCTTTCAGAAAAAAGAACTTTTGTAAAGCAGTAACCGATCCTCACTCTCTTTTTGTTTCATTGTCATTGCGATTGTTTTTCCTTTCAGTTTTCTCCTAGTATTCGTCAGTTTCATGATGGACCAAGGAGAACCAGGCAAAGATCTCCTGATGTTGGAGCAGACGTGGGTGGCTGATCCCCACGAGACAGAGAGCTCCAAGAAGATGGAGGCCGCCACCGAGCCGACCCCAGATACGCTCACGGCCACTACTGAGATGGTGAACGCCCCATTTGAGGTTACAACCCCCGTGGCCCTGCAGGAGCAGTTTTCCCCCTTCAAGGATGTGTCCCCCCCGCCCTCTCGTGCTGAGCTGCCCAAGGTGATTTTCTTCTTTGCCGATCTCGATTGTGGTTTTTTATTTAAGTATGTGGTGATAAATAATGCAAAATTTTATTAGCTTTGATGCCATGCTACCTTCCCTGTCATGCATACTTTTGACTCTACATAGTGGTTTAAATAACTTGTGTTTTTTATATTGGAAAGTAATTTAGAATTCGTTTCTGTTTCAATTAGAGCCCTGATGCAGACAAGGATTGTGTGGTTGTACATGTCACTCGCTATGAGGCAGATGACCTGAATATACGCACTGGCAAAACAAAGTTCTTAGGCTGTTGGATCATGGAAGCCATTTGCACTTATACCAAAGTTGAGATGTGTTCCAGCCACACTGTTGTCAGGCGTGTTGTCCAGGGTGTACTGAAGCATAACAAGTTCAAAGCTACTCCATCGTTTGTGAGGCATACTGTTCTTGTCAAGCTTACGCAGGAAGATGACGTGGCATGCCTCCACAAACAAGTTTATGAGTGGCCAGGCCACAAGGTTATCTTCAAGAAGGTTCACAGGATTGAGCTGCCGTCGGACGTCCTCGATGATGTTCATGGCAAGGTCTGTCTTGTGTCCATCCCAAATTAGATCGAGGCATGAAATAGTTGGCCCAGCTAGTGTTTAAAAGTAGTTTGGATTGTGTCTAATTATCCGAACCTTGCCTATTATCGAGCCCTCTGGGGCTAGTACTCTATTTGAATCCATCTATGGGAACTACTGCAACTTTTGTGTGCCCATGAATCATGTGAGAACCATCCTAATTGTTGCCGAAACAGATGCGTCCTCACTAGTTTTTTCATGTAATATGGCATGGTAAGACATAAGTTGTCAAGGTTTATCATACGAGCAGTGTGTGTTTGATGAAATAGAATACTTGTTTGAGAACTGTGCACCGACGTATACATAGGGTACGTAAGGCTGGTTAAGTACTTGTAAACACTGTTGGTGCTACCTGATACAGTCTCCAACGTATCTATAATTTTTGCTTGTTCCATGTTGTTATATTATCATTCTTCGATGTTTTACAATCATTTTATAGCAACTTTATATCATTTTTTGGGACTAACCTATTGACATAGTGCCTAGTGCCAGTTCTTGTTTTTTCCTTGTTTTTTACTTCGCAGAAAATCAATACCAAACGGAGTCCAAACACAGCGAAACTTTTTGGAGATTTTTTATGGACCAGAAGGAACAACTTGGGCCGAAGAAGTACCAGAGGGGTTCCTCGAGGGGGGCACAACCCACCTGGGCGCGCCTGGGGGCCCAGGCGCGCCCTGGTGGGTTGTGCCCACCTTGGTGGCCTCCTGCACCGCCTCTTTACTCTATAAATACCCCAATATTCCAAAAACCCTAGGGGAGCGATGAAACACAATTCCAGCCGCCGCAAGTTCCAGAACCACCAGATCCAATCTAGACACCATCACAAAGGGGTTCATTATCCTCATTGGTGCCTCACCGATGATGCGTGAGTAGTTCATTGTAGACCTTCGGGTCCGTAGTTAGTAGCTAGATGGCTTCCTCTCTCTCTTTTGATTCTCAATACAATGGTCTCTTGGAGATCTATTTGATGTAACTCTTTTTGCGGTGTGTTTGTTGGGATCCGATGAACTTTGAGTTTATGATCAGATCTATATTTTATCCATGAAAGTTATTTGAGTTTCTTTGATCTCTTATATGCATGATTACTTATAGCCTCGTATTTCTTCTTCGAATCTTTGGTTTAATTAGGCCGACTAGATCGATTTTTCTTGCCATGGGAAGAGGTGGTTTGTGATGGGTTCGATCTTACGGTGCTCAATCCCCGTGACAGAAGGGGACATGACACGTATGTATCATTGCTATTAAGGATAACAAGATGGGGTCTATTCCTACATGAATAGATCTTGTCTACATCATGTCATCGTTCTTATTGCATTACTCCATTTCTCCATAAACTTAATGCACTAGATACATGCTGGATAGCGGTCGATGTGTGGAGTAATAGTAGTAGATGCAGGCAGGAGTCGGTCTACTAATCTTGGATGTGATGCCTATATAATGATCATTGCTTGGATATCGTCATGATTATTTGAAGTTCTATCAATTGCCCAATAGTAATTTGTTTACCCATCGTATGCTATTTTTCTCTAGAGAAGCCACTAGTGAAATCTACGGCCCCCGGGTCTATTCTTCATCATATTTGCTTTTCGATCTATTATTTGATACTTTTATTTTCAGATCTATTATTCCAAAAACCCAAAAATACCTTGCTGCACTTTTTTGTTACTTCTTTTATTTCGCGTTTATTCAAGATCTATTTATCCAATCTATCATAATTTTTCTCCCGTCCACGTGACAATTTCTGGCACCGTTACCCGAAAGGGATTGACAACCCCTTTAACATGTCGGGTTGCAAGTATTTGTTCTTTGTGTACAGGTACCATTTACATAGTGTTGCTTGGTTCTCCTACTGGTTTGATAACCTTGGTCTCATCACTGAGGGAAATACCTTCCATAGCTATGCTGCATCATCCCTTCCTCTTTGGGAAATACCGACGTAGTTCAAGCGACATCAAAAGGAATTTCTGGCGCCGTTGCCGGGGAGACATCATCAACATCTATCAGGTTCCTAATCACAAATCTCATCTCCTTGCAATTTATATTATTTGCCATTTGCCTCTCATTTTCATCTCCCCAAGTTCACAAAATTTGTCGTTTTATTCGCCCTCTTTTTCGTTCACCGTTTTCTCATCAGATCTGTTTTTGTTTGCATTCTTGTTTGCGTGGCCATGATGCCTCAAAGAAAATATTATGATGTTCCTTACCCCAATATTTTGCTTGAAATTGAGAAAAGTACTAAGTAATATATGACTACACAATTTGAGCACAATAAATATTTTACTGAAGAACTTAAGGAACACTCTATTGTGCTGGATGCTACAACAAAACAACTTGATGATATTTGTAGGGAAGTTTGTAATCTCCAATCTAAGTATGCTTTTGCTAAAAGTTTGCTAGGCAAAATATCAAATGCACAAACTACCTTAGTAAATCAAATGGCCGCTAAACCAATCTCTTTAGAAGAAAAAAATGATGAAGACCTTAAAGTGATTGGTGTTTCTTCTATTGATTCCTTGTTTAGTAAAATTAAAATTGATAGAGGGACTTAAGAAGAGTCAACTTTAGCTAGAAGGCATCCCGATAATTCGGAGGGTGAGAATCTTGTTGAAAAAATTGATAAAAGTGGGTTTAGAGGTCAAAACTTTAACTAGTGATATGCCCACTCTTTTGAATTACAAAGACTTTAATTATGATAGTTGCTCTTTAATTGATTGTATTTCTTTGTTGCAATCCATGATAAACTCACCCCATGCCTATGAACAAAATAAAGCTTTTACTAAACATATTGTCGATGCGATGATGAAAGCTTTTGAAGAAAAATTGGAATTAGAGATCTCAATTCCTAGAAAATTACATGATGAATGGGAACCTACTATCAAAGTCAAGATTAAAAATTATGAGTGTTTTGCTTTATGTGACTTGGGTGCTAGTGTTTCCACAATTCCGAAATCTTTATGTGATGTGCTTGGTCTTACCAATATCGAAGAGTGTTCTTTAAACTTGCACTTGGCAGATTCTACTATTAAAAAGCCTTTGGGAAGAAATAATGATGTTCTTATTCTTGCAAATAGGAATTATGTGCCCATATATTTTATTGTTCTAGATATTGATTGCGATCCGTCTTGTCCAATTATACTTGGTAGACCGTTTTTACGAACTATTGGTGCCGTGATTGATATGAAAGAGGGCAATATTAAATTTCAATTTCCACTAAGGAAGGGTATGGAACACTTCCCTAGAACAAGAATTAAGCCTCCATATGAATCAATCATGAGGGCATCCTATGTCTCTAGAAATAAAGATGACAATACTTGAATCTATGCTTTATGCCTAGCTAGGGGCGTAAAATGATAGCGCTTGTTGGGAGGCAACCCAATGAATAAAATTTATTTTTGCCTTTTTCTTTCTGTTCTTGAGTGTTTGCACAATTATGCCTCTGTTATGATTGTGTTTATTATGTTTTAATTAGTGTTTGTGCCAAGTAAAGCCTTTGGGATAGCTTTGGTGATAGTTGATTTGATCTTGTTGGAAAACAGAAACTTTTGCCTCCAGTAAAATAATTGTTTAAAGTCACAGAAGAGATGAAAAATTCTGAATTTTTTCAAAAGATTGATATACAAATTTCCTTTGTTGTCCTAATTTTTCAGAAATTTTGGAGTTACATAAGTATGATAACAATTCACATCTTTACAGATTGTTCTGTTTTTGACAGATTCAGTTTTCTTTGCATTGTGTTCTTATTTTGATGAATCTATGGTTTGTATCGGGAGGTATAAGCCATGGTAAAGTTATAATACAGTAGATATAATGCAATAAAAAAATTGAATGGGTTTTCTACAGCACTTAAAGTAAAGATTGGTTTTCTGATACTAACGGATCTCACGAAGGTTTTATTGAGTTTTGTGTGATTGAAGTTTTCAAGTTTTGGGTGAGATCACGATGGATGAAGGAATAAGGGGTAAGAAGAGCCTAAGCTTGGGGATGACCCATGGCACCCCAAGCCATTATCCAAAGAGAAACAAGCAACTAAGCTTGGGGATGCCCTCGAGTGGCATCCCCTCTTTCTTCTAATGACCATCGGTATTTTACTTGGAGCTATATTTTTATTCGTCACATGTCATGAGTTTTGCTTGGAGCATCTTGTGTTATATGAGTCTTTGCTTGTTTTGCTTTTTAGTTTGAGTCATCTATCCTTGCTGAACACATCTATTTGGGAGAGCCAAAATTATACTATGATTTGTTAGAATTGCTCTATATGCTTCACTTAAATTTTTTGAGCTATGGAATTGCTCTAGTGCTTCACTTATATCTTTTTGAGCACGGTGTGCTTTAATATTTTTGAAGAAATTCTCTCATGCTTCACTTAGATTTATTTGAGAGTTAGTAATTTTGAATAAATTTTCTCATGCTTCACTTATATTATTTTGAGAAAAGAAAATTTTATGCTCATGTTCTTCACTTAGATTTGTTTGAGCTATCAAAAGCAATATATGAAACTAGTCCCAAAGTGATAGATATTCAAGAGGGATATAATAAAAACTTTCATGAAGATCATTGGCCAAAATAAACTTGATTCTTTGTAATAGTTTTGCGATATGATGATATAATATGTGAGTCATGTTGATGAGTAATTGTGCTTTAGTAAGAATATTGGTGTTAAGGTTTGTGATTCCCTATGCAAGCACGAAAGTCAATAGTTATGCAATGAAATTACATCCTACTTGTGGTGCATTATTCAGTGTTAGTTATGCTTAATGCTGGCTTATGAGATTTTTCGTTTCTTGGTTGGATGCTTCTCAATCTTTTTGCTAGCCTTCACTTGTACTAAGTAGGAATGCTACTTGTGCATAAAAAATCCTTAAACCCAGTTTTGCCGTATGAGTCCACTATACCTACCTATATGCGGTATTTCCGTGCCGTTCTAAGAAAATTTGTATGTGCCATCTCTAATTTTCAAAATAAATTTCCTTTTTATGTGCTCGTACCGCTCATGAAACGGTAGGGGTGGCTGATATTTTTCCATGCTAGATGTGTTATTCTCAAGATGAGTGTTTATTCACTTGTCATTGCACAAGAGTACGACAAAGGTATTAGGGATGCCCAGTCTCGAAATGAAAAATGAATTTACTTTATGTTGTCAAATAATAAATTCCTTGGAAAGTGTTGGTATGGACGGTACCCGTGGATACGGCTAGCTGTGGAATGTGAAAGTATGGTGGAAAAAGGAATAAACTTTATTTTCTGTTTGGGAACCGCCTATGATATATCTAGCATGGAAAGTATTGGGAACTACTCGATCATTTTCATTGACAGGAAAAGCATGCCACCCAAAATGTTTTATCTCTATCTTTTTCGCTTTGAGGTGTGACACCTCTACAAATCCCTACTTCCCTCTACGAAGGGCCTTTCTATTTACTTTATGCAATTTTTATTTTATTTGAGTCTCCATCTTCTCTTATAAAGCACCAACTAAGGGGCACTATGATCGTACTTGAGCATTGGGTGTAGCTAATATGCGAGTGTGTTTCATGAATGGATCAATGATTGAGCATGATGGGCTAGGGATAACTTGCTTTGGTGTTGATATTTTGAAAGACATGGTTGCTTGTTGATATGCTTGAGTATTGAAATCTTCATGTCAAAACTAGACTATTGCTTTGAATCATATAAAAGTCCAAATGTCCATGCTACAAAAGAAAAGAATATGTGATGAACATGTTAGGCTGCATTCCACATCAAAAAAATCTGTTTTTATCATTTACCTACTCGAGGATGAGTAGGAATTAAGCTTGGGGATGCTGATACATCTCCAACGTATCTATAATTTTTGCTTGTTCCATGTTGTTATATTATCATTCTTCGATGTTTTACAATCATTTTATAGCAACTTTATATCATTTTTTGGGACTAACCTATTGACATAGTGCCTAGTGCCAGTTCCTGTTTTTCCTTGTTTTTACTTCGCAGAAAATCAATACCAAACGGAGTCCAAACGTAGCAAAACTTTTTGGAGATTTTTTATGGACCAGAAGGAACAACTTGGGCCGAAGAAGTACCAGAGGGGTGCCCCGAGGGGGGCACAACCCACCTGGGCGCGCCTGGCGGCCCAGGTGCGCCCTGGTGGGTTGTGCCCACCTCGGTGGCCTCCCGCACCGCCTCTTTGCTCTATAAATACCCCAATATTCCAAAAACCCGAGGGGAGTCGACAAAACACAATTCCAGCCGCCGCAAGTTCCAGAACCACCAGATCCAATCTAGACACCATCATGGAGGGGTTCATCATCCTCATTGGTGCCTCTCCGATGATGCGTGAGTAGTTCATTGTAGACCTTCGGGTCCGTAGTTAGTAGCTATATGGCTTCCTCTCTCTCTTTTGATTTTCAATACAATGGTCTCTTGGAGATCTATTTGATGTAACTCTTTTTGCGGTGTGTTTGTTGGGATCCAATGAACTTTGAGTTTATGATCAGATCTATATTTTTATCCATGAAAGTTATTTGAGTTTCTTTGATCTCTTATATGCATGATTACTTATAGCCTCGTATTTCTTCTTCGAATCTTTGGTTTAGTTAGGCCGACTAGATCATTTTTTCTTGCCATGGGAAGAGGTGCTTTGTGATGGGTTCGATCTTACGGTGCTCAATCCCAGTGATAGAAGGGGACATGACACGTATGTATCGTTGCTATTAAGGATGACAAGATGGGGTCTATTCCTACATGAATAGATCTTGTCTACATCATGTCATCATCCTTATTGCATTACTCCGTTTCTCCATGAACTTAATACACTAGATGCATGCTGGATAGCGGTCGATGTGTGGAGTAATAGTAGTAGATGCAGGCAGGAGTCGGTCTACTAATCTTGGACGTGATACCTATATAATGATCACTGCCTGGATATCGTCATGATTATTTGAAGTTCTATCAATTGCCCAACAGTAATTTGTTTACCCACCGTATGCTATTTTTCTCGAGAGAAGCCACTAGTGAAAGCTACGGCCTCCGAGTCTATTCTTCATCATATTTGCTTTCCGATCTATTGTTTGCTACTTTTATTTTCAGATCTATTATTCCAAAAACCCAAAAATACCTTGCTGCACTTTTTTGTTACTTCTTTTATTTCGTGTTTATTCAAGATCTATTTATCCAATCTATCATAATTTTTCTCCCGTCCACGTGACAATTTCTGGCACCGTTACCCGAAAGGATTGACAACCCCTTTAACACGTCGGGTTGCAAGTATTTGTTCTTTGTGTGCAGGTACCGTTTACATAGTGTTGCTTGGTTCTCCTACTGGTTCGATAACCTTGGTCTCATCACTGAGGGAAGTACCTACCGTAGCTGTGCTGCATCATCCCTTCGTCTTTCGGGAAATACCGACGTAGTTCAAGCGACATCACTACCCCACTTGTAAGCAGTTGTGCAAAACACGACACATTGGCTCAACTCGCTTCAACACTAGAAAAGTCAGCTATCGACCAGCTAACAATCAATAATTTGTTGTTTGACATATAAGCAAATACGTATCTTGTTACTGTGGTTCATGCAGTTAACTGAGGCCACAATGGAAATTCCAAATGTTCACACGCTAGTCCAGCGTTCATGTGGAACATTCACATTAAACTCGGCTTCATAAAATACTTGAAAAGCGTAAGTTAAGCAATTTTATACATATCAATGATTCATAGAACATAACAAACATTTATTACTTCACAGCAAAAGACAAAGTTGTGAGAAGGTTTACAAATCAGGAAAAATCAAGCAAGGCTTCTCTGAGCAAAGGGCCTCCCTAGGTAGGCTTTAATTTCCTGGAGTTCACTCTGGTTTTTCTTGTTGCCGCCATCCAGGGTTAGGTTCTCTCATTCCAGAATAACCAATTATAATTGTGTTCTCAGTTGGAATGCTGAACTGAACCATGTAGTGTACTGACCATCTGAACTTCTTGTGCGGTTCCACTAAATTTAAGCACCACTATTTGTAGAAATAAGCAGACCACAATGCCTCTTGTCTGCGCACCTGTCCCAAAAACCTCCATGCAGCCGTGCCAGCTGGTCCTCTGTCCATCCTTGAATTGGGAGAAAGTGCATTCCCGACCAGGATGCAGTTGTTTTTGCTCGTCCCTGCACTGCAATCAGGAAGTAAAACGTACGAATCAGCTTCTTTTAGATTGTGTTGGTCATTCTACCTAGTTACTATCAATGTAGGAATACCTGGAAGACGGGAGGTTAGACGACGGCAGCTAGGAATAGCCATCTCATTTTGTGCAGTTCTACTAAAACTGAGGTGTGTACTTTTGATTGCACAAATAGAAACGATATGGAGACAGTCATCCCTGTTTGCGCAAATATGAAATACGGTTATTTAAGCAGTGACAGTTATTTGTAGTGGCATATGATTAACAACAACATCTATTGTGTTATAATTGGCACTACATTGACAATATGAAAGTGACATTAAGTAAGAAGTAGTATCACATCACATCAACACTGCCACTAGATTAACATGCAGAACAATAGCATTAGTATTACTGTCATGAGAGTAGAACATGGTCAGTAAATGTGCAATCAAATTTGTGCAGTTCCACTATGATGAAGCAATGTTAGCGGTGTGAGATTTAAGTGTAACTGCAAAAACACAATTCATGGGAAATAAAGCAAGACAGAAGCACTTCATAAAATGGTGGTGTCATTGCTTCAATTTATCGACGGCACTAGACCGATAGCAGCATTACTTAATAGTGACATTGGGTGGCATTGCTTCAATTTATCGACAGCACTAGACCATTACTTAATAGTGACATTAGGTGGCATTGCTTCATGCTTCATGTGATTTTACATTAACGGTAGCGATATGGGCGTAGGAACAGCAGGGGCATAAAGTGGTGAGGCAGATGTGGTTGCCGAGAGCGGCAAACGTTCAGGCAGCATGTCTGCATTTGTCCCATTTTTTATCTCCTCAGCGACATTTTCCTATATGAGCACAGGAAATCTAGACCTGCTCGTTTTCATTTGCGTTGTCCCCCCAACACCCCTCATTTTCTTTCCTTTTTTGAGCAAGAGATAGGTCCACTTCCCCCCCACCCCCCACCCTTCACCATAAACCCCGCTTTCTTTGCCTTTTCAACCAAGAGACCAGTTGGGTAGCCAGTATCTACTACTTTCCCCCGTTTTATCTTAGAACCAAGTCCTAGATTCATGCTACAGCTTTCCCACTTTCTTCCCTGTTTGAACCAACTCTTAGATTCGACTATGTGAACTAGCTTTACCTCTAATAATAGTAAAAGCCTAGGTGGCTTTGGAACAACCGACGAAAGTAGAAAAAGATCCACACGCAACCACGTGGGGAGCTGGGGTAGTAGAGCAAGGCAGGTTTCGAAGGAATATATACCTGAGGGTCGTCGGGATGTGGCAAATACGGCGTCAGGAGGCCACATCTTGCCCACAATACCGCAGGGAGGAAGAAGGGGTCGGAGGCCCTCTCTAGCCGGCGCTGTCTCGAAGAGAACGGCACGGCCGCCGATCGGGACGAGAGGGCAGCTGTTGGTCTCCTCGCTCGCCGCCGACGACCGCGTGAACGATGCACCTACACCCCTGCCCCAGCCGAGGTGGTCCAGCCGGATTTTTGACCAGCGGTGAGCAGAGAGAGAGTGTGGCCACCTATGTCTTGCTTAGATCTGGAGAGCATGAGAGAGTGAAAGAGAGCAACCCTAGTAAAGCAAGCGCCGATGCTCCTGCTTATATATATAGTGGAGTGATTTTGTTGTAGCAACCATTATTAAATTGAATACACGTGAACCACTATTTTCATTTAAAGTTCAAGTAAAAATAAAACTCGATCAATAACGTGCCACCGCTTCCAGGTCGCACTATCAAATCACCGCGTCCAGGACGCACTATGTACTCTATCATTCACGTGCGGTCCCCGACCCTCCATCAAGTTGAAAACTAGACTAGTCAAAATGTCAATTGGGATGCCTCTTTGTAAACAAATGCGCTCCTAGCTTCAAAAAAAATGCGCTCCTACGTGTACCCGTGAGTGGGTGTGAGAGAACTAGTGCGTGCGTGCATCACTTCTCTTCATGTGAGTACAATATACTACGCCCAAAGAACGTTCGCCACAAGAGTAACAGTATAAGTGTGTGACGTGTGACTTAAAATAAAAGGTGCGCGACGTCTTTTATTTTTTAGAAGTTCTGAGGGTAGGGTGTGAAGAGCACATATGTGTGTGACATCTACCTACAGATAGACGGTGGGTGCGAGAGGACTCGGGAGAGTCGTGACTCGTGAGGGTGTGTGTGTCTGCGTGAGAGAGAGGGGCCATGTATCAATGCAATGCATGTGTCCGTAAATCATATCTGACAAACATTCGCCACAAGCCGTTTCCTGACGAACGCCATAAGAACCATTAGATCGGCATTCGACAGTGTCAGTTTTGCCATGGCATTTAACAAAACAGCCACTCCTCCGACACACAAATCTTCCACGTGAGTGTTAGCAACTGCCGTATGCTCCTCCCTCCGTTACAAAATGTAGTGCATATAGCTTTACTGAAAATTTCTACCTCGCAAACTTTTACCGAGTTTTCGTATACCAAAATGCACATATAGAATACCTAGTATATATCATTTCATTCATCTTCGAGAGGCGACTATAAAGATGGGGGAGGAGTGTACAAAGAAAGTCCATCGTATCACCTGTAGCAATTTCAACCATCCTTTGGTGTGGAGGAATATCATAGGAACTCTATATGATATGATTTTTATAGGAATTTTTCCTTTAGAGCCAATTGGTTCATAGGAATAGATTCATATAAACCACATTTCAAAGGAAAATAAACATGATATCATTTTTATAGCTTTAGAGCCACTTGGTTCATTCGAATGGATTCCTATACTCCCACAATTTCAAAGGAAAATAAACATTAGCCTAGATTCAATAGAAAAGTTCCTATGATGTGAACCAAATGACATCTCTTTTCCAATCACCTACTCATAGGAATTGAGATACATGTCATCTCTAGATTCAATAGAAAAGTTCCTATGATGTGAACCAATCTTTTCCAATCCCTACTCATAGGAATTGAGATACATGTCATCTCTTTCCCTACAACTTCCATATATACATCTTCTATTCCTAAATAGCTAGTACAACCCACTAGATTTTTTCCTGGACATGCAACTATGGCACATGAACACGTCATGCATGCAAGTCATAAGGCTAGTCATAGTGGGAGTAACTTAGGTAGTAATAGCGCACTTCAAGAAAAATTTGCTTATGTGGCATGCAGTTAATGAGGAGAGAAGTGTTTAGGCGGGTCGTCATGGGAGTATCATAAGAGGTATCATGCATGCGAACTACACTTTTTGGATGATGTGGCATGCAATTAAATGAGGAATGAGAGGATGTGGTATCATATGAGGAATGAGAGGATGCGTACTACTCCTACTACTAAAAGACATATATTTCAAACAATATGATAATCTCTCTAACCAAGGGAGGGACGAGGAGTATATGTCTAACGGAGGGAGTAGTAAAATTTTCTCCTCTTCCTGTGAGCCACCGCGCGCGTGGGCGAGGGAGCGGGCGTAGGCGTAGTAAGCAAGCTTCTCCTCGTCCTGCGACTCTGCTAGCCACCGCACCCATGGGCGGGGGAGAGGGCATACTAAGCAAGCTTCTCCTCGTTCTGCGAGTTGACGGGACACATCAAAAGTAGTACTACAGAGCATCTCCAGTGTATAGAGCCTTGCCTCTAAGGTAGGCCCACTACAAAAAAAAGACATATCCGTGACATTTTGGGCCGAACGAATTTTTTTCCTGTCATGCTTATGACACTTCTATGACGATAATTGTGACAAAACCCAATATCATCATAGATGTGGTGGGCTCCTACTTCTATGACAAAAAATCATGACAGAAAATGGGCTTTTCGTCCTGGGCGGGCTGGAGACGCAGCTGCATGACATTCTTTGGGCCGTCCATGACGAAAAAAATCATGGTAGAAGAGAGGGCGAGGAAATTATCAGGGAGTTCCCGGTTACGGTGGGTGGTCGGGGCCGAGCGATGCTCGGAGGTTTGAGCGTTTCTCTCGTGTACGCGCGTGTGTGCGAGGCGTTGGCTAACTGAACCCGAGCGATCGCATGTTACTGAACCCGAGCGATCGATCCTTGGCTGTTAACTGAACCCGAGCAATTCATTCACTGCTAACTGAACCCGAGCGATTCCTTCGCTGCTGCTGCTAACTGAACCGAGCGATCGATCACTGCTGCTGCTTACATTGAAGCCGATCGAGCCCCCGTGCGAGATGTAGCTAGCCAGCCGGTGTTGGTTGCCTCTCGATGAACAGTGACCATTGCTACCATGCGCGCGGTACGTAGAACGAGTCGAGACGTGGTGAGTCGAGCCGGTTGGTTGGCTGTGGATGAATAGTTCCCGGTGGGGGTTGGATGAACAGGACCCCGTGGTAGTAGGCCGTTGCCGCTGGATGAACAGGACCCCGAGGAGGCCGCCGCACCCCAGCCGGTTGGGGGTGGATGAATAGGACCCCAGGGAGGCTCTATGAACAGCAGCCGGTGGAGGCTGGATGAACAGTAGCCGTGGATGAACAGTAGCCCGTGGAGGCTGGAGGAGGTCGACGGTGGATGAACAGTAGCCTGTGGAGGCTGGAGCGAGGTAGTAGACGATGGATGAACAGGACCCCGTTTCGACCATAGGCGCTCCAACACAAGTCCGTTTCCTCCATTTTGCGGTACGCCACACCCCTCCCGATCTACAGGACCCCGTTTCGATCATAGGCACTCCAACACAAGTCCGTTTTCTCTGTTTTGCGGTACGCCAGACCCTTCCCGATGAACAGGACCCTATTTTGACCGTACGTGGTCGAACAGAAGGCCCGTTTCCTCCGTTCTGTGGTACGCCAGACCTTGTTTCGGCAGTTTCGTCCAAGCCGGTTGGTTCCCGATGAACACGACGTATTCCGTTGCCTCCCGATGAACACGACACTGTTTCCTCCATTGCGACCCAGCCGGTTGGCTGCCGATGAACAGGACGACGTCGCTGTACGTGTTTGAGAACCCGCCCGTATGTACATACGTAGCCGTATTTACTTTCTTGTAGCGTGGCTGTACGTACATGTACACGATATAGACGGGACTGCGTGACATGCTACATCCGCGCCTCTACTACGACACGTGCCGCTCCTTACTCGTCACAGTTCATCGCTGCAGAGAGACCGATCGACCAGTATGTACGTACACGTTTGCGACAACACTACGTACGCTTTCACCGGGTGGTCCCAGCTGTCAGGGAGGATAAGGACGCACTTCCTTGCGTGCGAAGATATAGCTGGTGGGTCCCAGCTGTCAGGGGGAAGAATCATTTTTTTGCCCGTAGTATGGACGCACTTCCTTGCGTGCGAAGATGTAACTGGTGGGTCCCAGCTGTCAGGGGCGAAAAGTTATTTTCGCAAAATACAGAGTCCCTTCCGATGGTTCCCTGCTGTCTGGTGGAGGAATAATTAGTTTACGTGTAATAAGAGGCACTTCCTTGCTGTAGCCGTGGACCCACCTGTCAGCCTCTCCACATAGAGTCCTCTTCCGATGGAAGTCGTTCCTTGACCATGTTGACCACGCCGCGCCGAGAGCACCAAGGCGGTGGATGACGGTGAGGCCTAGGAAGGGGACGACACAGAGCCAGGGAAGACGCGGCAGTGGATGCCCATGCAGAGAGGAGTATGAGGGTTTACTGCTTCGGCTGCAGTGTGAGGCTGCCGTCGCCGGAGAATAACAGGAGGTCTGGGTGAGTACAGGGATGGCCAGGCCAGCGATGGTAGTAGGGTGGGGCGGTGAGGCCTGCGCGGCAGCACAGCCAGCCATGGGACGCAGGAGCAGACGGCACGGCCCGCGATGGTTTGGGCGGCTAGAGCAAGAAGACCAGAGGTTGAAGAAGCACGACAGTCGTTGGATGGACATCGTACGGTCACAGCAGCTAGAATCGTTTATATTGACTAAGTTGACAAAGCCCTGCGTCCGCGTCAACTTAGTAGGCCCACAAGTCAGCCTTCAAATATGGTGGGTCCCACCTAGCAGCTGGCGTATTCATTTCTTTCATGCATAATAAGGAGGCACTTCCTTGCGTTCGAAGATATAGCTGGTGGGTCCGAGCTGTCAGCGGGGGGAATGTTTTTTTCACGAAATACAGAGGCCCTTCCGGTGGGTCCCCGCTGTCAGGTGGAGGAATCATTATTTTGCGCGTAATAAGGAGGCACTTCCTTGCTGCGGCTGTGGACCCAGCTGTCAGCCTCTCCACGTACAGTCCTCTTCCGATGGAAGTCGTTCCTTGACCACATTGACCACGCCGCGTCGAGAGCACCAAGGCGGGGACGATGGCGAGGCCTAGGAAGGGAATGACCAAGAGTCGGGGAAGACTCGGCAGTTGTTTCCCACGCGGAGGGGAGTACGAGGGTTTACTGCTTCAGCTGTAGTGTGAGGCTGCCGTCACCGGAGAATAACAGGAGGTCTGGGTGAGTAGAGGGACGGCTAGGCCAGCGATGGGAGTACGGTGGGGCGGTGAGGCCTACGCGGCAGCACAGCCGACCGCGGGAGGAGGGAGCAGGCAGTCCCGCCGGCGCTTGTTTGAGCGGCTGGAGGAGGAAGAGTAGAGATTGAAGAATCACGACGGCTGTTGGATGGACATCCAACAGTCACTGCTCTCGTGTGTTGACTAAGTTGACACGGTGTTGCATGCGTGTCAACCTTTTTTTTAGGAAAGCGTATGCGTCAAGGCGCACAAGTCAGCCTTAAATGTGTGGAAAACAACATACAGCCCATCTGCCATTATTTCCAATAATTTACAGCATATTTGCTAATTCTTAAGGAATTTTTTGGAGCCCATATTCTTTTTGTTAGCATTATAGCCCATATTGTGGCCACGGTTAAACAATTATATGAAATTTTGCATATTTCGGTGTGGTCCCAACTGTTTTTAATCCCGAAATTTCGAGTCACATTCAAACTAATTTGAAAAATAAATTTATATCAATATAAAATCCAAATAATTGTCCACACATAAAAATCAATGGAATTTAAAATCTTGAAATGAAAAAAAAAATTTGAACCTAATTGCCGGTTTGATGTGTTTAAAAAATGTACAACCCATTTCTCATTACTGATAGCCCATTTTCTAGGCAAGCCGAATGGAACTCTCCTCGTCTTGAAAGATTTGCAGCCCAACAGGGCTGACAAAGCAAGTAGGCCTCGGTTGTGTATTCTGCAAAAGAACAAAAAAACAGGGCTAGCCATTTTCAGAAAGAAAGAAAAACTACTGGGCTGGTCTTGTGGTAAACATAAAATAAAAGGCTGGCTAGACAGGCCAGAGTGCCCTGCACGGCCCAGTTGACACCCTGCTTCCGTCTCAAAAACAAAAAGAACTGGCCGAGCTGCTGGGTCCCTGGTGTCAGCCGCTCGTTGTGCAATTCTCTCGTTTATTGACTACTTTGACAATGGCATGGGACCCAGATGTCAGAAATCCATTAGGAGGAACCATTTTTTTTGGCTTGAAATAAGGAGGCACTTGCTTGCGTACTGCCATGACCCTGGTGGGTCCCTGCTGTCATCCTCTCCATGTACAATCATCTCCTGATGGTGTACGTGTCAACCTAGTAGGCCCACAAGTCATCCTCTAAACCCGTGGCAGACAAATACAACCCATTTAAAAAAGTAACAGCCCATTCCATATGTTCAAACGGAAAGTTCAACATTCAGAGCAAAGTCACAGGTCTGATCCAAATATAGAGTACTGAACTTCCACGTGGACAACCATCATAGCCAGGTTAACTATCTACTCCCACTAATACTCTAGTAGTGTACAAGTACTAACTTACTCTTAGCTAACTAGACGATGCCGGCAGCCATGTGCGGTACACGCTAAACGCCGACACCGATGTCCTCCTCCTCGCCTCGGACTTGCCAGAGGTGCGATAGGGCGCGTTGCTTGCGCGCGTTGGCCCTTTCCATGCCGGTGTGGTCCACCGAAGCTTCGGCTTCTAAGCGGGAAACCCACTTGACGAGCTGGTAGTATAATTCGGCATCACGAACGCATGCGTGCCCGACAGCCTCCAGGGCTATTTGCCGGGCGCCGGCCTCCACGTAGTCGGCCCAGTTGCGGGCGCTCTGCTCGCGACTCAGAGCGTCGGTGCGCTGCTGCTCCATGCCCCGCTGGCGGCGCAAATCAGCGATACGCTGCTCCTCCACCAGGCGGTCGCGCTCCAACAAGTCCTCATACTCCGCATTGCCATCTAAAGACCGATAGAATGCCTCCTCCCTCCGTCTGCCTTCCGGTGAAAAACCGAACACTAGTTCCGGTGGTGACCGCCTCCGGCGTCGCCTATTGCGGATGGGCGAGGGCATGACGGACGTGGCGAGAGCGAGGGCAAGTGGCGAGCGACGTTGGGCCGGTGGGGGCCTATGATGATAGGGCGAGTTAGGTGATGGTGCCACCGGAGAATGTCGGGAACCAGTAATTATAGGCGGAAGGTAGGTGAACCAGCGTGTCGCGGGAAACGCGACGGTCATCGCGATCATCAGAATTCAATGCATAAGCAGGCATGGCTTAGCGTGCCAGCTTGCCGTGGAAAACTAGAAAAACTGAAATTATGATTGTGTCGTCCTGTCCCATCCCGTCAGTGGTGCGTCCCGTCCGTGCTGGGTCGCACGTCGGCATGACGGTCAAACCAGTGCACTCGATTCATCCAGATGAGGTACGTGCGTGATCCGCTGGTTAATCGCGTAGGATCGAGTCGGTCGGATAGTGTACGTGTAGGATCGCAATATCTGATGAACGTTCACTGGGAGATAAGGCATTTATGAATGTTTTTGCTGGCAGTTTCTTCAGATTCGCATGGCATTTTCTTCAGAACAGCATGTCAGTTTCTTCAGAGGTAGGCATTTTTATTCAAAAAACTGCCACCTTCGGATCTTGCGTCGCAACTCAAACTGCCAGGAGCGTATTAGTAGGCTAACTAGTGATCGATCAGTAACTTGTAAACACTGAGCAAACAAAAATAAGGAACTGGTAGTAACTTGTAAACACTGAGCACACAGAAATAAGGATCATGCTGTGCACAGTAGTAAGAGCCGATCCGTTCGAAATGTTCACACGAGACTCACAGGCCTGGCATTGTAATATGTTCACATTAGTAGCCCAAATTCACAGCCAACTAGTATGATTCCCATACATAAGATCAACATGTTAATGCATCTCAATGATTCACAGATCATATACCCATATGTAGCTCCAAAAGCAAAGATCTAGAAAAAACATTTGTTCTTGCTACTAACATGGATACTTCTCTGGGCCAACATTCAATGCAGAGTGAAAGACAAATTTGTTTGTGAAGTCTACAATTCCTCTTGCAAACGTAAGTGGTTTCACCAACAACTGGAACCATGAGAATGAACCACACATGATGGAGGAACATCCACTGCAATATGATTTGGTCTTCTCTCGATCACACGGCGAGACTATTTTCAGAATACAAACTTTAACTTAGGCAAAATAATGCCCATTGTATAATCAGACCAAACCAATGAAGCACCTAGTGTTGGCCAATAAATAGTACAGTACTACTTTTGTGAAGTCCATGAAGTGACTATCCAATCTTTCTGTGTCTATTTTCAAATGGCACTGCATGCAGTGACTATACTATTCTCTTGTGCAGTTCCACCAAAATTGAGGTCACTTTGTTTGTTTGCCAAATAGCAACGGGCAGACATAAGTCTGCACAAATATCAAGCAGCTAGTAAACATATACCCCACCTTGTATTTTTGGTTTAAACACGTCTCTTACGCTTAGCATCTGTCATGTCTTGCACTGGACAATTTGATACTATCATGTTTTTCCCTGGACAATTTCGTACTGAATTGATTTGCTAGTACAGAGCAGAAATATAGCGCCTATTCTTCATCAGACCAAGGATATCCATGTTCGCAGTGATGGAAGAGGTGAAATCGATACAACCGAAATTGAGCATCTAATCATTGAGTCATGTCCTGCACCTCCAATGTAGGTCCACCTTGCCAATATATTCACATGCAAACCACTAATATTACTATCTAATGACAGTACAAAAAGAGTAGCAAGATAGTAGCAAACCATGTACCTTCGTAATGAACAGCTCATAGTGCCACCAATTGGATATAACGGTTTGGAAGAAAACATGCTCCTAATGTTGAACCATTTGGACTTTTTGTGCAGTTCCACTAAAATCGAGCATCCCTGTTTTCACAGATATTGAAAGTGTGATTACTATAAAAGTGGCACTAGTTGAAGCATAGACTCACAAATATAAGCATTCTAATTTCTTAATGGGAAAAGGTAGCAAGACTGCTTCTAACCACCTATTTGAAGGAATAAATAAGGCAACAACGGCTGATGTCAGGAAGGCATACATAGTATTTTCTTAAAAACTGAACCATTCCTGACCTTTCCTCTTCTTTTAAGCATATTTTGTGTAGTTCAACTAAAATAAAATGCCATCACCGCCTTGACAATTCAGTGACACTGTACAAAAAGAAATGACTTACCATTACGTCATGATGTCAGGTATGTGATCGATAGGCATTAGAGACAAACATGCAGACCTCCTCCGATAACATAATGAACATTAATTTTAACAAAGGTGTGACTAGCTTTACCAGCATAATTTGAGTGAACTCTACACCCTCTGTTCCTTAATATAAGATGTTTTCGCAGTTCAATTTAAAGTACCCAAACGTCTAGTATTTAGAAAAACAGGTAGTAGTTTTCTTGAGCACATATCTGGGAAAGCTTGCCACACCTTATATATGTCCATACGCTATTGCAACAATATTCGAATAGTACAAATATACACTAATCCAGTGGCTAGTGCAACAGTAGAGTAGTTTTTTATTACGGGGTATAGTACAATGGTTTTACTGAACAGATTTCCATAAGCTAGCACTGGAAGATTTCTATAAGCATTAACAATACAAAATGTAAAGGTAACAAGTTTCAGCATTGGTATACTAGCTGTGCAACAGCATTAAACCAAATACATAAGTCTGAAGGTAACTAGCATTATTAACTAATGACAGTATAATTTTTTTTGCAAACCATGATCTTCATGCTAAATATCATTTCGAACTCGAGGGGACTTGAAAAATTGCTATCCCAATCTTGATAATCGATCAAACATAAAAACTTGATCAACCGAATCAAGAAAACAGCCGGAGGAGGAGGTGCCCACTCTTGACCTTTCCTCTTCTCTTCATAATTTTTTGTGCAGTGTAACCAAAATAAAATGACATCAGCGCCTTGGCATTTTAGTGACACTGTACAAAAAAATTGACTTATCTCATGAAAGTGAGGTATGTAATCTATAAGCATTAACAGTGCAAAAATCTGAAGGTAGTAACAAGTTTCATCGTTGGTCTACTGGCTGTGCAACAGCATTAGAATGCCTTAGCTGAAAAATCTTTAATACATCCACAATCAACAGCTAACCCTGAAATAATCCAGTGACATTAAATGGCATTGCTTCAATTTATCGGTGGCATTAGACTGAGTGCGGCATTAGTTAAATGTGGCATCACTTTAGCAGTAGCATTGCTTGACTTTACCGCTGGCGTTATACTAACAGCAAAAAAGTGGCAAGAAGAGCATGGGAGGCCCATTCGTATAGTGGGTGCACCAGTACGATGTACCTCCATCGACGCATAGAGTGGTGAGGGAGGGATGGTTGCCCAGAGCAACAAATATCCAGGCAGCATATGTGGATTACGTCCCATTTTTGTTCTCTTTAGCCACCTTTTTCCTATGTGAGGACAACAAACCGATCAACCTGGTCATTCTCTATTGCGTTGTCATGCCTTTCTACCGTTTTTCAACCAAGAGACATGAGACTCGTTCCTTAGCTACTGATTTCCCCCTTTTCAACCTAGATGTGGGTTCGATGCATAGTCTCTTCGATAGTACGTTCTCCCTTCCTTTCCTTATCCAACCCAGACATGGATTAGTCTGCATGAAGTAGGGTTTCCTTTAATAGTGCAAATTAAGGTTTTCGTCTGCGTGACTAGCAGAGCAGAGGATAGAAAATTGGGGAGATGGTGGAGTGGAAAAAGATTCACATGCAGCGACGTGGCAGATGGGGCAATAGAACAAGGGTATGGTTCGAAAAGATGTAGCATACCTGAGGGTCGGCAGGAAGTGGCTTCACTCATGGTCGTCGTCCTCCACACACACTACGGCAGCAAGGTTGGGGACGGAGGCCATCCCGCACGGGCGCTAGGTCTGAGAGGACAGCCTTGTCGTCAGTGCGTGACCTTGCTCGCCGACGACGAGTGCGTCAACGCTGCATGTCCTTTTCTTCCCCGGCGGATCTGTGACCACCGGTGAGGAGGGAGAGAGAGGGGCACCGCGTCTTTTTTAGATCTGGAGAGAGGGTGATAGTGTGAGAAGCAAGTGGGCAGCCCTTAGCAAGCAAGCGCGGAAGCTCCAGCCTATATATCTTTTTTGATACTAGTACTAGAGGTGGAGTAGTGGTAGAGTAGTTTATATTTTCTCTGCATATAGTACCAGTTAGTCGTGCTTCAAAACTGAACGGCACACCATTAAAAAAATAAAGTCGAGAAATAATGCGGCACCTCGGGCCAACGCGGCCAGATTGCATTTTGCACGAGAAATGACACACCATGTTTTGTTGACATGTGGTCCCATTCCAACATGTCAGTGAGACGATGGCGAGTCATTTTGTACAATTTCCGAACGGACGTCTATGTAGGCCGGGGCACCTCTTCCTGTACCGTGGCAACCGTCCATCGCCTCTTCGCCTTTCCCTCTCGATTTGGAACTGCTGTCGCACGCTCTTCATCCCTCCATTTGCCTTCACCCTTCCTTTTGCCATTGTTCGATCATCTTCTCCATGGAGGGAACAGGCCGGAAACGACCCCGTTATTTTTGCCCCGATCTGAAAGATGACGTGGTGGAGTAACTCATTGATCGGTGCGACGTCATCACCTCAGCTAGCATGGCAGGTTCGTTCAAGACCATTCTCAACTCAACAAATAACATCATTACAAAGAACCCAAGGGTTCAGGAGCGGTTTGATCTCCCCTATCTTCTTCGCCACGACCCTGCTCGCTGGCGCGGGGACGACGGAAGCCTCGTCTTGTGCAAGTTGATGCCGCTTGATAATGATACGTGTGATGTTAAGATGCCATCGCTTAAGGGTAAGGCCTGGGCAGGTGCAAATGGAGATTGGGTTCTTTATATTGGACACAACTGCGAGTGGGAACTTGTGAATGTGTACACTCGTCACTGGGTTCCACTTCCAAAAATCTCAAAGTGCCCTGAGGTTGAGCACACAGATGATCTACGTAGGTTCAAATACGATCATGGTGACTGTCGTCTACAGAAGATAGCAATTTGTCGAGTTCCCAACCGCTCTTGGGATTACACAAACTATCATGTTGTTGCTATCTTCGACATGCTTGTTGCCGTCCTTACTTCCACGCCTCGATGGATATTGCTCAAAAATCAATTTCTGTACACGGATGAGTACTGTGATGCAATTCAATACGAGAGTCTTGTGTTTGCTGCCACCACTCGTGGCACTGTTTTTGCATGGAATCCTTATTGTTTCGGTACGTTTGTCTTCCACCGTAATGAGAATTGTTTCATCCACGTGCATGCGAGTTAGTATCCCCATACTAATTAACCTTCTTGTATTTCCAAGGTCCTGTGAACATTCCACCACCTATACTTGAAAAAAATTATAACCAAGGGGGAGATGACGATGGTGATGATCACGAGCATGAGGATGAGCAGGACCTACATACTCAGTGGCACCTGGCAACTTATTCCGATGGATCACCTCTTCTTGTATGTATACAGGGCACTGCTGATGTTACTAAGGAAGCAGGTGTTGTCTCCCATGGTCACACTCTACGGACCTATTCCAACATCTGTTGCAGGGTATTCGGGATGGATACTAGTGTGCTAGCGCCAGCACCTTCTGCCTGGTTCCGTATTGATAGTCTTGGAAAAAACTCGCTCTTCCTTGGACAAAACTATCCAATGATGGTGAAAGGCGATCGAGCTGATGTTGGCACAATGTTACTACCGTTTATGAGAACCAACTGTATCTATACCTAGGACATTTCTATGGTTCCCTACCCTGGCTATCACAATATGCGTCTTGATATAGGCCGCTTCAGCCTGGATGATGAGTCCTGCGTTGGTCTCGATATTGACAATAGCTTCCCCTTCCCAGAGGCTTACTTATTGTTCAAAGCAAGCGTTTCCAACGCCGAGGATTGGTTGAGTGAAGTTCATTTCATTGGTTGTTATTTTTTGTGTGATAAAAACTTTAGTATTTACTAGAATGTTTTGTTGGAAATAATCTATAATCCAACATGTATCCTCGTTGTCGTTGTGTGTTGATGACTTGTTGTATGTAATGAATGGTACATTTGCATATGCATGTCATAAACTCAATTTTTCGTCCCTCAATTCTTTCAAAAGTATAGATATGGTCCCTCAACTTCAAAACCGGCAAAACTTAGTCCCTCAACTTTTAAAATCGGATAAGTTTGGTCCCTCGCACCACTTCGGGTAGTTTCCTGCAGACGTGGAGTGGTATTGACTCGGGCTGACAAGTGCGGGCCCCACCACATCCACCCAAAATTTTCAATTTGATCTCTCCTCTTTATCTCTATCACTTACATATGGACCCCACATGTAATGAGCACGTGGTGGTTCGTGTGCGGCGCCGTCCAGCGAAAAGACGAAGCCGGTGCTCGCGGACGTCCAAGTCCGGCCCAGGAGGCGGCACGTGGCAGCACGCATTCTCTCCTCCGCTCTGGCCGTGTAGGCTCTACTTCTTCTTGAGGTCATGCATGCCTTCAGCACTCCTTGTGGCTGCACGCGCGCACCGCCGCCGGATGTGCGTGTTGTGTTGCCGCTGCTTCTATGTTCATGAGTGTGTTGCCCTTCTTGCTGGGTGTGTGCTCTGTAGCTGTTGCTGCTATGTTCGTGAGTGTGGTGTGCGTGCTATGATGGTTGTGTGACGACGACGATGTGCCCGCCAGTGAACCGTGATAGCTGGGTGGCGTCGTGATGGGACCCATAAGCTCGTGGATGGAGGCGCGTACTTGCACGACAGTGAGGGACGGTGGGATGGCTCCCGATGCAGAGACGACACGAGCAGTTGAACGCAAAGGGTGTTGTCGCAGTCGACGACAACGACTGCAACCTGTGTGTCAGCCATCGCGCGGAGCTTGTGCAGCTCACGACGGTGTGCACATAGGCTGGCAGGGGCCGGGAGCTCGCGGCGGTGCGCACACAGGCCAGCAGGGCCGGGATGAAGCTGTGTTTGCGGCCAGCGGCGCGGAAGCACGTGGCAGCTTGCCTTCAGAGCTTGAACCACCGTAGGCATGTTACCAGTAGGGCGGACGCACGAGGCGGCATCCTCCACCTCTATCTCGCGGCCGGCATGCTGGGGGCGCGCACCGGAGGAGTCTTACCAAGGTCGCCAAAGACCAAAACCACCTCGTCGGAGGCTACCACGCCCACGTCTCCTCCTGCTGCTTGATGCCCGTGAACTGCTCGACGAAATGCCTAGATGAGCTAGAATGATAAGGAAGAAGAAGATTCATGAGAGGTTGCCACATGGACGCATACCTGGTCAAAACCACCCAAAGCTATAGGAGGGACTAAACTTATCCGGTTTGAGAAGTTGAGGGACTAAGGTTTGCTGGTTTTAGAGTTGGGGGACCATTCCTATACTTTCGAAAGAATTGAAGGATGGAAAATATACTTTTCCCATTTATGAATGGTTTTCGAGTCACTTCTTGGAGTGTGAGTACCGTAGTAGTATAGCCACCATCCGGTTATATGAAGTTGCCACATCACATAGAGCCAACCTAATAGTGGAGTATGCTAGTGCAATAGTTAGTCCTAGTAGTAGTATACCATCAACTAGAGCTAGGTGTCGCACGGAGGCCGAGAAATATGGTGATAGCGTGACTGCGTGAGGTGGGCTTGTACGTAGTATGATGTAGGCACAGGGCTTGCCGTGTTTCCTACTCCTCCGGTCTAAATGTGGAGAAGATTTGGTCGAGTTCTTCCTCCTTTTGCCGACACGTGGGACATCCAGCAACCAGGTCGTGGCATGCAAGAAAATGGAGTGCTAGTTGAATCCACGTGATGTGCATCTTGGGTTAAACTGTAAATAGAATCTTACACTTGAGTAACTCCAAAAGCGGCCACCGAAGATCTTTATTGGATTTGTTTTTCATCACCAGCACGTCAAGGTGAAAGATGTGCAGGTTCAGTGGGTCGTCTTGCGTTTTCACTGACATGTGGGACCGCATGTGAGCAAACAGACGATGGGCACACTCCGTGCGTCTGCTGGCTGGCTGAGAAGAGAGAGAGAGAGAGGAGGGCTGAGCATGGACTCCAGGAAATTTCGCGACAATATGAGTAGTACTAGTGGTGTACCGTACTCCTGGAGAGATAATGTGTTCGCTCTACGTAACCAGCACCTCGATATAGTGGTGTGGCATGGGCCATAACTAGCATTCACGTCTAGCAGTACGGCACACGGCACCCACACGAGTCCCATCTGACACCAATTTTCTTGGAGTCCGTGCTACAGCTATCTCTTCTTCCTCCTGTTTTCTCTAACTCAGCAATCACACAGTGGGCGGGGTGGGGGTTTGCCGATAGCCGGTTTGCTCAACTGCGGTCCCACTTGTAAGTGAAAATGCAACACAGCACGCATTCCGCCTTGAGCGGCGTGCCGGACCAACCGTGTGGGGGTGCAACGCGAACACGGCAGGCTTTTCCTTTTGAACTTGTAACTTGTAAAATTTGGTTCTGCTCCATGGCGCGACCGATAAATAGAAATAACAATTTTCCCTAGTGTAATGAGAAGTTTGGTTCTGGCGTGGTTCATTCATGGAGTATGTACGAAAATTATGAAGTTGATGCGAAAGGTAAGATAATTAGTAGTACAATATACTACTACATGGAATTGATGGAAAGATAAAGATACATACGGATCCATCAACGACAACCTCACGCCCTAGTGCGCCGGGTCACCAACCGACGTGTGAGGAGCAGCGGCGTTGGCGGTGAGCTCAACATGCTTCTGAACAATGCCGTCCAAGGTTGCCCTGCGGTCCAAGAATGCCAGCGTCCTATCGTCCTCCTCTTGCATGTAGTAGTCCTTGTGGACGATTTGCGTGTAGACGTGGGTGATAATGTCGATGGTGTCTTGCTGCGCCAGGCGCTGTGCGGTAAGCGCAACCTCAAGGTGGACATTCTCCGGCTCGACGGCGGGCAGTCGTAGGGCCACCAGTGCATAAAAGAGGTTGTCATCATAGAGGCCATTGAGGGTGGCAGGCATCACAGAGCCTGGGCGCGTGGGCTGGAGGCGTACGTCAAGGTCGTCCGCGAGATTCTTGACGACGGTGAACTTGTCGAGGAAGCCGACGAGGACCTCGTCGAACAAGGAGACGAAGCTCTCGTCCAAGAGGACTCTCGCCCTGGCGGCCTCAAGCACGACCTGGAGACGTTCCTTGGTGCCGGGCCGCAGGCCGGCGTCGTGGACCATCTGGCACAGCCGGCTGATGCTCGCGCTCATCGCCTCCATGGGTCTAGCTTCTAGTCAACTGATACTGCGATTGGAGTGATCACTCTTGCCCTTGGTTAGGGTGCATAGGTGCATAGGATTTCGTAGATTGGACTGGCGGGGAGCCTTTATATGAGAAGTGCAGACTACGTTGCATTCACGTGTGTGTTGGCCATCTACTCCTCGGCCCTCCCTCTGTGCCGGTGCAGTATAATCATCTCATCGAGACCAAGTTGGGGCAAAACGAGAGAACTTTGATGTTTACTGGTTTATTGGTCCCCTTTGCATTTTGCGCCAAGTTTTGACATTTGATTTAACTAATAAAATGTTAATGCATGTAACCAAAAATAATATCATTGGAAACTATGTTCAAATACGAATCCAATGATACAATTTTTGGTGACATGCATTATTATTATTTTAGTTAAATCTATGGTCAAAATTTGGCACCAAATACTAAGGGGACCAATAAACCAGGACGGAGGTAGGAGTAGTATTTTGTAATTAATGTCACCCCACGTCTCCTATTGGGTGATTTCTTTTTTCGTGGCAAAAAACAGGGACCGAGGTGGGTAGTTAATGCACCGTGCCTAAAAGTTTTGGGATTATTTGGTTTTCGTAACATGACTAAGGCTGGTCATAATGGTGAGTATCATATACTAGTATCATGTATATGATACTAGTGTATGATACTACACCCGTAGTGCATCATATCATGTGTTAGTGTCATCATAGATAACTTCATTTATTGCCATGCATGACACATATTAGCACAACATTTAATATGATACGGTATCATGATATGATACTCACCCCACTCTTTCTTCATTTAATTCTATGCCACCTCATCAAATTTGCCTAGTTGGCATGCATGATACTACCTATGATACTCCCATTATGACCAGCCTAATGCAACAGTACAGAGGGAGTACAATAGTAGTCTTTGGTTGCAATTTTTTGTTGGTAGCTTACCAAGCTGACCGCTCGGTGAGTACAATAGTAGTCTGATTGATGAGACTTCAGATTTGAGGCTTCTACCAGAAGGGGGAGTGTATAATATCATCGGGTGTTCAAAACCAAATAAAACAATACTCCATGTATTTATTTACACAGGGAGTAGTATATTTTTTGTGACATGCATTACTAGATATTGCTAGTCAAATACTAAATCCAGACGGATATGGTAGTACTACTAAATCCAGACGGTGGTGCTAGACTAGTAGTAGTACTACCAATGTAGTAGTACTGTACTACCCATTGGTCAAATTATTACGTTTTGCTCCTCACAGTGAAGTGACAAGACCCTGCGCCGGAGATGACACCTGAGTGTAGGCGCCATGTTCGGCATACCAAAGTCAGCCTCACCGTATGCAGTCACTATCATCATGGCTGTAGAGCTAGCCTGCTTACAACTAGCCGTGTTCGACATAATTTCCCGTGCGTTACCACGAGTATCTCTACTCTTTTCTTATAGTATGAGTAAGATGCCCGTGCATTGCACGGAACACCAAGATTGGGGGTGGACGGCGCCGGCAGCGGCCATCGCGCCAGATTGTTCCATGGCCTTCTAGATGTGGTAGGGAAGAGATAAGGCTGATTGTGAGAGACACAAAGTTGTTTGTAAATAGGGAACAAGTGCGGACATCTTTTTGCAAAACTGCAGCAGTTTGCTTTGTATGCGTCAGATCTAGATCCGACGGCTATTGGTGAAAGATGGCAGGCACACCATCATCACCAACTCAGGACCTCTTTGATTCGCAGGATTTTGAAAATGCAGGAATATGAAAAGCATAGGATTGGAGTGTCATGCCCACTTGAATCCTATAGGATTAGCAAGGAGCGTTTGATTTCACGGGAAAAGCAAAGGAATTGTAAAAAGAGGTTAGAGTGGATGTTAGATTTCCTATGAAATGTAGTACAAAAGATTCCATTAGAAAAATTCCTATGGGATTCAATCCTATGAATCAAAGGACAAACGTAGGAAAAATTTCAAAGGATTTCAATCCTCAAAAAATCCTATAGAACTCCCTTGAATCAAAGGAGCCCTCAGGTTTTTATAGGAGTAGTATAGAGAAATAGAGAAACTTTTTTTCTTATAAAAAACTGAGTTGGTGATGATGGTGTGCCTGCCATCCTGCAATATAGACCGTCCGATCTATATCTGACGGATAGAAAGTAAACTATGGCAATTTTCCAAAAAGATATCCGCACCCCTCTCCACATTTGCAGTTAAGGCCTTCCCTCGTTCATCTTCGTCTCCCACAAGATAAACAGCTCGTATAAATGCATCTTGATGTTCCGTGCAACGCATGGGCCTCTTGCTGGTAATAATAAATATTGTACTCGAGTAATGGGTATATCGTTGCCGCACCTATGCACGTGAACATTTATCGTAACATAGTACTACCTCGTGCTGGATAGTCGTAATATTACAAGTTTCAAACTGATATTACAAATGCAAGGAGTAATGCTGCACCTACGAAGAGGGAATTATTAGGAAGTTTATGTAAGAACTTTCGTTACTTTAGGTGGATGCAGCATTATCGTACAAACTAAAATCCACCGCCCTGATAAGTCACTAATGGGCAAATAAATTTTTGAGTCTCTGGCGACTTGATGTTTCAAAAACAAATTCAGCTTCTGCGGAGACTTTGTCATTTAGGCTTAGACGCTTGCGGTGATCAGCACGCCATTCCTTGTTGCGCCAGAGAACACCAAACCTCATTACCTTGAGCACACTTGCCTCCAGAACAAAGAACCTAGCCAATTTAATCTCAGATGTGCTGCCTCGGTAGTTGATCAAATAAATTTCTGTAAGATGGAGATCAAGGCATTCGATGAGATTGTTATAGTGCAGCACATTTTTCACTTTCGGGTCTTTTTTATCTGGAAAAGAAGAGAACATATTAGAGCAGCTGGCTGTATAAGATTGCCATGTCATCAAGAGGTACCAATATCATTCACTCATATGATAGGGTTGGCTATAGGGTTGGCTCTAAGGCTAGTGATATTTTTTCACTCTCTCTCTTTCTCTTTCCTCTCATTTACCTAGGAGCACGTGAAGAGCTTGGGCATTTGTTGCCTTCCACTATGTGGCCGATGCCATGTTTCTCAAAAGTATGCCACATAATATGCATCGATGTCAAATCAAAAGATTTTGGCACCGCTCTAGCGATGTGAGAGAGTTGGCACTGTTGTGCACACAGACCCACATGTATAAACAAATGAATCAAACCAACTACACCAGCCTCTCCCTTTCCCAAACAAGTGTTTTTTATTGCCTCAGTCCTCTCCCTCTCCCACGCAAGTGTTTTTTCATTACGTGAGTTAATTTGGCACCGGAGCAAAGTAGGTGATCCAGATTGGGGCACCAGGTGAGCAATGGAGGGGCATCGATGCCAAATGCATCACAAGTGAATTTGGCACGTGTTTTGGCCTACATAGTGGAGGGCCGTTATAGCCCACTTTTGTACTACCTCGTATTTAGTGTAAAATTTTGACCATAGATTTACCTAAGAAAATGCCAATGCATGTCACCAAAAATTATACCATTTGAAATTATGTTCAAATATGAATCCAACGATATAATTTTTAGTGACATGCATTAACATTTTATCAGTTAAATCTATGGTCAAATTTTGATACTACAAAATACGAAGAGTAAACCAGGACGGAGGTAGTACTTGCTCTTAGGCTAACCATAGAGTTACTAGTCTAATTTACTTGCCACTATGACTAGCCTAGGCTATTAGTAGTATAAAAAAAATGATGAAGGTGATCACGTGAGAAAAAATACTAAAAATATTTCTTTCGGTGTAGTGCGTAGATGCAGTTTTGAACACTACACTTGTCATCGTAATTTGGGAAAATTGCGAAAGAATTGAGCTACATTGTGATTACCATTTACTAATAGGAAAGAAGTTTCACCTCGATGAGTAGCTTCTCCATGCATGGAAAGCATGTAAGGAATCCAACAACTTGATCCAGATTGGGGCCTATAGATTTTATTGCCAAGATCTTCACTGTGCGCACAGAATGGGTCAAGCTTGTGGGAATCATTTTCTGGATGACAGTCGTAAATACATCAAGAAGAAATTTAAAAATGTGAATTTCACGAAGACGGAGAAGAACATGAGTGTTGTACCTGAACGATTACGGATCCAATAAAGAGTTTGGAGAATTTGGCAGACGAGTACACCAACGCTGTCAATTTCGGCGCGTCAATGACCCTGATTTTTGTTGGACCTTCTAGATCAGATACAAGCAATCTCTCAAGGAAATGCGCATTCTCAATGACCATAACGTGGAACTGCTGGAGTGGTCTCTTCCCAATTGATGTCCTGTTGCGGGGCCAGCAAGACACATAAATCCATCGGAGATTCGTCGAGGCGATGTGGAGGCTAATGAACCCGTGGATCTGCTGAAGACAAAGGTACTCGAGCGCAGTACAGCTATGGAGCAGGTGCTCTATAGCCTTCTTCGAGATTCCAACGTCGAAGAGGTCGAGCTGCTTGAGTTGAGGGAGAAGAAGGGCGGGCGCAGCATTAATCTGGGGGACATAGCAGGAGCTGAAGCTGGCGCGGTGCAGCGTTGGCGTGAGGCGGAGCGCGGACGGCGGTAGAGAGCGACATCGTCCAGCTTCAAACATGAGCTCCTCGAGCTGATCTAGGGCGGGGGATAAGAACCACTCATCGAACTTGGCTTGGACCTTGCAGTTGGTACTGAACATGCGGATGTCAAGGCGTATGGCTGGCCCAGGGTGCGATGAAAGGATCTTGGAGACTGCGGCCATGCATTTGCAATCCCCATCGCAGAGGCAGCTGTCGATGGTGAGGTTGAGGGGGACGCGGCACCAGAGGGGCGCCATCATCGGGAGAGCAGGGTGGTCCGCACGGCAGATTTGGTGGGAAGGAGGCCGATGATGATGAGCAGCATGTCGTCGGTTTTGGCTCGAGCTACCTCCTCTTGTTGGCTGCCTCGCCGTCCATCTCAGCCAGCGGCGACGCCGGTGTACACGTGTGCTTGGTGTGTATTGTGTGCTGGGTATGCGCGAGTGTGTCCTTGTGTGCATGCCGCCGCGCAGTGGTGAAGTGGGCGCGAGTGCGTCCTTCACACGGAAGAAGTGTGCCCTCAATTTACTAGTGTGCGGGGTGCTACCGCGAGTGGTTTCAACTTTGTTTACTTCACCGCGTGTCAGATGGGCCTCTAGTTTACTTATTTTCACCCACTGCCACATGGGCCAGCACACGAAGATAGAGAACACGAGCTGACAAGGCAGCATGTGGACTGGTTGACCAGTTAACTAAACAATATACAGAGCTATACGATGACACAGTGACCGTATAATCCCTTGGTATAGAGAGATCGAGTGAGAGGGGAGGCCCGTGAGAGATACTCCCTCCGTCCCATAATATAAGAGCATTATGGGACGGAGGGAGTAGTAGAAAGAGAGAAAGAGCTACTCCCTCTGTTCGATAATGTAGTGCCTATATTTTTTTTAAAGTCAAACTTTTGAAAGTTTGACCAAGTCTATAAAGAAATTACTTATATCTACAATACCAAAGATAAATGATAGTATGAAGTAAGTACATGTTGTGATGAATCTAATGATCGTTCCAGATGTAAATGTTTTTCTCCACATATACCTGGTCAAACTTTTCTGAGGTTTGACTTTTCAAAACATCCATATGTTTATGGACGTGAGAGAGTACCTAACTAGAGAGAGAGAGAGAGAGAGAGTGTGTGTGTGTGAAATAGAAAGAGTGAGTGAAAAAAGTGTGTGTGCGTGTGTGAAAGAGACATGGACAACACGATAAAGTACAGAAAAAGCGTGTGTGTCTTATGCAAACATATCACACATGCATCTTCGACAGCAAAAGCAAGGTGAGGAGATAGTGTGTGGTTGTTTGCAACCGAGAGAGAAAGACCCCTAGCACGTGGCCGAGAGAGGTCTGACAAACAAGGGAGAGAGGTCGAGAGAGACGTATGGAGAAAATGCAGACATGGGGAGGAGAGAGTGTATGTTTGTGAAAGAGAGATCCCCTGGAGATCGTGATGGGACTACATGGGTGGGAGATCGAGTGACAAGGTGTGTGCGCGATAGAAGATACCCCGAGAGATATCGAGATAGACGTATGGATGGAAGGAGACAATACGTGTGTTCCTGATGGCTAGTGAGAGATAGTCATACTTAGGGGGGGAGTGCATGTGCCTATGATGGAGTGAGGGATTATGGTACTTAGGGGGGGGTGCGTGTCACATAGAGAGAGAACAAGGGCGGAGAGTGTTAGACGAGTCTATGTAGTGCGAGCGAGATATGTGTATGTGTGAACCAGGGAGATATAAAGTTTGAGAGAGATAGAGGAGCCCCGATACGGCTGAGTGGTGCATCAGATAGCTGAGAGGGGGAAAGAGATATTCCATCCGTTCAATAATGCAGTGCATATAAATTTTTTAGAAGTCAAACTTTGGAAACTTTGACCAGGTTTACGCAAATATTATTTATATCTACAATACCAAAGATACATCATACGAAACTACATCTCATGATGAATCTAATGATATATGTTTGACGTTCTAGATGTAAATGTTTTTCTCCACGTACATTGTCAAACTTTGTGATGTTTGACTTTTCAATAAATCTATATGCCATGGACCGAAGAGAGTGCCTAAGTCGAGAGAGATCAAGTGCGTGTGAAGGAGAATGAGTGATTATGCAAAAAGAGTGTGTGTGAAAGAGAGAGGGACAACAAACGATAAAATAGAGAGAGAGAGTGTGTGTTCGTTTCTTATTTAAACATATCACGCATGCATCTCCGAGATAGAAAAGCGAGGTGAGGAGATACACGAAGATAGCTAGTGCGTGATTGTTTGCAACGGAGAGAGACACCCCTATAGCACATGTCCAATAGAGGTCTGGACAACAAGGGACAAAGGCCGAGAGGGACACATGGAGAAGATGGACGCATGGGGAGGGAGAGAGGGTGTGTTTGTCATAGAGAGATCCCCTCGAGATCCTGAGGAGACTATATGGGTGGGAGATCAAGGGACGAGGTGTGTGTGCGATAGAAATATGCCCCGAGAGAAATCGAGATAGACCAAGTGAGGGAAAGAGACAATGCACATGTTTGTGATGGAGACTAAGTATTAGTCATATACATAGGGGGGACTGCGTGTGCCTACAATTGAGTGAGAGGCAATCATACTTAGCTAGGCATGAGATTGTGTGTGTGTGTGTGTGCGTGTGAGATGGAGAGAGAACGAGGGAGAGAGAGAGAGAGTTTTAGATGGGTCTATAGAGTGCGAGTGAGATATGCATGTGTATGTGTGACCCAGGGAGATGGAGAGTTTGAGAGAGAGAGAGAAGAGCTCCGAGACGGCAGAGTGGTGCATGAGAGAGTTACGGGCAATGAGCTACGGAATTTGTGTGCGTACGATGAGTGCACCCAAGATATTTAGCTTGGACTAGAGAATCATACATAGTGTGCCAGAGAGACCTATACATGGAGTGTGCATGCGAACTAGAAAGGCCCCCTCCCCCCACAGAGAGAGAGAGATAGAGAGAGAGGGAGAGGGACCGACAAGGTTTGTGTTTCGATGCGTGCGATAGAATTGAAGATTGTCGGCAAGAGAGAGAACAGGAGTCCGGGAGAGGGGGAGGTCGCGTTTATGCATCAAAGACTGATATAAACCATGTTTCGATATAAAATTGCATTCAAATATTTGAATTGGATAACATGTTGTCTGCAATCCACACATGAACAGAGATATGCGTATCAAACAAGTTCATTAATTTGACTTTCAACATGTTCATGGAGTACTATAATACAGTACAACATGCTACTCAATTGAGGTGTTCAATTTTGGATTTAGTTCACTATTTTGACCTGGTGAACGAGCTATTTCATTGAATCGAGATATTTCATTTTGTGTTTGATTCCCGTTTTTGAGTGGGTCAACTATTTGTCATATAGTAAATCGTTAGCAACGAGCATGTAAAAACACATTAGTCCCGAGCATCATCTCACCATCTAAAAAAGAAGTGGCAAGCTAATATTTCGAAATTTGATTCGAATCGACTTGGTAAGGTAGATGTGGATGCTCGTTCTCCCAAGATTTGAACGAACCGCTAAACACCCTCTGCTCGGTGGAATTCGCCCGAGCAAATAAATGGGAGACGCGAAATTATCGGCCAATGTGGGACACGCATCAATTGGCCTGTTGTACATCGAGGGTAGGTTCGTAACTTCATCCAAGCGCGCGTTCTCCTCGGCCAAAATGACAGGTGCCGAATAATTCATAAACCATGGGCGGCAAAACACCCTCTCCTCGCCCGAAATCGCTCGCGCCGACTATTTCAAAACACGCCCGAAATCGCTCGCGCCCACTATTTCAAAACACGCCCTCCTCGCCCGAAATCGCTCGCGCCCACTATTTGGGAGAAGCAAAGTTACTCTACTATCCCTGACCCTCAGTACACAGACCCAAGCCCAGAAGCCAAAAGGCAGGGGTAGAACTGTAACTCCCCCCCACATTTTAGACAAATGCGTCCGTAAGACATGGTTCCCCCTCCCAATTACCCATTCATACATCATGGATGCCAAATCACCTTCTCCTCGAAAGCTCCCTTCTCCCCAGCCGCGAAACCTCAGCCCCTCCTCCATGGCGCCCCCCACCGCACCAAATTCACCGCCATCCTCCTCCCCAATGCCGGAGACCCTGTCCGTTTGCCGTCGTGCACTGGGTCATGTGCCTCTTACTCCGTGCTGCCGGAGCTGCCTCGACGACGGCCGCGTGAACCGTACCGGAGCCGATTCACCCCCGCCGTTGTGCACGGCACCGGAGCGGCTCCAACTTTGGAAGCGTCCAGGGCCCCGATGCTGCTTCCCCGTAGCCGTCGACCGTCGCGACATATCTGCTTTCCTGCCGCTGGTAGCCACCGCAATCGCGCTGGCCTCACCGACTCGGCAGCTGGAGCTGCCTACTTCACCGGGCCGCAACATAGGTCGTACACTCATCTTAAATCACTTTATTTAGGCATCAGTTGTCTAAATTTTTATTCTGGGCCAATCGATTCCCAATGGGAAGCAGCACCCCTCGAGGCGGCGGAGCTCCTAGGCTGCCGGTTGGCTGGTGTCTAACGTAAGGGTGCGGGGGCGCAAGTTCGCCGCAGAAGCAGCGCTTAGGTGGCTATCTTAGAGTTGCGTGGGTTGAAGTTACTGCCGCCGCCGGATCTGGATGACGGTGAGTCTTTGTGGATTAGCCGGGGGCGGCGCAACCACGGCAGTGCGGTGGGGCGGGGAGCGGGGTTTTGGTCGGAGCTCTCGCGACCAGGGACGGCGGAGGCAGGCTGCTCTGCCGGTGGTCGCTGGCTCTTCTGGGAAGATTCTGAACAGTGTCAGCTGGGAGGCACAAGACGGCCATCAAGCCATCCGTCATAGATCAGACAGTACCAAAATAAAATAAAATCATGTGACCCCAATTTAGTTTTCAGTCAACAGACGTGTGACCACTCTCGTACCTTACTGTTGATCTCTTAGGGTATTTCTTCAGATCAGAGATATGTGTCGTTCTTAACATTTTGCGTTTTCTGCATCTTTAGCCACACCGTCTTCCTTCTCACCGCAGCTGCTCCAACAAGGGAAGCATACACCAGAAGGGAGCTATAGTCCCCACTCAACAGTTCCCTGCATCGAATGTGCGTGCCCGACATGGACAGCCACAACAACTGCAAGGCCATCGACAAGTCAGCACATGATGCTCACTCCTATGGATGGCGGCCAGATAGGTTGTACCCTCATCTTACTTGTGTGCAACATTTATGGCTTTGTTATTCATCTAAGCATGGAAAATAGATTATCACATTTCACTGTATATTCATGTTGATCTCTTAAGAGTCTTGTTCAGGAGTTAACCCTGTTCCATAGTTCAGATAAGAGACTTGTTCTTTAGGTAACACTGTTCCATAGTTATCATCCATCAGCCAATGTTATCCCACAGGCTGGTGACTATACCACTTCTAGTATTACCTATGTTGTTCTTTAATACTTTTGTGTGCCATCTAGTTAATCTCGAGTACAAATGATACATATTCTGTAGCTTTCATCTATGTTCTCCCTTTAGTTTTTGAGACCTGTTGCTGCTAGTTAAGCCCAGTCCTACTATTTATGTCATCTCCTACATGCACTCATTACATAAATCTAACTACTAGTTGTCTTCCATGCATGTTAGATATAATTGCACACACTGATATATCCACAAGAACCTCACAGAGCAATGTAACGGCCAACAAACTTGACGTCAATGATACCCAATATGATGGAACATGTAAACGCAGTTCTTCAAAAGACTTGCAGAAAGATGCCGAATCCTATTCACCCCACAAGGTCCTTGCTCTAACTTGGCCCGTGATATGGGTACAGCATGCATATAATGTCCTGGAGTGCATCTACTCTATTGCAATGCCATGTGCTTAGCCTGCTGATCATGCATGTAAATATGTCATGCCTTCCTGTTTTTCAGTACCTATTCCATTCATGATAACATGTTTTCAAATTCAAGTACTATCATTCTACTCTGTCGCAATGCCATCTGCTTAGTTTGGACATCATGCTTCTAAATATCTTATGCATTACTATTCATTAGTATGTACTTCATCTATCTACCATACCATGTTTTTTTAACATTGAAGTGATGTTCTAGTGGTCTGTTGCAATGCCATCTTAGTTTCCCAATCATACACGCATATGTTGCCTTAGTGTTTTTCTGTATGTATTCCACTATCATACAGTTTTACATTCAACTAGTGTTTTTTACTCTGTTGTCCTGTCGTATCCCTAGCTCTTACATCATACTCCCTCCGTTCGGATTACATGTCGCAGAAATGGATAAAAATGGATGTATCTAGAACTGAAATACGCCTAGACACATCCATTTATTTCCGGATGGAGGGAATACATGTCAATATGTCATGGCTTTGTATTCTTCAGTACCTATTCCATCTCTCTGCCGTAGCATGTTTTATAACTGAAGTACCATTCTTCTATATAAGGCATGCAAGGGGAAGACGGCTATGTTAGAATCTGAAGGGTTACAAACAAGGTCTTTGCAAAAGATCAAAACACGAGGAGATAGTAAACCAACTCTAGTGTTCATAGATACTTCTCCAGCACAGAGAAACCCAACTCCTACTGATAATAAGCAGATTCAAGTGGCCAAAGAACTAGTCCACTCCAGCCAGCAAAAATATGTCAACTACATTTGAAAAAGTGTGTGCATATCCTCACATCATGAAATTTTATAGCATTCAGATCATATTTTCTACATGTTTCCTACCCATCTCTCTTTTAGAAAATAAGCTTAAAGGATAGAAGACTTTCTAAACTGGGGTCATGTTCGAGGAAAGTATCTTGCGGGAATTCTCTGTGCTCCAATGCTGATGTAAGTACCTGTTGTATATCACTAAATTTTTACATCAGCATGTATTTTGTTAATTGGCGTGAATCCAACCTTTATCTGATCTAAATTTA
The DNA here is from genome assembly GCA_011799875.1 of Thinopyrum elongatum. NCBI lineage: Eukaryota > Viridiplantae > Streptophyta > Magnoliopsida > Poales > Poaceae > Thinopyrum > Thinopyrum elongatum. Next base: position 370,487,258 of record CM022300.1, on the reverse strand, counting down.
CTTGTAGCAAAATGTATAATTAAAGGCGACAATGTTGATTTTCGTAAGGAAAACTGCCTGGTAGTTTTGCATACTGGGCTGCATGAGTGTACTATCTCATATCATGCACATTACTAAATTGTAGTGCTGTTCTGGTTGCCCAATCATTCATTGTGTCAATGTTGCTTTCCTATTACCTTACCTGGCTGATGATAGCTGTGCCATATTGTGTCAATGTTGCTTTCCTATTATCTGACCTGGCCAGTGATAGCAATGCTAGTGTGTTAATTTGGTGCAGGCTGCTGAAGATAAGAAGACAAACTCTGAAAACAGCAAGGCAACCCCATTGTTTCTTTCCAATAAATCTAGGCCAGGTAATATGGCAATAACTCTTGATTAATCTGTTCGGTTCCCCTCCTAATTTATGTTATGATGCAGTGGTCGAGACACTCTCCACTATCAATAATACAAGCCTGCCAAAATCGACATCTGAATCTGTTGAGTTTCCTCTGTCTCGAATCCAACAGAAAAAATGTATGTTTGTGAATGAATTACTGGCTGAAGCAATCATGGAAATCGTGGAGGAATCAGAGGTGCACATTCTTGCGCAACAACAACTGATCAATGTTTTCAGAGACAGTGTAGCAAAGAAGGAAGAATTTGCTCACATGCTTATGGGCGTCATCCGCGCTGAGGTTGCAGATTGTGAGGTTGTAGATCGTTAAGTTCTGCTCATTTATTTGCACTGGCATCAATCTTTGATTGCCCAGTGGATGTAATTTCCTGTAATATATGCTGGATATGCAACGTTTTTCCTTGTATGCCGTACGTTTGCTTAGCGCGCCTCGCATTCCAGCTAACTGGTCGCTAGGAAGGCAAAAAAGCAGTGAAATTATTAGTTAGCACGAAAAGTTGTGGGCCCTATATGAAGGAAGCGGCCCACTGCCCATAATGGGCTTCCCTAATGGGCTCTCATGGGCCAAAATTCTCATAGGCCTTTGATTGATCGGTTTTTGTCCTGTCCATAATTGCTCGTCGTAATGGGCTGAAATTATAGCTGGGCCGGAATCAACGTTATCTAATTGGGCCTACTGACACGTTCGAACTTTAGCGGGCCCATCAAGTTAATGGACCGTAACCAGGCCGAAAGCACTATTGGGCCGCTATAATTGAAACGAGCCAACAGTTAATGCTCGGCCCTGTTACCTCCCGGATAGTTAACAGGCCGACATCGAAGCGGGCAATAAGTGGGCCCATTCGACTTCATGGGCCGTTAACAGGCCGATACTAAGGTCGGGCTATATATGGCCCAACTGTATTTTGGGCTTTTAGCAAGCCGAAAGAGACAGCGGGCTCGTACTGGACCATGAAGAGCATGGGCCGCTAAGAGGCCGAAAGTCAGACCGGACTTTATATGGCCCAACTGTGTTGTGGGCCTTTAGCAGGCCGAAAGAGAAACCGGGCTGGTATTGGTCATGAAGAGCATGGGCCGTTAAGAGGCCAAAACTCAGGTCCAACTGCAAATGGCCCAACTCATTTATGGGCCGTTAACGGGCTGAAAGACACACCGGGCTGGAAATTGGCCCAACACTTAAATGGGTCGTTAAAAGGCCGAAAGACGTACATCCTGAAAATTGGCCCATCCCTTGAATGGGCCGTTAACAGGCCGAAACCACATGGGGCCGATATTGAGCCCAAATATATAGCGGGCCGTTAACGGGCTCGAACTGACGATGGGCTGCAATGATGTCAAATAGTTAACGGGCAGTTGACGGACCGAATTGGCACATCTCGTATGGGTCGTGGGCTTAAATGGACCAGACACAAGTAGGCCCTATATGGGCCGGCCTGCTAATTTTGACTCGGCCGGCCTCTTTCACCTAAATGGGCCACTATTGGGCCTTGCCACGTGCCAACATATCATAGGTGCCTCCCGTACAATGAGTGGATGACATCTGTCCCAACGCTGAGCCGACACGTGGATCCTTCGGCGAATGAGAATTTTACACGTGGAAAATCCCCATTGGTCGGGGCTGTTAACGGGTTATCGGATCCAAACCGGAACCTGATAGCTTAACGGCGACCCATTACGGTGGATGCCACGTGTCGGTTACCCTTGATGAAAACACTTCCATGACGCGCCACTTATCATCATGGAAGTGGACACTTCCGTGATGATAATTTTGGTATTGTCATGGAACACTTCTACGACAACACAGGTATGACTATCTTGATTCTGTCATAAAATCGTCATGGATGTACATGCATGACAGAAAACGTGACCTACTGTGACAAACACGTATCATCATGGAAGTGGTTTTTTTTGTAGTGGCCCCACATGGTTTTCCTCTTATCAAATGAAAAAACCACAATGTATAGAGACTCTAACCAGCCTCTATGGTGGGCCCTAGCAGAAATTTAAAAAATATTGATTAGCACCACATTTGTCCAATCAGTAATATTTCTCTTGTACTCCTAAGGCTGACAAGTGGGACCAGATGGATTGTTACATTGTTAGAGGTAGCCTCTAAGGTTAGACGCGATGCTAGCCAATTTTTTGTTAGAGGCAGTTCATGCAATATATAGAGGCCTGCCTCTAAGAGGAGAGAGAGGGCTTAGAGGCAACAAAAAGCATACATTTTGGATGCCCTAAGTGCCTACTTTCTGGTCTATATGACTCAATTTGAAATCTCCCTATCCATAATAGATGATGAGTGGTGGAATAAATTTGTTACTTCCATAGTTCATGAAAGTACTGAGCATGTGAGATGGTGAACGGAGGGAGTACGATACCATTAGTACTACATTTCTTTTGGAAGGATTGTAGTAGTCCCTCCCATTCACATGTTCACATTTCAAGCTTCAATAAAAACATTGCATGCAAGGATTAAGAGAAACCTCAGCAATGCATGTACTCCCTCAATCCATATAGGGTCTAAAATGCGTTTTGGAGGCTAACTTTGACCACATGTTAGAGCAATAATATGACATCCAAATTACACAAATCTTACCATCAAATTCGTACGTGGTCATTGTACTGCTAACACATTCATGTGTTGCAATTAGTATGTACATGACACAGTAGTAAACACTCACTATCTAGTAGTACTAGTACTCTAGACTACTACTACTATGAGGCCATCCAACTGTGTCCCGGCAGAAGACCGCGGGCACCGATTATTCGTTCATATTTAAATTTGTTTTCACACAACAAAATATCCATAAAAACAACACATGGCAAAATTTCACGGCGAACGAGGGATTTGAATGTGCTGGGAGGGGTGGGGCTGGAAGGGGCTGTTTGGATCTTGCTCGGGGTAGCCAAAATATTGGCGACCCTTTTGTCCACCTGTGCCTTCGCCACCGATGAACGAGGTAGAGCTCGGGTGCTCATGCATCCTCCAGCACGCGCGTTGGAGACGAGCTCGCACGAGCTGTGCTTTTTTTGTCCCACCTCGCCGCCCGAGCCGGCCGCAGACCGACCGGTGACCCGCAAATTATGCCATCCAACCATAGCCGCACACATTCTGATAGCAACTCAACCAACCGGACGAAATTCATGCAAACACGGCGATATTTCATATAAACAATGATGGAATTCATATAAAATACCAGATTTTCATATAAACATGATGGATTTCATTACATTTAAATCAACTAAGCGGTGCTACTCCTGAACAGCACATGTATAATAATACCTAGCCTAAATGGTCGCCCGCGGATCCATTTGTCGGCAACAGAAGGATCCGGCAAGACACTTGTTGTGTACGTCGGCATCGCCTCGGCGGTGGCTTTCATGGGACCCAAGCGGAGGCGGCCTCCTGTGTTCTACTTCTCCTCGGTGATGGCGGCGGACGCGGAGGCGCCGGCCACCGACTCATCACTCTTCGCGCACCCGGCTTCTGTCTCTGCTTGCATGGCGCGCCGCATGCATGGGAGGCTCAGCCACAGACACGGGAGACGTGGTACGAGACGGTGGCGTGGACGGCAGCGACAACGCCCGTGCTCCTCGCCATGCCATTGTGGAGCAGCTCGCCGCTCCTCGTCGAGCTGGCCTGGAGCAGTGAGTTGCTGAACCACGCGCCGACTTGGGGCGGCAACTGGCTTTGTCGGGTGAGGGAAGGGAGGTGGATCAGTGAGCTTCATAGCTCGTATCCGGCGGGCTCGGCGGGCCACCCAGCCGGCTTGGATGCCAGATAACTACTCTTCGTAAGCCATTGTAAGAGTGGAGAAAATGGTGAAGGAGGAGATAGGGGAGCGGCGGAGGTGTGCGATTCTTGGCCGGCGTCTGGCCTCATTTAAATAGGAGATTAAATAGACGGTGGATGGGAGGATCTCGGCCGGCGTTGCGTTTAATGCCGGCCCGGTCATGAACGGACATGTGGCCGGAGTGGGTTTCTCGGCTTCCATACGGGTTTCATGGAGGCGTTTGAATGCGGCAAGGAGGCGTGTTCAGCCGGGCGTGCAGCGAGCGGCCCCCTTGACTCTGACGTACAACACCGCGTCGTTCTTCCACTGACGTGTGGGCTCGTTGGGTACCTGGCCTGCATGTCAGTGAACCAACGTTGGCAGCACACGCAGAGGAGATTTTGGTGGGCCAGGGCGGTGAGAAGCGGGCATTTCATAAACCGATGATTGTTCATCGAGTGTGACATCATCTAATTCATGTACGTTGATAAGCCTACTATATAATGTAAGAGAATTTAAAAAAATTCATATATGCGTTGATAGCCCGTTCGATACATTGTGATTCTTAAAGACCGCTGCAAACATCAATGTTCTGCTTATCACAGATAAGCTTGATTAATACTCCTAACAATCCATGTCCTTAACAAAGGGTGCATGAACGTATAGGTTGAGCATGTGTCTTGTGTCGTGTGCTATCTGCATGCATGCATGCGAGTGTTGCGTGTGTGCATGTGTACGTTTCAGTGTTGCATGCATGCGTGTGTTCGTGCGTGCATGTGTATGTGTCAGTGTTGCACGCCTGCATGCGTGCGTGTGTTCGTGCGAGTGTTGCGTGCGTGCATGTGTACGTGTGAGTATTGCATGCATGCATGTGGGCGTGTTTGTGCGCATGTGTGATGTGTTTGTATTCACCACAGTGGCTCGTGCGTGCGTGCAATTAAAATGGCTAGCTCAACATATCATCACAAGGCGACCTTGTCCGCTGTGGTTAGGGCGCGCGGGCTACCAACCATAGGTCTCATGACTTCGAATCCCCACCGACCACTAATTTATTACCATTTCTGTCTTTCATATACGCGCTGACAGGCGGACCCTACGGTAATGTGCGCTGATGAACGTGGACCGTTTGACTGGTCAATTGATCGTGTCATCAACAAATTGCGGAGCTGTATGGTGAGCCAGTGACCGTATGATCACCACAAAATGTATTTTATTAACACAGTACAAACGCAAGCTACCATTTCTTTCTTTCATATACGCGCTGACAGGTGGGCCCCACGGTTACGTGCGCTGATGGTGCAACACTAGTTGCGCCACGTGGAACGTTTGACTGGTCAATTGATCATGTCATCAACAAATTACGGAGTTGTACGGTGAGCCAGTGACCGTATAATCATGACATGTATTTTTTTAACACTGTACAGACGCAAGCGCTCATATATACGTGCAAACACTCACCGCTATAAGCGCACACACGCACACCCTACCCCTATGAGCACCTTCGAGAGAGTGAGCCAGCATATCATCTTGACATTTTACCTAGTAACCATAGGCGCCTCGTAGTCGAGGGGAACGTCTCCTCCCACTGAATGCACATCGGCGGAAATACTAAAATTAATACAGGATAAATGCGAGCACCGGGACTTTAACCCTGGTGGGCTGGGGATACCACTGTCCTCCTAACCATCAAACTACAGGTTGGTTAGCACCACAAAATGTATATGGTGACCATAATGAGCTTATTCTGAAGTTCAGTGACCATATCGTGCTTTCGCTTCAAATACAATGACCGTAAGTGTCATCAACAAAATACGGAGCACACATCAAATACAATGACTGTTAGTGTCATCAATAAAATACAGAGACGTATGGTGAGCTACATACCGTATGATGACCACAAGAATGCATACGATGACCGTAATGAGCATATTCTGAAGTCTAGTGATCGTATAGTGCTTTCACTTGAAATACAGTGACCGTCACGCGTGAATGTGTCAGGGGCATACTTTTAGAGGGCCGAGAGATAGTTTGTGTGCGTACGTGAAAGTGGTGTAGAGAGAGGGGGTGTGCGGTGGAGACAAAGAGGGATATGCCCTTCATTTCTCTTTCTCGTGACTATTTTTTAGGAGGAGATATAAACATTCACAATGCGGAACAAATATTATTGGATGCACTATGTAATTAACTTTCATGTACTCCGTATAACTTTGTAATGTTGTATATGCTTATTTTCTTAGTGGCAGATTGTGTGTGGGGTGTGGTGGGCACATCATTTCTAGTTGTGGTGGGTCGACGTGACGACTCATGGATCGGTTCCATCCTGCGCCAGATAGGTTGGACCGAGATGCGTTATACGAAGCCCATGGAGAACTCGGTGTACAAGAAGAAGCTACCAGAGTCGTGGAGGACTCTGTCCCCACTGATGATAAGCCGACTATATATGATTTGTAACCATAGGCCCCGAGTATGTTATATAAGCCCCGGGGCTAGTTCGTCGATAGTATGCATACACACAATGTCTGGTATTCACGTGTACTTTGTACACACCCCTATCACAAATATACAATACCAGGAGTAGGCTTTTTCCTCAACTGCAAGGGCCCAGACTTGGGTAAAACATTGCCTCGTATTACCATCCAGCCTAACAGTCAGGGATATCTTACCGAATGATCTGATGGAATCATATCCGCCAACAAGAGAGAGGTGTGTGGGGGGGGGGCAATGTGTGCGAGAGAGGCCTAAGGATAATGTGCATGCGGGAGACACTTAGGCACATGCATGTGCATATAGAGGGCCAGCAGAGACCGTGCGTGTGTATATAGGCATGTGAGAGAAATAGTGTTTTCCAACTGAGATTAGTGAAAAGAGTGGTACATAGTAGTAAGAGAGAGAGAGAGGGGGGAGATATATAGAGAGTGTGTGTGCGAGACACCCCGCGAGAGAGTGTGAGCATGTGTGAGAGAAAAATGCCCATGTATATAAAGTGTGTGCACGTATGTGTCAGATAGAGAGATATATAGCACGCGTGTGAGGACGGGCCGAGGCATAGTGCATCTATGCGTAAAAGGCAGTTCTACACATTAAATTAAAATATAAATTGCATTAAAATTTTTGGATGAGATCATGAATTTTGCAATTTGCGTATGAACGAACATTGGTCTATCAGACACCCATACCCTATTGAATTCGAGCATGTGTATGGGTTTATTTCATATTATCGATCCATAGAGTGAGAGTGGTTTGAAGTACAGACAATGCATGGCTTTTGCAATTCATATATAAACATTAATTAGCGCACTCTGTGTTGTTAGTGTCAGGCACTTTATACATTTGTCACATACATGGATACATTCCAAATTGCTAGCTACGAAATAGAATACATGTTCAATTCAACATAAAGATGGTTTCGAAGATCCCCGCAAAAAAAAGATGGTTTCGAAGATTCGAATTCATAGGAAGTGCATTCATCTATTTGAATTCAAGATAATGGCATTTGTAAATCAGATCTAAAAGAGGGCATCAATCTTTGTTGTGCTTTTGAACATGCTATATATTCATACACATGTCTAACTATTTTTTTGCAACCAAGGAGATTATATCTGGAACCATGCATGAATTGAGCTAAGCTGCATATTTTTTAATATATACTCATGTACAATGTATATTCAAATGTACCCCCTCCATTCCAAAATAATCATAGTTTTAGGATTTTCAAGAGTCAAGATTTTTGAAGTTTGACAAATCCTGAAAGTTCAATTCAAGAGAACTGTAAACGTTAATGCTTCTGCTCCCAAATATTGAACGAAGCGCCAAATAAGCCTCTGGTCGCCCGAAACAGCGCAAGACTAATGTTTGGTGGTAGGAAATTACTGTCCTGACTCTGACCCGTGTAGCCTATCGGTCGATGTCCAAAGGTCTAAACCGGGGTAGGTTTGTAACTTCACCAAGACGCCAGTCAACCGCCTCCGAGAAGCATTCATACACCATGGGCACCTAAACACTCATGCGCCCGGCCAAAATCTATCCTGCCCACTATTTGGGACACCTGAGATTACTGGCCTACCCCCGACCCGCAATATGTCCGAAATTTTAGATGGGGGCAAAGTTTGTAACTTTCCCCAAATTTCAAACAAGCGCGTCCCAAACCGAAACATTGTTCCCCCTTAGTTCCCCCTCCCTCCGTTTCCCCATTCATACTCCGTGGGCGCCAAAACGCCGTCTCCACCAGCCGTGAAACCCCGGCCTCCTCCGTCCTCCACTCCATCGCGCCCAATCCACCGCCGCCCTCCTCCATCACGCCAGAGCTGGTACCCCGATGTCGTCGTCCAACGCAACCGCAACGCCATCAAGGACTTAGCAGCTGAAGCCGAGGCAGAGCTGCCTTCATGATGCCGCCGCCGACATGCGCCGTACCAGAACCACTTCGACCACGCCATCCTGCGCGTCACCACTGCCGCTCCCCTGTCGCAACCGTCCACCACACCGGAGTTGTTCCCGCTACACCGTCGTTCGCCGCCTCGGATCTGGTTCCCCGCCGCCGACAGACGGCCACCGCACCACACTCAACAACTTGGCCATGGGTTCATCCAAGGCTCCACTGTCCTCCAGAACTTCTTGTTTCCAGCGAACCACTATACGATCTTTGGAAAAACAGAAGGAGGACACAACACTGCCAGCAGAAAGAGGTACTCCTCTTTCCTTATTCGTGCAAATCTTACGTCTCTGCTCACACCGTATTCATCCCACGAAAGAAACTAGTTGAGCGCTTCTTACTGCACCTTCTTCGTGATACTAAATGCACAAGGTTTCCTCCCATTTACTATTTCACCTTAGCTAGAGGTCAGTCGCCCGCCTAGATTTCAATTCAGGGTCAGTTGATTCGCAATTAGAAGAAGCAGCACCCGCTTAGGCGCGCGGAGCACCTAGTCCGCCTATTCACCAGGGAAGCGGCACATCGGTGTCTATCATAGGGGTGTGGGGCGCCGGAGCTGCTTGCGCCCGATCTGGAGGTCGGCGGGGCTTGAAGGGATGGCAGGGGGGCGGTGCCAAGCACGGCTGTGCGGCGAAGTCCAGGGAAGGGCGGAGGCAGGGGACTGGGCCGGTGGTCACTGGCGTTTCGAGGAAGATCGTCAACACTGACTGGCTGGAGGTAGATGAAGGCGATCTGCCCGTTCTTTGTACATCAGACGGTGCAGAAAAAATGGACTGACCTATTTGTTTTCAGTCGACTGTTATTTTCATAGGACCACACGTTGTGGTGTGCTGGAGGAGTATCTGCATTTCCTAGCCATCCTTGTGCTCATATTTCAAAATCCTAGAATCTAATTTTGTGTGCCATGCATGTTGTAGAGCTATCATATGTCTCCCGTCATTTATTTCTCACCCACCTGCTATCTGCTACTTTTACACTGTACTACTTGTGCACACACTTCACCCATACTCACACTATTGTTTTTTTATGCATGGGTATTTCAGACTCTGATGCATTGTTGATGAATACACAAAAGAAAAGACAGAAGTCCCTCCTGTGTAATTCGACGATAAGCACTAAGCGTTCCAGCGCTCTAAAGGGTGTAGTGTTAGCAGATGGAGACAGTAAACGTAGCTCTGCAGTTGATGATCTCAATTGCCACACACAACCATCCAGGTGCTTGCTTTAACTTCGCGCTGTCAAATGTGGTTGCATGTTGCATATGGTGTCTAGCTTGTATTGCTTCCAATTTGGTTAAATTGCATCTGCTTACTTTACACATTATACCTTTGATAATGACATGCCTTCTTGTTTTTGATACATACTACATCTGTCTATTAACCATGTTCTTACATCAAACTAATGCTCTTGTGTGTCCCTCATCAATCACTTATGATGAGACAGTCACCCCAGTGTGTTACTGTGAGACGCGCTACTCTTTTAACGAGTGCAGTGTCATCCTCCCCACATGATTCTCAAGAAATGGCAAGGCTAAATGAAGATAGTCAATGTAGCTCTGTAGTTGATGACCGAAATTCCCCTACACCACCATCGCAGGTGCTTGCTCTTACTTGGCTATGTGATATGTGGTTGCATGTTGCATATGGTGTCTACCTTGTAATGCTTCTAATTAGGGGAAATTGCATCTGCTTAGTTAACACATTATACCTGTGAATATGACATGCCTTCCTGTTTTTGGTACATACTACGTCTTTCTATTAACCATATTCTTACATCAAACTACTTTTCTTGTGTATCCCTCATCAATCACTTCTGACGAGACACCTTCAAATTGACAGTGTAATATTGGTTGCATCTTGCATATCATTTCAAGCATGTACTGCCTCTAATTTGTTGAAATGCCACTTATAATGAGACACTTCTAACTTCATAGAGTGATTTTGGTTGGATCTTTCATATGGTGTCTAGCTTGCATTGTTTCCAATTTGTTGAAATGCCTTCTGCTTACTGTTTTTCGTACATATTCCATCCTCCTACAATGTGGTTGCCTTACATAAAAGTTGTGTTCGTCAGTATCACGCATCAACGAATTTGGAAGAGCGAATTTCATTCCTTTTTCTTGTGTGTTTGACTTGACAATGCAAAATCTAAAAGGATGAACGCACGGGATGATGGTGGTCCTCTGGAGCAACCGAAACAGATGATCTCTGCAGATTCTCTTGCTACTCCTACTGCAGTGCAAGTTCCAAATCTCATCTCCCCTACTCCACAACCCCAAGTGCTTGCTCTAACATGGCAGTGTGATATCTGGTTGCATGTTACATATGGTGCCTAGCTTGTATTGCTCTTAATTTGTTAAATTGCATCTCCTTAGCTTACACATTATACATGTGAATATGACACACCTTCCTGTTTTTGGTACATACTACATCTGCCTATCACACCATGTTCTTACATCAAACTATTGTTCTTGTGTATCCTGCATCTATCACGTATGATGAGACAGTCATGCCCATGGGTTAGTATGAGATGCACTACTCTTGTAAAGAGTGCAGTTTCATCCTCCCCACATGATTCTCAAGAAACAACAAGTCTAAATGAAGATATTGAACGTAGCTCTGTACTTGAAGACCGCATTTCCCCTACACCACCATCGCAGGTGCTTGCTCTAACTTCGCAGTGTGATATGTGGTTGCATGTTTCATACGATGTCTAGCTTGTAATGCTTCTAATTAGGGTAACTTGCATCTGCTTAGTTTACACATTATACCTGTGAATATGACATGCCTTCCTATTTTTGGTACATACTACATCTATCTGTTAACCATGTTCTTACATGAAACTACCGCTCTTCTGTATCCTGCATCAATCACTTACGATGAGACACATTTATTCGTTGCATATTGCATATTATTTCTAGTCTGTTGCCATGTATTGCTTCTAATTTGGTCAAATACATTTATGAGGCCACCCTTTTAATTTGGCAGAGTGATATTGGTTTCATCTTTCATGGTGTCTAGCTTGCATTGCTTCTAATTAGTTCAAACACCTTGTGCTTAGTTTACACTTTACACATCATACATGTCAATATGTCATGCCATCCTGTTTTTCATACATATTCCATCCTCCTATCACGCGGCTGCCTTACATGAAAGTAGTGTTCGTCGGTATCATGCATAAATGAGTTTTGAAGAGCAAATTTTATTCCTTTTTCTTGTGGGTTTGACTTGACAAGGCAAAATCAAAAAAAGAGGAAGGAAAACAGTAAGGAAGGCGATGATGGTGGTCCTCTGCAGCAACATAAATGGAGCATATGTACGGATTCTCCTCCTACTGCTAGTGCATTACAAGTTCCAAGTCTCCGCTCCCCTACTCCACCATCCCAGGTGCTTGCTCTAACTTGGCAGTGTGATATCTGGTTGCATGTTGCATATGGTGTCTAGCTTGTATTGCTTCTAACTTTGTTGTATTGCATCTACTTACTTTACACATCATACCTGTGAATATGACACGTGTTCTGGTTTCTAGAACATACTATATCTGATCACACCATGTTCTTACATCAGACTACTGTTCTTGCGTATCCCGCATCAGTCACTTATGATGAGGCACCTTTAAGTCGCCACTGTGATATTGGTTGCGTCTTGCATATGATTTCTAGCATGTACTGCTTCTAATTTGTTGAAACGCTAGACAGTTTGAACTTGGCAGAGTGATATTGGTTGCATCTTTCATATGGTGTCTAGCTTGTAGTGCTTCTAATTTGTTGAAATGCCTTCTGCTTATTTAACACATCATAGGTCTGAATATGTCACGCCGTCCTGTTTTTTGTACATATTCCATCCTCGTATCATGTGTTTGCCTTTCATCCGAGTAGTGTTTGTTAGTATCATGCATGAATGAGTTCTGAAGAGCAAATTTTATTCCTTTTTCTTATCGGTTGACTTCACAATGCAAAATAAATACAGCTGAAGGAAATTAGCAAGGCAGTGGATGATGGTGGTCCTTCGGAGCAACTGAACAGAGGGTCTCTACAGATTCTACTCCGCCATCCTCCCGACAAGATTCGCAAGTCAACACAAGGCTGGACAGTCAACATAGCTGTGTAGATGATGAGCACATCTCCCCAACTCCACCATCACAGGTGCTTGCTCTAACTTGGCACTGTTATATGTGGTTGCGTGTTCCGTATGATGTCTAGTTTGTATTGCTTCTAATTTTGTTGAATTGCATCTGCGTAACTTACAACTTATACCTGCAACAATCACTTACCCATAAGACACATTTAACTTGGGAGTGTGATGTAGATTGCATCTTTCATTGTCTTCTAGCTTGTACTGCTTCTAATTTGTTGAAATGGCACTTATGACGAGACACTTTTTACCTGGTAGTGATATTGGTTGCATGTTCATATGGTGCCTAGCTTTCATTTCTTCTAATTTTGTTGAAATGCCTTCTGCTTACTGTTTTTCATACATATTCCATCCTCCTATCGTACGTGTGAATATGCAATGCTGTCATTTTTTTGTATAGATTCCATCCTCCTATCATGCGCTTGCCTTACATCAAAGTAGTGTTCGTCTGTATCATGCATCAACCAGTTATGCAGAGCTAATTTTATTCATCTTCTTGTGGTTTTGACTTCACAAGGCAATATCAAAAAAGAGGAAGGAAAAGTGTAAGTTAGGGGATGTTGGTGGTCCTCCGGACCGACGCAAACGGAGACTCTCTAGATTTGCCACTGCTACTGCTAATGCAGTTGAAGTCCCAAGTCTACATGATGAGTTCATCTCCCCTACTCCACCATCGCAGGTGCTTGCTCTAAGTTGATAGTGTGATAATTGGTTTCATGTTGCATATGTTGTCTAGCTTGTATTTCTTCTATTTTGATTAAATTGCACCTGCTGAGTTTATACGTTATACATGTGCATATGACATGCCTTTCTGTGTCTAGAATACACTGCATCTATCTATCATACCATGTTCTTACATCAAAGTACTGTTGTTGTGTATCCCTCATCAATCACTCATGATTGGATGCTTTTAACTTGGCAGTGTGATAGTGGTTGCATCTTGCATTGATTTTTAGGTTGTACTGCTTCTAATTTTTTGAAATGCCACTTATGACAAGACACTTTTAACTTGGCAGAGTGATATTGGTTGCATCTTTCATATGGTGTCTAGATTGCATTACTTCTATTTTCTTGAAAATCCTTCTGCTTAGTTTACACATGGTTGCTGTGAATATGTCATGCCGTCCTGTTTTTCTTACATATTCCATCCTCCTCATACGGTTGTCTTACATCAAAGTATTGCTTGTCTGTATCATGCATCAATGAGTTCTGAAGAGCGATTTTATTCTTTTGTGTTGTGGGTACGGCTTGACATGGCAAAGTCAAAAAAGAGCAAGGAAAAGAATATAGTAGGGAATGGTGTTACTCGTCGGGTGCAACGGAAAATGATCTTCCCTCGAGATTCTACTTGTACTTATAGTGCAGTAGAAGGTCCAAGTCCACCGGCTAAATCTAAAAACACAGTATCACCTGCTCCACCAGCTGCAGCATCCCCTTCAACTGTACCAGCATCTCAACGAGTTACTCGTTCGTTTGCTCCGCAATTGGCCTGTTCCCAAGCTGCCTTCACACCTAACACTACTTCTGAAGCACTGCTGACACAATAGGACTTGGCAAGATCAGATGAACCTCATGAGCATCAACACCAAGATGGTACCTGACCGAGTCAAGTTGCAGTTGCATGCTCCTTTATATGTACTCTCACAGTTTGATGTGCACTAACACTTTCCATATTCGTTGTTTAATTAGCACCACGGCGCAAGCGGAAACAGACATCAGGGATAATGCTTGACAGATTAACAAAATCTAAAGGAGGAAGAATGGAGATCCATTTTGAGGCAGGTTTAAAAAGGCCATGTGATGCTACAGAGTCAGCCAAGTTAGTATCAGAGGCAGCCGTTGCCGTTAGGTGTCAAGCACGTATCCTCCCGACGTGGATCCAGTACAGGAATGAGAAAGACGATACCCAGTTTAACACCTTCCTTGACCATTTATATATAAGTAATGTTATTCATCGCAATTTGTAATATTGTCTTGCTCTGTCCCATACTTTCTAGCTTCCTCCTAATAAGACTCACATTCTTTTTTCAACATATGAGGTTCAAGTTGGATCCAAAAGATGATGCAACTAAACAAGCATGCACTCATGTTTTTCAGTCTGCTCTACGACAGTATCGGTATCACCTTAGAAAAACTCACTTTCAAGGCAAGGCTAACAATGAAATCGCCCAAACATCTCCAGTGGAATATATTACAGATGAAGACTGGACAGCCCTTGTTAAACACTGGTCTGATCCAAAGTATCAGGTAGGGTATATGTATTTGATCAGATCACATATTGAACTCGTATTTATGTATGTGCCTTACAAGTGTATCTTCTTCTAGGCTAACTGTTTGAAGAACAAGACCAACCGTTCTAAAGTGAAATTCCAATAGACAACAGGATCTCGTAGCTATATTGCACACTACGAGGCTCTTGTAAATAGCTGCTACTTCCTTCTTTTTTCTGTGCCATATTATCGTATCTATATTGACTTGTTCCAAATACAGAGGAAAGCCCGTGTGGACCAAAGAGAACCTGAACCGAATGCAGTGGAAATCTTCAAGGATTGCCACACCAGCAAGATGAAGGGCATGAGCACACCAGTTCAAGCCGCTATTGTAAGTCCTTACTCCTCCTGCCTTTGAACTGCTTGTTACTGTGACGTGTTCATTTAACTGCTTGGTTTGCAGCCAATGTCGGTTACTCTGTTCACTTTTATACACAGTTGTCTTAACGTATCATTTCACCTTACACGATTTAAAAGAGAGGAAGGATATTCTTTTGGTCTTGATCTGTAATCTAGTTGTGATGTTCACGTGCCCACACAATGATACAATAGCCTATTTGTTTGATATCGGTTTGCCCATGATATGAATGATGTCATACTATGTTCATCCTACTTTAAACCATGTCTCTTTATCCTTAGATGTCAACGAATGTGAGGAAATAGACAATACTGTAGGCATGCTACATGGACATATGTTCCGAAAGTGATTTTATTATGTAGTTGGCACTACAATACATGCTAATGTATTACAGTAGTTCACCAAAATAAGTTATGTATAACGTGAAACCTACTTTGTTTGTTTTTGTCTCATTTGTAACTTATCTAGTACACTAATCTACAAGTTCAAACTTTCAGCAAGTTATGGAACAAATGATTGAGCAGCCACAACCACCTAAATGTGACAAGGCTACCACAGGCACAATGTCACCTCTTGTTGCAGTGCATCAGTATCTCTCCACTAACAGTACAAAAGCACCTTCCTGCGTAATTCTGGGTTGGTTGTCAAGGTAACCTCGTCCAAATCACCTACTGAACAAAATCTTTCGGCTAGACAGAGTGATATATCTGTGCTCCAGACACAAGTCCAATCCCTAATGGAGGTCATTTCGGAAACAAGAATAGTGGTTGACAAATGTCGTCAAGATATGAATGGTTTTGAAACCAGACTATCAGACATTTGCTTCGTTGTTCAAGAGCAATGGTGGAAAAAGGGGAAGATCATGCTGCTCCATCAGATTCTATAGCCTGAAACATTAGCACCCAGGTCAAATGATCTGTGCTTCTATACATCTAATGGTGCTTTTATCTGCAAGGACTGTAAACTTTATGCCAACAGGCCTTTTGTTGTATGGCTGGAATTTATTTTGTTGTGATACAACATTTATCGTGCTGCCAAAGGCTGTAGAAATTACGACGCTATTTTTGTATAGCGTAGGTTTATCTTAGTAATGTATTCGGCCGAAAGCTTCGTAGGAGCCCAACGTGCCAACATTCGTCGGGCCCACAATTCCAATTGGGCTAAAAACGATTATGGGCCGTAATTTGCATGTAGCCCACACTGGGCCTTTTAACATGCCTAAACATGGGCCTTTAATAGGCCGAAAGTAAGATTGGGCCCTGATTCTGCCAAATAACCCACTGGTCATTAGCAGGCCGAAATGTACCTCAGCTCATGGTGGCCCATTTACAATGCGGATTGTTCACAGGTCGAAATTCAGACGGGCCAAAAATGCGCCGACCTACTACACGGGCCTTTACCAAGCCAGAAGTGCGGTCGGGCTTGATTAGTATCAGTTTTATATGGGACATTAATAGGCCCGATGTGACATTGGGCCACATATGGCCCGTGGATTTCGTCCGACGTTAATAGGCCGAAAAAGACAACAGGCTGGAAGTGGCCCAAATCTACAGTGGGCCGCTAACAGGCCGAATGTCAGACATGGCCAAATATGACCCAATTCCTTCACGGTAGTTTATGGGCCAAAAGTTTCAATGGCCAATAAATGGGCCCAAATGAAGTAGGACCTTTAACAGGCCGGAGACACACGAGGCCGTAATTCGGCCCAAATACTTAGCGGACTGTTAACGAGCCAGAAGTGACCATGGGCCACAATGATGACAAGTCTAGAACGGGCCATTGATGGGCCGATTTGACACTAGTCGTACGGGCCTTAACTGCGAATGGGCCATCTGCAAGCAGGCCGTTAATGCGCTAGTCCGATAATTTTGACTGGGCCAGCCTTTTTAACCTAAATGGGCCGCTGTTGGGCCTTGCCACGTGTCGATGTATCATAGGCGCTTCATGTCCATTGGGCGGTTGACATCTGTCCTTCCGCGGTGCTGACACGTGGTTGCTATAGCCAATGAGAATTTTACACATGGAAAATCCTCATTGGTCCTAGTTGTTAACGGGTTATCGGATCCAAACCGGAACCCGATAGCTTAACGGGGACCTGTTACGGTGGATGCCACGTGTCGGTTACCCTTGACGAAAGCACTTCCATGACGCTCCATTTATCGTCATGGAAGTGGACACTTCCGTGATGATAATTTTGGTATTGTCATGGAACACTTCTACGATAGCACGGGTATGACTATCTTGATTCTGTCATAAAATCATCATGGATGTACATGCATGACAGAAAACGTGACCTACTGTGACAAACACGTATCATCACGGAAGTGGTTTTTTTGTAGTGTCTGTTGCTGCAAAATCCTTAGCTGCTGCCACAAAGTCCTCAACACCTATGCATCTTGCAACATGTCAGCGGACTGCTGGTTTTTCAATTGCATCAGGACCATCTGCAACTTCCTCAGCTCAACCACAATCCTCAAGTGGTCCAACTCTGCTGAAGGTCAAGTCCACTACTGGTCGTGGAAAGAGGCCAAGTCCTCACAAGAAACAAGTGGCTTTCCAGGTTCCATCTGATGATGATGAACTTGCTGAAATCATCAGAGATAGACAAGAAAGGGCTGCAAGAGCCAAAGGCAGCTATGTTTCTCTTATGCTGGATCCGAAGAAGATCCTTGATTTCATTGATATTTGGCATAAGGATCCAAATACTCCGCTCCCTGACCTGAATCTGACTCCCGGTCAAAGTCACATGCTGACCGCCTATATAGGCAAAGAAAAATGGAAGTTTGAGAAGGCCAGGCGAGTCAAGAAGGACCAGTACAAGAAAGAACATTTTCTGAGGAATAATGTTCTCACTTTGTTACCCGAAGAACTTGTCGGAGTTCAGAAGGAAATCAAAGTCCTCGGTGATGAATTTAACCGATACCATGCTGATTGGCTAGGAGCCAAGGTCAGATTTGTCAACATCACCAAGAACCTCAAGGCAGGTGTTGCAGCTCCATCGCAACAACAAATTCCTCAGGCTGAAGTTTCTGCTCAGTCTGCTGAAGAAAAATGCAAGCGTAGCTGAAGAAATTTAGGTTGCTGAATAAGCTACCAGGGCAACTGAAGAAATTCCTGCTCCTGAAGAATCTGACAGGGCAACCACCAATGTTGCGCCTGAAGAACAACCCAGGCCAGCTAAAGAATCTGCTGAGCTTGAAGAAACTGAGAATACCAGGGCGACTGCATCAGTCGTGCCTGAAGAAACTGCACCAACTTCATCCTCTGCTCCTCCTACAAAATCTTCAAGTCTGAAGAAAACAACACTTCCTTCTGCATCAGAAGTGAAGAAAAATAGATCTGCGGAGAAGGAAGCTGCAAAGAAAAGGAAAGCATCAACCTCTGCAGAATCCTCGGCTAAAAGCACAAGTGCTCCTTGTAAAAGCACAAGTGGTCCTTGGGTGATTTTGGTAATTAATGTCAACATATCTCTTGTTGAACTAATATTTTTATCTAGTATATTTCAGATAGTTCAGCAAAGGCGTGGCATGGACAAGAGGATGTGGAACCCCTTCAAGATGCTAAGGACAGAAGATTGGCAAAGGCTCAAGACTCTTCATTTCTATTTCAATGATCCAAGATCACATTGAGTCCATAGGAAAAGCCAATACTATTGAAAGGGGATGAGGTGTTGCTTAATGGTCTACTTGCTCAAAGTGCTTAGTGATATGCTCCAAATCCCTCAGCCACTTTCTCAAATCCAAATATGTCCTAAACCTAAAGTCAAACTCGGCCCCACCGATTTGATTCATCCGGCGCCATCGAGTTTCCTTGACATAGCCACTGCCAGAAACCCTAATCAGTTTGGTCTCACTGATGGGATCTCGATCTCACCGAGATGGGCTTGCAAACTCTCTGTTGCCTATTGCAACTATTTTGGTCTCACCAAAATATGCAGTCGGCCCCACCGAGTTTGCTTGACCAACTTTCTGTTTGCTTATTACTAAAATCGGTCACACCGAGTTTGTGTAATCGGTCAAACCGAGACGAGGTTTTACCCTAACCCTAGCACATCGGTCCCACCGAGTTGATTATGTCGGTCCCACCGAAAAGCCTAACGTTCACATTTTTGACTGGATCGGTCTCACCGAGTTTACCTATTCGGTCTGACCGAGTTGGCTCATTTGTGTGTAACGGTTAGATTTTTGTGTGGAGGCTATATATACCCCCCACCCTCCTCTCCATCAGAGAGAGAGCCATCAGAACGTGCCTACACTTCCACTACTCATTTTCTGAGAGAGAACCACCTACTCATGTGTTGAGACCAAGACATTCCAATCCAACCACAAGAATCTTGATCTCTAGCCTTCCCCAAGTTGCTTTCCACTCAAATCATCTTTCCACCATAGCCAAATCTGTGAGAGAGAGTTGAGTGTTGGGGAGACTATCATTTGAAGCACAAGAGCAAGGAGTTCATCATCAGCACACCATCTATTACGTTTTGGAGAGTGGTGTCTCCTAGATTGGTTAGGTGTCACTTGGGAGCCTCCATCAAGATTGTGGAGTTGAACCAAGGAGTTTGTAAGGGCAAGGAGATCGCCTACTTCGTGAAGATCTACCCGAGTGAGGCAAGTCCTTCGTGGGAGATGGCCATGGTGGGATAGACAAGGTTGCTTCTTCGTGGACCCTTCGTGGGTGGAGCCCTCCATGGACTCGCGCAACCGTTACCCTTTGTGGGTTGAAGTCTCCATCAACGTGGATGTACGATAGCACCACCTATCGGAACCACGCCAAAAATCTCCGTGTCTCCAATTGCGTTTGCACACTCCAATCCCATCCCTTTACTTTCTTGCAAATTGCATGCTTTACTTTCCGTTGCTCATATACTCTTGCCATGCTTGCTTGAAATGTATTGTGAATGCTTAAACTTGTGCTAAAACTCCACCTCAACTTGAAGAACTTAAAAACTGCTACTTTTGCTTGTTGAGGGTCTAATCACCCCCCTCTCTAGACCCCTCTTCTCGATCCTTTCATCGGTTCCCAAGAAAGTGAGAACTTTAACGAGCTCTTTCAGTGAACCAATTGATGTTGTTCCCATTTCGATTGTGCCATCAAAGAAAATAGTTCCATTTGGTGAAGAATATGTCATTCCTGAAGATGACAATGATGAAGAAAATCACTCTGCTGCTTCCTCAGAGCAGATTGACGAAGAAATTGAGGTGGAAGCAAATGCTTCAACACCACTGGTATCATCGTCTATGCCTCAGTTCACTGCTGGAGAGGCTGGTGTAGAAGAAATTGATGAGGATGTGGACATTGGTTCAACCACTCCAGTCCTAAATGATGAATTTTGGGAAACTCTTCACCCAAATTCACCAATTGCCACACCTCTCCATCAAATTCCTGAGTCCCCAGTGTAGATTGAAGATATATTGACAGGGTTTGAAGGTCGTCCAACTTCTCTCCAATCCATCCCTGAAGAAATTGCAGCTGCAACAGCTGAAGAAATGGAGACACAGACTAGTGATGAAACTGCTGCTTCAATTCCTCAGTCTGCTGCACCAGAAGTTGTGACTCAAGAGGTTGTGAGGCCTACTACTGCAAATCTTCAGCCCAAGCCTCAAAATCCTCAGCCTGGCACAAGGAGGCCAAAATTCAACAATGTCGATTTCTTCACTGAGCATCATTTCTTCACTGATGCAAATCCTTATGACTCAGCAAGACTAAGGTGCAAGAGGTTTTGGACTGCAAGTCAGATGAATTTATATGCCTCTGTTCTTTTTGGCAAGGACAAAGTTTTCCAACATCGTCAAATTCCTCATGTGGATATGGAGTCCATTCCATGCTTTCAACCAGTTCTGAATGTTCTTCGCGAAGCTGGACTCCTCAATTTCTGTGCTGACATTTGTGATTGGAATGAAGAGCCTAATCTTCAGTTCTATGCGACTCTGCACCTCACTGGCAATGTCTCAGATGTCAATTCATGGGTTCTGGACTGGATGACTGAAAACACTCACTCCAAAGCTCCAACAACTGAATTGCTTCATGCCATCCCAGTTAGTCCTCCCGCAGAAGGTGCAAGGCTTATCTATGAGGAACCTGAACTTCCAAATCATCTCATGCAAGTGTTGATGAAGCCTTTGCATCCAGGCCAAGCTCCAAGAACCACTTTCCTCATGAAGGATTTGCTGTATGTGCCCAGGACCATCTACCGCATCTGGACCAAAACCCTTAGTCCAATCAAAGGCCACAATTCTGAAGAAGAAGAAGAAGAAGTTGTTGGCATCATGAAGAATCTGCTGTTCAACATCATTCATGGGATTCCCAATAACTATCACGATTTCTTCATGAGGACTTTGTCAAATGTTGCTCTTTTGCCATTTGAATTGAAGCCCTATGCTCCTTGGATTACGAGGTTCATCAGAACCAGGTCTTCAATTCCATACAAGGCTGATTTTCAAAATCACTTCAGCTTTCTGCCTCATATTGAAGTCCTCAAAAGGACCATTTCCTCAGTTGATGAAAAAGGCAAAGCTGCTGTTATTGATGAAGGCACTCATCCATTGGATGGTCAATTTCGTAAGGCTGCATCTTACTCCACCAATGATGACTCTGCAACCCAGGACTCTGCTATTAAAGTCATTGATCAAAATCCTCAAGCCACTGCCTGCTTGTGATGACTGATCGTGAGCTTCTTCTAAGTCTTCACCAGAAAGTCGATCGCAATCAAAAGTAAGTCAAGCATCAATTTGGATCAATTCTTTAGAATATGACTGCCACTCAGAACACTGTGAAGAAGAATCACTATTATGTGCATGAAATCTTCGATTGCACTTGGGCTATACTTTCTCATCTTTATAGTGATGAAGACCTCAAGCAGATGGACTTTCAACAGAACTTTGACTGGTCTCATCCTCCCTCAAAGAAATTCAAGAAGGCCAAAGTTCCTCTGTTGGTCACTAGTTCATATTCTTCATCGCGTGAGACGGACGAAGCTGAGGATCTCGATGATACTGCGGCAGGCCCTACATTGACAAACGACCCCGACAACGCTGGCGCTCCTCCACCGACCTCAAACTAATATTCTTCAGGGGCGTTAGTCCTCATTTTTCGTCCCTTTTGGTCATTTGATGACAAAGGGGGAGAAATTTGAGTTAGTCTTCAAGCGGGTCTCCTATATATGGGTTGTTTTTCTTTAAGTTACAACTCTTGCTCTTCTGAGGTGTTTGCTTTGATGAGTTGTAAACTTAAGTCCGATGGTGGTCTGATACTTTTGAACTGCTTTCTGCATGCTTAATTCCTCAAGTATCTTAATGCACGCATGCTGAATTTCGTTAGACACCATTTTCCATCATGCATTTCAAATTCTTCATACTATATGTTAAATGCGTGAATGGATTACAAGATATAGGGGGAAATCTCCAAGATATTATCCTACCATGTGCATTTGCAGTCCAAAGAAAATTCCTCAAATATGCACATCTTCAGGGGGAGTTCTTCTATATCTTGCAATCAAATTCCTCAAAATTAGTATTTACAGTTCATATGTTTATCTCCGTTGAAAACTTAACCTATTTGTCATCAATCACCAAAAAGAGGGAGATTGTAAGTGCATCTAGTGCCCCTTAGTGATTTTGGCGTATTGAAGACTTATAGGTTAAGGGACTAATGTGTTTGTGAGTGTACACAGGTATTATAAGTCTCTGAGGAGTTTGATAAATTCGAAGAAAGTCGACCCATAAAAATGAATGTCTTCATCTGAAGACTTTGGTTTTATTGAAGACTTTGAAAATGAGGAAATTGGTGTGACCTTGAAGATATTGATGAGAGGACTATGAAGCATGAAGACTTTTGTTTTCGTAGTTTCATTTCCTTTCTTTTAAGTCATAGGAAACGCCATACTATTAAAGGGGGTCGAGGTAATACTAAGGAAAAAATTCCAAGTGATGCTCATCTCAAAGCCTATACACATACCCAATCCTTCGAGTGAAGCCTTTGGAAATCTCTTGCAGTTCAGTCAATTTCTTCAGTGACAGAGATGAAGTTCTTCTAGTCTCTGAGGAATTTGTTCTAACTTAGGAGTTAGGAATTCGCCAGTGCGAATTGCCTACAGTGAGGAACATGATAGCCCTGAGGAATTTGAGAGCTCAAATTTCCGACTGTTGCTGTGCTTCACGCCAGCTGTCCCAAATATCTTATCTACATAACGGTCATATCATTATTGGAATTTATGTCTTATCATGTCGGGCTGCTCCCTGGCTATAAATAGCCGCCCCCCTCAACAACTAGTTGGTTGGCTGCTCCGAGAGATAGATTGGCACTTGTCATTTAGAGCATCCCATCCTCCGAGGACTTTGAGAGAAAATCATCAGTGAGGAAAACCCCAAAATCCCAACCTAAAACCCAAAGTGATTGAGCATCACTGAAGAGATTGTTCCTGTGTGGAACCGATGCTTGTTACCTTTGAAGAATGTGCATCTTCCAGACGGTTAGGCGTCAAGGTCTAGAGCATCCAAGAGGAATTGTGGATCGCCGGGTGACCGAGTATGTGAATGTTTGGAAGTCACCATGAAGACTTACCACGAGTGATTGGGCGAGGTCTGTGTGACCTTAGCTCAAGGAGAATACGGTAAGGACTGTGTGTCCTTTGGTTTAAATACCAAGCCGCTCCAACCAGACGCACAACTGTCACAATAGTTGGAACTGGTCTACCAAATCACTGTCTTCACCGAGCTACTGGTTCTATTTCCTCAACCCTTTCATTTCCTCATCTATGTGTTAATGAAATTGATCGTTACTGTTTGAAGACTTTGACTGAAGACTTTCTCAATTTCCTCAATCCTATTTCTTTAGTCATTTGTCTTCTACCTGCTTATCCTGTTTTCGCGCTACATGTGCTCTGTGTATGTTTCATTTCATCATGATGACTATGCTATTGTCTTGTTATGCATGCACCTGGGTACTTTATCCGCTGCTTGTATTTCGTGACTTAGCAAATTCCTCAAGTAGTATTTCCTTAGTGACGAATTTGTAAAAATTGCCTATTCACCCCCTCCAGTCGATATAATGCACTTTCATGTTTACATAGTGTTTCTTGGTTCTCCTACTGGATTGATACCTTGGTTTCACAACTGAGGGAAATACCTACCGTAGATGTACTGCATCATCCCTTGCTCTTTGGGGAAATACCAACGCAGTTTCAAGCGACATCATGCATCAATATCCAGTTCTAGTTGTATCGATCGGGATACAACTCCGAGCATTGGTTACCATGGGCACGGCTATTCGAATAAATCAATCTTCCCTGTAGGGGTGCACAAACTTACCCAACACGCTCGATCAACTTCGGCCAGACACACCATCAGGTCATGACCGGCCTCGGCCAATCAACACACCACAGTCCTACCTAGGCTCAACAGAGAGGCCAACACGCCGGTCTACATCCTAAGCGCGCAGGGGTCTTGGGCCCATCGCCCTTTGCACTCCTGCATGTTGCAAACGTGGCCGGTGTCAGTCCTGGCAACCTCCTTATACAAGGCAGGTGCTTACGCAGGCCACCCGGGCGCGCACCGCTCAGTCGCTGATGTCCTAAGAGCTTTCGGCTGATACATACGACGCAGAGTGCCCATACTTATTCCCGCGTGGTGGTCAGTGCGAAAAGGCCAGAGGCCTACTCAAATCACATATCCAAATTGTTAGTGTCTTGGTATTGCGTGGTAACGAGCAGAGACTCATGATCATGTGACCCCGTCGCCCCGTCTCATGGACTTACGGCAAGGGCTAAGAATGCCCGGCCGTGCCACGTAATTATCTCGCGGGTACCCTCCAGGTCAACCCGACTACACATCAACTCGCGGGTACACTCACGGTCAACCCGACTTCACATTTCTCTCGCGGGTACCCCTCGAGGCCGACCTGACTTCAGTCATGGTTCTGGGGTAAAGTTAAAGTAACTGTGTGTCCAAAACAGCAAGGTGGAAACCCGAGGAATCACCCTCGATGGATTCCCACTTGATGTAACCGTCAAGGTGGACTTGGAGGAATCACCCTCGATGGTCCACACTTGAGGGGTTGCACGACAGAGTCGTTATCGGGAGTGGTGAAGGAGGAATCACCCTCGATGACCATGATCGAATAGCTACACTACAGAGGTAACATCAGAAGTGCTATACGAGGCATCACCCTCGGCACTCGATAGTAACTCTGCAAAGTCGTACAACTAAGGGGTTGTGATGTGCTGTGTCGGGCCCTGGGCGTCGATCACGTTGATCGAGTCATCGAACATAAAGCGGGGGCAACTAGGACAAGGTGAGGGGTCACTGGTGGATCACTAACCAACCTATACTAAGCAGTTTAGGATAACATGTAAGGTAACAATAGCAGGTTACAAAATCAGGCTATGCATCAGAATAGGAGCAATCAATTACAGTAGCAAAATCTAATGCAAGCATGAGAGAGAATGGAATGGGTGATATAGGAATGATCAAGGGGGGTTTGCTTGCCTGGAAGCTCTGCAGACAGATAAGGACTCTCGACGGTGAAGTAGACGACCACTAGTTCAACCGCGGTCTCCGGGTCTACCGAAAAGAAGTAGCGGAGGGGGAACAAATAAATAACAGAGCAAACAAAAGAAACGGAAAGCATGACATGCTAGTATGCTATGCTAGGGGTGACCTAACGCAGTACTAGAGGTTGCAGACGAAGAGGGAAAACATCCGGAGGGGTTTTCCCAGTGTTTGGCATTTTCCGAACAGATGAAAGAGAGGGGATGGTTCCATGTTCAACATGCTAGGGGCACGTGATAGATGAACAGATAGCATATTCGGATTCGTTGCATTTTTCTGAGCAAACTTCATATGTAAAACTTTTTCATCCGAGCTACGGTTATTTTTCTATGAATTATCAAAGTTTTAATCATTTTCTCAAATATTATTTATTCGAATTTTAAAAAGCAGAATTACTTTTGTCACCTAGTACTCCTCTAGTCAGAGTCTATTACATGTGGGGCCAGGGGGTCAGCCAATAGTTGACCAGTCAAGGTTGACTGGTCAACAGGGTCAATGTGGGGCCCAACTGTCAATGACACAGACTTTACATTTTCTTTTAATTGGATAATTAGAGGTGGAGGGCCACATGTCATAGGGCATTTAGGGCCAGTTCTTTGGGCGACTTAAAAAATAAGCTGCCTCTTCCCCATCTTTTTCAATAAGCCGCCTCCCTCATTCATTGAGGCATATGAATTAGCTATGGGATTACTAATTCAGAAACCTCAAAAAAAATTAAGAGTGGCTTATTTTTTAAGCTGGGAAGAGGCAACTTATTTTTAAGCCGCCCGAAAGAACTGGCCTTTAGACTAATTGGGAGGGGGTTATCTAATAGGGGATTAGGACAATTAACCCAGGGGCCTAATTGCTAAAAAGGGGGGTTAGCCCCTGATCTAACAAGGACGGCCTCTCTGGCAAAGAGCCACCCGGCTGGGCACGCAGAGACTACGGCCAGGAGCTGCGCGGCCGGCGGCGGATGGCGCCGGCGGAGGGGGAGACCGAGGCAATGGTGGCAGGAGGGGCGGAGGTGGTCTGGTGCATTGTCAATGACGATGCTTGGCGACGGCCGACGGCGTCGCTCGACGGGCACGAGCAGGCGAGCACGAAGGAAGGCAGCAGCAGTAGTAGAGCAGCATACGGCAGCGGCAGGAGCAACAAGGGGCACTGGAGCGGGCGGCACGGGACGGGCGCGGGGCTATGGGCGCGTGTGAGCGGCAGCGGCGGACTGGCACACGTGTTGGCGAGCGTGGTCACGCGCAAGCAGCAGCAAATGAGGGCAGGCGCGCGTGGTAGGGCGCACCACGGGACGGACGGGCAATGACGAGCGAGGCGAGGGCCACGGCAATGCGCGAACGGGCCCCCATGTGCCCCCGGGTAGCCAGGACGCAATGGGAGCATGGGCAGGGGGCGCGATGAATGCGACCAGAGGGCAAGTGGATCCCAGACTCGTCGGGTCAGCGGCCAACAACGTCAGATCGGAGGGGGAAACAAGGGGAATGGGGGAGGAGCTCACCGTGGGGGCACACGGGGGGCCGTTATTGGCTTAGGAGCTGCAGCGGCGAACAAATCGGTGATGTACTCGCGGTTGCTGGAGGTGGAAGATGACTCGATCCCGATGCTGTGGTGGTGCAGCGCTCGATCCAAGCCTTGTAGAAGACGTAGTCGACGCCGGTGGTCCTCGGGGACAAGCTCTCATGGAGCGGGGACAACGGAGAGCGCGTAGGCGACGAACGCTATGGCGACGGCGGCTCGGTTGCTTGCTGGAGGAGAAGAAGCGGCACGAGGAGGGGCTAATATGGAGCTAGGGTTTCCCATGGGTTCCGAGGAAGGACTAGTATGCGCCGACGAGGGAGGGGGTGCCATGGGATGCTCTGCACGTGGCCATCAGGCGACGTGTGCGGCCATGGCGTGTGCTACGTCCTGAGCTTGCGTTGATTTTTTCCAGGAAGAGGAAAGGGTGATGCAGCAAAGTAGAGATAAGTATTTCCCTCAGTTAAGAACCAAGGTATCAATCCAGTAGGAGGTACAAGCAAGTCCCCAATATATGCACCTGCACAAACTAACAAACACTTGCACACAACGCGAAAAAGGGGTTGTCAATCCCTTCACGGTCACTTGCAAGAGTGAGATCTAATAGAGATAGATATAAAAGATAAATAAAAGGCAAAACAAAGTAGATATAAATAAATTGCAGCAAGGTATTTTTAGGTTTTTAGTTTTATAGATCTGAAAATATATGATGGAAAATAGACCCGGGGACCATAGGTTTCACTAGAGGCTTCTCTCTTGAAGAAAACATACGGTGGGTAAACAAATTACTGATGAGCAATTGATAGCAAAGCGCAAAGTTATGATGATATCCAAGGCAATGATCATGAATATAGGCATCATGTACATGACAAGTAGACTGACTCCTGCCTGCATCTACTACTATTACTCCACACATCGACCGCTATCCAACATGCATCTAGTGAATTAAGTTAACAAGAACGGAGTAATGCCTTAAGCAAGATGACATGATGTAGAGGGATACATCCAATCAATATGGTAAAAACCCCATCTTTTTATCCTTAATGGCATGAATACAAATACATGCCTCGCTACCCCTACTGTCACTGGGTGAGGACACCGCAAGATTGAACCCATCACGAAGAACCTCTCCCATTGCAAGAAAAACCAATCTAGTTGGCCAAACCAAATCGATAGATCGGAGAGAAATACAAAGCTATCTTAATCATGCATAAAAGAGTTCAGAGAAGACTCAAATAATATTCATAGATAATCTGATCATAAATCCACAATTCATCATATCTCAACAAACGCACCGCAAAAGAAGATTACATCGAATATAACTCCAAGAACATCAAGGAGAACATTGTATTGAAGATCAAAGAGAGAGAAGAAGCCATCTAGCTACTAGCCCGTAGGTCTGTGGTAAACTACTCACACATCATCGGAAGGGCAGCAAGGTTGGTGTAGAGGCCCTTCGTGATCGAATCCCCCTCCGGCAGAGTACCGGAAAATGCCCCAAGATGGTATCTCATGAGAACAGAAGCTTGCGGCGGTGGAAAAGTATCTTTGGTGTGCCCTCTGGTATAGGGGGAATATTTGAGGATTTATAGTGCTGAAGTTCGGGTTAGGAGAGCCACAGGGGTCCCACAAGCCCCTTGGCTGCGCCCCCCTAGGGCGGGCCCCTAGGGCTTGTGGCCCCCTCGTGGGTCTTCTGGCCTCCTCCCAAAGCTTCGTGGGTGTCTTGTTGTCCAAGAAAAAACTTCATAAAGGTTTATTCCGTTTGGACTCCGTTTGGTATTGATTTTCTGTAAAAGTGAAAAACAAGGAAAAACAACAACTGGCACTGGGCACTAGGTTAATAGGTTAGTCCCAAAAAATGATATAAAATAGCATATAAATGCATATAAAACATCCAAGATAGATAATATAATAGCATGGAACAATCAAAAATTATAGATACGTTGGAGACGTGTCAAGCATCCCCAAGCTTAATTCCTGCTCGTCCTCGAGTAGGTAAATGATAAAAATATAATTTTTGATGTGGAATGCTACCTAACATATTTACTGATATAATTTTCCTTTTTGTGGCATGCATGTTCAGACCCATAAGATTCAAAACAAAAGTTTAATATTGACATAAAAACAATAATACTTCAAGCATACTAATAAAGTAATCATGTCTTCTCAAAATATCATGGCTAAAGAAAGTTATCCCTACAAAATCATATAATCTTGTCATGCTCTATCTTCATCACACAAAGTATTTATCATGCACAACCCATATGACAAGCCAAGCAATTGTTTCATACTTTCAATGTTCCCAAGCTTTTTCAACTTTCACGCAATACATGAGCGTGAGCCATGGATATAGCACTATGGGTGGAATAGAGTATGGTGGAGGTTGTGAGGAGAAGACAAAAAGGAGAAAGTCTCACATCAACTAGGCAAATTAATGGGCTATGGAGATGCCCATCAATTGATATCGATGCAAGTGAGTAGGGATTGCCATGCAATGGATGCACTAGAGCTATAAGTGTATGAAAGCTCAAAAAGAAAACTAGTGGGTGTGCATTCAACTTGCTTGCTCACGAAGACCTAGGGCAATTTGAGGAAGCCCATCATTGGAATATACAAACCAAGTTCTATAATGAAAAATTCCCACTAGTATATGAAAGTGATAAAATAGAAGGCTCTATCATGAAGAACATGGTGCTACTTTGAAGCACAAGTGTGGAAAAGGATAGTAACATTGTCCCTTCTCTCTTTCTCTCTCATTTTTTTTCTTTTTTTTCTTTTGGGCTCTTTGGCCTCTATTTTTTTTTCTTTTTGGGCTCTTTGGGCTCTTTTTTTATTTAAGTCTGGAGTCTCATCCCGACTCGTGGGGGAATCATAGCCTCCATCATCCGTTCCTCACATGGGACAATGCTCTAATAATGATGATCATCACACTTTTATTTACTTACTAACTCAGGAATTACAACTCGATACTAGAACAAAATATGACTCTATATGAATGCCTCCGGTGGTATACCGGGATGTGCAATGATCTAGAGTGACATGTATAAAAAATATGAACGGTGGCCAAGCCACAAATACTATGCCAACTACATGATCATGCAAAGCAATATGACAATGATCGTATGTGTCATAATAAATGAAATGGTGGAAGTTGCATGGAAATATATCTCGAAATGGCTATGAAAATGCCATAATAGGTAGGTATGGTGGCTATTTTGAGGAAGGGTATATGGTGGATTTAATGCACCAGCGAAAGTTGTGCGGTACTAGAGAGGCTAGCAATGGTGGAAGGGTGAGAGTGCGTATAATCCATGGACTCAACATTAGTCATAAAGAACTCATATACTTATTGCAAAAATTTATTAGCCCATCGAAGCAAAGTACTATTTCTCATGCTCCTGGGGGGATAGATTGGTAGGAAAATACCATCGCTCGTCCCCGACAGCCACTCATAAGGAAGACAATAAAAAATAAATCATCCTCCAACTTCATCACATAACGATAGACCATACGTGCATGCTTCGAGAATCACAAACCTTAACACAAGTATTTCTACCAATCCACAATTACTCACTAGCATGACTCTAATATCACCATCTTTATATCTCAAAACAAATGCAAGTAATCAAACTTCTCATATATTCAATGCTCTTTATGAAAGTTTTTATTATATCCCTCTTGGATGCCCATCATATTAGGACCAAACTCATAACCTAAGCAAATTGCAATACTATTTTCAAGACTCTCAAAATAATATAAGTGAAGCATGTGAGTTCACCAATTTCTATAAAATAAAACCACCGCCGTGCTCTAAAAAGATATAAGTGAAGCACTAGAGCAACTGCCTAGCTCAAAAGATATAAGTGAAGTACATAGAGTATTCTAATAAATTCAAGATTAATGTGTGTCCCTCTCAAAATATGTGTACAGAAAGGATGATTGTGGCAAACTAAAAATCAAAGACTCAAATAATACAAGACGCTCCAAGCAAAACACATATCATGTGGTGAATAAAAATATAGCCTCAAGTAAATTTACCAATGGATTGAAGACGAAAGAGGGGATGCCACCCGGGGCATCCCCAAGCTTAGATGCTTGGTTGTCTTTGAATATTACCTTGGGGTGCCTTGGGCAGCCCCAATCTTAGGCTCTTGCCACTCCTTATTCCATAGTTCATCAAATCTTTACCCAAAACTTGAAAACTTCACAACACAAAACTCAACAAAAAACTCGTGAGATCCGTTAGTATGCTAAAACAAATCTCCACCTTTAGGTACTGTTGTGAACTCATTCTAATTTTATATTGGTGTTATATCTACTTTATTCTAACTTCTCCATGGTTCATACCCCCCGATACTACCCATAGATTCATCAAAATAAGCAAACAACACATCAAAAACAGAACAGTCTGTAAAGACCAGAATATTAGTCATACTTATGTAACTCCAAAAATTCTGAAAAATTAGGACAACATATGAAATTCATATATAAATCTTGTGTAAAACATTCAGAATTTTTCCAAGCTCCAGTGAATTTTAACAATTCTGTTACTGGACGTAAAAGTTTCTGTTTTTTCAGCAAAACCAAATCAACGATATACCAAAGCATCCCAAAGGTCTTGCTTGGCTAAAAAACTAATTAAAAAACTAAAACACAATTACTACAGAGGTAATATTGTGTATTCTCAAAATAAAAAGAAAATAAAAATATTGGGTTGTCTCCCAACAAGCGCTTTTCTTTAAAGCCTTTTAGCTAGGCGTTGATAATTCTAATGATGCTCATATGAAAGACAAAAAATTGAAGCACAAAGAGAGCATCATATAGCATGTAAAAAACAAGTTTAAGTCTAGCATACTTCCTATGCATATGAATTTTATAGGGAAAAGATTTATCAAGAGAAGCAAAAACAAGCATATGCAAGGAAGCCGAAAGAAACAATAGCAATGTCAACATAACGAGAGGTAATTTAGTAACATGAAAATTTCTACAACCATATTTCCCTCTATCATAATAATTACATGTGGGATCATATTCAAATTCAACAATATAGCTATCACATAACATATTCTCTACATGATCCACATGCATGCAAATTTGACACTCTTCCAAAATAGTGGGATTATCGTCAAATAAAGTCATGACCTCTCCAAGCCCACTTTTATCAAAAAATTCATAAGATTGAGCATTATCCAAAGTAGTGGGATTATTATTACCTAGAGTTGATACTCTTCCAAACCCACTTTCAATTTATCGCAAACATATTCATCATGACGCTTAAATACATTTTCAAGATCATAAGAAGCATTATCACCCCAATCATGATCATTGCAATAAGTAATGGACATATCAAAATTATCATCCCCAAGCTTGGGGTTTTGCATATTGTTAGCACAATTGGCATTAATAGTATTTATAATAACATCATTGCAATCATGCTTTTCTTTCAAGGAGCTATTGTGAATCACTTCATAAATTTCTTCTTTTAACACTTCATCACAATTTTCAGATTCATGAATTTCAAGCAAAACTTCATAAAGATAATCTAGTGCACTCAAATCACTAGCAATTAGTTCATAATAATTTGATCTTTTAAAAAGAATAGCAAGTGGATGAGGAGCCATAAACTTTTTGCTTTCTGATTTTCAATAAACACACAATTATACCAAGCGAACAAGCAAACAAACCAAGTAAGACATAAAGGCAAACGAAAAGGCAAACGGAAAAAGGCAAATATTTTTGTGTTTTTATGAAAACATTTTAGAAGTGGGGGAGAGGAAAATGAGAGGCAAATGGCAAATAATGTAAGTGCAAGAGATGAGAGTTTATGATAGGTACTTGGTAGGCTTCATGTAGAACCTCCCCGGCAACGGCGCCAGAAATTCTTCCTGCTACTTCTTGAGCTTGCGTTGATTTTTCCCTTGAAGAGGAAAGGGTGATGCAGCAAAGTAGAGATAAGTATTTCCCTCAGTTAAGAACCAATGTATCAATCCAGTAGGAGGTACAAGCAAGTCCCCAATATATGCACCTGCACAAACTAACAAACACTTGCACACAATGTGAAAAAGGGGTTGTCAATCCCTTCACGGTCACTTGCAAGAGTGAGATCTAATAGAGATAGATATAAAAGATAAATAAAAGGCAAAACAAAGTAAATATAAATAAATTGCAGCAATGTATTTTTAGGTTTTTGGTTTTATAGATCTGAAAATATACGATGGAAAATAGACTCGGGGGCCATAGGTTTCACTAGAGGCTTCTCTCTTGAAGAAAACATACAGTGGGTAAACAAATTACTATTGAGCAATTGATAGAAAAGCACAAAGTTATGATGATATCCAAGGCAATGATAA
This sequence comes from Thinopyrum elongatum, assembly GCA_011799875.1. Classification (NCBI taxonomy): domain Eukaryota; kingdom Viridiplantae; phylum Streptophyta; class Magnoliopsida; order Poales; family Poaceae; genus Thinopyrum; species Thinopyrum elongatum. The sequence continues at coordinate 370,453,495 of CM022300.1, read as the reverse complement.
TGAATATAGGCATCATGTCCGAGACAAGTAGACCGACTCCTGCCTGCAGCTACTACTATTACTACACACATCGACAGCTATCCAGCATGCATCTAGTGAATTAAGTTAATAAGAACGGAGTAACGCCTTAAGCAAGATGACATGATGTAGAGGGATAGATCCAATAAATATGGTAAAAACCCCATCTTTTTATCCTTAATGGAAACAATACAAATACGTGTCTCGCTACCCCTACTGTCACTGGGTGAGGACACTGCAAGATTGAACCCGTCACAAAGCACCTCTCCCATTGCAAGAAAAACCAATCTAGTTGGCCAAAACAAATCGATAGATCTGAGAGAAATACAAATATATCTTAATCATGCATAAAAGAGTTGAGAGAAGACTCAATGAATATTCATAGATAATCTGATCATAAATCCACAATTCATCGAATCTCAACAAACGCACCGCAAAAGAAGATTACATCCAATAGAACTCCAAGAACATCGAGGAGAACATTGTATTGAAGATCAAAGAGAGAGAAGAAGCCATCTAGCTACTTGCTATGGACCTGTAGGTCTGTGGTAAACTACTCACACATCATCAGAAGGGCAGCAAGGTTGGTGTAGAGGCCCTCCGTGATCGAATCCCCCTCCGGCAGTGCTGGGTAATGTAGCATGCAATTTCAAAAAAATTCCTACTCTCACGCAAAATCTATTTAGGAGATGCATAGCAATGAGAGGGGGAGAGTGTGTCTATGTACCCTCGTAGACTAAAAGCGGAAGCGTTTGACAACGCGGTTGATGTAGTCGAACTTCTTCTCATTCCGACCGATCAAGCACCGAACGTACGGCACCTCCGAGTTCTGCATACGTTCAGCTCGATGACGTCCCTCAAACTCTTGATCCAGCAAAGTGTCGAGGAAGTAGATGAGTTCCATCAGCACAACAACATGGTAATGGTGATGGTGAAGTGATCCGTGCAGGGCTTTGCCTAAGCACCGCGAGAATATGACCGAGGGTGTAATCTGTGGAGGGGGGCGCCGCACACGGCTAACAGTTGATGTTGTGTGTTCTAGGCGCCCCCTTCCGCACATATATATAGGTGGGAGGGGAGGAGAGGCAGCCATGGGGCGCCCCAAGTAGGATCCGAATCCTACTTGGGGTTTCCCAAGTGGTGCACCCCCCCCCCCCTCCCTTATTTACCGGAGTGGGAAGGAAAGAAGAGGGAGGAGGGAAGGAAGGGGGAGGCCGAATCCCTCCCCTTCCTTCTCTCTTCCCCTCTTTCCTTCTCCTCTGGTGCGGCCCATATGGGGGGCGCAGCAGCCCCTGCTAGCTGCTGCATTTCCCCTCTTGGCCCATTAGGCCCATATCTTTTGCCGGGGGTGCCCGGAACCCCTTCCGGTGACCCGATATGTACCCGGTACCCTTCGGAACACTTCCGTTGTCCGAATACCATCGTCCTATATATCAATCTTTACATCTCGACAATTTCAAGACTCCTCGTCATGTCTGTGATCTCATCCGGGACTCCGAACAACATTCGGTCACCAAATCACATAACTCATATAATACTAAATCATCATCGAACGTTAAGCGTGCGGACCCTATGAGTTCGAGAACTATGTAGACATGACCGAGACACTTCTCCAGTCAATAACCAATAGCGGAACCTGGATGCTCATATTGGCTCCCACATATTCTACAAAGATCTTTATCGGTCGAACCGTTATGACAACATACGTTATTCCCTTTGTCCATCGGTATGTTACTTGCCCGAGATTCGATCGTCGATATCTTTATACCTAGTTCAATCTCGTTACCGTCAAGTCTCTTTACTCGTTCCGTAATACATCATCCTGTGACTAAGTCACTTTACTTGCAAGGCTTCTTATGATGTGCATTACCGAGAGGGCCCAGAGATACCTCTCCGAAACTCGGAGTGACAAATCCTAATCTCGATATATGCCAACCCAACAGACACCTTCGGAGATACCTGTAGAGCATCTTTATAATCACCCAGTTACGTTGTGATGTTTGATAGCACACAAGGCATTCCTCCGGTATCCGGGAGTTGCAGAATCTCATAGTCGAAGGAATATGTATTTGACATGAAGAAAGCAGTAGCAATAAAACTGAAAGATCATTATGCTAAGCTAACGGATGGGTCTTGTCCATCACATCATTCTCCAAATGATGTGATCCTGTTATCAAATGACAATTCATGTCCATGGTTAGGAAAACTTAACCATCTTTGATCAACAAGCTAGTCAAGTAGAGGCTCACTAGGGACACAGTGTTTGTCTATGTATTCACACATGTATTTAGGTTTCCGATCAATACAATTCTAGCATTAATAATAAACATTTATCATGAATAAGGAAATATAAAATAACAACTTTATTATTGCCTCTAGGGCATATTTCCTTCAGTCTCCCACTTGCACTAGAGTCAATAATCTAGATTACATTGTAATGATTATAACACCCATGGAGTCTTGGTGATGATCATGTTTTGCTCGTGGAAGAGGCTTAGTCAATGGGTCTGCTACATTCAGATCCGTATGTATTTTGCAAATCTCTATGTCTCCCTCCTTGACTTGATCACAGATGTAGTTGAAGCGTCTCTTGATGTGTTTGGTTCTTTTGTGAAATCTGGATTCCTTCGCTAAGGCAATTGTTCCAGTATTGTCACAAAAGATTTTCATTGGACCCGATGCACTAGGTATTACACCTAGATCGGATATGAACTCCTTCATCCAGACTCCTTCATTTGCTGCTTCCGAAGCAGCTATGTACTCCACTTCACACGTAGATCCCGCCACGACGCTCTGCTTGGAACTGCACCAACTGACAGCTCCACCATTCAATATAAATACGTATCCGGTTTGTGACTTAGAGTCATCCGGATCAGTGTCAAAACTAGCATCGACGTAACCATTTACGATGAGCTCTTTGTCACCTCCATAAACGAGAAACATATCCTTAGTCCTTTTCAAGTACTTTAGGATGTTCTTGACCGCTGTCCAGTGATCCACAACTGGATTACTTTGGTACCTCCCTGCCAAACTTATGTCAAGGCACATATCAGGTCTGGTACACAACATAGCATACATGATAGAACCTATGGCTGAAGCATAGGGAATGACTTTCATTTTCTCTCTATCTTCTGCAGTGGTCCGGCATTGAGTCTTACTCAACTTCACACCTTGCAACACAGGCAAGAACCCTTTCTTTGACTGATCCATTTTGAACATCTTCAAAACTTTATCAAGGTATGTGCTTTGTGAAAGTCCTATTAAGCGTCTCGATCTATCCCTATAGATCTTGATGCCCAATATATAAGCAGCTTCACCGAGGTCTTTCATTGAAAAACTCTTATTCAAGTATCCTTTTATGCTATCCAGAAATTCTACATCATTTCCAATCAACAATATGTCATCCACATATAATATTAGAAATGCTACAGAGCTCCCACTCACTTTCTTGTAAATACAGGCTTCTCCGAAAGTCTGTATAAAACCATATGCTTTGATCACCTCATCAAAGCATATATTCCAACTCCGAGATGCTTGCACCAGTCCATAGATGGATCACTGGAGCTTGCACACTTTTTTAGCACCTTTAGGATCGACAAAACCTTCTGGTTGCATCATATACAACTCTTCTTTAAGAAATCCAATAAGGAATGTAGTTTTGACGTCCATTTGCCAGATTTCATAATAATAAAATGCGGCAATTGCTAACATGATTCGGACGGACTTAAGCATCGCTACGGGTGAGAAAGTCTCATCGTAGTCAACTCCTTGAACTTGTCAAAAAGCTTTTGCGACAAGTCGAGCTTTGTAGATAGTAACTTTACCATCGGCATAAGTCTTCTTCTTGAAGATCCATTTATTCTCTATGGCTCGCCGATCATCGCGCAAGTCCACCAAAGTCCACACTTTGTTCTCATACATGGATCCTATCTCAGATTTCATGGCCTCAAGCCATCTATCGGAATCTGGGCTCATCATAGCTTCTTCATAGTTCATAGGTTCGCCTTGGTCTAGTAACATGACTTCCAGTACAGGATTCCCGTACCACTCTGGTGCGGATCGTATTCTGGTTGACCTATGAGGTTCTGTAGTAACTTGATCCGAAGTTTCATGATCATCATCATTAGCTTCCTCTCTAGTTGGTGTAGGCATCACGGGAACGGTTTTCTCTGATGAACAACTTTCCAATACGAGAGAAGGTACGATTACCTCATCAAGTTCTACTTTCCTCCCACTCACTTCTTTCTAGAGAAACTCCTTCTCTAGAAAGGTTCCATTCTTGGCAATAAAGATCTTGCCTTCGGATCTGTGGTAGAAGGTGTACCCAATTGTTTCCTTAGGGTACCCTATGAAGACGCACTTCTCCGATTTGGGTTCGAGCTTATCAGGCTGAAGCCTTTTGACATAAGTGTCGCAACCCCAACCTTTAAGAAACGACAGCTTAGGTTTCTTGCCAAACCACAGTTCATACAGTGTCGTCTCAACGAATTTAGATGGTGCCCTATTTAATGTGAATGCAGCTATCTCTAATGCATAACCCCAGAATGATAGTGGTAAATCGGTAAGAGACAACATAGATCGCACCATAACTAATAAAGTATGGTTACGATGTTCGGACACACCATTACGCTTTGGTGTTCCAGGTGGCGTGAGTTGTGAAACTATTCCACATTGTTTTAAATGAAGGCCAAACTCGTAACTCAAATATTCACCTCCGCGATCAGATCGTAGAAACTTTATTTTCTTGTTACGATGATTCTCCACTTCACTATGAAATTCTTTGAACTTTTCAAATGTTTCAGACTTGTGTTTCATCAACTAGATATACCCATATCCGCTCAAATCATCTGTGAAGGTCAGAAAATAACGATACCCGCCGCATGCCTCAACACTCATCGGACCGTATACATCGGTATGTATTATTTCCAATAAGTCATTAGCTCGCTCCATTGTTCCGGAGAACGGAGTTTTAGTCATCTTGCCCATGAGGCATGGTTCGCAAGTATCAAATGATTCATAATCAAGTGATTCCAAAAGCCCATCTGCATGGAGTTTCTTCATGCGCTTTACACCAATATGACCTAAACGGCAGTGCCACATATATGTTGCACTATCTTTATCAACTTTGCATCTTTTGGCATCAATATTATGAATATGTGTATCACCACGATCGAGATTCAACAAAAATAGACCACTCTTCAAGGGTGCATGACCACAAAAGATATTACTCATATAAATAGAACAACCATTATTCTCTGATTTAAATGAATAATCGTCTCGCACTAAACAAGATCCAGATATAATATCCATGCTCAACGCTGGCACCAAATAACAATTATTCAGGTCTAAAACTAATCCCGAAGGTAGATGTAGAGGTAGTGTGCCGACGGCGATCACATCGACCTTGGAACCATTCCCGACACACATCGTCACCTCGTCCTTAGCCAATCTTCGTTTAATTCGTAGCTCCTATTTCGAGTTACAAATATGAGCAACCGAACCAGTATCAAATACCCAGGTGCTACTACGAGCATTAGTAAGGTACACATCAATAACATGTATATCAAATATACCTTTGTTCACTTTGCCATCCTTCTTATCCGCCAAATACTTGTGGCAGTTCTGCTTCCAGTGTCCAGTCCCTTTGCAGTAGAAGCACTCAGTTTCAGGCTTGGGTCCAGCTTTGGGCTTCTTCCCGAGAGTGGCAACTTGCTTGCCATTCTTCTTGAAGTTCCCCTTCTTTCCCTTGCCCTTTTTCTTGAAACTAGTGGTCTTGTTAACCATCAACACTTGATGCTCCTTCTTGATTTCTACCTCCGCAGCTTTGAGCATTGCGAAGAGCTCGGGAATTGTCTTCTCCATCCCTTGCATATTATAGTTCATCACGAAGCTTTTGTAGCTTGGTGGCAGATATTGAAGAACTCTGTCAATAACACTATCATCTGGAAGATTAACTCCCAGCTGAGTCAAGTGATTATGATACCCAGACATTTTGAGTATGTGTTCACTGACAGAACTGTTGTCCTCCATCTTGCAGCTATAGAACTTGTTGGTGACTTCATATCTCTCAACTCGGGCATTTGCTTGAAATATTAACTTCAACTCCTGGAACATCTCATATGCTCCATGACGTTCAAAACATCTTTGAAGTCCCGATTCTAAGCCGTAAAGGATGGCACATTGAACTATCGAGTAGTCATCAGATCGAGCTTGCCAGACATTCATAACATCAGCATCTGCTCCTACAGCAAGCCTTTCACCTAGTAGTGCATCAAGGACATAATTCTTCTGTGCAGCAATGAGGATAATCCTCAAGTTACGGATCCAGTCCGTGTAGTTGCTACCATCATCTTCCAACTTAGCTTTCTCTAGGAACGCATTAAAATTCAAGGGAATGGTAGCACGGGCCATTGATCTTCAACATAGATATGCAAAAACTATCAGGACTAAGTTCATGATAAATTAAGTTCAATTAATTAAATTACTAATGAACTCCCACTTAAATAGACATCCCTCAAGTCATCTAAGTGATACGTGATCCAAATCAACTAAACCATGTCCGATCATCACGTGAGATGGAGTAGTCATCAATGGTGAACATCTCTATGTTGATCATATCTACTATATGATTCACGTTCGACCTTTCGGTCTCCAGTGTTCCGAGGCCATGTCTGTACATGCTAGGCTCGTCAAGTTTAACCCGAGTATTCCGCATGTGCAAAACTGTCTTGCACCCGTTGTATTTGAATGTAGAGTCTATCACACCCGATCATCACGTGGTGTCTCAACACGATGAACTGTCGCAACGGTGCATACTCAGGGAGAACACTTAAACCTTGAAATTTAGTGAAGGGATCATCTTATAATGCTACCGCCGTACTAAGCAAAATAAGATGCATAAAAGATAAACATCACGTGCAATCAAAATATGTGACATGATATGGCCATCATCATCTTGTGCTTTTGATCTCCATCTCCAAAGCATCGTCATGATCTCCATCGTCACCGGCTTGACACCTTGATCTCCATCGTTGCATCATTGTCGTCTCGCCAACTATTGCTTCTACAACTATCGCTAACGCATAGTGATAAAGTAAAGCAATTACATGGTGTTTGCATTTCATACAATAAAGCGACAACCATAAGGCTCCTGCCAGTTGCCGATAACTTTTACAAAACAAGATCATCTCATACAACAACATATATCACATCATGTCTTGACCATATCACATCACAACATGCCCTGCAAAAACAAGATAGACGTCCTCTACTTTGTTGTTGCAAGTTTTACGTAGCTGCTACGGGCTTCTAGCAAGAACCGTTCTTACCTACGCATCAAAACCACAACGGTGATTTATCAAGTTTGATGTTTTAAACTTCAACAAGGACCGGCCGTAGTAAAATTCGATTCAACTAAAGTACGAGAAACAGACACCCGCCAGCCACCTTTATGCAAAACTAGTTGCATGTTTGTCGGTGGAACCGGTCTCATGAACGTGGTCATGTAAGGTTGGTCCGGGCCGCTTCATCCAACAATACCTCCGAATCAAAATAAGACATTGGTGATAAGCAGTATGACTATCACCGCCCACAACTCTTTGTGTTCTACTCGTGCATATCATCTACGCATAGACCTGGCTCGGATGCCACTGTTGGGTAACGTAGCATGCAATTTCAAAAAAATTCCTACGCTCACGCAAGATCTATCTAGGAGATGCATAGCAACAAGAGGGGGAGAGTGTGTATATGTACCCTTGTAGACCGAAAGCGGAAGTGTTTGACAACGTGGTTGATGTAGTCGAACTTCTTCTCGTTTCGGCCGATCAAGCACCGAATGTACGACACCTCCGAGTTCTGCACACGTTCAACTCGATGACGTCCCTCGAACTCTTGATCCAGCAAAGTGTCGAGGAAGTAGATGAGTTCCGTCAGCACAACAGCGTGATGATGGTGATGGTGAAGTGATCTGCGCAGGGCTTCGCCTAAGCACCGCGAGAATATGACCGACGGTATAATCTGTGGAGGGGGGCGCCGCACACGGCTACCAGTTGATGTTGTGTGTTATAGGCGCCCCCTTCCCCACATATATATAGGTGGGAGGGGAGGATAGGCAGCCATGGGGCACCCCAAGTAGGATCCGAATCCTACTTGGGGTCTCCCAAGTGGTGCGCCCCCCCCCCCTTCCTTATTTACCGGAGTGGGAAGGAAAGAGGAGGAGGGAAGGAAGGGGGAGGCCGAATCCCTCCCCTTCCTTCCCTCTTCCCCTCTTTCCTTATCCTCTGGTGTGGCCCATATGGGAGGAGCGGTAGCCCCTGCTGGCTGTTGCGTTTCCCCTCTTGGCCCATTAGGCCCATATATTTTGCCGGGGGTGCCCGGAACCCCTTCTGGTGACTCGATATGTACCCGGTACCCTCCGAAACACATCCGGTGTCCGAATACCATCGTCCTATATATCAATCTTTACCTCTCGACCATTTTGAGACACCTCGTCATGTCCGTGATCTCATCCGGGACTCCGAACAACATTCGGTCACCAAATCACATAACTCATATAATACTAAATCGTCATCGAACGTTAAGCGTGCGGACCCTACGGGTTCGAGAACTATGTAGACATGACCGAGACACTTCTCCGGTCAATAACAAATAGCGGAACCTGAATGCTCATATTGGCTCCCACATATTCTACGAAGATCTTTATCGGTCGAACCGTTATGACAACATATGTCATTCCCTTTGTCCATCGGTATGTTACTTGCCCGAGATTCGATTGTCGGTATGTTTATACCTAGTTCAATCTCGTTACCGGCATGTCTCTTTACTCATTCCGTAATACATCATCCTATGACTAAGTCACTTTGCTTGCAAGGCTTCTTATGATGTGCATTACCGAGAGGGCCCAGAGATACCTCTCCGATACTCGGAGTGACAAATCCTAATCTCGATCTATGCCAACCCAACAGACACCTTCGGAGATACCTGTAGAGCATCTTTATAATCACCCAGTTACGTTGTGACGTTTGATAGCACACAAGGCATTCCTCCGGTATCTGGGAGTTGCATAATCTCATAGTCGAAGGAATACGTATTTGACATGAAGAAAGCAGTAGCAATAAAACTGAACGATCATTATACGAAGCTAACGGATGGGTCTTGTCCATCACATCATTCTCCAAATGATGTGATCCTGTTATCAAATGACAACTCATGTCCATGGTTAGGAAACCTTAACCATATTTGATCAACGAGCTAGTCAAGTAGAGGCTCACTAGGGACACAGTGTTTGTCTATGTATTCACACATGTATTTAGGTTTCCAATCAATACAATTCTAGCATGAATAATAAACATTTATCATGAATAAGGAAATATAAAATAACAACTTTATTATTGCCTCTAGGGCATATTTCCTTCAGGCAGAGTATCGGAAAAGGCCCCAAGATGGGATCTCACGAGAACAGAAGCTTGCGGCGGCAGAAAAGTACTTTTGGTGTGCCCTCTGGTATAGGGGGAATATTTGAGGATTTATAGTGTTGGAGTTAGGGTTAGGAGAGCCACAGGGGGTCCACAAGCCCCCTGGCCACACCCCCACTAGGGCGCGCCCCTAGGCTTGTGGCCCCCTCGTGGGTCTTCTGGCCTCCTCCCAAAGCTTCGTGGGTGTCTTGTTGTCCAAGAAAAATCATCGTAAAGTTTTATTCCGTTTGGACTCCGTTTGGTATTGATTTTCTGTAAAAGTGAAAAACAAGGAAAAACAGCAACTGGCACTGGGCACTAGGTTAATAGGTTAGTCCCAAAAAATGACATAAAATAGCATATAAATGCATATAAAACATCCAAGATAGATAATATAATAGCATGGAACAATAAAAAATTATAGATACATTGGAGATGTATCAGCGTGCTCGGCCTTCCCTGTAGCGAGAGGAGGAAGAAAAGGCCGAGGGTGGCGGGCTGGGCCACACTGTTGCCTTTAGAGGCCCAAGTGCATAGTAGGTTTCATCCCAATTCCTTTTATCTTTTCTGTTTTACATTTTGCCTTAGCTTTGCATTTAGTTTGTGTACTAAATGAATGTTGCCAAGGTTGAAACTTGGAATATAATTCCATTGCAATATTGTGGTGCTCTACAAAAAGTCTCAGGGCACTTGGAAATGTTTAAACATTTTTTGAAATTGAAAATGTCAATTATTTTGCTGCTAATCCACTTAATCAATTTCCAGGGGCATTTTGGGAATTCAAATGAGGTTGATTTCATCATGACAACTACTTAGTGAATATTTCCAAATTTATGAACTATTTTGTTTGAATGACAGAAGAAGTAAATATTTGACTTGTATTTCAAATTGGATTTTGAATTGATTTTTGGACAAGTGGTAATTTGCATAGTATTTATGATGACATGGCCACCATTTGGGGGACATTACTGTAGCATGATTCTCGGGGTGTTACATCGGTCCACCCACATATCAAATTATCAAAGAGCGAACGCGAATCAAACAAACATGATGAAAGTGACTAGATGAAATTCCCGTGTGTCCTCAAGAACACTTTGCTTATTATAAGAGACTGTTGCGGCCTGTCCTTTGCTACATAAAGGATTGGGCTACCTTGCTGCACCTTTGTTACCGTTACTACTTGTTGCTCGTTACAAATTACCTTGCTATCAAACTATCTATTACCGATAATTTCAGTGCTTACAGACAATACTTTGCTGAAAACCATTTGTCATTTCCTTCTGCTCCTCGTTGCGTTCAACACTCTTATTTATAGAAAGGACTATGATTGGTCCCTATACTTGTGGGTCATCAATTACCTCTTCGAGAGGGCTCGAACCTATGTAAATACTGTCTCCTTTGTCCCTTGTTACCCATTGATGTGAGATCCACAGCTCGGGACCCCCTACCTCGAGGTCTGCCGGTTTTAGTACCGACATTGGTGCTTTCATTCAGAGTTCCGTTGTGTGATCAAAGAAAAGATTGATGGCTCATTTGCAGATCAACTGCAATGCTGGTCGCGGCGACATCTTCGTCCCCGGCAAGCTCTTTGTGTTCGGCAGCATGGTTCTATGCGTTGACTCAGCGGGCCATCTGACGCTTGTCGAGAACTACGCCTCGGATCAAGTCGTAACCTTTGGGAGCTTCGAATACATCGCGGATTCTCGCGGTGAGCTCATCCTCTCATGTTGGGTGCCTGGCCAGATCGAGGACTCTTTGATAACTGATACGTCTCCGTCGTATCTACTTTTCCTAACGCTTTTCCTCTTGTTTTGGACTCTAATTTGCATGATTTGGATGAAACTAACCCGGACTGACGTTGTTTTCAGCAGAACTACCATGGTGTTGTTTTTTGTGCAGAAATAAAAGTTCTCGGATTAGAACGAAACTTTGCGAGGATTTTTTATACAATAAAAGAGAATTACTAGAGCCAAGAAACACCGGAGAGGGGCCCTAGGTGGGCACAACCCACCAGGGCGCGCCCCCCTCCTGGCGCGCCCAGGTGGGTTGTCCCCACCTGGTGGCCCCGCTGACCCTATCTCCGACGCTATAAATTCACATTCAGAGAAAAAAATAGGAGAGGAAGAATTATCACGTTTCACGAGACAGAGCTGCCGCCGCCTCTTGTTCTTCATCGGGAGGCCAGATCTGGAGTCCGTTTGGGGCTCCGGAGTGGGGGATCTTCGATCTTTGTCATCATCAACCCTTCTCCATCGCCAATTCCATGATGCTCCTCACCGGGAGTGAGTAATTCCTTCGTAGGCTCGCTGGTCGGTGAGGAGTTGGATGAGATTCATCATGTAATTGAGTTAGTTTTGTTAGGGCTTGACCCCTAGTATCCATTATGTTCTGAGATTGATGTTGCTATGACTTTGCCATGCTTAATGCTTGTCACTTTGGGCTCGGGTACCATGATTTCAGATCTGAACCATTTATGTTATCACCATTGTATCTATGTTCTAGATTCGATCTTGCAAGTTATAGTCACCTACTATGTGTTATCATACGCAACCCCCGGAGTGACAATAGTTGGGATACTTTCCGGTGATGACCGTAGTTTGAGGAGTTCATGTATTCACTATGTGTTAATGCTTTGTTCTGGTTCTCTATTAAAAGGAGGCCTTAATATCCCTTAGTTTCCTTATGGACCCCGCTACACCCGGGAGGGTAGGACAAAAGATGTCATGCAAGTTCTTTCCATAAGCACGTATGACTATTTACGGAATGCATGCCTACATTATATTTATGAACTGGAGCTAGTGCCGTATCGCCCTAGGTTATGACTGTTATATGATGAATATCATCCAACGAATTCACCGATGCAATGCCTACGATTTTCTCTTATATTGTTCTTTCTAAGTTACTACTGTTGCTACTACTGTTACACTCGCTACAAAATCACTTCTATCATTGTTACCATCACTATTACTGTTGCTACTACTATCAAAACTATCATACTACTTTGCTACTTATCACTTTGCTGGAGATAATTAATCTCTAGGTGTGGTTGAATTGACAACTCAGCTGCTAATACTTGCAAATATTCTTTGGCTCCCCTTGTGTCGAATCAATAAATTTGGGTTGAATACTCTACCCTCGAAAACTGTTGCGATCCCCTATACTTGTGGGTTATCAAGACCTTTTTCTGGCGCCGTTGCCGGGGAGCATAACCATATTTGTTGAGTCACTTGGGATTATTATCAATTTATCACTATGAAGAATCTAAAGGATACAAAGACTAAGATTTTTCCCTCTAAGACGAGGGGAGGTAAGGAATTGCCATCTAGCTCTGCACTTGATTCACCTTCTATTTTGAGTAGACTTGCAACACCACCACATGCTATTAATCCTGATATGTCACAAGTTATTGATGATGCGACTTCTATGAATGCTATTCATGATGATGCTAGTACCTTGCTTGATGATGGTGTGCCATTGGGTGATTTTCTTGATGAACAACTTGCTAAAGCTAAAGTTTTTGAGAATGCTGAAATTGATGAAGTACCTGAAACTGAAAATCTTGAAACACCTATTAGACCTAGTTCTCCTAGATATGAATTACCTAAGGTACCTGAAGGCTATGTTATGGATGAGGAGACAACTAGAGATTTTCTTGCTTGCAATGATAGAGATGATCTTAAGAAATTATTATGCAAACTGAAAGAGAAATCTTTGAATGCTAGAATGAAATGTGATCCTAAGTTTTCTACTTCACCTATCTTTGTTGACGATAAGGATTATGAATTCTCTGTCGACCCAGAGTTAATTACTTTGGTTGAATCTGATCCTTTCCATGGTTATGAAACTGAAACTGTTGTGGCACATCTCACTAAATTAAATGATATAGCCACCCTATTTGCTCATGATGAGAAAATTCGCTATTATTATATTCTCAAATTATTTCCATTCTCATTAAAGGGTGATGCTAAGACTTGGTATAATACTCTTGCTCCTGGTTGTGTGCGTAGTCCCCAGGATATGATTTATTACTTCTCTGAAAAATATTTTCCTGCTCATAAGAAACAAGCTGCCTTACAGGAAATATTTAACTTTGTGCAAATTGAAGAAGAGAGTCTCCCACAAGCTTGGGGGAGGCTTCTCCAATTGCTAAATACTTTGCCTGATCATCCTCTTAAGAAAAATGAAATACTTGATATCTTCTATAATGGACTAACAGATGCTTCTAGGGACTTCCTAGATAGTTGTGCTGGTTGTGTTTTCAGGCAACGAACTGTTGAACAAGCTGAGGAACTACTGAATAATATATTGAAAAATTATGATGATTGGACTCTTCCTGAACCACCGCATAAACCTACTCCAAAGAAGAGGGGTATTTTATATCTCAGTCCTGAAGATATGCAAGAGGCAAAGAAATCCATGAAGGAAAAAGGTATTAAGGCAAAGGATGTTAAAAAATTACCTCCTATTGAAGAGATACATGCACTTGACACACCACCACCCAAGGTGGTAGAGGTAAATTCCTTAATGAAATTCAATGAAAAAGACAATCCCTATAATATGCATCCTAGTCAATGCCTTTATGAGTTTGATAATTACATTAGAAAGCAAGATCACTTCAATGAAAATGTGATGAAACAATTGAAATATAATTCTGATATGATTGCTCGCTTGAGTGACTTGTTATTTAGAATCACCAATGATGTTAGAGGTGCAGGAAAGCATGCCTCTATGGTTCAAACTGAACTAGAATAAGTTGCTAAATCTCAAAGGGAGTTGCTAGATGAAATGAATAATAATATAAATGACTTTGCTATTAGAGTAGCAACTAGAGGAGGTAAAATGACTCAGGAACCACTTTATCCTATAGGACACCCTAAAAGAATTGAACAAGACTCTCAAAGAATCAACACTGATGTACCTGGTCCTTCTAAGAAGAAGAAAAAGAAAAATGATAGGACTTTGCATGCCTCTAGTGAACCTGAAATAGAAAAACCTCTTGATAATGATAATGATGTTTCTATCTCTGATGCTGAAACTCAAACTGGTAATGAACATTCACTAAGTGATAATGAAAAAGATAATGATGATGTTCATGAAGATACTCAACCAGATAATGATAAACAACCAGATAATGACGTTGAGATAGAACCAGCTGTTGATCTTGATAACCCACAACCCAAGAATAAAAGATATGATAAAAGAGACTTTGTTGCTAGAAAACATGGTAAAGAAAGAGAACCATGGGTTCAAAAACCATGCCTTTTCCACCTAAATCAACTAAGAAGAAAGATGATGAAGAATTTGAACGCTTTGCTGAAATGATTAGGCCAGTCTTTTTACGTACTCGCTTGACTGATATTTTAAAGATGCCCCCTTATGCAAAGTACATGAAAGACATCATAACTAATAAGAGAAAAATACCGGAAGCTGAAATCTCCACCATGCTTGCTAATTATTCTTTTAAGGATGGAGTACCTAAAAAACTTGGAGATCCTGGAATACCAACTATACCTTGCTCCATAAAAAGAAACTATGTGAAAACTGCTTTATGTGATTTAGGAGCTGGTGTTAGTGTTATGCCTTTCTCTTTATATAAAAGACTTGATCTAAATAAACTCACACCTACTGAAATATCTTTGCAAATGGCTGACAAATCAACTGCCATACCTATCGGTATTTGTGAGGATGTGCCCGTTGTTGTTGCAAATGTTACTATCTTAACTGACTTTGTTATACTTGAGATGCCCGAGGATGACAACATGTCGATTATCCTTGGTAGACCCTTCTTGAATACTGCAGGGGCTGTTATTGATTGCAATAAAAGCAAGGTCACTTTTCATATCAATGGTAATGAGCATACGATGCACTTTCCGAAGAAACAATTCCAAGTGAATCGTATTAATGTTATTGAAAAATCTCCGACAATCAGTATTGGGAGTTTTCAACTACCTCTACCTACTGCCAAAAAGAAATATGAAATGCTTATTGTGGGGGACATGCATATCCCCGTTGAGGTAACATAGTGTTTTTATGAAAGTTCTTCGGTTTCATGCTAATTGAAAGTGGTTGTTAATAAGACTTGATCAACCTTATTAATGAATCATTTGAGAGGTATGAAGTTGATGAATTTAGTAGGCACTACCTTCTGCTCCCAACTTTTATTCTCTGTTTTTCTTGGTTAAATAAAATAAAATGCCTTGTTTTGTCTGTTTTCTGTTTTTCCCGTGCAATAAAAAAATGACCCAAAAATAAAAGTTCTCAGAATGCCCTAAAAATTTAATACGATTTTTTCTGAATATTTAAGAATTTTTTATGCAAATAACATCAGAGGGGGGTGCACCAGGTGGGCACAACCCACCTGGGCGCACCAGCAGCCCCAGGCGCGCCCTAGTGGGTTGTGGTCCCCACATGGCCCCCCTCACTTATCTCTTTAGTCCACGCCATCACCTACCTCCAGAAAAAATTCACCATTGCTCTCTCTCTCTCTCGTGTTCTCGCTCTCAAACCCGCGGATTTCGATCTCTTTGCTCGAGGCTCCATTTGTCCAATTAGTTTTTGCTTTAGTGGTTTATATTTTGAATAATTAGCTTGTCTTGGTGCAGTTGTAGATGAGCTTGCATGTTGAATTCTTAGAGTTCTAAGTAGTTTGAATGCTTAATATAGCCACTATGCATGCTTATGAGTGGTTACTATCAATCTTGTGAAGTTTTGTTGAGAAAAATTTTGTGGACTAAAAATTTCAGAATTTTGTTCATAGGATTAAGATGAGTTTCTTTAGGAAGTTTGCTTCCAAGAAGAACTCCAAGGGAGTTGTGGGTGAATCATCGGATAGTGACCTCCAAACTCGGAGATTGGCGAAAGTGCGGCCATGCGAATGGCCACATAACCCCTTCATGGATGGAGCCGGAATCCGTCAAGAGTTCACACAATTTGCTCCTAATGCTGGGCTCACCGACTTCATCGCAGCTGAGTGTGAACAATACCATCTCCTTACAAATTCCTTTGTGCAAATTTTTCATTTCATAAGTAGGAATAACCCCCCTGAGGTGCAGTTTAATTTATATGCTGAAACCTGTCAGATACCACTTACTGAATTTTGTGATATATGCTTGCTTCCTTCTGACGGGGAAATAAGAGAACCTAGGCCTGCGGAGTTTGAGGGCTTTTATCGCACTCTGTCAGTGGGAGATGAGAGAGGGGTGTCGAGTGTCACCGCCACTAGCTTGCAGTTTCCTTCAGTGCATTATTTTACTTTATTCATTGCGAAGTGTCTACTTGCTAGGGAGAAGGTTGGTGCACTTAGTGCCCCCGATTTCGCTGTCTTACACCGTGCACTCTATGGCAATAACACTTACAGCTTGGGAGTTATAGTGGCACATCACCTTCATCTTAATAGATCCAAGGGTAAAATTCATGGTGGTATTTATGCTACTCGCTTAGCGAGTCACTTTAACGTTCAGATACGCCAACACGACCACCGCTTGCCCAAGGTTTATTTAGATCGTCAGGCAATGGCTACTCATCACTTTATTGATGGCGAGAACATTACTATTGATGTCCCTTATAACCTGGTTTTTAGTGAAAATACTTGCGATGTTGTCCCGTTGCCTGCACCTGCTTTGTTTGATTCTATTGCCAGGGGCAGATACAGGATCAAGCCAGAGGACATCGTCGCCTACAGGAACAACCAGGCTGCAGCTGAGGAGGAGCCTCAGGAGTGGGACGCTCAGGTTCCCGCTCCACAGCACTTCAACTGGGACCCGAGGGTTACTACGAGTGGTGATTACCAAGCTAGGCCAGAAGCCTAAGCTTGGGGGAGTATGTATTTCCACCGACATTACATTCATGTTCACACATTTCATTCCAGTTGTCGGTGTTCACGCTTTTTCATTGTATTATCCATGCTAGATTTAATTTCTCGTTTTCTTCTTGTGTGTTTGAAAAACTTTGAGAAAATCCAAAAATATTTCCTGCTTCTTTTCGGTTTTTCTTTCTAGTTTAAATTAGTTGTAGTATTAAAAGAAAACCCAAAAAGATTTCTCGATTCTTCTTCTTACTTGTTGGGAGTTTTCCCGTGTAAATAGTTTTTTCTCGTTTTTGTTTTTCCTCTTTAATTTGCTTTCTTCTATAAAAAACTAAAAACTCCAAAAATATTTCAGTGTGTTTCTCTGAATTTTCTTTCTTTTTATTGAGTCATACCAAGGAGAAGACCACGATGAAAATGTTGAGTGGCTCTCATATGCATTATTGTTGATCTAACGAAGAGCCCAAATTACCTTGTCTTCTCCTTTTGATAAAATATTTGCAGATTCCAGCTTAGTCCATGACACTCTTGCACTATTATTATTTTTCAAATCGTTCGGCCGTGCAAGTGAAAGGCAATAATGACGATATTTGATGAACTGGCTGTGGCAGAGAGAAACGGGTATGAACTCAACTTGTTCTGTTTTTGTAAATATGTTTAACCTAGTATCCATGATTCAGCCTATTATGATTAAACATGTTTGCAATGACGATTAGAGATTATAGTTTCTCATGCCATGCTTAAGTAGCTAGGAGTGGATAATGATTTATCTTGGATGTCAACATGCATTAAAATGATTGTGATGTGGTATGATGATATGGTACCCTCCTCCGAATGTTTGAGTGGCTTGACTTGGCACATGTTCATGCATGTAGTTGAATCAAAACTAACATAGCCTCTATGATATTTATGTTCATGGTGTTCATATTCTACTCATGCTAGTATCCAATGTTACTTATGCATAATGCATGTTCATGACCGTTTTCGCTCTCTAGCTGGCCGCTTCTCAACCTATTTGCTAGCCTTCGCCTATACTAAGCGAGAATACTGTTTATGCATCAAAATCCTGAAACCCAAGTTATTCCAGATGAGTCCACCATATATCTACCTATATGCGGTATTACCCTGCTGACGGTGTCCTGGACTAGGGGGTACTCACCATGTCGTCTCCCGACCAGCTGGATCGGGCCAAGGACCCCCATGGCGGTTCACTATTGGGCCAGTTCGGACAGCCGATGACATATATGAGGAAGATTCCACAAGACTTGGTGATCAAGATAAGGACTCCTCTCCACCGACGTATTCGACTAGGACTCTTGTTATCCTAGGCCTCTGGTACATTATATAAGCCGAGGCCAGGCTAGTCGATAGATTATTATGACATTCATCATCACACCCCTAGGATTTAGACCACAACTCATGATCTCGAGGTAGATCAACTCTGTACTCGATACCCCATCATCAATATAAACAAGAGCAGGACGTAGGGTTTTACCTCCATCAAGAGGGCCCAAACCTGGGTAAAACATTGTCTCCTTCGTCCCTGTTACCATTGATCCGAGAATCCACAGCTCAAGACCCCCTACCCCGAGGTCTGCCAGTTTTGACACCGACAATGGTGCTTACATTGAGAGTTTCGCTGTGTGATCAGCAAAGGATCAATGGCTCGCCTGCAGATTAACTGCGACGTCGGCATCTTCGTCACCGGCTCGACTGGTCACCTTGGCTCTACAGAGGATTATGCCCTGCCTCCGATCATCATGTTCGGACGAGGGCCTTCATCAAACATTAACTCCGATCTCTATCATGATCATGGAGGAATCATCCATGGAGCTCGGGGGCTCAACGTCAACATTGCCCTCGGGTGACCGTGCTGTTTTTTCGGACAGCGAACTTGTATCTGCTGCCACCTCCTTGAGCATCTCATTGATGATTCCTTCAGTGGAACTGTGTGGAATTGAGTCTAGAACAACCCTGTAAAATTTTGTCATGTTCCGATGGAACAATCTCCGCCGATCTCCGATATATCGGAGCCCTGTCGAATCTGGATGGGAATCCGGACGAGTTTGGAGCATGGTGTCCAGCATCTAGCTCGAACGTCCTTTGGAAGATCCAACCATTGATTGGATGCGTAATTCCTATATCTACCACTTCTCAAAATTTCAGCTCAATCCGACCGTTCAAACTCCGGGAAACCTCCGATGAACACATCGATTTTCAGATCTGTTTTTTTGCGCGAGAACGAATCCGACCCGAGTTCATCTTTTTTATGAATGGGATTTCGGGCATCCTTTTTGAAGGAAGTTTCGTATGGTGTATTGTGTTTTATTCTCAAACACGTCCCACTAATTTTAAAGCCTTTTCCAATATAATCATCACCGTCGCGCCGGTGTCAAACCAGCCCGACAACGTTGCTGCACGGCTGCCGACCTGCGCCAGACTGGTCGTCGCTTCATTGAGCCGAGCCCAACGTTATGAGATCATCATCTCGGCAAGCCGAACAAGAGTTCGGCATCGTGAAGGCTAAATCATCACCAACATCGTCGTCACACGTATTACACGGAGCAGGCACACCGGCATTGTCCACCACGCTGACCTGCTTCGACAACTCGGCTGGTATGGGGATTGCAACGTCACCTTACCGACCTGCTCCGTCACCTCGGCTAGACCGGGGGCTTCGTTATCAACCTACTTCGCGGACTTCGGTGTCACTAGCCGACCAGCTTTGTCATGTTAGCTGATCCGAGGGCTTCGCCTCGCCGCATCGACCGCACTGCGTCATTACTTCGTCAAGCCGAACTCCTCACTCGGTCACCTCGGACTTGGGGGCTGGGACCTCGGCCAGGTCGAGGACTACGTCTTCATCCCGTCACAAGCCTGGACCACGTGATCAACACCGAACACACTAACCAGCTAAGTCACTTTCATGCTCAAATTTCCTCAATTCTTAATTTTTTTCGGTTAGACCAAGCATTATATTTATGTTAAAATTTATTTGTTAAAAGCATTGTTTGTTAAAAACACTTCTTGTCCTAGGTTAATTGGGGGCTCTTAAAATTTATATGAGCCATTTTATAATAAGCGTTTTCTTCTAAGTCGTTGCAAAGTCTTTTTCTACCACTCCTTTTTTTGACTCGAGTGTATGGTCAATAGCCGGATAGCCTGGCTTCTCTCTAAAGCCGCTTGAGTTTAGTTCGCTAAACTGACCTCGGAGAAGCACTCCGCCTTCGGGATAAGGAGGTTGAAGCCGAAGGCTGGCCTACTTGAAGTTTAGAGATCGGATGTGTCATGTTAAAGCATGACATAAGCACAAAAATTTTTAAGACCGATTTCGGATTAGCACAAAAAACTTGTTTTAGTTCGGACGTAAAGTTTTTACTGAAGTTTTTTTGTTTTCCAAGCTTATGGCACTTTTAACCTATTTGTGTGTTTCCAGCATAAGTCTCGCAGTACAATGTCGGACACCTTTAAAGCTTCGGCAATATCAACGCGGGGCTGCAACTAGAGCCGAACCCACCAAAAGCCAAGGTATTCCGAGGAGTCCTCGGTAAAACATTCCCGGATATGGCTTTATATGCATCAGTTTTGAATTATGTCTTCGGTCAATAGTTGGGTTGCCCAGCTCCTGTGCTTGCCTCCTATGTTCCGCTTTGTTTGGCTAGGTGTGCAAAGTGAGAACCACTACGATTGTGCTTCCAGCTCGAATGGTTAAGCGCCTCAGTGGAGAAAGCCGAAAACTGACTGTCACAATGAGCGTAAACTGGTCAGCGATCCGATGACTGTGTCAAACTATAGATCGATAGAGGTCACCCCATGTGAAACGACGGGCCTTTCATAACATTGGCTGAAGTGTTAACGGCTTGACCTCGGCTGACGCCGAGCACTAACCAGGGGCTAGTAACTGGCCTCCCAACTTTAAGCTCCTATGACTAAGTGAAAGTTATAAAGCCTAGATATTTGATTGCCTTGTTTCCGCTAACACAACCGCCTCCGGGCACCGAGACATCGGCTAAGGGTTGTCTTGTTAGTACGGAAACACCCCGCGTAACATCTACAAAGGGGTAGAAGCCGACGATGGGGCACTTTCAGATTATAAATGGTCTCAACGGAGTCAAAATAAAAATATATATCATCAGCGTTTGTATTCACTATACGAGCGCTGCCTTCCGTAATTATCGTTATAAAGCCATAAATATGCATCAATTTGACTAGATTTTGGCCAAGCTGGGTTGCCTGGCTCCTGTGCTTACCCCTACATTCCCGATTGTTCGGCTAGGCGGTAAAGGGGGCACCTCTGTGATTGTTACTACCGGGTCATCCGGGTTAGTACCTCAGACTGGGTGAAGCTGAAAGCTGGCCATCTTAAAGGATATAATTGGTCGGCAACGTCGGAAGTGAAAATTTTGGTTCATTAAGACCATAGAGTTCGGGAACTTTCCCCAAACTAAACCCTCAATGTTTTCCTCCCATATTGATCAGAGGTGAGGTTTCATGATCATGGTCAGCATGACAAGCCAAAGAAAGGAACCGATAGCGGGACTATTTTCTTTGGAAGATGTTTCTTACGTTAAATAGTAATATAACATACCTCTCCGTGTACCTTTGTTTATAAAACCGTATGGCTGGATTGCCTTGTTTGCCATAAATCTTTACCCTCATAAAGGCTTTATAAAGTAGGACAAACACTCCCCGGCTACTGGCCGATGAGGTTGAAGCCGATGGCCGGTCAACAAAGTTTTGTACAATGCGGATCCGAGTATTAATGATGTAGAGTACATGGATACATAGAATCATTACACATAAATTGTGATTAAAGTCAGTTTACTCTGAATATTGATCCTTAATTCGGCCACCCTTGCCCAAATTATGGCTCGGGGGCTACTGGCTTCGCGCTTCTCACATAAAAGCCATTAAAGTGGTACATCGATCCCCTGATCTGGTGTTGCCACCCGACCAGTGGCTCGGACGCTACTGCATTGCCTATTCAATGCAGAAATTTTAAAATGCCCAGTGTTCGGCTTGACCGAGCTATGGGCAAATGCGTCTTCAGACAACAATCGGTACCATCTGGGACCTATCCGGCATCAAGCTAGTATATTACGGCGACTTCTCAAGACCCTCTCTCAAGGGCCCGTCCGCCAATCACTATCTCCTCTTATATATCACACCGCGTTTCAGTTCCTACATATGCTGCCGAGCTAGGAGTTGATCCTCAGGCCGATTTCGCAAATCGACCCGAGTCTCAGGAGCTACTGGGATCAGCGGTTTCATGTTTTCCTTCAGGTGCATCTCGGGTTTTAGACCGATACACACCTTGAGGGCTACTAATTATATATCTCGGCAGAGAATAAATTGCACCAATCAAGAAAAATATATCCACAAAAAATCAGCCCATACCCGAGGTAGTGCACCACCTCGGATGCAGTCTGGCATAAAGCTTGGATACAAGTGGCTGGCTCCATAGAGGGCATTTCCGGCATTAAGCTCAGCTGAACTCCTTCAACTTTTTGAACCAAGGTGATCCATGACACCTCGGATACAGTCCAGCGTTGGAGCTTGGATACAGTCCGGCGTTGGAGCTTGGATACAGTCCGGCGTTGGAGCTTGGATACAGTCCGGCGTTAGAGCTTGGATATAGTCCGGCGTTGGAGCTTGGATACAGTTCGGCGTTGGAGCTTGGATGCAGTCCGGCGTTGGAGCTCGGCTGCAAACAGACACCTCGAATGCAGTCCGACGTTGAAGCTTAGATAGAGCCCGACGTTGGAGCTCGGACACAAGAGGACACCGCTGCGCGGGAAACACTTCAAACCCGAGGCGTCGCGTAAAAATAACAAGGCATTGATAAAAGCCGAAGACTTAAAGGGCTCCTCGGATGCCCGACGTGTAAACTCTTCAGATTTAGCTCAGCAATCCTCAATATCGAAGATGGAAAGATTTGTTGAACCAGTTTTCAAGACCGATGACCGAAGATGAAGAAAAGTTTGGAAGAACCGAGGAGCGTCCCCAACTTGAAGACCGGTTTAGGGGGCTACTGACGGTGTCCTGGACTAGGGGGTACTCACCACGTCGTCTCCCGACTAGCTGGATCGGGCTGAGGACCCCCTTGGCGGTTCACTATTGGGCCAGTTCAGACAGCCGATGACATATATGAGGAAGATTCCACAAGACATGGTGATCAAGACAAGGACTCCTCTCCACCGACGTATTCGACTAGGACTCTTGTTATCCTAGGCCTCTGGTACATTATATAAGCTGAGGCCAGGCTAGTCGATAGATTATTATGACATTCATCATCACACCCGTAGGGTTTAGACCACAACTCATGATCTCGAGGTAGATCAACTCTGTACTCGATACCCCATCATCAATATAAACAAGAGCAGGACGTAGGGTTTTACCTCCATCAAGAGGGCCCGAACCTGGGTAAAACATTGTCTCCTTCATCCCTGTTACCATTGATCCAAGAATCCACAGCTCGGGACCCCCTACACCGAGGTCTGCCGGTTTTGACATTGACACCTGCCGTTCCAAGTAAATTTGCATGTGCCACCTCTAAAAATTTCAAATAAACATCTGTTTTTGTGTGCCTGGATTGTTCATAGAGTGACAGGAGGTAGTCAGTATCTTCCATGCTAAGCGGGTTATTCTCATGATGAGTGTTTATTCATTCGTCCTTGCACGAGAGGGGCGGTAATAGGGATTCCCAGTCCCGAATTCAAAATTGCAAATAATTAAACAAAACTCCCCCAGGATTGTTGTTCGTATGGACGGTACCCATGGATTCGGTTAGCCGTGGAGTGTGTTTGTTGGTGGAGGGGGAGTAAACCTTTACTTTTTATCGCTTGGGAACCGCCACTAATGTGTTTAGCATGGAAGATACCGATAACTAATGGTCACGAAGTAAACAGGAAGGGTGCATTTCTCAAAATTTCATTTATCTCTGTTTTAAAAAATATGAGCTCTGGCACCGCTGCAAATCACTGCTTCCCTCTGCGAAGGGACTATCTATTTACTTTTACGTTGTGTCATCACCTTCTCAAATAAGCGCCAGACCTGAGAGCACTATTGGCATCCTCATGCATTGTGTATAGCTAATGGTGGGTGCATCATGACTGGATCTTCTCTACCATGAATTACAATGTTTAGTCGCTGCTTGAACTTTGGAGGTGCTCTGCATTTATGTTTTGGCGGTCTCAGAAAGGGCTAGCGAGATACCACTGTTGCCATATTGTATAATGATTGTTTTGACAAAGTGTTGCCATTTGAGATGCTTTATTATTGCTCGCTAGTTGTTTATGTCCTTGATATGAGTTAATGTAATTTTTAAGAGTTATTGTTGGCATGGTTAGACATGATCTTTGCTGAAAATCTGGGTGCTACTTAAGCTTATTTATGTGAACAAGAGCAAAAGAGTTCGTAAAAGTTTTTCTTTTTCACTTTCAGTTTATCAACTGAATTGCTTGAGGACAAGCAAAGGTTTAAGCTTGGGGGAGTTGATACGTCTCCGTCGTATCTACTTTTCCTAACGCTTTTCCTCTTGTTTTGGACTCTAATTTGCATGATTTGGATGAAACTAACCCGGACTGACGTTGTTTTCAGCAGAACTACCATGGTGTTGTTATTTGTGCAGAAATAAAAGTTCTCGGATTGGAACGAAACTTTGTGAGGATTTTTTATATAATAAAAGAGAATTACTGGAGCCAAGAACCACCGGAGGGGCCCCCTGGGTGGACACAACCCACCAGGGCGCGCCCCCCTCCTAGCGCGCCCAGGTGGGTTGTCCCCACCTGGTGGCCCCGCTGACCCTATCTTCGACCCTATAAATTCACATTTTCGGAGAAAAAATAGGAGAGGAAGAATTATCATGTTTCACGAGATGGAGCCGCCGCCGCCTCCTGTTCTTCATCGGGAGGCCAGATCTAGAGTCCGTTTGGGGCTCCGGAGTGGGGGATCTTCGATCTTCGTCATCATTAACCCTTCTCCATCGCCAATTCCATGATGCTCCTCACCAGGAGTGAGTAATTCCTTCATAGGCTCGCTGGTCGATGAGGAGTTGGATGAGATTCATCATGTAATCGAGTTATTTTTGTTAGGACTTGATCCCTAGTATCCATTATGTTCTGAGATTGATGTTGCTATGACTTTGCCATGCTTAATGCTTGTCACTTTGGGCCCGGGTGCCATGATTTCAGATCTGAACCGTTTATGTTATCACCATTATATCTATGTTCTAGATCCGATCTTGCAAGTTATAGTCACCTACTACATGTTATGATCCGCAAACCTCGGAGTGACAATAGTTGGGATGTTGGGAAACGTAGCATGCAATTTCAAAAAAATTCCTATGCTCATGCAAGATCTATCTAGGAGATGCATAGCAATGAGAGGGGGAGAGTGTGTCTACGTACCCTTGTAGACCGAAAAGCGGAAGCATTCGACAACGCAGTTGATGTAGTCGAACTTCTTCTCGTTCCGACCAATCAAGCACCGAACGTACGGCACCTCCGAGTTCTGCACACGTTCAGCTCGATGACATCCCTCGAACTCTTGATCTAGTAAAGTGTCGAGGAAGTAGATGAGTTCCATCAGCATAACAGCGTGGTGACGGTGATGGTGAAGTGATCTGCATAGGGCTTCGCCTAAGCACCGCGAAAATATGACCGAGGGTGTAATCTGTGGAGGGGGACACCACACACGGCTAACGGTTGATGTTGTGTGTTCTAGGCGCCCCCTCCCCACATATATATAGGTGGGAGGGGAGGAGAGGCAGCTATGGGGCGCCCCAAGTAGGATCCGAATCCTACTTGGGGTTTCCCAAGTGGTGCGCCCCCCCCTTCCTTATTTACCGGAGTGGGAAGGAAAGAGGAGGGAGGAGGGAAGGAAGGGGGAGGTCGAATCCCTCCCCTTCCTTCTCTCTTCCCCTCTTTCCTTCTCCTCTGGTGCAGCCCATATGGGGGCGCAGCAGCCCCTGCTGGCTGCTGTGTTTCCCTTCTTGGCCCATTAGGCTCATATCTTTTGCCGGGGTTGCCCGGAACCCCTTCCGGTGACCCGATATGTACCCGGTACCCTCCGGAACACTTCCGGTGTCTGAATACCATCATCCTATATATCAATCTTTACCTCTCGACCATTTCGAGACTCCTCGTCATTTCTGTGATCTCATCCGGTACTCCGAACAATATTCGGTCACCAAATCACATAACTCATATAATACTAAATCGTTATCGAACGTTAAACGTGCGGACCCTACGGGTTCAAGAACTATGTAGACATGACCGAGACACTTCTCCGGTCAATAACCAATAGCGGAACCTGGATGCTCATATTGGCTCCCACAAATTCTACGAAGATCTTTATCGGTCGAACCGTTATGACAACATACGTTATTCCCTTTTTCCATCGGTATGTTACTTGCCCGAGATTCGATCGTCGGTATCTTTATACCTAGTTCAATCTCGTTATCGGCAAGTCTCTTTACTCATTCCATAATACATCATCCTGTGACTAAGTCACTTTGCTTGCAAGGCTTCTTATGATGTGCATTACCAAGAGGGCCCAGAGATACCTCTCTGATACTCGGAGTGACAAATCCTAATCTCGATCTATGCCAACCCAACAAACACCTTCGGAGATACCTATAGAGCATCTTTATAATCACCCAGTTATGTTGTGACGTTTGATAGCACACAAGGCATTCCTTCGGTATCCGGGAGTTGCATAATCTCATAGTCAAAGGAATATGTATTTGACATGAAGAAAGCAATAGCAATAAAATTGAACAATCATAATGCTAAGCTAACGGATGGGTCTTGTCCATAACATAATTCTCCTAATGATGTGATCCCGTTATAAAATGACAACTCATGTCCATGGTTTGGAAACCTTAACCATCTTTGATCAACGAGCTAGTCAAGTAGAGGCTCACTAGGGACACAGTGTTTGTCTATGTATTCACACATGTATTTAGGTTTCCGATCAATACAATTCTAGCATGAATAATAAACATTTATCATGAATAAGGAAATATAAAATATTAACTTTAGTATTGCCTCTAGGGAATATTTCCTTCAGTCTCCCACTTGCACTAGAGTCAATAATCTAGATTACATTGTATTGATTCTAACACCCATGGAGTCTTGGTGCTGATCATGTTTTGCTCGTGGAAGAGGCTTAATCAATGGATCTGCTACATTCAGATCCGTATGTATTTTGCAAATCTCTATGTCTCCCTCCTTGACTTGATCATGGATGTAGTTGAAGCATCTCTTGATGTGTTTGGTTCTTTTGTGAAATCTGGATTCCTTCGCTAAGGCAATTGTTCCAGTATTGTCACAAAAGATTTTCATTGGACCCCAATGCACTAGGTATTACACCTAGATCGGATATGAACTCCTTCATCCAGACTCCTTCATTTGCTGCTTCCAAAGCAGCTATGTACTCCGCTTCACACGTAGATCCCGCCACGACGCTCTGCTTGGAACTGCACCAACTGACAGCTCCACCATTCAATATAAATACGTATCTGGTTTGTGACTTAGAGTCATCCGGATCAGTGTCAAAACTAGCATCGACGTAACCATTTACGATGAGCTCTTTGTCACCTCCATAAATGAGAAACATATCCTTAGTCCTTTTCAAGTACTTTAGGATGTTCTTGACCGCTGTCCAGTGATCCACAACTGGATTACTTTGGTACCTCCCTACCAAACTTATGGCAAGGCACATATCAGGTCTGGTACACAGCATAGCATACATGATAGAACCTATGGCTGAAGCATAGGGAATGACTTCCATTTTCTCTCTATCTTCTACAGTGGTCGGGCATTGAGTCTTACTCAACTTCACACCTTGCAACACAGGCAAGAACCCTTTCTTTGACTGATCCATTTTGAACTTCTTTAAAACTTTATCAAGGTATGTGCTTTGTGAAAGTCCTATTAAGCGTCTCGATCTATCCCTATAGATCTTGATGCCCAATATATAAGCAGCTTCACCGAGGTCTTTCATTGAAAAGCTCTTATTCAAGTATCCTTTTATGCTATCCAGAAATTCTACATCATTTCCAATCAACAATATGTCATCCACATATAATATTAGAAATGCTACAGAGCTCCCACTCACTTTCTTGTAAATACAGGCTTCTCCGAAAGTCTGTATAAAACCATATGCTTTGATCACCTCATCAAAGCGTATATTCCAACTCCGAGATGCTTGCACCAGTCCATAGATGGATCGCTGGAGCTTGCACACTTTGTTAGCACCTTTAGGATCGACAAAACCTTCTGGTTGCATCATATACAACTCTTCTTTAAGAAATCCATTAAGGAATGCAGTTTTGACGTCCATTTGCCAGATTTCATAATCATAAAATGCGGCAATTGCTAACATGATTCGGATGGACTTAAGCATCGCTATGGGTGAGAAAGTCTCATCGTAGTCAACTCCTTGAACTTGTCGAAAACCTTTTGCGACAAGTCGAGCTTTGTAGATAGTAACATTACCATCGGCATCAGTCTTCTTCTTGAAGATCCATTTATTCTCTATGGCTCGCCGATCATCGGGAAAGTCCACCAAAGTCCACACTTTGTTCTCATACATGGATCCTATCTCAGATTTCATGGCCACAAGCCATCTGTCAAAATCTGGGCTCATCATAGCTTCTTCATAGTTCGTAGGTTCACCTTGGTCTAGTAACATGACTTCCAGTACAGGATTCCCATACCACTCTGGTGCGGATCGTGTTCTGGTTGACCTACGAAGTTCTGTAGTAACTTGATCTGAAGTTTCATGATCATCATCATTAGCTTCCTCTCTAGTTGGTGTAGGCATCACGGGAACGGTTTTCTGTGATGAGCTACTTTCCAATTCGAGAGAAGGTACAATTACCTCATCAAGTTCTACTTTCCTCCCACTCACTTCTTTCGAGAGAAACTCCTTCTCTAGAAAGGTTCCATTCTTGGCAACAAAGATCTTGCCTTTAGATCTGTGGTAGAAGACCCAATTGTTTCCTTAGGGTATCCTATGAAGACGCATTTCTCCGATTTGGATTCGAGCTTATCAGGCTGAAGCCTTTTGACATAAGTGTCGCAACCCCAAACTTTAAGAAACGACAGCTTAGGTTTCTTGCCAAACCACAGTTCATACGGTGTCGTCTCAACAGATTTAGACGGTGCCCTATTTAACGTGAATGCGGCTGTCTCTAATGCATAACCCCAAAACGATATTGGTAAATCGGTAAGAGACATCATAGATCGCACCATATCTAATAAAGTACGGTTATGACGTTCGGACACACCATTACGCTATGGTGTTCCAGGTGGCGTGAGTTGTGAAACTATGCCACATTGTTTTAAATGAAGGCCAAACTCGTAACTCAAATATTCGCCTCCGCGATCAGATCGTAGAAACTTTATTTTCTTGTTACGATGATTTTCTACTTCACTTTGCAATTCTTTGAACTTTTCAAATGTTTCAGACTTATGTTTCATCAAGTAGATATACCCATATCTGCTCAAATCATCTGTGAAGGTCAGAAAATAACGATACCCGCCGCGTGCTTCAACACTCATCGGACCGCATACATCGGTATGTATTATTTCCAATAAGTCATTAGCTCGCACCATTGTTTCGGAGAACGAAGTTTTAGTCATCTTGCCCATGAGGCATGGTTCGCAAGTATCAAATGATTCATAATCAAGTGATTCCAAAAGCCCATCTGCATGGAGCTTCTTCATGCGCTTTACACCAATATGACCTAAACGGCAGTGCCACAAATATGTTGCACTATCATTATCAACTTTTCATCTTTTGGCATCAATATTATGAATATGTGTATCACCACGATCGAGATTCAACAAAAATAGACCACTCTTCAAGGGTGCATGACCATAAAAGATATTACTCATATAAATAGAACAACCATTATTCTCTGATTTAAATGAATAACCGTCTCGCACTAAACAAGATCCAGATATAATGTTCATGCTCAACGCTGGCACCAAATAACAATTATTCAGGTCTAAAACTAATCCTGAAGGTAGATGTAGAGGTAGCGTGCCGACGGCGATCACATCAACCTTGGAACCATTCCCGACGTGCATCATCACCTCGTCCTTAGCCAATCTTTATTTAATCCATAGCTCCTGTTTTGAGTTACAAATATGAGCAACCGAACTAGTATCAAATACCAAGGTGCTACTACGAGCATTAGTAAGGTACATATCAATAACATGTATATCAAATATACCGTTGTTCACTTTGCCATCCTTCTTATCTGCCAAATACTTGGGGCAGTTCCGCTTCCAGTGACCAGTCCCTTTGCAGTAGAAGCACTCAGTTTTAGGCTTGGGTCCAGCTTTGGGCTTCTTCCCGGGAGTGGCAACTTGCTTGCCATTCTTCTTGAAGTTCCCCTTCTTTCCCTTTCCCTTTTTCTTGAAACTAGTGGTCTTGTTAACCATCAACACTTGATGCTCCTTCTTGATTTCTACCTCCGTAGCTTTAAGCATTGCGAAGAGCTCGGGAATTGTCTTCTCCATCCCTTGCATATTATAGTTCATCACGAAGCCTTTGTAGCTTGGTGTCAGTGATTGAAGAACTCTGTCAATAACACTATCATCTGGAAGATTAACTCCCAGCTGAGTCAAGTGATTATGATATCCAGACATTCTGAGTATGTGTTCACTGACAGAACTGTTCTCCTCCATCTTGCAGCTATAGAACTTGTAGGAGACTTCATATCTCTCAACTCGGGCATTTGCTTGAAATATTAACTTCAACTCTGGGAACATCTCATATGCTCCATGACATTCAAAACATCTTTGAAGTCCCGATTCTAAGCCGTAAAGCATGGTACACTGAACTATCGAGTAGTCATCAGATCGAGCTTGCCAGACGTTCATAACATTAGCATCTGCTCCTGCAGCAGGCCTTTCACCTAGCGGTGCATAAACGACATAATTCTTCTGTGCAGCAATGAGGATAATCCTCAAGTTACGGACCCAGTCCGTGTAGTTGCTACCATCATCTTTCAACTTAGCTTTCTCTAGGAACGCATTAAAATTCAAGGGAACGGTAGCACGGGCCATTAATCTACAACATAGATATGCAAAAACTATTAGGACTAAGTTCATGATAAATTAAGTTCAATTAATCAAATTACTTAAGAACTCCCACTTAGATAAACATCCCTCAAGTCATCTAAATGATACGTGATCCAAATCAACTAAACCATGTTCGATCATCACGTGAGATGGAGTAGTCATCAATGGTGAACATCTCAATGCTGATCATATCTACTATATGATTCACGTTCGACCTTTCGGTCTCCAGTGTTCCGAGGCCATGTCTGTACATGCTAGGCTCGTCAAGTTGAACCCGAGTATTCCGCATGTGCAAAACTGTCTTGCACCCGTTGTATTTGAACGTAGAGTCTATCACACCCGATCATCACATGGTGTCTCAACATGACAAATTGTCGCAACGATGCATACTTACGGAGAACACTTATACCTTGAAATTTAGTGAAGGGATCATCTTATAATGCTACCGCCGTACTAATCAAAATAAGATGCATAATGGATAAACATCACATGCAATCAAAATATGTGACATGATATGGCCATCATCATCTTGTGCTTTTGATCTCCATCTCCAAAGCATCGTCATGATCTACATCGTCACCGGCTCGACACCTTGATCTCCATCGTTGCATCGTGGTCGTCTCGCCAACTATTGCTTCTACAACTATCACTAGTGCATAGTGATAAAGTAAAGCAATTACATGGTGTTTGCATTTCAGACAATAAAGCGACAACCATAAGGCTCCTGCCAGTTGCCGATAACTTTTACAAAACATGATCATCTCATACAACAACGTATATCACATCATGTCTTGACCATATCACATCACAAAATGCCCTGCAAAAACAAGTTAGACGTCCTCTACTTTGTTGTTGCAAGTTTTACGTGGCTGCTACGGGCTTCTAGCAAGAACCGTTCTTACCTACGCATAAAAACCACAACGGTGATTTATCAAGTTTGTTGTTTTAACCTTCAACAAGGACCGGCCGCAGTCAAATTCGATTCAACAAAAGTAGGAGAAACAGACACCCGCCAGCCACCTTTATGCAAAACTAGTTGCATGTCTGTCGGTGGAACCGGTCTCACGAACATGGTCATGTAAGGTTGGTCCGGGCCGCTTCATCCAACAATACTGCCGAATCAAAATAAGACATTGGTGGTAAGCAGTATGACGACCACCGCCCACAACTCTTTGTGTTCTACTCGTGCATATCATCTACGCATAGACCTGGCTCGGATGCCACTGTAGGGAAACGTAACATGCAATTTCAAAAAAAATCCTACGCTCACGCAAGATCTATCTAGGAGATGCATAGCAACGAGAGGGGAAGAGTGTGTCTACGTACCCTTGTAGACCAAAAAGCGGAAGTGTTTGACAATGCGGTTGATGTAGTCGAACTTCTTCTCATTCCAACCGATCAAGCACCGAACATACGGCATCTCCGAGTTCTGCACATGTTCAGCTCGATGATGTCCCTCGAACTCTTGATCCAACAAAGTGTCAAGGAAGTAGATGAGTTCCGTCAGCACAACGGTGTGGTGACGGTGATTGTGAAGTGATCCGCACAGGGCTTCGCCTAAGCACCGCGAAAATATGACCGAGGGTGTAATCTGTGGAGGGGGGCGCCGCACACGGCTAACAGTTGATGTTGTGTGTTCTAGGTGCTCCCCTCCCCACATATATATAGGTGGGAGGGAAGGAGAGGCAGCCATGGGGCGCCCCAAGTAGGATCCGAATCCTACTTGGGGTTTCCCAAGTGGTGCCCCCCCCCTTCCATATTTACCGGACAGGGAAGGAAAGAGAAGGGAGGAGGGAAGGAAGGGGGAGGCCGAATCCCTCCCATTCCTTCTCTCTTCCCCTCTTTCCTTTTCCTCTGGTGCGGCTTATATGGGGGGCACAGCAGCCCCTACTGGCTGCTGCATTTCCCATCTTGGCCCATTAGGCCCATATCTTTTGCCGGGGGTGCCCGGAACCCCTTCCGGTGACCCGATATGTACCCGTACCCTCCGGAACACTTCCGGTGTCCGAATACCATCGTCCTATATATCAATCTTTACCTCTCGACCATTTCCAGACTCTTCGTCATGTCCGTGATCTCATCCAGGGCTCCGAACAACATTCGGTCACCAAATCACATAACTCATATAATACTAAATCGTTATCGAACGTTAAGCGTGCGGACCCTACGGGTTCGAGAACTATGTAGACATGACCGGGACACTTCTCTGGTCAATAACCAATAGCGGAACCTGGATGCTCATATTGGCTCCCACATATTCTATGAAGATCTTTATCGGTCGAACCGTTATGACAACATACGTTATTCCCTTTGTCCATCGGTATGTTACTTGCCCGAGATTCGATCGTCAGTATCTTTATACCAAGTTCAATCTTGTTACCGGCAAGTATCTCTACTTGTTCCGTAATACATCATCCTGTGATTAAGTCACTTTGCTTGCAAGGCTTCTTATGATGTGCATTACCGAGAGGGCCCAGAGATACCTCTCCAATACTCAGAGTGACAAATCCTAATCTCGATCTATGACAACCCAACAAACACCTTCGGAGATACCTGTAGAGCATCTTTATAATCACCCAGTTATGTTGTGACATTTGATAGCACACAAGGCATTCCTCCGGTATCCGGGAGTTGCATAATCTCATAGTCGAAGGAATATGTATTTGACATGAAGAAAGCAATAGTAATAAAATTGAACGATCATAATGCTAAGCTAACGGATGGGTCTTGTCCATCACATCATTCTCCTAATGATGTGATCCCGTTATCAAATGACAACTCATGTCCATGGTTAGGAAACCTTAACCATCTTTGATCAACGAGCTAGTCAAGTAGAGGCTCACTAGGGACACAGTGTTTGTCTATGTATTCACACATGTATTTAGGTTTCCGATCAATACAATTCTAGCATGAATAATAAACATTTATCATGAATGAGGAAATATAAACTAACAACTTTATTATTGCCTCTAGGGCATATTTCCTTCACGGGATACTTTCCGGTGATGACCGTAGTTTGAGGAGTTCATGTATTCACTATGTGTTAATGCTTTGTTCCGGTTCTCTATTAAAAGGAGGCCTTAATATCCCTTTGTTTCCTTATGGACCCCACTGCCACGGGAGGGTAGGACAAAAGATGCCATGCAAGTTCTTTCCATAAGCACGTATGGCTATTTACGGAATACAAGCCTACATTATATTTATGAACCGGAGCTAGTGCCGTATCGCCCTAGGTTATGAATGTTATATGTTGAATATCATCCAACGAATTCACCGATCCAATGCCTACGATTTTCTCTTATATTGTTCTTGCTAAGTTACTACTGTTGCTACTACTGTTACACTCGCTACAAAATCACTGCTATCATTGTTACCGTCACTATTACTGTTGCTACTACTATCAAAACTATCATACTACTTTGCTACTGATCACTTTGCTGCAGATAATTAATCTCCAGGTGTGGTTGAATTGACAACTCAGCTGCTAATACTTGCAAATATTCTTTGGCTCCCCTTGTGTCGAATCAATAAATTTGGGTTGAATACTCTACCCTCAAAAACTATTGCGATCCCCTATACTTGTGGGTTACCAATAACCCACAAGTGTAGGGGATCAATTGTAGAATTTTTGATAAATAAGAGTGTCGAATCCAATGAGGAGCTAAAGGTAGAATTTATATTCTCTTCAAGTTCTATCGACCATCGATACAACTCTACACACACTTAACGTTTGCTTTACCTAGAACAAGTATGAAACTAGAAGTACTTTGTAGCGTAATGCTAGAACAACTTTTCAAGAATAAACTAGAAGTACTTTGTGAGATAATAAAAGTTAGTTGTTTAGTAGGAAGATTTTTGTAACACAGGAGAAAGATTTTCCCTAGGCAATCGATAACTAGACCGGTAAACCTTATTGCAATTTTATATGAGGGAGAGGCATGAGCTAACATACTTTCCATACTTGGATCATATGCACTTATGATTGGAACTCTAGCAAGCATCTGCAACTACTAAAGACCATTAAGGTAAAACCCAACCATAGCATTAAGTAACAAGTCCTCTTTACTGCCATACGTAATAAGGTATAAGTTTCTATCACTCTCGCCACCTACTATAAGCAAATTATGAACGTATTACAACACCCTACAGCGGTAATCCCACACGCTTGCACGACACGGAGGGCACCATAGGACAACACCAAAATAAAACATACAACTCAAACCAATCATGGTCATCAATCAACTCATAGTACAAAATGAATCTACTACAACATCATAGGATGGTAACACATCATTGGATAATAATATGTGCCAAAAAGCACTATGTTTAAGTAGAGATTACAGCGGTGAGACGAGGTATTACCACTGCATAGAGGGGGAGAGAGAGTTGGTGATGATGGCGGCGAAGTTGTTGGTGTAGATCATCATCACGATGATTGCCCAGCGACGTTCCGGCGCCACCGGGAGAGAGGGGGAGAGAACCTCCCTCCTTCTTCTTCCTTGGTCTCCCCCTAGATGGGAGGAGAGTTTCCCCTCTGGTCCTTGGTCTCCATGGCTCCCAGAGGGTAGGAGCCCTTCCGAGATTGGATATCTCTCTTTGTTCTCTTCTGTTTCACGTTACTATTTTTTGGCCCTTCACCGTTTCTTAAATTCTTGGAGATCTGTAACTCCGATTGGGCTAAACTTTTGAGGGGATTTTCCTCCAGATATTATCTTTCTTCCGGCGAAAGAATGGCACCAACTGACCTACAGGTGACCCACAAGCCTGCCAGGCACGCCCTGGATAGGGGGCGCGCCCTCTGGGCTTGTGGCCCCCTTGGGCATCGTCTCGCGTTGATTCTTCTTCCCAAAATCACATATATTCCAAAAAAAATCTCCAAAAAAATTATCGCGTTTGGACTTCGTTTGGTATGGATATTTTGCAAAACAAAAAACATGCAACAAACAAGAACTGGCACTGGATCAATATGTTAGTCCAAGAAAATCATATAATTTGTTGCCAAAAGTATGTGAAAGTTGTAGAATATTGGCATGAAACAATAAAAAATTATAGATACGATGGAGACGTATCAGCATCCCCAAGCTTAATTCCTGCTCTTCCTCGAGTAGGTAAATGATAAAAAGATAATTTTTGATGCGGAAAGCTACCTAGCATAATCTTGCTCATATAATCTAATCATGGCATGAATATTAAGATACGAGTGATTCAAAGCAATAGTCTATAATTTGATATAAAGACATTAATACTTAGGCATACCAACAAACAATCATGTCTTTCAAAATAAAGATGCTAAAGAACACTATCCCTACAAAATCATATAGCCTTGTCATGCTCCATCGTCTTAACACAAAATATAAATCATGTACATCCCTGATGTCAGCCGAGAAATTGGTTCATACTTTTTAATGCGCTTCAGCTTTTTCAACCCCCACACAATACATGAGCGTGAGCCATGGATATAGCACTATGGGTGGAATAGAATGTGGTGGTAGAGATTTATAAGGAGAAGTCAAAAGGAAGATAGTCTCACATCGACGCGGCTAATCAATGGGTTATGGAGATGCCCATCAATTCATGTCTTGCGAGGAGTAGGGATTTCCATGCAACAGATGCACTAAGAGCTATAAGTGTATGAAAGCTCAACTGAAAACTAAATGGGTGTGCATCTGATACGTCTCCAACGTATCTATAATTTTTTATTGTTCCATGCTATTATAGTATCAATTTTGGATGTTTTATATGTCATTAGATGCAATTATATAGCATTTTTTGGGACTGACCTATTAACTCGGTGTCCAGTGCTAGTTGCTAGTTTTGCATGTTTTTGGCTTTTCAGAAAATCAATATCAAACGAAGTCCAAATGGAGAAAAAACTTTGGATTATTTTTTCCTGGAACAGAAGAGACCCAAGAAGGTTCGGGAGGAGGCTAGAGGAGCCACGAGGGAGCGACAAGCCCTAGGGGCGCGCCCCGGGGGGCGCCCCCAGGCTTGTGGGCCCCTCGTGGCACATCAAACCCTAATTCCACCTCTACAATTACTCAAATATTCCCCTGACATCAGAGAGACACCCGAAATACTTTTTCCGCCACCGCAAGTTCCAGAACCACGAGATCCCATCTGGAGGTTGCTACTTCTTGAGCTTGCGTTGGTTTTTCCTTTGAAGAGGAAAGGGTGATGCAGCAAAGTAGAGATAAGTATTTCCCTCAGTTTGAGAACCAAGGTATCAATCCAGTAGGAGTAACACACAAGTCACCAATGGTTGCACCTACACAAACAAACAAATACTTGCACACAACGCGATAAAGGGGTTGTCAATCCCTTCAAGGTTACTTGCAAGGATGAGATATGATAGAGATAGGTATAAAAGATAAATAAAAGTGCAAAATAAAGTAAAGGTAAATAAATTGCAGCAAGGTATTTTTGGGTTTTTGGTTTTATAGATCTGAAAATAATATGATAAGAATAGACCCGGGGCCCATAGTTTTCACTAGAGGCTTCTCTCTTGAAAGAACGCATACGGCGGGTAAACAAATTACTGTTGAGCAATTGATAGAAAAGCGCAAAGTTATGACGATATCTAAGGCAATGATCATGAATATAGGCATCACGTCCGTGACAAGTAGACCGACTCCTGCCTGCATCTACTACTATTACTCCACACATCGACCGCTATCCAGCATGCATCTAGTGTATTAAGTTAACAAGAACGGAGTAACGCCTTAAGCAAGATGACATGATGTAGAGGGATAGATCCAATCAATATGAAATAAATCCCACCTTTTTATCCTTAATGGCAACAATACAAATACGTGCCTCGCTACCCCTTTTGTCACTGGGTGAGGACACCGCAAAATTGAAACCACTACAAAGCACCTCTCCCATTGCAAGAAAAATCAATCTAGTTGGCCAAACCAAATCAATAGATCAGAGAGAAATACAAAGATATATTAATCATGCATAAAAGATTTCAGAGAAGACTCAAATAATATTCATAGATAATCTGATCATAAATCCACAATTCATCGGATCTCAACAAACACACCGCAAAAGAAGATTACATCGAATAGAACTCCAAGAACATCGAGAAGAACATTGTATTGAAGATCAAAGAGAGAGAAGAAGCCATCTAGCTACTAGTTATGGACCCGTAGGTCTATGGTAAACTACTCACACATCATCGGAAGGGAAGCAAGGTTGATGTAGAGGCCCTCCGTGATCGAATCCCCCTTCGGCAAAGTACCAGAACAGGTCTCCAGATGGGATCTCATAAGGACAGAAATTTGCTGTGGTGGAAAAGTATTTTGGGTGTGCCCTCTGGTATACGGGGAATATTTGGGTATTTATGGAGTTGGAATTAGGGTTAGGAGAGCCTCGAGGGGCCCACAAGTTTGGGGGGCGCCCCCTAGGGCGCGCCTCCCGAGCTTGTGGCTCTCTCGTGGCCCTTCTGGCCTCCTCTCAAAGCTTCCTAGGTGTCTTCTGGTCCAAGAAAAATCGTCAAAAAGTTTCGTTCCGTTTGGTATTAATACACTAGAAGCATGCTGGATAGCGGTCGATGTGTGGGGTATTAGTAGTAGATGCAGGCAGGAGTCGGTCTACTTGTCTCGGATGTGATGCCTATGTATGATCATTGCCTTGGATATCGTCATAATTATTTGCTTTTTTATCAATTGCCCAACAGTAATTTGTTTACCCACCGTATGCTATTTTCTTGAGAGAAGCCTCTAGTGAAAACTATGGTCCTCGGGTCTATCTTTTATCATATATTAAAACTAAAAATACCTTGCTACAATTTTCTTTTATTTATTTTATTTTGTATTTTTATTCAATCTATCTATCAAAAACTATGCAATTTAATCTTGCTCATAACCGTTGAGGGATTGACAACCCCTCTACGCGTTGGGTTGCAAGTATTTCTGGCGCAACTCACAAGTAGCTCACAAGTAGCAGGAAGAATTTCTGGCGCCATTGTCGGGGAGACATCATCAACATCTGTCAAGTACCTACGCATAAAATTTCATCTCCTTGCATTTACTTTATTTTCCATTTGCCTCTCATTTTCATCTCCCCCAGTTCTAAAAAGTTTTTACAAAGATACAAAAATATTTTCCGTTTGCCTTTTTGTGACTTTTGTGTGTTTGCTTGCTTGCCCAGTTTATCATTATGGCAAGTTCTTCTCTTGCTATGTACACTCCTGAGAATGAAGTTCTCAATTTTAAGCAAGGGGGAGAGAATTTAAAAGATGCTTGGTATAGGATCTGCAATGCTCATAATAGATCAACTCCTAAGCAATCTACTACCGTTCTCCTTCGCAATTTTTATGTGGGTATTACTACTTGGTATAGATTTGTGCTTGACACTATTACTGGAGGGAATTTCTTGATGTGTCCCTCTATGGATGCTTTTAATGCTATGGGAAATTTAGTGGGATCACCACCTATCACTTAATGAAACGGTTTTAACTTTGGAACATATTATGCAAACGTTAGATGTTATTGAAAAAAGATGCCTACCATAGAACTTATTGATAATTTGGATAAAAAAATCATAACCATGTCACTCAATTTGTATCAAAGGTAAGAATTACTCTAAAGATGCTTAAATAGAAAGAACCAACGATCAATGAAAGGGTAGATGATCGTGCTCGAGGAGTTCAACTCTCTCTTTTTCCTCTATGAGGAGGTTTTCAACATTCTTAATAAACTCATCGCGTTCGGCGAGTGACTTAAGGAGATCGCGAAAATGAGCATGAGCTTCAACATGAAGAGTTTTCATGAAAGCCATCAAGTATTCCTCATCATTATCCATGCCCTCTTCACACTCATCCTTCAGTACCTCACATGAGACATTGGGAGTGTAGATGGCGAGTTTTTGAGATTTGGACTTTGTTTTTACCTCTCTGGCCATAAGTCACCGATGAGTGAAAGGCTTGTCCTCGTTTGGAGAGTTGAAGAGGCCGGTGGTGGAGGAGGTAGTGGCGTGCATGGCAATGGCGGTCGTGCCCACATGGTCATCATCACCGTCATCTTCATCTCCGGACATGTATTCTTCATGGACTAGAGTCTTGTCATCTTCCCACTTTGTGAACTTGGTGAACTTCTTCTTGAGCACAAGCTTCTCGGACTTGTCTTCACGTCTCTCATACGGACAATCATGCACAAAGTGTCTTGGGCTATCACAATTGTAGCATTTTCTTCGTCCAAATGATCTTCCTTGAAGATTCTTCCCTTTGTTTGCCATGGTCCCGGAGTACTTTTTGATTAAGAGAGCCAAGTACTCCGCAAAGTCATTTGCCAGGCATGAAGTGTCAACATCTTCCTCACAAGTCTCTTCAACCACTTCTTCGTCCCTTGAAGGTTGACTAACTTTTTGGGCCTTCAAAGCAAGATTGGAGTTCTCGGTTTCTTGAGCAATCGCAAAGGTCATCTTGGACTTGGTCTCCAAAAGAACATGAGTTGAGAAAGTGGAGACAACTTAAGCCGCGGTCAACTTGTGATAATCCGGGCATTGGTGAATCATCATAACCATGGTGTGTTCTGTGAGAACCATAGCATCTATGAACTTGTCCTTAATGAAATCATCATTTGCCCAAGTGCACCCAAAGGTTCTCAAGTTGAGCACAAGAGACTTTAACCTTTGGTACACCTCTTCCGCAGAATCACCCGCATTCCTCACAAATAGATTGACTTCTTGCTTGAGCAAAGCCAACTGAGATCTTCGAATTGCTTCATCTCCTTTGAGAGCCTCCTCAAGGCAATCCCAAATTTTCTTGGCGGTCTTGAGAAGAGTAATGGAGTCACTATAGTCATCGGTCACCGCGGTGCGCAACATGTTGTAGGCGGTTGCATTGAGTTGATCACAACCGCTTCTCATGGAGTGAGATTCATTGGGTCCTTGGGATTGAATCCATTGACCACAATCCACCATAGTTGAGTTGACGCACTACGAATATTAGACTCCATATCTAGCTTCCACTTCGCAAATGCATTAGCTTTAAAAGGGGGAGGAGGCCCAACATGATTAATGTGAGGGTGTTGTAATGGTTGGGGTGAGTAAAAAGGTTCCACGACATTGTACTTGGGAACTTGGGTGCGAGTAGGAGATGCAAGGGGTTCTCTCGAATCATTCGCATCATGAATGGCATTTGGATCAAAAAAGTTTGATGTGGCGTCGAGGGCTTTA
This sequence comes from Thinopyrum elongatum, assembly GCA_011799875.1. Classification (NCBI taxonomy): domain Eukaryota; kingdom Viridiplantae; phylum Streptophyta; class Magnoliopsida; order Poales; family Poaceae; genus Thinopyrum; species Thinopyrum elongatum. The sequence goes on along the minus strand of CM022300.1, from coordinate 370,411,943 downwards.
AGCGAGCATCAATTTCCTCCTTGACCGAGGAGCGAACTTCTTTCAACATGGTAGTTTTGAGGTCCGCAAACATTGAAAGAATATCGGCCGTGGTTAAGGGGGCACCCGGGTTAACGGGGGCGGAGGGAGCAACGACCGGAGCACCAAGTGCGTCGGGCGCGGCTGGGGGTAGGTTTTCACCATCCTCCGCAAGGGGTGCGGCACCTCCCACATTCCCTAGGTTGAGCATATCCTCTAAGGTTGTAAAACCTTGTATTAGAGCACGAGGCTTTGATACCAATTGAAAGGATCGATACAGTCGACTAGAAGGGGGGTGAATAGGAGACAACAAATTTTAATCTTTCTTGTAAATTTTAAGGTTTAGCGGATAAATAGGGTTCACTAGATATGCAACTAGGTGAACACAACCTATATGACAAGCAAGCTTAAAGCTAAATATGCCGGGCAACAATCTAATTAGCAAGCCAACAAGCATACAAGGCAAAGTAAAGTGCGGGAAACGATTAACCACAAGTGAGACGAGGACGCGGATTTTATCCCCAAGTTCACTCTTCCTTCGGGAAGAGCTACTCTCCGTTTAGAGCGGTGCCAGAGCCAAAGCTTGCGGAACGCCACCGAAGGCTCACCGTAATCTCTTTCGAGTCACCCCCAATGGATGAGGCTCGAATCACTCGGGGTTGGTCTTGAAGGCGACCACCACACCTTTACAAACTTCTCCGGAACACACCACAAGCAAGGAAGCTTCCGAAGGAACCTCTAACTGCCTAGGAGCCCAAACTCCAAGAGTAACAAGTCAATGGGGAAGAAATTTTACGGGGAACGCGATTTGGTTTGGTCAAAGTGTAGATCGGGTCTTGCTCTCCCAATCCCCAAAGTTTCAACAAGTTTGGGTGGAGGGATTGAGAGTATTGAGCAAAATGAGGTGGAGCAATGGTGGAGCTCAACAAGACATTAGGGTTAGGGATGGAGTAAGAAGAAGGGGGCTTTATATAGTGTTCTTGGCTGGGTGGGGGTTTCTGCCTGTTGGACCCCGTGCGCACGGGGTACTCAGGAACTTACGCAGCACCCGGTGCACACGGGCAAAAGACCGCGTGTGCATGGGGTACCCAGGGAGTTATGCAGTACCCCGTGCGCATGGGGCTCAAAAGACCTCGTGCACACGGGGTACCCAAAAAGTTCCTGACTACCCCGTGCGCACGGGGATCAAAAGACCCCGTGCACACGGGGTATCCAAAAAACTCATGTTGCACACTTCTTGGATACCACAGCTAGCACACTACTGAAATTTGGTGGTAGGAGTGGGAAGACTGGTGTATAAGTTTTGACGATGGCATTCCCACACAACATAAATCCACAATGACCCCTCTAAATAGTGCGGTCTTCCTACGACTCAAATCGAACCAAAAAGAAAAACCTTCAAGCCGCCAGAAAACCATGCCTTTGATCTTTTTGAATTGGGGGATCGCACACCTCCATCAAGAATAGCATGGAACCAATATCCTGAGATAAACTTTAGCGACCGATATTAGTTCCACTAACTACATTGTCATCACACCAAAATATAATTTAAGTGCCACTTGCACTTTCAACCGGAAAATTTGACAAGGGACTAGATAGCTCGAGAGCGGGATTTGCTCCTCCGGCGATGAAGAGATATTCTTAGGGCCCTCTCGGTGTGACAACATCCATCATCATCTGGCCAGATATAGGTGACTACGTCACGGGGATGTCGGAACACGTCAACGAGAAAGAAGAATAAAACCAATAACGAGGATAACAGTATAGTGAGCATGTGATGACTCAGGAGGATACCGTTGCATCCTAGGTTTTGTGAAGTATCTAAAGCAAAGGGAACATCACATAATAACAAAAGGTTCACTCGAATATCATTCGTGTGCTCATAGGGATCGATATGGACGTCCACGCACTGGTACTGCGAGGTGCTATACAAACGGTTTTTAACCCCTTTCCGCGACGGCATTTTGAACCATCGCCAGGTGAGTGTGGGTGATAGGGGGTCCTTCCCACACAACCCAGAAACCGTCGGGGATAGGCCCTCCGGTCACACACGCTCGGCAAAATGAGCTCGTGTGCGATAGGCGAGCGATCAAATATGATTATACGTACAAGTGTGTTAAAAAAGACAATTATATAGGCCCAATCGTTTCCAATCGTAAGTACATCCCACACAGTCAGTCCTAGACAAACGTTTCTGTTCGTATGTACATTCCACATAGTCAATCCAAGGAATACATTTCAATTAGTATGTACATCCACACAGTTAATCCAAGAAGTACGTTTCCGTTTGTATACACATCCCACACAGTCACTCCAAGGAAAAGGTTTTCGTTCGCATGTACATCACACACAATTTTCCCCAATAAATCATTTGTGATAGCGTTGCCATTGCAGATGATATTAACAATTTTATCATTTGCGTTATTGAATGCATCACACATGGTGCATAGAAGAAAATGTGTGGCATAGGTTGTCCATCACACACACTTTTTATGTGGTTAATGTTTGTGCAAGGTGGCCTAACACAAACAGTTTTCAAGAGGAAGTCATGTGTGATTGTTCATTGATCCAACACGTTTTCTTCCTAGAAACTATGTGCGTTATCTGAGGTCATCGCCCACGGTGTTTTCTCAATAACCATTTGCAATAGAAAAACCCAATTAGCAGCAATTAGCAGGCTAATTGGCCTATTATTAATAATCCATTTATTAATAAAATTGACATTTCATATTAAGCACACAATATATTTCATTTTCGTATTAAGGAAGCAGGATTTCACAATTGTAATACATCAGAGTACAACATCAGATAGCTTCAGCCAGTTACACCATATATGCACCAGCACCAAGTTTCACATGCAACATATATAACCTTTCGAAATTAGCATCATAGATGGTACATAGATAGATGAATCTCATCTGGAAAACTTCTGAAGCGGAAGGTGAATATTGAGCCTTCATTGATGTTGAAGGTCTTTGCAACTTTAGGCCAGTGCCCATGGATGATTGACCATCCATCCTTCATCCTATTCAAGAAGACTTCAATATTGAACCGTGGGTGCTGTATGAATACCTTCCTCGCCTCCTGACCATACAGGTGGTTTAAGAGGTAATCATCAGTGAACTGCTTTGGAAAGGCCTGGAAACAAGGATATGCATAAATATCTTCTCTAGATTTGAAATGGCGCAAAGGAATAAGAAAGACAAGGTATAATAGTTAGTAGTGAACTGATGTCTTTTTCATTGTGCAGACAAAGATCTTGTTGTTTTTTGTTGCTAATTTCTTTATCCTAACAATCTTTCTGAGTTTCTTGACTTGACTGATATTCATGGACAACTCATTTCCCCATATGTAAAAAGGGTCGAACAGTGGGTCAAAACCTCTGACAGTAGGACCTACATGTGCAAGACCAAATTGTTAAAAACCTAAATATTAGAATGGTTCCTGCAATTGCACAATAATGTGCTATTAGACAAAGGATCATGCATGTGCAAACCTTGATTGTAAACCTATGTGCTTCCCATTGTTTCCCTGCAACACATACAAGGTAGTTAGTGATCAAGTTAAGTGAGGGTTGGCATGCTATTAGTAAAATATGTTGATGAAAAATAAACACATTGCAAATTCATCAGAATAATTCTAGCTACATGAAAAAGCCATTTATCTAAACCAAGCATGATTAAGAACTAGGAAATATAGCAATTGTATGTGTTTCTCATGTATTAAGTGCAGCCAAATTCGATTCATTCCTCACATGCATAACAATACAAAATTGTACCCACAACAATTGGACATCGCATTGCAGAATTGAACCATGCAGTTAACTAAACACCACAACAAATGAACCAAATATTAACTGAGCACCACATTGCACAATATAACATACTCCTAATAGAAGATCAGACAGTTACCAAACCAAGCATGCTTAACAACTTGGAAGTATAGCAATTGTATTTGTTTATCATGTATTTAGTACAGCCAAATTCGATTTATTTCTCACATAGTAGACAATAACAAAATGCACCCACAACAATTGAACATAGCATTGCAGAATTGAACCAAACAGTTAACTAAACACCACAACAAATGAACCAAACATTAACTGAGCATCACATTGCACAATATATAACATACTAGAAGATCAGACAGTTAAGCAAACCAAGCATGCTTGACAACTTGGAAATACAGCCAAATTCAATTTATTTCGCACATGGAAGACAATACAAAATTGCACCCAGAAGAATTGAACATCACATTGCAGAATTGAACCAAACAGTTAATTGAACATGACAACAAATTAACCAAACAGATAATAAGTGAGCACCACATTGCATGACATATAGAACATATACACTAGAGGAACATATTGCATGGTAAAAGTAGATAGGACAATTCACTAGAATTTGCTAAGGAAAGGCAGGAGCAGCACATGCAACGGGTAAACCGAGCATGCTTAACCGACGTAGCTAGCTAACTGAACATAGGTCCTTATAGTGAGCTAATAAGACAAGCTACTCCTCATCGTCGGAGATATCGATGATGATTGGCTCCTTGGACATGGAAGAGGGCGAGGGCTCCACATTGTGGGTGCCCTCCTTGTAGTGGTGAATTGCCTGAGCTGCTCCGAGCACCAACCTGTTGGCTCTTGAGTTGAGGTAAGCACAGGCACGCTGAGAAAACACCTCGTAGTCTTCGTCGAAGGCACTAATGATGGCCTCGAGGAAACGCCATGAACTATCATTTAAAGTAGCCAACCGCATTGCGGCATCGATGTGCGAGGCATCGACGGTGGCCTCGACGGCGAGGTGTTCCTCCAAGATCTGGGGGTCGGCACGAATGGCAGCCATAGCGACCTCATCCGCGCGTGTGGCCGCGATTTGCTTCTCCACTGCCAAATGCTCCTTGAGCTCCTGGCTATACTGCGTGCACCATGGCTTAGGGCGGTGCTTATTTGGGGTAGGGGTCAATGATTTGGGAGGAAGGTCTCACGCCGGCGGTCGGGGCATGTGGGATGCAGAAGGAGGAGAAGAATGGGGGTCGGGTGTGGATTACCTGCCTGGATCGACGAGGCCGAGCAGCGTGAAGGAGGGTCGCCGGCGAGGAGGCGGTGCTGCAAGCAAGGAGTGAAGGTTTGAACTTGGAAAGGAAGGCGGAAACAGGGGTAATGTGGCTTTTGGTAAGGGGGAGGGGACGGGGAGGTAGATATTTCTGAGGAAGCCAAAAATTTTGGCTCGGTGAAGCGAAAAACTGGCGCGCAAAGTGTCATCAGACACGTTCCCTTATTCAGCACTGTGTACGATATGTGAACATCACAAACGATTCATATAGCTTATCCCTTGTGTGATGAGTTTGAACGTGCAAATTTTGGTCCGAATTTCCCTGGTTAAAGTGGTCATCCACGTCATTGCATAATTTGGGTACACAAAAAAAGCTACAGCACACCCACACTTCTTAATCGAGCAAGTACAGCAATTAAACAGAGCTAGTTGACCTAAACATTACTCTAACAAATTAAAGACTGGCACTCTTAATTAAACAAAGAGTACTACTCCAGCTGGCACTCGTCGAACTCCGCTGCCTCCTCCATGTCCAGCTCGCGCCCGGCGATCTCCTGGGGAAGGGGCTCCATGGCATCCATCGCACCATACTCGGCAAGCATCTCGCCATCCGTGTCTGCCATCTCTTTGGAAAAGGCCACCATGAGCTGGGCGTGGGCGGCCACGATCTGGGCTTGGACGAGCTCCGTCATGGCAAGGTATGCTGCGGAGGAACGGACGGCTGCTCGAACGCTCTCGGCGATTGCCAACTCTTCGGCCGTGGGTTGCCGACCATTGTTGGAGAAGCTTCATTCGATTTGTGTGGTGAACGCCAGGAGCTGGGCGTGGGCGGCCTCCATCAGGGCTATGGCCGCTGCTGCGGAACGGATAGCTATTGTGCCACTCTCGCCAGTTGCTATCCCCGAGGCAGATGTTGTTGCCGCCACCTGAGAAGCAACGGCGGGCGTTTGGGTTTCCTTGGTGATGTCGCTTGAACTACGTTGGTATTTCCCCAAAGAGGAAGGGATGATGCAGCACAGCTACGGTAGGTATTTCCCCCAGTTATGAAACCAAGGTATCAATCCAGTAGGAGAACCAAGCAACACTATGTAAATGATACCTGCACACAAAGAGCAAATACTTGCAACCCGACGCTTATGTGGGGTTGTCAATCCCTCTTACGGGTATCGGCGCCAGAAATTGTCAAGTTGACGGGATAAAAATTGTGTAGATTGGATAAATAGATCTCGATAAAATGCGAAATAAAATAAGTAATAAAAAAGTGCAGCAGGGTATTTTTGGGTTTTTGGAATAATAGATCTGAAAACAAAAGCGAATAAAAATAGATCTCAAAGCAAATATGATAAAGAATAGACCCGGGGGCCGTAGATTTCACTAGTGGCTTCTCTCAAGAAAATAGCACACGGTGGGTAAACAAATTACTGTTGGGCAATTGATAGAAGATCAAATAATTATGACGATATCCAAGGCAATGATCAATATATAGGCATCATGTCCAAGATCAGTAGACCGACTCCTGCCTGCATCTACTACTATTACTCCACACATCGACTGCTATCCAGCATGCATCTAGTGTATTAAGTTCATGGATAAACAGAGTAATGCAATAAGAATGATGACATGATGTAGACGAGATCTATTCATGTAGGAATAGCCCCCATCTTGTTATCCTTAATAGCAACGATACATACGTGTCTTGCTGCCCCTTCTGTCACTGGGAAAGAACACCGCACGATCGAACCCATCACAAAGCACCTCTTCCCATGGCAAGAAAAATCAATCTAGTTGGCCTAACTAAACCAAAGATTCAAAGAAGAAATATGAGCCTATAAATAATCATGCATATAAGAGATCAAAACAAGACTCAAATAATATTCATGGATATAGATCTGATCATAAACTCAAAGTTCATCCGATCCCAACAAACACACCGCAAAAAGAGTTACATCAAATAGATCTCCAAGAGACCATTGTATTGAGAATCAAAAGAGAGAGAGGAAGCCATCTAGCTACTGCCTACGGACCCATAGGTCTATGATGAACTACTCACGCATCATTAGAGAGGCACCAATGAGGATGATGAACCCCTCTGTGATGGTGTCTAGATTGGATCTCGTGGTTCTGGAACTTGCGGCGGCTGGAATTGTGTTTCGTAGACTCCCCTAGGGTTTCTGGAATATTTGGCAATTTATAGGGCGAAGAGGTGGTGCGGGAGGTCACTGAGGGGGGCACAACCCCCCTGGGCGCGCCTGGGCCTCCAGGTGCGCCCTGGTGGGTTGTGCCCACCTCAGGCCTCCCCTCTGGTACATCTTTGGCACATCTGGTGTCTTCTGGTCCAAAGAAATTCTCCAAAAAGTTTCGCTGCATTTGGACTCCATTGGTACTGATATTCTGCGAAGTAGAAAACAAGCAAAAAATAGCAACTAGCGTTGGGCACTATGTCAATAAGTTAGTCTCAAAAAATGATATAAAGTTGCTATAAAATGATTGTAAAACATCCAAGAATGATAATATAACAACATGGAACAAGCAAAAATTATAGATACATTGGAGACGTATCAGCATCCCCAAGCTTAATTCCTACCCGTCCTCGAGTAGGTAAATGATAAAAACAGAATTTTGATGTGGAATGCTGCCTAACATGTTCATCACATATTCTTTTCTTTTGTAGCATGGACATTTGGACTTTTATATGGTTCAGAGCAATAGTCTAGTTTTGACATGAAGATTTCAATACTCAAGCATATCAACAAGCAACCATGTCTTTCAAATATCAACACTAAGGAAAGTTATCCCTAGCCCATCATGCTCAATCATTGATCCAATTATGAAACACACTCGCATATTAGCTACATCTAATGCTCAAGTACGATCATAGTGCCCCTTAGTTGGTGCTTGATACGTCTCCAACGTATCTATAATTTTTGCTTGTTCCATGCTATTATATTATCATTCTTGGATGTTTTACAATCATTTTATAGCAACTTTATATCATTTTTTGGGACTAACCTATTGACATAGTGCCTAGTGCCAGTTGCTCTTTTTTTGCTTATTTTTTACTTCGCAGAATATCAGTACCATACGGAGTCCAAACGCGGTGAAACTTTTTGGAGATTTTTTTGGACCAGAAGACACAAGATGGGCCAAAGAAATACCAAAGGGGAGGCCCGAGGGGAGCACAACCCCCCAGGGCGCGCCCAGGAGCCCAGGTGTGCCCTGGTGGGTTGTGCCCACCTCGGTGGCCTCCTGCACCGCCTCTTCGCCCTATAAATACCCAAATATTCCAAAAACCCTAGGGCAGTCGACGAAACACAATTCCAGCCGCCGCAAGTTCCAGAACCACGAGATCCAATCTAGACACCATCACGGAGGGGTTCATCATCCTCATTGGTGCCTCTTCGATGATGCGTGAGTAGTTCATTGTAGACCTACAGGTCTGTAGGCAGTAGCTAGATGGCTTCTTCTCTCTTTTTGATTCTCAATACAATGGTCTCTTGGAGATCTATTTGATGTAACTCTTTTTGCGGTGTGTTTGTTGGGATCTGATGAACTTTGAGTTTATGATCAGATCTATATCCAAGAATATTATTTGAGTCTTCTTTGATCTCTTATATGCATGATTACTTATAGCCTCGTATTTCTTCTTCGAATCTTTGGTTTAGTTAGGCCAACTAGATCGATTTTTCTTGCCATGGGAAGAGGTGCTTTGTGATGGGTTCGATCGTGTGGTGTTCTTTCCCAGTGACAAAAGGGGCAGCAAGACACGCATGTATCATTGCAATTAAGGATAACAAGATGGGGGCTATTCCTACATGAATAGATCTCGTCTACATCATGTCATCGTTCTTATTGCATTACTCCATTTTTTCATGAACTTAATACACTAGATGCATGCTGGATAGCGGTCGATGTGTGGAGTAATAGTAGTAGATGCAGGCAGGAGTCGGTCTACTGATCTTGGACGTGATGCCTATATAATGATCATTGCCTTGGATATCATCATAATTATTGGATCTTCTATCAATTGCCCAACAGTAATTTGTTTACCCACCGTGTGCTATTTTCTTGAGAGAAGCCACTAGTGAAATCTACGCCCCCCGGGTCTATTCTTTATCATATTTACTTTGAGATCTATTTTTATTGGCTTTTATTTTCAGATCTGAAAACCCAAAAATACCTTGCTGCACTTTTTTGCTATTTATTTTATTTCGCGTTTTATCGAGATCTATTTATCCAATCTACACAATTTTTATCTCGTCAACTTGACAGTTTCTGGCACCGTTACCCGTAGAGGGATTGACAACCTCTCCTAATCTTCGGGTTGCAAGTATTTGTTCTTTGTGTGCAGATACCATTTACATAGTGTTGCTTGGTTCTCCTACTGGATTGATACCTTGGTTTCATAACTGGGGGAAATACCTACCGTAGTTGTGCTGCATCATCCCTTCCTCTTTGGGGAAATACCGACGTAGTTCAAGCAACATCAAAAAGAATTTTTGGTGCCGTTGCTGGGGAGACATCACCAACATCTATCAAGTTTCTAATCACAAAGCTTATCTCCTTGCAATTTACATTATTTTCCATTTGCCTCTCATTTTCATCTCCCCCACTTCACAAAAATTTGCCATTTTATTCGCCCTCTTTTTCGTTCGCCGTTTTCTCGTCAGATCTATCTTTTTGTGTGTGATCTTGTTCACCTACTTTATCATTATGGCTAGTTCTTCCTCTATTGCGCGCACCCCCGAAAATGAAGTTCTTAGTTTTAAGCAGAGGGGAGGGGAGAATCTAAAAGATGCTTGGTATAGAATTTGCAATGCTCATAATAGATCTATTCATAAGCAATCTACCGTTGTTCTTCTTCGCAGTTTTTATGTAGGCATTACCGCTTGGTATAGATTCGTCCTTGATACGATTACTGGTGAGAATTTCTTGATGTGTCCATCTTTGGATGCTTTTAATGCTATGGGAAATCTAGTGGGTTCACCACCTCTCACTATAAATGAAACTGCTTTAACACTCGAGCATGTTATGCAGAGGCTTGATGCTATTGAAAAGAATATGCTTACCAAGGAACATATTGAAAACTTAGATAAAAAATGCATAATCTTTCTAATAAAATTGGGTCAAAAGCGGGAGAGGTCTTTAAGTTGCTAAATGAAAAAGGAACCATAATTCACGAAAGAATTGAAGAAAGCCCTTCTCGGATTGATAAGTTGGAAGAAATTTTCTGTAATTTGAGCTCGGCTTTTGCTTCTGCTAAAACTATTGAAAAAACTCCCGTAAAAATTAGCAAGATTACTCAAGTCACTAAGAACAAGGGTGCAACTTCTAATAATAACAAAGAAGATCTTAAGATGATTAGTATTCACCCCGACTTTGTTGAAGTTGTTAGAAACCCTACTTGCAAGAATGAATTTTTCAATCTCATTCCTAGGAGTATTGTTATTGAAAATCTTTATGCTAAATCTTTGAAAAATATTGGTTGTGTGATTGAGGAATTGGAAACTAAAGATGACAATACTTGAATCTATGCATTATGCCTAGCTAGGGGCATAAAACGATAGCGCTTGTTGGGAGGCAACCCAATGAATAAAATTTATTTTTGCCTTTTTCTTTCTGTTATTGAGTGTTTGCACAATTATGCCTCTGTTATGATTGTGTTTTTCTATGTTTTAATTAGTGTTTGTGCCAAGTAAGGCCTTTGGGATAGCTTTGGTGATAGTTGATTTGATCCTATTGAAAAACAGAAACTTTTGCATCCAGAAACAGAATTTTAAAACTTCACCTAAGAGACAAAAATTCTGAATTTTTTACACAAGTTTTATATACAAATTTTCTATATTGATCAAATTTTTCAGAATTTTTTGAGTTATATAAGTATGAGAAAAATTCGTATCTTTACAGACTGTTCTGTTTTTGCAGATTCTGTTTTCTTTGCATTGTGTGCTTATTTTGATGAATCTATGGATTGTATCGGGGGGTATAAGCCATGGTAAAGTTAGAATATAGTAGATATAATGCAATAACAAAATTTTAATGGGTTTTCTACAGTACTTAAAGTAAAGATTTGTTTTCTTATACTAACGGATCTCACGAAGGTTTTGTTAAGTTTTGTGTGATTGAAGTTTTCAAGTTTTGGGTGAGATCACGATGGATGAAGGAATAAGGAGTAAGAAAAGCCTAAGCTTGGGGATGCCCCATGGCACCCCAAGTTAATATTCAAGTAGAACCAAGCAACTAAGCTTGGGGATGCCCCGGAAGGCATCACCTCTTTCATCTAACGACCATCGGTATTTTACTTGGAGCTATATTTTTACTCGTCACATATCATGAGTTTTGCTTGGAGCGTCTTGTATAATATGAGTCCTTGCTTGATTTGCTTTCTATTTTGTCACAAATATCCTTGCTGGACACACCTATTTGAGAGAGCCAAAATTATGCTATGATTTGTTAGAATTGCTCTATATGCTTCACTTAATTTTTTTGAGCTATGGAATTGCTCTAGTGCTTCCCTTATATCTTTTTGAGCACGGTGTGCTTTAATATTTTTAAATAAATGCTCTCATGCTTCACTTAGATTTATTTGAGAGTTAGTAAATATTTGAATAAATTCTCTCATGCTTCACTTATATTATTTTGAGAGACGGAAAATTTTATGCTCATGTTCTTCACTTAGATTTGTTTGAGCTTGTCAAAAGCAATTGCAATATATGAAACTAGTCCAAAAGTGATAGATATTCAAGAGGGATATAATAAAAACTTTCATGAAGATCATTGGACAAAATAAACTTGATTCTTTGTAATAGTTTTGAGATATGATGATAGTGATATGTGAGTCATGTTGGTGAGTAATTGTGCTTTAGTAAGAATATCGGTGTTAAGGTTTGTGATTCCCTATGCAAGCACGAAAGTCAATAGTTATGCAATGAAATTACATCCTACTTGTGGTGCATTATTCGGTGTTAGTTATGCTTAATGCTCGCTTATGTGATTTTTCGTTTCTTGGTTGGTTGCTTCTCAATCTTTTTGCTAGCCTCCACTTGTACTAAGTAGAAATACTACTTGTGCATCCAAAATCTTTAAACCCAGTTTTGCCATATGAGTCCACCATACCTACCTATATGCGGTATTCCCGTGTTGTTCTAAGCAAATTTGTATGTGCCATCTCTAATTTTCAAAATGAATTTCCTTTTTGTGTGCTCGTACCGCTCATGAAGCGGCAGGGGGTGGCCAATATTTTCCATGCTAGATGTGTTATTCTCAAGATGGGTGTTTATTCACTTGTCATTGCATGAGAGTGCAGCGATAATAGGGATGCCCAGTCCCGAAATGAAAAATAAATTTACTTTATGTTGTCAAATAATAAATTCCTTGGAAAGTGTTTGTATGGACGACACCGATGGATACGGCTAGCCATGGAATGTGAAAGAATGGTGGAAAAAGGAACAAACTTTATTTTCTGTTTGGGAACCGCCTATGATATATCTAGCATGGAAAGTGTTGGGAATTACTCAGTCGTTTTCATTGACGGGAAAAGTACGCCTCTCAAAAAAAAATATCTCTCAATTTAAGCTTTGAGCTCTGGCACCTCTACAAATCCCTTCTTCCCTCTGCGAAGGGCCTATCTATTTACTTTATGCTATTTTTATTTTTATTTGAGTCTCCATCTTCTCTTATAAAGCACCAACTAAGGGGCACTATGATCATACTTGAGCATTGGATGTAGCTAATATGCGAGTGTGTTTCATGAATGGATCAATGATTGAGCATGATGGGCTAGGGATAACTTTCTTTAGTGTTTATATTTTGAAAGACATGGTTGCTTGTTGATATGCTTGAGTATTAAAATCTTCATGTCAAAACTAGACTATTGCTTTGAACCATATAAAAGTTCAAATGTCCATGCTACAAAAGAAAAGCAAATGATAAAAACAGAACTTTTGATGTGGAATGCTGCCTAACATGTTCATCACATATTCTTTTCTTTGTAGCATGGCCATTTAGACTTTTATATGGTTCAAAGCAATAGTCTAGTTTTGACATGAAGATTTTAATACTCAAGCATATCAACAAGCAACCATGTCTTTCAAAATATAAACACTAAAGAAAGTTATCCCTTGCCCATCATGCTCAATCATTGATCCATTCATGAAACACACTCGCATATTAGCTACATCCAATGCTCAAGTATGATCATAGTGCCCCTTAGTTGGTGCTTTATAAGAGAAGATGGAGACTCAAATAAAAATAAAAATTGCATAAAGTAAAGGGATAGGCCCTTCGAAGAGGGAAGTAGGGATTTGTAGAGGTGCCAGAGCTCAAAGCTTAAATTGAGAGATAAATTTTTTTGAGAGGCATACTTTTCCCGTCAATGAAAACGACCGAGTAATTCCCAACACTTTCCATGATAGATATATCATAGGCGGTTCCCAAACAGAAAATAAAGTTTATTACTTTTTCCACCATTCTTTCACATTCCACGACTAGCCGTATCCACGGGTACCGTCCATACCAACACTTTCCAAGGAATTTATTATTTGACAACATAAAGTAAATTTCTCGTGCAATGACAAGTGAATAAACACTCATCTTGAGAATAACACATCTAGCATGGAAAATATTGGCCACCCCCTGCCGCTTCATGAGCGGTACGGGCACACAAAAAGGAAATTTATTTTGAAAATTAGAGATGGCGCATACAAATTTGCTTAGAACGGCATGGAAATACCGCATATAGGTAGGTATGGTGGACTCATATGGCAAAACTGAGTTTAAAGATGTTGGATGCATAAGTAGTATTTCTACTTAGTACAAGTGGAGGCTAGCAAAAAGATTGAGAAGCAACCAACCAAGAAACGAAAAATCACATAAGCGAGCATTAAGCATAACTAACACCAAATAATGCACCCCAAGTAGGATGTAACTTCATTGCATAACTATTGACTTTCGTGCTTGCATAGGGAATCACCAACCTTAACACCAATATTCTTACTAAAGCATAATTACTCACCAACATGACTCACATATTACTATCATCATATCTCAAAACTATTACAAAGAATCAAGTTTATTTTGTCCAATGATCTTCATGAAAGTTTTTATTATATCCCTCTTGAATATCTATCACTTTGGGACTAGTTTCATATATTGCAATTGCTTTTGACAAGCTCAAACAAATCTAAGTGAAGAACATGAGCGTAAAAATTTTCGTCTCTCAAAATAATATAAGTGAAGCATGAGAGAGTTTCTTCAAAAAATTACTAACTCTCAAATTAATCTAAGTGAAGCATGAGAGCATTTCTTCAAAAATATTAAAGCACACCATGCTCAAAAAGATATAAGTGAAGCACTAGAGCAATTCCATAGCTCAAAAAATTTAAGTGAAGCATATAGAGCAATTCTAACAAATCATAGCATAATTTTGACTCTCTCAAATAGGTGTGTCCAGCAAGGATACTTGTGAAAAAATAGAAATTAAAAAAAGCAAAGACTCATATAATACAAGACGCTCCAAACAAAACTCATGATATGTGACGAATAAAAATATAGCTCCAAGTAAAATACCGATGGTCGTTAGAAGAAAGAGGGGATGCCTTCCGGGGCAACCCCAAGCTTAGTTGCTTGGTTCTACTTGAATATTAACTTGGGGTGCCATGGGGCATCCCTAATCTTAGGCTCTTTTCACTCCTTATTCCTTCATCCATAGTGATCTCATCCAAAACTTGAAAACTTCAATCACACAAAACTTAACAAAACCTTCGTGAGATCCATTAGTATAAGAAAACCAATCTGTACTTTAAGCACAGTAGAAAACCCATTCATATTTTGTTATTGCATTATATCTACTATATTCTAACTCTAACATGGCTTATACCCCGCGATACAATCCATAGATTCATCAAAATAAGCACACAATGCAAAGAAAACAGAATCTGTCAAAAACAGAACAGTCTGTAAAGATGCGAATTGTTCTCATACTTCTGCAACTCCAAAAATCTGAAAACTAGGACAACATAGGAAATTTGTATATAAATCTTGTGTAAAAAATTCAGAATTTTTCGTCGCTTCTGTGAATTTAAACAATTCTGTTACTGGACGCAAAAGTTTTTGTTTTTCAACAGGATCAAATCAACTATCACCAAAGCTATCCCAAAGGCTTTACTTGGCACAAACACTAATTAAAACATAGAAAAACACAATCATAACAGAGGCATAATTGTGCAAACACTCATGAACAAAAATAAAAAGGCAAAAATAAATTTTATTCATTGGGTTGCCTCCCAACAAGCGCTATCGTTTTATGCCCCTAGCTAGGAATAATGCATAGATTCAAGTATTGTCATCTTTAGTTTTAGATCCACAGGATGCCCTCATGATTGATTCAGATGGTGGCTTGATTATTGTTCTAGGGAAGTGTTCCATACCTTTTCTTAGTGGAAATTGAAATTTAATATTGCCTTCTTTCATATCAATCATGGCACCAATAGTACGTAAAAATGGTCTACCAAGTATAATTGGACAAGAAGGATTGCAATCAATATCAAGAACAATAAAGTCTATGGGCACATAATTCCTATTTGCAAGAATAAGAACATCATTAATTCTTCCCAAAGGCTTTTTAATAGTGGAATCCGCCAAGTGCAAATTAAGAGAACATTCTTCAATATCGGTAAGACCAAGCACATCACATAGAGATTTCGGAATTGTGGAAACACTAGCACCCAAATCACATAAAGCAAAACACTCATAATTTTTAATCTTGACTTTGATAGTACGTTCCGATTCATCATGCAATTTTCTAGGAATTTATATCTCTAACTCCAACTTTTCTTACAAAGCTTTCATCATGGCATCAACAATATGTTTAGTAAAAGCTTTATTTTGTTCATAAGCATAGGGTGAAATTATCATGGATTGAAAAAAAGAAATACAATCAATCAAAGAGCAATTATCATAATTAAAGTCTTTGTAATCCAAAAGAGTGGGCACATCACTAGTTAAAGTTTTAACCTCTCCAAACCCACTTTCATCAATTTTTTCATCAAGATTTTCACCCTCCGAATTATCAGGACGCCTTCTAACTAAAGTTGTATCTTCTTCAGCCCCTTTATCATCAATTTTAATTTTACTAAACAAGGAATCAATGGAAGGAACACCAATCACTTTAAGATCTTCATCATTTTTATGAAAGCAATCACTAGAAAACGCTCTTTCTAAAAATTATCTTTAGCTCTAAGCATAGCGGTTCTTTTCTTACTTTCATCCATAGAACATATAAAGCTTTAATTGATTCATCAACCTTGGGTACAAAAAAATTCAACTTGAGATTTTCTACATTGTGAGAAATTCTATCAATATTTCTAGACATATCATCAATCTTATTCAACTTTTCTTCTATCGTAGTATTGAAAACTTTTTGAGCATTGATAAATTCTTTAATATTATTCTCAAGATCAGAG
This sequence comes from Thinopyrum elongatum, assembly GCA_011799875.1. Classification (NCBI taxonomy): domain Eukaryota; kingdom Viridiplantae; phylum Streptophyta; class Magnoliopsida; order Poales; family Poaceae; genus Thinopyrum; species Thinopyrum elongatum. Next base: position 370,395,409 of record CM022300.1, on the reverse strand, counting down.
GTGTTCCTATTATTATTGTAAGAAGAATTACTATAGGAATTACCCTAATTATTAGAGGAATTTCCCGGAAAAGGCCTAGGATTAAAATTACCTCTATAAGCATTGTTATTAAAATTATTTCGTGAGACAAAATTCACATCTATGGGATCACTATTTTGATCAATCAAAGTAGACAAAGGCACATCATTAATATCAATAGGAGCACTTTTATTAGCAACCAATTTCATAAGAGCATCAACTTTTTCACTCAACGTACTAATTTCTTCAACCAAATTAACCTTTTTACTAGTAGGTGCTCTTTCAGTATGTCATTGTGAATAATTTGCCATAATATTATCAAGCAATTTAGTAGCTTCACCCAAAGTAATTTCCATAAAAGTACCACCCACGGCAGAATCTAAAAGATTTCTAGAAACAAAGTTCAATCCCGCATAAAAAATTTGTATGCAAAGATTTAAACCATGAGTAGGACAATTTCTTAGCATCAACTTCATTCTTTCCCAAGATTGTGCAACATGTTCATGCTCAAGTTGCTTAAAATTCATGATTTGAGTTCTAAGGGAAATAACTTTCACGAGCGAAAAATACTTAGTAATAAAAGCATCTTTGCACTTATCCCAAGAATCAATACTATTGCGAGGCAAAGAAGAAAACCAAATTTTTGCATGATCCCTCAAAGAGAAAGGAAATAATTTCAATTTCACAATATCATTGTCCACATCTTTTTTCTTTTGCATATCGCATAATTCTACAAATGTGTATAGATGGGACATGGCATCCTCATTAGGAGTACCGGAAAACTGATATTTCATAACAAGATTCAACAAAGCGGCATTAATATCACAAGATTCCGCACTAGTGGCGGGAGGAGAAATCAGAGTGCTAATAAAATCATTGTTGTTGGTATTGGAAAAATCACACAACTTGGTGTTTTCTTGAGTCATCGTGACTACACAAACAAGATTGCAAAAAAAATAGATCTGACGAGAAAAAGGGCGAACGAAAAAGAGGGCGAATAAAATGGCAAATTTTTGTGAAGTGTGGGAGATGAAAATGAGAGGCAAATGGAAAATAATGTAAATTGCAAGGAGATGAGATTTGAGATTAGGGACCTGATTGATGTTGATGATGTCTCCCCGGCAACGGAGCCAGAAATTCCTTTTGATGCCGCTTGAACTACGTCGGTATTTCCCCAAAGAGGAAGGGATGATGCAGCACAGCTACGTAGCTATTTCCCTCAGTTATGAAACCAAGGTATCAATCCAGTAGGAGAACCAAGCAACACTATGTACATGGTACCTACACACAAAGAGCAAATACTTGCAACCCAACGCTTATGAGGGGTTGTCAATCCCTCTTACGGGTAACGGCGCCAGAAATTGTCAAGTTGACGGGATAAAAATTGTGTAGATTGGATAAATAGATCTCAATAAAACGTGAAATAAAATAAGTAATAAAAAAGTGTAGCAAGGTATTTTGGGGTTTTTGGAATAATAGATCTAAAAATAAAAGTGAATAAAAATAGATCTCAAAGAAAATATGATAAAGAATAGACCCGGGGGGGCGTAGATTTCACTAGTGGCTTCTCTCAAGAAAATAGCACACGGTGGGTAAACAAATTACTGTTGGGCAATTGATAGAAGATCTAATAATTATGACGATATCCAAGGCAATGATCAATATATAGGCATCACGTCCAAGATTAGTAGACCGACTCCTACCTGTGTCTACTACTATTACTCCACACATCCACCGCTATCCAGCATGCATCTAGTGTATTAAGTTCATGGAGAAACGGAGTAATGCAATAAGAACGATGACATGATGTAGATGAGATCTATTCATGTAGGAATAGCCCCCATCTTGTTATCCTTAATAGCAATGAGACATATGTGTCTTGCTGCCCCTTCTGTCACTGGGAAAGAACACCGCACGATCGAACCCATCACAAAGCACCTCTTCCCATGGCAAGAAAAATCGATCTAGTTGGCCTAACTAAACAAAGATTCGAAGAAGAAATACGAGCCTATAAATAATCATGCATATAAGAGATCAAAAGAAGACTCAAATAGAGTTCATGGATATAGATCTGATCATAAACTCAAAGTTCATCAGATCCCAACAAACACATCGCAAAAAGAGTTACATCAAATAGATCTACAAGAGACCATTGTATTGAGAATCAAAAGAGAGAGAGGAAGCCATCTAGCTACTGCCTACGGACCCGTAGGTCTATGATGAACTACTCACGCATCATCGGAGAGGCACCAATGAAGATGATAAACCCCTCCGTGATGGTGTCTAGATTGGATCTCATGGTTCTGGAACTTGCAGCGGCTGGAATTGTGTTTCGCCGACTCCCCTAGGATTTCTGGAATATTTGGCAATTTATAGGGCGAAGAGATGGTGCGGGAGGTCACCGAGGGGGGCACAACCCCCTGGGCGTGCCTGGGCTTCCAGGCGTGCCCTGGTGGGTTGTGCCCACCCCGGGCCTCCCCTCTGGTACATCTTTGGCCCATCTGGTATCTTCTGGTCCAAAAAAATTCTCCAAAAAGTTTCGCTGCGCTTGGACTCCGTTTGGTATTGATATTCTGTGAAGTAAAAAACAAGCAAAAAACAGCAACTGGCACTGGTGTAGGATCGAAAGTAGTTCTAGAGGGGGGGTGATTAGACTACTTGACCAAATAAAAATCTAGCCTTTTCCCAATTTTAAGTGTTGGCAGATTTTAGCAACTAGTACAAGTCAAGCAATCAACCTACATTTGCAATTCTAAGAGTGTAGCAGCGGAAAGTAAAACATTGCATATGAACGTAAAGGGAAGTGTTTGGAGAAGCCAAACGCAATGTAGACACGGAGATTTTTGGCGTGGTTCCGATAGGTGGTGCTATCATACATCCACGTTGATGGAGACTTCAACCCACGAAGGGTAACGGTTACGCGAGTCCACGGAGGGCTCCACCCACGAAGGGTCCACGAAGAAGCAACCTTGTTTATCCCACCATGGCCATCGCCCATGAAGGACTTGCCTCACTCGGGTAGATCTTCACGAAGTAGGCGATCTCCTTGCCCTTACAAACTTCTTGGTTCAACTCCACAATCTTGTCGGAGGCTCCCAAGCAACACCTAACCAATCTAGGAAACACCACTCTCCAAAAGGTAATAAATGGTGTGTTGATGATGAACTCCTTGCTCTTGTGCTTCAAATGATAGTCTCCCCAACACTCAACTCTCTCTCACAGATTTGGATATGGTGGAAAGATGATTTGAGTGGAAAGCAACTTGGGGAAGGCTAGAGATCAAGATTCTTGTGGTAGGATTGGAATGTCTTGGTCTCAACACATGAGTAGGTGGTTCTCTCTCAGAAAATGTGTATCGGAAGTGTAGGCACGTTCTGATGGCTCTCTCTTGAATGGAGATGGGGGTGGAGGGGTATATATAGCCTCCACACAAAATCCAACCGTTACACACATTTGACCCAACTCGGTCAAACCAAATAGAAGAACTCGGTGAGACTGATTCAGTTCAAAATGTGAACATTAGGAATCTCGGTGGGACCGACTCGAACAACTCGGTGGGACCGATGTGCAAGGGCTAGGGAAAAACCTCATCTCGGTGTTACCGATTGCTTGAACTCGGTGAGACCGATTTCAGCAACGAGCAAACAGAGAGTTGGTCAAGCAAACTCGATGGGACCGATTGCTCATTTCGGAGAGACCGAAATGTTACAAAGGGAAACAGAGAGTTTGCAGGGCCATCTCGGTGAGATCGAGATCCATATCGGTGTGACCAAATCGTCTAGGGTTTCTGGCAGTGGCTATGTCAACTGAACTCGGTGGCGCCGGATAGATCAAATCGGTGGGGCCGAGTTTGACTTGGAAGTTTTGGACATATGTGGAAATGAGAAAGTGGTTGAGGGTTTTGGAGCAATATCACTAAGCACTTTGAGCAAATAGACCATTAAGCAACACCTCATCTCCTTTTAATAGTATTGGCATTCCTATGGACTCAATGTGATCTTGGATCACTAAAATAGAAATGAAGAGTCTTAGCTTTTGCCAATCTTTGTCCTTAGCATTTTAAGGGGTCCACATCTCTAGTCCATGCCATGCCAATCATTGAACTTTCTGAAATATTTAACTTGAATGGATATTAGTCCAATGAGCTATATGTTGTTATGAATTACCAAAACCACCCGGGGATTAGTTGCACTTTCAACTGGGCACTATGTTAATAGGTTTGTCCCAAAAAATGATATAAAGTTGCTATAAAATGATTGAAAAACATCCAAGAATGATAATATAACAGCATGGAACAAGTAAAAATTATAGATACGTTGGAGACGTATCACTTGGCCGCCCGGTCACAGATTGCGACCGTGCTCACGCAGCTTGTTAGCACACGCATGGCGGCTGCGGCCGCGCTCTCGCCGGAGTGGGCCGTCGAAGTTGCCCTCACGACGCGGGTCCACGTCCCCATCTTTCATTGCCGATGATTGAACAGTGAAATGATATTTGGGGAGCGAGCTAGTGTGCTTGACACACCGGCTGTGGACTATAGCCGACACACCTTCTCGCGTAAGCCATATACGTACTATACTCTGACGGTGCTCCAAGATATTTTGTACTGCATCTCACACGGTTGGTGATAATAAACTGTTTGCAATCTACTTGATTTTTTGTCTTGATTTGAAATACATAATGGGGTCATAGCGGCAAAGGAGGGTATTTGAATTGCTAGAACTTTTATCTGCAGTGAACATGCAACTATAGGTGTGTCGTCAAAAAAATTGGAATTATTCAGGGTTCGTTTGGACATTTTTATATATTAAATTGGTTTTCTAGGCATTTCAGGTGCACAATTCAAAATTAAACTACATGCACATGCTCCGGTGCACCAAAATGGGTTGTAAAATCATATATGTGTCCATGGGTTGATGCTTATGTCCCATGCAAGAAATGGGGATGAATTTCAACCACCACGGCACTGTGGCTCGCCGGCAAACTTTGAGATACTTGCTTTTGTAATTCTAGTAAATCCAAAATACGTCTGAAATTTAGGAACCTTGGCAGGCTATCACGGAATGGCATCAACATGCTAGGGTAAAAAAATCCCATTTGGGGCAGGTTTTGGTATAAGCTTCTCACAAGAAGCCTCATGGTTCCGATAGGGAAATGTGTCACCTTTGTGGACGAAACGATATTCGTCGCCTCTTCTTGCTTTCAATTTTTTTCTGGTGTCAACATAGAACAACAGGAGTGTCGTGTTAAATTTTGGAATTTTTTGGGGTTCATTTGGACATTTTTATACGTTAACTGAGTTTTCTGGGCATTTATGTGCATAATTCAAATTTGAATTACGCGCACATGCTCTAGTGCGTAAAAACGGGTTGAAAAATCAAATGTGTGTCCTTGGTTGCATGCTTAGGTCACATGCAAGAAATGAGAATGAATGTCAAACACCTTGCCACCATCGCTCGACCGCTAACATTGAGATACATGGTTTTAAAATTCTAGTAAATCAAAAACTCATCTGAAATTCATGAAACTTGACATGCTATATAATGGAATGGCATCAATATGCCGTGGTAAAAATATTCTCCCATTTGGGGCAGGTTTGGGTATAAGCTTCTCACAAACCAGAGCTTCTCACAACAAGCCTCATGGTTTCGGTAGGGAACATGCCACCTTTGTGGACGAAACGATATCCGTTGCCTCTTCTTGCTTTCAATTTTTTTCTAGTGTCAACATAGAACAACAGGAGTGTTGTGTTAAATTTTGGGATTTTTTGGGGTTCGTTTGGACATTTTTATACATTAACTGAGGTTTCTATGCATTTATGTGCATAATTTGAATTTGAACTACAGGCACATGCTCCAGTGCATATAAATGGGTTCAAAAATCAAATATGTGTCCTTGGTTGCATGCTTAGGTCCCATGCAAGAAATGAGAATGAATGTCAAACACCTTGCCACCGTCGCCCGGCCACAAACATTGAGATACATGATTTTTAAATTCTAGTAAATCAAAAACTTGTTTGAAATTCATGAAACTTGGCATGCTATCATGGAACGGCATCAACATGTTGTGGTAAAAAAATTGTCCCATTTGGGGCAGGTTTGGGTATAAGCTTCTCACATACCTGAGCTTCTGACAACAAGCGTCATGGTTCCGGTAGGGAATGTGCCTCCTTCGTGGATGAAACGATATTCGTTTCCACTTTTTGTTTTTAATTTTTTTCTAGTGGCAACATGGAGCAACAGGAGTGACATGTTAAAATTTGGAATTTCGGGGTTTGTTTGGACATTTTTATACATTAACTGAGTTTTCTAGGCATTTTATGTGTATAATTCAAATTTGAACTACATACACATGCTCCAGTGCAGAAAAATGGGTTGACAAATCAAATGTGTGTCCTTGGGTGCATGCTTAGGTCCCATGCAAGAAATGTGAATGAATTTCAAACACCAGGGCACTATTGCTTGTCGGCAAAACATTGAGATACTTTGTTTTTAAATTCTAGTAAATCCAAAACTCGTCTGAAATTCATGAAACTTGGCATGCTATCATGGAATGGCACCCGACATGCTGTGGTATTTTTCGTGTCCATTTTGAGAGAAGGCGCACTCGAATAACAACCAACAAAGGCATTTTGAAACAAATAACTGCCACTTTAACATCTCAAACATTTGTATAATTGAAATCGTGTGCGTTATGTTAACCATTCACGTGACGCGACGCGTCGCACTTTTAATGGCTAGGAGGTGCCATGCGGACAACTTGAAAGTGCAACTAATCCCTGGGTGGTTTTGGTAATTCATAACAACATATAGCTCATTGAACTAATATCCATTCAAGATAAATATTTCAGGAAGTTCATTGAATGGCATGGCATGGACTAGAAATGTGGACCCCTCAAAATGCTAAGGACATATATTGGAAAAAGCTCAAGACTCTTCATCTTTGTTTTAGTGATCCAAGATCACATTGAGTCCATAGGAAAGCCAATACTATTAAAAGGGGATGAGGTGTTGCTTAATGGCTTGCTTGCTCAAATGCTTAGTGATATTTCTCCAAAACCCTCAACCACTTTCTCCATCCAAATATGTCAAAACCCTAAACTCCAACTCGGCCCCACCGATTCTTTCTATCCGGTGCCACCAAGTTCATATGACATAGCCACAGCCAGAAACCCTAACAATTCAGCCACACTGATACGGATCTCGGTCTCACCGAGATGGCCTTGCCAACTCACTGTTATCAGTTGCAATTATTTCAGTCTCACTGAAATTGCAATCGGTCTCACCGAGATGGCTGATAACCCACAAGTATAGGGGATCGCAACAGTTTTCGAGGGTAGAGTATTCAACCCAAATTTATAGATTCGACACAAGGGGAGCCAAAGAATATTTGTAAGTATTAGTAGTTGAGTTGTCAATTCAACCACAACTGGAGATTAAATATCTGCGGCAAAGTGATCAGTCGCACAGTAATATGATAGTTTTGATAGCAGTGATAATAGTAGCAGTAACGGTAACAGTGACAACAATGATTTTGTAGCAAGTGTAACAATAGCAATAGCAGTAGTAACTTAGCAAGAACAATATGTGGAAAAATCATAGGCATTGGATCGGTGAATTCATTGGATGATATTCATCATATAACAGTCATAACCTAGGGCGATACAAAACTAGCTCCAGTTCATAAATATAATGTAGGCATGTATTCCGTAAATAGTCATACGTGCTTATGGAAAGAACTTGCATGACATCTTTTGTCCTACCCTCCCGTGGCAGCGGGGTCCATAAGGAAACTAAGGGATATTAAGGCCTCCTTTTAATAGAGAACCGGAACAAAACATTAACACATAGTGAATACATGAACTCCTCAAACTACGGTTATCATCGGAAAGTATCCCGATTATTGTCACCCCCGGGTTTACGGATCATAACACGTAATAGGTGAATATGACTTGCAAGATCGGATCTAGAACATAGATATAATGGTGAAAACATAAACAGTTCAGATCTGAAATCATGGCACTCGGGCCCTACTGACAAGCATTAAGCATGGCAAAGTCATAACAACATCAATCTCGGAACATAGTGGATACTAGGGATCAAGCCCTAACAAAACTAACTCGATTACATGATGAATCTCATCCAACTCATCACCGACCAGCGAGCCTACGAAGGAATTACTCACTCCCAGTGGGGAGTATCATGGAATTGGCGATGGAGAAGGGTTGGTGATGACGAAGACCAAAGATTCCCCTCTCCAGAGCCCCGAACGGGCTCCAGATCTGGCCTCCTGATGAAAAATAGGAGGTGGCGGCGGCTTCGTATCTTGAAACGCGATGAAACTTTCTCCCAGATTTTTTCTCCAAAAATAGGATTTTATAGCGTCGGAGTCAGGGTCTGCGGGGCCATCAGGTAGGCACAACCCACCTGGGCGCGCCTGGAGGGGGGCGCGCCCTGGTGGGTTGTGCTCAACCAGGGGCCCTCCTCCGGTGGTTCTTGGCTCCAGTATTTTTATATATTCTGAAATAATTCTCCAAAAAGTTTCGTTCCATTCCAAGAACTTTTATTTCTGCACAAAAACAACACCATGGTAGTTCTGCTGAAAACAGCGTCAGTCCGGGTTAGTTTCATTCAAATCATGCAAATTAGAGTCCAAAACAAGAGCAAAAGCGTTAAGAAAAGTAGATATGACGAAGACGTATCAATGGCTTGACCAATTCTCTGTTGCCCTATTGCTTCACTTCGGTCTCACCAAGTTGATGCAATCGGCGCCACTGAGATGAGGTTTACCCTAAGCCCTAGCACATCGGTCCCACCGATTTCTTCCAGTCGGTCCCATCGAGATTCCTAACATTCACATTTTTGAACTAATCGGTGCCACCGAGTTTAGCTATTCGGTCTCACCGAGATGGGTCAAATGTGTGTAACGGTTGGATTTTGTGTGGAGGCTATATATACCCCTCCACCCCCCGTCTCCATCTGTGAGAGAGCCATCAGAACGTGCCTACACTTCCACCATACATTTTTTGAGAGAGAACCACCTACTCATGTGTTGAGATCAAGATATTCCAATCCTACCACAAGAATCTTGATTTCTAGCCTTCCCCAAGTTGCTTTCCACTCAAATCATCTTTCCACCATATCCAAATCTGTGAAAGAGAGTTGAGTGTTGGGAGACTATCATTTGAAGAACAAGAGCAAGGAGTTCATCATCAACACACCATTTGTTACCTTTTGTAGCGTGGTGTCTCCTAGATTGGTTAGCTATCGCTTGGGAGCCTTCGTCAAGATGTGGAGTTGAACCAAGAAGTTTGTAAGGGCAAGGAGATCGCCTACTTCATGAAGATCTACCCGAGTGAGGCAAGTCCTTCATGGGCGATGGCCATGGTGGGATAGACAAGGTTGCTTCTTCGTGGACCCTTCATGGGTGGAGCCCTCCGTGGACTCGCGCAACTGTTACCCTTCGTGGGTTGAAGTCTCCATCAACGTGGATGTACGATAGCACCACCTATCGGAACCACGCCAAAAATCTTCGTGTCTCCATTGCGTTTGCCTTCTCCAAACCCTTCCCTTTACCTTCATATGCAATGTTTTACTTTCCGCTGCTACACTCTTAGAATTGCATGTGTAGGTTGATTGCTTGACTTGTGCTAATGCTAAAATCTGCCCACAACTAAAATTGGGAAAATGTTAGATTTTTATTTGGTCAAGTAGTCTAATCACCCCCCTCTAGACATACTTTCGATCCTACAAGTGGTATCAGAGCTTTGGTCTCAATTTGCCTTGATTTCCATAGCTTTGGTGATCATAGCCTTGGTTTCACAACCTAGGAGAGTATGGCATCTAGCGAGGGAAATTACCACCGTAGAGGTCCTTACTTTGATGGTACTAATTTTGCTAGTTGGAAGCATAAGATGAAAATGCATATCCTTGGTCATAACCCCGCCATTTGGGCCGTTGTGTGTATTGGCTTGCAAGGTGATTTCTTCGAGGATGGAAAAGAACTGGATCATGAAGCGACAGCAGAAGAAATGAAGATGTTGCAATACAACGCTCAAGCTTGCGATACTCTCTTCAATGGATTGTGCCTCGAAGAATTCAACAAAATCAACCTTCTTGAGAATGCAAAGGAAATTTGGGATACTTTGGTTGATATGCACGAAGGTACTGAGTCCGTCAAGGAATCCAAGTTGGACATGCTTCAAAGTCAACTTGACAAGTTCAAGATGAAGGATGGTGAAGGAGTCGCCGAAATGTAATCTAGGCTTGCTCACATCACAAATGAGATTGCCGGTTTAGGAAGTGAAGAGATGACCGACAAATTCATCATCAAGAAGATCCTAAGAGCCTTGGATGGAAAATATGATACTGTGTGCACCTTGATCCAAATGATGCCCAATTACAAAGATCTCAAGCCCACGGAAGTCATTGGTAGAATTGTTGCTCATGAGATGTCACTCAAGGATAAAGAAGAGCTCCACAACAAGTCAAGTGGTGCTTACAAAGCTTCAAGTGATGCTCCTACAACATCAAGCGAGAAGCAAGTCTCCAATGAAGAATTGAACTTAATGGTCAAGAACTTTAACAAGTTCTACAAGAATAGAAGCAAAGAGAGAAGCTCCAAGTCAAGGTCCTACAATGACAAAAGATCTTCTAGTCGTGATCATAATTGCTACAATTGTGGAAGACCCGGACACTACTCCAATGAGTGTACGGATCCCTACAAGAAAAGAGAAGATTCACCAAAAAGGAGGAGTAGAAGAGATGAATCATCTCCAAGAGAGAGAAGGAGTAGAGATGATCGTTATGAACGAAGACCCTCTTGTAGAAGCAAGGATTCGGAAAAGAAGGGCAAGTCATCAAAGCGATACACAAGATGAAGACATCAAGCTCACGTTGGTGAATGGGTATCCGGTTCCGACTCCGACAACTACTCTGAGAGAAGCTATCATTCCGATTTCGACTATACTCAAGATGAAGGTGTTGCCGGTCTTGCACTTGTGTCATCCAACTCCTACGACATATTTGACTCACCAAATGTAGGAATTGGAAGATGCTTCATGGCTAAAGGCCCTAAGGTATCACACCCCGAGTATGTTGATTTCAATAGTGATGAAGATGATTTGCTAGGTGATGATGATTTACTTATTGACAACACTAGTGATGAAAACTATGATGAATTGGCTAATAATCATGCTAATCAAGATGAAATGAATGACAATGATAAGAAGGAGATTGAGCATCTAACTAAAGAACTAAACACTCTTAAGTTAGCTCATGAAACAACTCTAGAGGATCATAGAGAGCTCCTAAGGACTCATGAGAAGCTACACTTCAAGAAGCTAAATTTAGAGCAAGAGCATGAGTTCCTAAAAGCTATCAATGATGATCTTCGAAAAAAGAGTTCTTCTTATCTTGCCAAACGCCTCCTCTTGTCTACTTATATGCCACAAGTAAAATCTAGCAATAAGATCACGAAAGATTCTTCCTCTAGTAGTAACATTAACCATGTTAAATCCAATATTGTTGCTTCTAGTAGTACTCTTGATTCCACTAATGATTCTCTTAGCCAAGTTACACTTGAGCAAGAAAATAGCTTATTGAAGGGAATCATAAAGCAAGGTGTTTACAAGAGCCTTGACGGAAGTAAGCAATTTGAGGAAATTGTATGCAAGCAAGGAAGGTATCGGAAGAATCAAGGTGTTGGTTTTGAACGAAAGTTCAATGCCAATGGAGTTGAGTGGGAAGAATATCAATACCCCAAGACGAAGTTTGTTCCTCAACAAGAGAAGTATGACCCCACTTCTTTCAAGGGAACACAAGCTCAAGACGATCTTCCACCACAAGGCCACAAGCTAAAAGGCAAGGACAGGCTTCAAGAAGAGATTGACTCATTTGAAGAAGCTCCTAAGGCCATGGTCAAGTGGGTTCCCAAGACTACGTCAAGCTCTACATCATCAAGTATGACTACAACTCCAAGGATTCCCATCAAGTTGATGTGGATCCGAAAGAAGAAGAACTAGAGTGTTCTTGAGGGTGACTCTGCCAACGTACTTCACTCATATTTATTTTGGCGAGGACTTGTGCAATCAACTTTCATATCTTGCACTAGTTCATGGAGTCACAAACCCTCTTGTTGGTAAGACAAGGGACAAGGTAACCCAATGCTTTCATGGACATCATCATATGTGCAATTCACTCTATGTCTATGGATATCCTTGTATGCTCCTTGCGGGACTAACCCATGTAGGTATTGAAAGTGCAACACTCCAATGGATTGCTCCAAAAGATCTACATCAACATTGAGCATCCACATCTTCAACATCTACATGAAGTCATCATCGACAAAACCCAAGGTTAGTTCATCCCTCTTAGGGGGGATATCACATCTAGGGGGAGCTTTGCTCTAAGAATTGAGCTAAAGCAACTCTAATGGTGTGAACACATCAATGCTTTATGTAAAAGTGGTAACCCCACTTGTGCTTAAACGATAAGTATGACCTATGATCAAATGTTCTCATTTGACTCCTAAGTCAATATACTCATATATAGATGACCTAGTCATCGCCAATTGCTTGATAGATGCTAGAATTGTTTGTGCATGCTTTGTCACATGTTTCATTTGCTATCTTATTGTGTGAGCATGTTGGTTGCATAATTATCCATTCGAGGACATCCATTTGTGGTTTTGGTTGTTTGGTTTTTATTGGCCAAATGGATGGACAAGAATGCCTAAGAACCTTCTCTAGCTATCTATGCCTTTTCTCTTCTCAAACTCTATTCATGCTACATCACAAAAATTGAACAAGTCTTTTTCGGACCCTCCGGGTGAGGAGCACTCGGAGCCACCGATCCGTCAAGGGCTGCCTTCCAAAACCTTCTTGTGAATTTCGGTTAGACCAACACACTCATATTCGGTCTCACCAAAACCACTAGATTGATCTAGGTTTTCATACCGCTGCTACTGATTAGAACGACTCGGTCTCACCGAGTTGCAGTAACTGCACACAGTTTTGCATCTCGGTGCCACCGAGACATTCCATTCGGTGCCACCGACAGCGTATGGGTATATATACTCCGCGGCCCGTTCGGTTGAAAATTTCTTCAAACCTCTCGAGCCCAAGCCCCATCGCTGCTACCCCTTGGTCTCCGGATCGTCGCCCTCTCCGCCTGTGCGCCTCCGCCGTAGGTCTCCACCACCGTCAACGGATTTCTCCACCGCCGTTGCTGCCGTAGCGAATCGTCACCAAGTTTGGGTATGGTTCGACCACTTTGTGCCTATTCCACTTTCTGGTTCATTGCACAAAGTTTTCACCTGCTTTCTTTCCACGTATGAAATCATTCTATCCAGCAAAAAGTTCCTTTAGATTAGATTCGATGAAAAATCTTAGGGTTAGGTTTCCACTGAGCTCATCTCGGACCGACCGAAATGATGTTTTCGGTCCCACCGATCGGCACTGGCCATTGCACTAAGTGCAACTTGGTTTGACCGAAGCGTACTGATCTGTGAGACCGAAAGTGAATTCTCTGTGAAACCCTTGCATCTCAGAGTCACCGAACTGCAACTCGGTCTGACCGATGTTGTATGTTTAGACTCTGTTAAGTGCTTCGTGTCACCTAGATTTTCATATCGGTAGCTCCGAAATGCTTTCTGCAGAAAACTAAAACTAAGATTTTGACTCAATTTTTTGCAAAACCAAGCTGCTCTTTGTGATGCTCATCTACTCTGCCCATACCCATCTATTCATAGGGTCAATTTGCAGAGATGTCTGAAGCAAGTGACATCCAGAATAGGTCAGCGGAGCAAGTCAACCCCAGTGAGGGCACAAGCCCAAGTGGAAGCTATGATGAAGGCAGTAGAAGCACTCCCAGCAATCTGCCTAAAGCTGCCAATAGAGAGAGAAAGAAGATAACCTCAGACGGTGAGGATGATGACTTTGTTGTTGAGGAAGAAGTGACCTCAAAGAAGAAAGTGCTCAAGAAAGAGTATGCTGCAGCTGCTGCCACCAAGCCAGGTCTTCAAAAGAAACCTCCTGCCAAGAGAGCTCCCATGTCTAAGGCCAGAAGGTCAACTGCTACACAAGAGACTATGGATTTCACTCTTGAGCCAAGAGAGGAAGGAGAAGCTGCTGATGGGAAGAAGAAGAGGAAGGAGAGAGTCAAGAAAACCATTGCCAGAGTGATTGGCAGACCATCCATGATGAGGGATGATGATGAGGATGAGGAGGAGGAGGAGGAACCTGCTGCACCCCCAGCCAAAACTCAGAAGTTAATTGCAGGTGCCATTAAGACTGGTGCACCCTCCAAGCCCAAGTCCAAAGCTCCACCTGCTGCACCAAAAACTACAGCTCCAAAGAGATCAACTAGGAACATTCATGCTACAGAGAAGAACAAGGCCCCAGTGCCAGAAGTTCAAGAAGATGAGGAGCCCCAAGTGCTCAGAAAATTTAAGCCCAAGATTCCAGACCATGATGATGGACATCCAGTGGCTGAGAACATGAAGTTGAGGAAGGACAGTGGTCTGAGACTATGGAGGAAAACTGATCCATATGCTACAAGGAAAAGGACTGTTGTTGATTATCGTTTCCACACGAGAGAACAACAAGACTTCTATGAGACAGTTTTGCTTGATAAGAAGCCAATTGTGAGTGATATGAAGTGGGTGGATTGGAAGTATATAGATGCCAAAGAGGACTACTTCCCCCGCATTCATGGGAGCTTCAGGTTGACTGGAGTTGATGCCTTTGTTGGACAAGAGCTCACCAAGTGGAATTGTGAAATGGTGATGCAATTTTACTCCACTGCACACTTCTATCCAGATGGGAAGATTGTGTGGATGACTGGGGGCACCAGATACCATTCATCGATCTTAGAGTGGGCTGCACTTATCAATGCCCGAGAAGAAGGAGAAAATGACACAGATGTCTATGGCAAACCCAGGATGGATCATAACACTATGGCTCACATGTACAAGCCCATTCCTGATAAAGCTCTGGAGACTCACAAGTTTGGTTCCATCTACTACTTGCTTGCTAGTTTGGCCACCACCAACTACATCTTGAGGCATACCTTGTTGCCCAAGTCCAGAGATGAGAGAATGATCTGTGGCCATTCCATCAACCTGTTGTATCTATTTGACATACCACAAAAGTTCAAGGTCATGAGTCTGATTGTTGAGACAGTCAAGAGGACAGCTGCAGACCAAAAGAGGTCATGTGGATATGCACCACATATTCAAATGTTGATCAATTCCAAGGTTGGAACTGGCACATATCTGTTTGATAGAGAGCATCTACCTCTTAGGCCAGAATTCGAGGACAATGAAGTGGTGATGGATTCTTCACATCCAACATCAGTTGAGGCCCAGGAGAAGGCTAAAAAGGCAACGGCTGCCAAAGCAGCAAAGGCAGCAAGTGCTCTAGATGCATCTATAGTCAATCTCAAGACCAAGCAAGATCAACTCACATATCTGCTAGAAGCAACTCTGAGGATTGAGAAGAGTCTGGCCAACTTAACCAAGAATCAGGAGAGCCTAGAGCGGATTGTTGAAGATAAGATATATAATCTTGATGTCAAGGTCACTGAGATTCAATCTATTGTTGAGAAGTTGCGAGATAATGCTGAGGACAGAGATGATAGACCTACCACTAACAAATTCCAGACAATGCCAAGGGCATAGAGGTCTGCTGCTGAGCCAGTTGCAGAAACTAGGCCTACTCACTCTGGTCCTGCCGCCACTACCACAGTGCCACCACCAGTGTCAACTCCTCCTACTCAACAGACATCAGCTGAAGCATTTGCAGAAGCCGTTCTCTCAACGCCATCTACGCACACCGGAGCAACAAGCCAGAAGACCACTTCAGGAGCTCCCAGAGATCGTGACTGGAGTGCCGTATAGCACTATACGTTTTCAAACTTTTTGGTAACTTGTTGCCAAAGGGGGAGAAAGTGTATAGATCATAGGCTTCGAGAGAGAGAGTCTTTTGCTTCTTTATTCATTTTTATTTGCCTTGCAACTTCATTTGGTTGATGCTACTTATTGTGTTATGCTTGTGAGATACCGTGTGTGATCATGTGTTTGATCATACCATGCTTAATGTGTGCTTACATGCCTATCTCTATGATTGTCTATGTATGATTTCTCACTTGTATCTTTGGTGATGCGTCCATGTTATTTTACTCTTATCATTTTGTGCGCTCCACCAAGATGTATGTGACATGGAAGAGTGACCCCTGATACTAATCGATTGTGCATTTGAATTCAAACACAAATTTTAAATAATGCAAAAATTTAGGGGGAGCTCTTACTTATCACATACTTCTCAAAGCGACGATGTATTTTATTCATTTTATCATTTGTCGAAGCTTTGATCTATATATTGTCATCAATTACCAAAAAGGGGGAGATTGAAAGTGCAACTAATCCCGGGGTGGTTTTGCTAATTCATAACAACATATAGCTCATTGAACTAATATCCATTCAAGATAAACATTTTAGGAAGTTCAATGAATGGCATGCCATGGACTAGAAATGTGGACCCCTCAAAATGCTAAGGACATATATTGGCAAAAGCTCAAGACTCTTCATCTTTGTTTTAGTGATCCAAGATCACATTGAGTCCATAGGAAAGCCAATACTATTAAAAGGGGATGAGGTATTGCTTAATGGCTTGCTTGCTCAAATGCTTAGTGATATTGCTCCAAAACCCTCAACCACTTTCTCCGTCCAAATATGTCAAAACCCTAAACTCCAACTCAGCCCCACCGATTCTTTCTATCCGGCGCCACCGAGTTCATATGACATAGCCACAGCCAGAAACCCTAACAGTTCGGTCACACCGATACGAATCTCGGTCTCACCAGGATGGCCTTGCAAACTCTCAGTTTCCCTTTGTAACATTTTGGTCTCACCGAAATGAGATCGGTCCCACCGAGTTTGTCTGACATCTTCTCTGTTTGCCTTGCCAACTCACTGTTATCAGTTGCAATTATTTTGGTCTCACCGAAATTGCAGTCGGTCTCACTGAGATGGCTTGACCAATTCTCTGTTACCCTATTGCTTCGCTTCGGTCTCACCGAGTTGATGCAATCGGTGCCACCGAGATGAGGTTTTCCCTAAGCCCTAGCACATCGGTCCCATCGAGTTGTTCTAGTCGGCCCCACCGAGATTCCTAACATTCACATTTTTGAACTAATCGGTGCCATCGAGTTTAGCTATTCAGTCTCACCGAGATGGGTCAAATGTGTGTAACGGTTGGATTTTGTGTGGAGGCTATATATACCCCTCCACCCCCCTCTCCATCTGTGAGAGAGCCATCAGAACGTGCCTACACTTCCACCATACATTTTCTGAGAGAGAACGACCTACTCATGTGTTGAGATCAAGTTATTCCAATCCTACCACAAGAATCTTGATTTCTAGCCTTCCCCAAGTTGCTTTCCACTCAAATCATCTTTCCACCATATCCAAATCTGTGTGAGAGAGAGAGAGTTGAGTGTTGGGAAGACTATCATTTGAATCACAAGAGCAAGGAGTTCATCATCATCACACCATTTGTTACCTTTTGTAGAGTGGTGTCTCCTAGATTGGTTAGGTGTCGCTTGGGAGCCTCCTTCAAGATGTGGAGTTGAATCAAGAAGTTTGTAAGGGCAAGGAGATCGCCTACTTCGTGAAGATCTACCCGAGTGAGGCAAGTCCTTCATGGGCGATGGCCATGGTGGGATAGACAAGGTTGCTTCTTCGTGGACCCTTCGTGGGTGGAGCCCTCCGTGGACTCGCGCAACTGTTACCCTTCGTGGGTTGAAGTCTCCATCAACGTGGATGTATGATAGCACCACCTATCGGAACCACGCCAAAAATCTTCGTGTCTCCATTGCGTTTGCCTTCTCCAAACCCTTCCCTTTACCTTCATAGGCAATGTTTTACTTTCTGCTGCTACACTCTTAGAATTGCATGTGTAGGTTGATTGCTTGACTTGTGCTAATTGCCAAAATCTGCCCACAACTAAAATTGGGAAAAGGTTAGATTTTTATTTGGTCAAGTAGTCTAATCACCCCCTCTAGACATACTTTCGATCCTACACAACTGCTTGACTAGACGGGAGGCGTGCGAGCGCAGTCCGCTGCGCAGGCTAACCGGGAGGCATGCAAGCTGTCCTCCAATGCGCAGGCTCACCGGGAAGCGAGCCCTTTGACTTCCATGGCCGCCCGCCTTGCTCGTATCCTCTCCATTAATGATGCCCGAGCCGCTGTTCAATACGGGCGGCCTTACTATTCGCCTCTCATTCCCCTCCCGCGGACCTCCACCAACGCCATGGTGCAGAAGGATCATCTGCCACTAGTCTTCCAGTTTGGTGAAGTCAACTCTGAGCCAGACAAGATAGAAAATAAGGAGGAATGGGGCCTCATGGACATGTCCCTAAACGATCTGGCCGTGGTGGTTGCTACCCCCGCGCCCGTCCCAACTCCCATCCCCGCGCCCGCGCCAATGACCATCCCCGTAGCATTGACGGGATGGTCGTCGAGCACTACCGCAGAGCTGGAAGCCGCGGGCATTAGTGAGATCCCTGCGGACCCACGTGAGCTCGTGTACATGCCAGCGCTCGTGCCTGTGTGTGCCCCTGCACCAACCGTGGCGCCGGTCCCCGTGCGTTTGCCTGCACCCGCCGCGCCCGTGCCCGTGCGCGCGCCCCCCTCAACATCATGGGACGCCGCCGTCGGCCGCTACCTGTCGGCGTGCGACACCTATGGGATCCCAAGGGACCCCTTTACGATTCGGCGGGAGGAGAGGTATGCGCAAACAGCAGAACCAACGATCGACGCGGGGCGATTTTACCCAGGTTCGGGCCGCTGATCCGTGTAAAACCCTACTCCTGCCTTGTGTTATTATTAGTGTTCTTGAGCCCAGGCTTCAGGAGCGCTCGCAGTGAACAGTACGTTCAAGAGCAGCTACGCATGCAGAATGGGCCAGAAGATCCTCCTCCCCTGTAGCAGTTGCCTTGGGCCTCCTTTTATACCACAAAGGGGTCACCACAGTGGCAAAATGTACATACATTGAGGTGTAAAGTAGCTACAGGGTCATCATACCTAACCCCTGACGGATTAGGACGAACGCATTTAATGCACCGTGAGGTGTCCATTTAGGTGTCCTCACTTTCTCGGGGATGGAAAAAGGGGCCATCCCATCAGCACCGCTTAAGCTCTCCTCCATTGGTGCGTCGCCACGCATCCAAAGAAGGACCCAGAATGTCGGGTTTGTTGCTGTGCCAAAGCGGCGGCACAGCGACAAAATCTTGCCGGGCGTCAAGCCTTGCCGGGCGCCGAACCTTGCCGGGCGTTGCAGGCCACCCCGGCAAGATCTTGTCGGGGAAGTTGGCCTTCGGATTCCAGCTCTTCTTATCTGCTGATCCTCATATCTTTGACTTGAGAATTTCCCTGATGGCCTAACTCAACCTTGAACCGTTCCCCGACAAGCCTTGCCGCGAGTATGGCTACAACTGCCCGTGCACAAGTACGGGGTACTAATGGCCCAATACTTAGTACACCGATAGGAGCCCCCGGGCCTAGGCCATACACGAGTGCGAGGCGTTGTTGGGCTAGGCCCAAACAGTGCACGGGCACACGTGGCAGGGGATTAACTGCTCGTAAATATCCTGTTTACTGTGCCCCCCACTACGCGCGCCGAATGCGCGACGTGGGAAGCGTGCCTCAAAAGCTGCAACTGCAATGCGCCCGCAGAGGCACATTCACATTGGGGAGTAAAAGAGGCGGCCCCGCTCCTTCCCCATAAAAAAGGAGAAGCCGCAGAGGCACAGGCCTATTTACCCCCCTTTTCTTCTCAATCTGGCCGTCGCCATTGCTTTCCTTCCCTCGAGCTCAGAGCAAAGCCTTCCCTCTTCCGCTCGCCGCCTCCACGCCCGCTCCATCCCCGGCTTCCGCCTTTGCAGTCGCCATGCCGCCCAAGACCAGCAAAGGCAAAGGCAAGGAGGCGAAAGCCGATGTCCCAGAGAGCGAACTGGTGAAGATGCGGAAGAAGTACGTCGTCTTCACCCCGCCGCTCGATGCGGAAGCTTTGAAGAGGCGGTACCAGTGTATTTGGGCGACGGAGATGCAGGCTCACCCCGCCACTCGCGTGATTCCAGGTTCTTGCTCCAAAAGTGGGTCGGACAGATACCCCTTTTTCGTCGCATATTTCTATTGCGGGCTCTGTCCTCCCTTTTCTGACTTCCTCAACGACATCATGTACACATACGGCTTCCATCTTCTTGACTTCACGCCAAACGCCGTAATGTGTATGTCTGTCTTCGCTCATCTTTGCGAAAATTTTGTCGGAGTAGTTCCCAATACCGCCCTCTTCCGCCATTATTTTATTCCTCGCATCCAAAAGGGGGAGGCCCTTTCTGGTTCTATCGCCTGGATTCCATGGGCTTGGAATAAGGAGATATACCCAGAGGGAGTTTACCGGGAGAAGTGGGACGAATGGCGGTCTGAGTGGTGCTGGATCAAGGAAGCAGATCCTCATCCGTTCTGTTTGCCTCTACGACAAAAGGCGGTCCGAGGCAGCGATTGGAGCGGCCTTGCCACAGAGGACGAGAGGCTCACAATCGCCACCACCAGGATCCTTCGCCTGAAAGCCGTTGGGCTCACTATGGAGATGATCGGCTTCGATTTCCTCCGTCGCCGCATCGCCCTGCTACAGAACAGGGGAAGACCAGCTTGGGAGTACCGGAACGCAGCGGACATCATGAGGCTGCGCCCTGGATTGAACAACAATTTGATTGCCATGCAACTTGGCGCCCTCCGCCAAAAGCTGTTCCAGCGTGACGACAAGCATCGGTTGTCGGCAAGGATCGTCCCTTTGTGCAACAACTCTGCTCTGGGATCAATCATCGCCTTCATGCTGATGTTCAACGCCCATGGTCTTGACGCGACATGGGTTGAGCCATCCGAGGAAGATGCACAGAAGTTCTTTGATAACTTGACGGAGAGGGCCATCCGGGAAGAAGCAGACTTGCTCCAAGCCACCACCGACGAAGAGGTGGCATACATCGCCACCAGGGCGAAGGAGGCAAATCTTGCCGCGGAGGCCGGCAGCGTCGGCTTCGCAGAATGGGAAACCAGCGATGCAGAGGTGGTGGTGGAGAAAGATCCTGCCGGGAAGGACAGAGCTGCCGGGGAACAGGGCAGCACTGCCGCTGAGAGCTCGTCCGACGAGGACACGGCTGAGGAAGAACCGCAAGAAGAGCTCCCAGCCCCGAAGAAGACAAAGCGTGTTCTTCGAAAGGCTGCATCTGGCATCCCGGCAAGCCAGCCTTCCTCGAGCGGCGAGGCTCCCGGCAAGAAAGCGGCCGGAAAGACTGCGCCGCGGCAAGGGGTTCGTCAGCAACCTGCGTGGCGCGCGAGACCCACACCAGCGGCAACTGCTGGGGCGACAGGGGTGCCTCGCACTACCGCACTAGAAGCTGAGGTGACGGAAACACGCCAACCCCCGGCGCCTGCCACAGCCAAGTGACCTAGGTCCCCTCCTCCGCCTCCCCACTCAGACGTCGCAACAGAGGCCGATTTTGACATCTCCGGCTTTAGTCTGGAGCGAGAAGAGGAAGAGTGAGTACCTTGCCACAGCCTTTATCTTCCAATCTTGGATCAATCTTACTGACTTGCTTGTATTGTTTCTGCAGTGATGCAGAAACCTTGCTGGAGAGGATGACGAAGAGGACAAAGACTTCCATGGGCGACGAGCCCTCGGCAGGCTCCACGAGCATGCCAGAAACTGTCATCGTCAGCCCGGAGCTCAGCCCTCAACGCAGTCCCCAGCACAGCCCCCTGCGCAGCCCCCAGCGTAAGTTCGTTGCTCTTTTTTCGTTGGCGGGCGCTGAGGTTTCTATTCTTGCCGCTGATATCTCTGGGCTTGCAGGAGAAGAACGGCAACAAGGAGAGTTATTGGTAGACGCTCCCGTCGTGCCCCCTCCATCAACTACGCCACCCACAAGCGCATCCCCGGCAAGGGATCCTATTGACGAGCCCATCTTGATTGAGGAGGAGCCGGCAAGCATGGGCACCGACAACCCTCCCCCGGCAACCGAGGTTGCCAGGAGGGGCGAGGCCACCTCTCAACAGCTCGACGCAGGTAACTGATTGCCTTAGTGCGCTTGCTATTCTTTCCTTTATCTCTTTTTCTTTGGTCCCTTCGAACTTCAATCTTGATCTTATTCTGTTTCCCTCCTTCGTCCTCCAGAGTTCCCTGTGATGGAACACATGGACGTCGACGTTGTCATCAAGGAGACCGCCAGGGACGCCGCTGCCGAGGCAGACAGGATCGCCGCCAGCGAGGCCGCCAAAGATGCCACTGTCGAGGCCGCCGAGACTGTGCAGGAGGAACCCGCCAAAGAGCCTACCGAAGAGGATGGCAAGGAGGCTGATGACCGTACTGACGGCATTCCTGCCGCAGGAGCGCCAGGCGCTGCGTCGGCCACGGAGCCCCCTGCTACTGGTGAGGCGGTTGTTGAGGATCAACCGTCAACATCTGAAGGCCCCTCATCCAGCAAATATCTCAAAGTTGGCGAGAACCTGTTTGTCAACTTGCCGGGGATGGCAAGCATTGGGGCACCGACCGAAGGGGAAATCTTCGACGAGGAAATCATCGCTGCTGCCGGGCTCGAGGTTGTTGATGACCCAAGCGGCAGCAGCGGCAAGTCTGAAGAGGATCAGCTCCTTCAGGCCATGGGCGAAAACTTCCGCAAGCTCCAGGCTCTCCACCGCGCCCGGAAAGAGAAAGCGGATTCCAGAATGGCAGTTGTCGAGGCGGTCGAAGCAGATTTTCAAAGGCGCGTCGAATAAATGCAAGTCTGGTATGCCGAGGCCCTCCAAGAGTTGACTGCTGGCCGAGAACAAGTGAGCCAGCAGTGGACAGAATTCCTCCTGAAACAATCTGACATGGAGAAGGCACAGGATGAAGCTACGCAGAGAATTGGTGCTGAAGATGCTCTCCTGACGGGGCGTCGCGTTGCGCTTGATGCTCACGAGGAAGACCTCACCGCACGTGAGCAGGCGCTCGCCGCCAAGCTTCGCAGCAAAGATGAAGATATCGAGAAGCTTGTCGCGCGGCGGACCCAGGAGCTAGAGCAGAAGCAGAAAGAGGCGCTCAAAGCTCTAACTGCAGATCATGGCGGCAAGCTCAAGGAGGCCATCGATGCTGCCGAGGCTGCAGAGGCCGCCAAGAATGAGCTGGGTGACAAAGTCAAGAAGCTGGAAGCAAATCTTGAAGAACACGGCAAGGAGCTCTCAACGCTCAAAGGCGACAGGGAAAAAACCCTCCACACCTTGGCGGAGATGCAAGTTGCTATGTCTAACAAGACCAAGCAGCTCTCCTCAGCAAATGAAGCCATTGCCGTTCTGGAACTGAAGCTGACCATGTTGCAGAAGTCCCTCGAGGCCGGCAGGGCCCGCGAGAAGGCCTTACTCAAAGATCTCCAGGGAGAGAGGAACCTGCTCAAGAGCGCTGCTGCCGCCCAAATTGATTACGAAAAGGGGGTGGAGATCTGGACTGGACGTCTCATCGATGCTGCGGAGAAGCTTACGGCAGAACTGTCAGCCATGGGCCTGTCAAACTTCAGGTATTCTTCCGAGGAAAGGATATCTTCGAGTGCCAGGTTGACGATGTTCTTCGAGAGCATCATTGATGCCCTGAAGTTGCTCCAGTCTAACCGGGCGACTCAATTGGCCAACGAGACCCGCCGGCTTTGCCGGGCCGTTCTCCGCAAAGTGCTTATCAAGGTGGTGCACCACAATCCCGGCATCGACCTCTCCAATGCGCTTGGCCATCTGCCAAAGGACGCAAATCTCGAGGCGCTCGAAGAGCTTGTCGCGCCTATCCTCGAGAAGGTGGACTCCATCAAAAGGATCGAAGGCCAGCGCAGAGATTAACTGCCCCACCTTTTCTTGCCGTCGTCATCCCATGCCAAAGACAATTAAGTCTCAAGTTAGAATTGCGGCAACTTATTAATGTAATATAACTTGCCTATGTTTGGGTACATGCTTGCTATTTTCCTTGTCTGATTTCTTTGTGTATGGAGTTCACCCTACGCTTACTGAAAAACTTGCCGGCGCGCAACCTGCCGCGAGCGCTGGGTGCGGGACTTCAGCAGCCTGCTGGAGGCGCAGCGGCCAGCAAGACTCCTTGGCGTTCTTAGTGCAGCCACTTAAATCATTGAGCAGACTCGAAACAAAATAAGGGCGCAAATGATTACAACAAGGGTTCCTTCTCGTGCAGATTTTCCATACAAGAGTCAGAATCATCCAAGGAAATAACTTTGCAATAAAGGAAACTTGTTCTAAATTTTTAGAACTTAGCTTTCTGTCACTGTCCTTCCTCCGGCAAGCGTCAATTCCGAACGTCGCCAACTGGTACCCATATCTCCCTCCCCCCCCCCCTCCCGGCAAATGTGCACGCGAGGAATCCTTCTGTCTTTTAAGAAAAAGAAAGAAGAGAAAATAAAGATATGAAACCTTGGCGGTTCGTTAGAACTTACTGGGAGTAGGTGTCATACAACATCTTAGACAAACATGCATATATAAATATGAACATGGAAATCAATAAGGGAATGCACAACACTTAAATTTATTCATTTGTGCTCAGGGTCTGCGACTGGCTTTGTACAAAGGATCATATGCCTCGCCGGCAAGACTTGTACAAAAGGGTGGTTGCCGGGGGCCCCCGGCAATCGCGCCTTACGGGTAGAACTTGCGAAGATGTTCGATATTCCAGGAATTGCTCACTGGAACGCCATCTTCGGTCTCCAAGCGGACAGCGCCGGGCCTGGTGACTCGTACTACCCGATAAGGGCCTACCCACTTTGGCGTCAACTTGTTTGAATTCTTGGCGGATTGAATCCGCCGAAGAACAAGGTCGCCTTCCTCAAGGCTTCGGGCATGAACTTTGCGGCTATGGTAGCGGCGCAAAGCTTGCTGGTAGCATGCAGCTCGCATAGCAGCCTAAAGACGATTCTTCTCGAGGAGCACAGCGTCATCTTGCCGCAGTTGCTCTTGCTCAAGCTCATCATAAGCGAGCACTCGAGGTGATCCATACGTGAGTTCCGTGGGGAGAACTGCTTCCGCTCCGTAGACCAGAGCGAAGGGCGTCTGGCTGGTGGCTCGATTTGGTGTCGTTCTGATTGACCAAAGAACCGCCAGCAACTCATCAATCCAGCGTCTTCCGCACTTTTTTAGCCTGTCAAAGGTTCTGGTCTTGAGACCGCGCAGCACTTCAGCATTGGCCCTCTCCGCTTGGCCATTGCTTCTCGGATGAGCAACAGAGGCAAAACAAATTTTGCCGCCAAGGTCTTGGACGTACTGCATGAAGGTGCGACTTGTGAATTGTGTGCCGTTGTCGGTGATGATCCTGTTGGGCACACCGAAACGGCAAACTATCCCTTTAAAGAACTTGACGGCTGATTGTGCTGTCACCTTCCTCACTGCTTCCACTTCCGGCCACTTTGTGAACTTGTCGATAGCAACGTACAAGTACTCAAAGCCCCCGGTAGCACGGGGGAAAGGGCCCAGTATGTCGAGCCCCCAGACTGAAAATGGCCAGGAGAGAGGGACTGTCTGAAGAGCTTGAGCTGGTTGATGCGATTTCTTCGAATGAAACTGGCACGCTTCACACTTGGTTACTAGTGCAGTTGCATCCTGGAGAGCGGTGGGCCAAAAGAAACCTTGCCGGAATGCTTTCCCGGCAAGTGCTCTTGATCCTATGTGAGAACCACATATGCCTCCATGTATCTCTGCCAACAGCTCTAGTCCATCCTCCCGAGGAATGCACTTTAATTTCACACCGTTTGGTCTCTTTCTATACAGGACGTCATCGACGAACTTGTACATAACAGACCGACGGGCTACTCTTTCCGCTTCTTCCTGTTCCTCCGGGAGTTCTCCTGTTTGAAGGAAATGGACAATGTGTTGCGCCCATGCTGGAGCCTAGGGCTCGACAACTAGGACTAAAGGCATCTCCTCTGCCGGGGGAACGTTTGTCTCGACGGCAAGGGCCTGAGCCCCTGCTGGAGCCTGTTGTTCCCCGGCAGGCATGTCGTCGATCCCGGCAACTTCCTTGCCGGCGGCTCCCGGGAGCTCTGCCGGGAAGTACTGACCAGAATTCAACTTTCTTCTCTTTTCTTGCCGCATTGATGGCGCCACGGATGGTTGAGTCAATTGGAGCACAAAAGTTCCTGGTTCCATAGGCAACTTGTGGGTGGCACGCTTTGACAGGTCGTCAGCAATACTGTTCTCGGCACGAGGGACGTGCTCCATTTGCAGACCATCAAAGTGCTCTTCCATCTTTCTCACTTCATCCACGTAGGCTTGCATCAATGGACTTTGATAACTCTTGTTAACTTGCCTGACGACAAGCTGCGAATCACCTTTGATGACGAGCTTTTTGATACCAAGGTCTGCCGCGATCCTAAGACCGGCAAGCAAACCCTCGTATTCTGCTATGTTGTTGGTTGAACTTTCCCGGGGAAAATGCATTTGGACTACATACTTGAGGTGCTCTCCGGTGGGTGCGATAAGCAGCACACCAGCACCAGCGCCTTGCAGCGAAAAAGCCCCGTCAAAGTACATAACCCATTGCTGGTCAATTTCCTTGCCGGGGAGAGTTGTTTCTTGAACCTCTTCGTCTGGCGTTGGGGTCCATTCCGCAACGAACTCCGCCAAGGCCCTGCTTTGAATTGTTGAAGTGCTTTCAAACTTGAGGCCAAAGCTCGACAACTCCAACGCCCACTCCACGATCCTGCCAGTTGCTTCTGGATTTCGCAAAATCCGTTGCAACGGAAAGCGAGTGACGACGGTGATTTCATGTGCTTGAAAATAATGGCGCAGCTTCCTCGAGGCCATAAGGAGGCCGAAAAGCAACTTCTGCACACCAGAATATCTTGACCTAGCTCCTTGTAAAAGAGTGCTAACAAAATAAACTGGGCGCTGCACCACCTTTTTCTTTTGCACTGGTTCTTCTGACTGCGCAGATCCTGTCTTGCCGGGATCAACCCTTGCCGGGGAAGATCCTGCCGCGTCACCTGATGGTCCTGCCGCTGGTGTTGCTTCCTCATCAACTTCTCTCTGCGCCACTAACGCAGCACTAACCACTTGATTTGTCGCTGCCAGATACAGCAGCAACGACTCTTGTGGTTTAGGCGCGACTAGCGTCGGCGGAGAGGAAAGGTATTTCTTCAAATCTTGCAGCGCCGCCTCCGCCTCCGGAGTCCATTTCATTGGACCTGCCTTCTTCAAAATTTTGAAAAAGGGCAGGGCGTGCTCAGCAGATTTGGAAATAAACCTGCCTAGAGCAGCAACACAGCCGGCAAGACGACGCACATCCTTGACGCGTCTTGGCGCTTCAATCTGCTCAATAGCTTTGATCTTGTCGGGGTTCGCTTCGATTCCCCGGCAAGATACAAAGAATCCGAGGAGCTTGCCGGAAGGAACACCGAACACGCACTTCTCAGGATTGAGCTTTAAGTTGATCTTGCGCAGATTTGCAAATGTTTCTTCTAAGTCTTGTATGAGCGTCGCTTTGTCCTTGGTTTTGACCACTATATCATCCATGTACGCCTCCATATTTCTATGGAGTTGAGGCTCAAAACCAATTTGGACCGCTCTCGCAAATGTAGAACCAGCACTTTTCAACCCGAAAGGCATTCGTATAAAACAATACGTACCACATGGGGTGATAAATGTGGTCTTCTCTTCATCTTCTTTCGCCATGAAAATCTGATGATACCCTGAATAGGCATCAAGGAAGGACAGGAGATCACAACCAGCGGTGGAGTCCACAATCTGGTCGATGCGCGGCAAGGGAAAGGGATCTTTTGGACAGGCTTTATTGATATCTGTATAATCGATACAAAGCCTCCATTTCCCATTTGCTTTGCGCACCACAACCGGATTGGCCAACCAGGTTGGATGAAGCACTCCTCTAACCAATCTTGCCGCCTCCAGCTTTCTGATTTCCTTGGCAATGAATTCTTGCCGCTCCAAGGCTTGCTTCCTGACCCTCTGCTTGACGGGCCATGCGTGAGGACAGACAGCAAGGTGGTGCTCAATTACCTCCCTGGGAACACCGGGGATGTCAGACGGTTGCCCTGCAAACACGTCGACATTCGCCCGCAAGAAGGCAATGAGCGCGCTTTCCTATTTGTCATCTAGGATGGAACTTATGGTGAAAGTTCCTCCCGTTCCGTCCTCCCTAACGGGCACCTTCTTGGTCTCCGGTGGAGCAGCCTTGGATCTCTTGTTCTTGCCGGTGGAACTCTCTGGTGCATCCTCGACGGAAGCGCAGCACTCCGAGGAGGCGCGCTTACCGGAGTTCGCGCCAAGATTCTCACCGGTCTTCTTCTTCTTCCCCCCGGGAGTTCCAGCGGCAGGAGCAGATGCCTTGACGGCAGGTGCTGCAACTGCTTCCCGGTAAAGTTGGTCGGCACAAATGAGCGCATCCTTCTTATCGGAATGGATAGTGATGACGCTCAACGGCCCGGGCATCTTCAAAACATTGTATGCGTAGTGTGATGCCGCCATAAACTTAGCCAGCGCTGGCCGACCAAGGATCCCATTGTATGACATGGGGATCTTGGCGACATCAAACACTACCTTCTCGGTCCTGTAGTTGAGCTCGCTACCAAATGTCACCGGCAGCGTAATCTTGCCCTTGGGCTGGGTTCTTCCCGGATTGACCCCTTGAAACGTACCCGTTTCTTTGAGGTCCTCATCAGGAATTTGGAGCTTCTTGAGCACATCCGGTGAGATTAGGTTTAGCCCGGCCCCACCGTCAACTAGCATTTTCGTCACCTTGAGATTGCGAATTGTTGGTGAGACCAACAATGGCAAGCACCCGACCGCAGTTGTGCGATCACGGTGATCCTCGGCGTCGAAAATGATAGGCGTGTTGGACCACTTCAGGGGCCTACATGCATCTGGCGATGGCTCCGCTGCATTGACTTCCCGCACCCACTGTTTGAGTCGACGGTGGGAAGAATGCAGCGAGGCACCCCCATCGATACACATGGCCTCTGTAGCTTTCTGGAATTCTTGCTCACTGGACTCATCATCTTCTTCATCATCATCTTCTTCTTTGTCTCGGCCTCGAGCGGGCCTCTCCCTCTGTTGCTTGGCCTTGCCGCGGCGCCCCCCTCGGCCACCGCGCTTCTTGCCGGATCTGTCAGCACCATCTTGGGCCTTCTCCTTATCTCGCCTTTCATACTCGGCCCTCTGTTTCTCGGCAAGCTGTTCAACTTGTCGGCAGTTCTGGAGATCGTGGCCCTTGGTGCGATGGATCTTGCAATACTGCTTGCCGGAGCTTTCTGACTTGTCGGCAGCCGCCAAGGCCTGACAGGAAGGGCACCCAGCAAGATCCTTGCCGGGGTCACCAACCTTGGCCTTCTTGGCGGCGCCGAGGTTGTCGGATTCCTCGACAGCAAGCACGGCCTTGCCTCCGCGTTTCTTGTTCCGCCACCGGCCTTTTCTTGACGGGGTCGCGGCGTCTTCATCTTTGGATTCGCCCGCCGTGCCAACAGCCTCGCCAGGGAGTTTCCTCCCCTCTTCAGCTCGAGCGCATTTATTGGCCAAAGCGTAAAGCTCGGCAATACTCCTAACTTTGTTCATCGCCAGCTCCTCCCGCATTCTGCGGTTACGCACGTTCTGATGAAACGCGCTAATGACAGCGGTAGGGTGAACGTCAGGAATATTGTACTGCACCCGGGTGAACCTCTGCATAAACTTGCGTAGAGATTCGCCCTCCTTCTGAGGGATGATATGCAAATCACTCTCTTGGCCAGGAGCTTGGTGGCCTCCAACAAAGGCGCCAACAAACTGATGGCACAGATCTGACCAAGAAGAAATAGAATTCTCCGGCAGATGTATCAACCACGACCTGACATTGGGCTTGAGCACCAACAGGAAGTAGTTGGCAAGTATCTTGTCATCTCGGCCCCCGGCAGCCTGCAAAGCAATGGTGTAGATGCTCAGGAACTCCGAGGGATGGGTCTTACCGTCATATTTCTCCGGGACCTCTGGCTTGAAGGTTCAAGAATTGGGCCACTGGACTTGCCGCAGCTCACGGGTAAACGCTGGAGTCCCTACCTCATAAGGCAAGTCTCCTACGTCCCCTGGCGCAGGCTCGTCGACAGCTGGCCCTGCGCGCTTATCAGACTAATAGCGCGCTTCCCGTCGCCGCTCGATGGTAGTTTGAGCGTCCTTCTTGCCTCGTTCCTGGAGAACTTGATGCTGATCGTGGCGCATCCGTGGATCGGACGACGCCGTGGAAACTTCTTCACGGCGGTCGACCTGCTGGGTTGTCGGCCGCCGCTGGTGTCGCGGAGGGGAGTGCACCGTGGTTGCACCACCTCCGGTTTTCTCCACATCAGCTCGCGCCGGATCGATGGGCCTTCGCTGTGAGGGCCCTGCCTCTTGCGGCCCATCTTTGTTGGCGAAGCCGATAAGGCTCTGGATAGTAGCTCGCCACTCCTCCATCTTCTCCGGGGTAGGAGGGAAATCGAGGAGCAGCTGCGCACGTGCCAAGGCTTCCACTGGCGTAGGCGACGGCGACAGGTGCGAGGTACATGAGGTGCTCTGACTCCTAGCCATGTTAGAAGGAGCACCATCACGGTCACGCGACCGCGCGCCACCTCTGCCCGCAGCTCGGTGTGCATGCTGGTCCCGCGCATCTTGGGATCGATGCGCAGAAATCTTTTCATGGGGACGCCCTGAACCACCAGCGCCATGACGTCGCTCGTCGTGCACGACCTGGGTAGGTCGTGACACTTGCGCCGGCGCGGGAGCTCCAGCAGGCGCCCTCCGATCTCTGGAATTCGTTGTGCCACCCATAGGCTACACAGCTCCGTCTCTGTATCCAGCGGTGTGTGGGTTGCCGCTGCCACTGCCAACGATGCCGCTCGCCTGGCTTGGATCACTGGAACGCCATGGAGGCTCTAGTCCTCTTCCTTCTGTACCCACGCCATCGCCCGTATGCGAAGGTGCAGGCAAAACGGACGTGGATGGTTGCGCCGTCGCAGCGCTCTTCTTCTTGGGTGGCATGATGATGAAGATGATGAAAAACTAAGGCGCCGATCACTAGATCAGGTTCACGCAACCTTCAATCCCCCTACCTGGTGCGCCAAAGATGTCGGCGTGCGACACCTATGGGATCCCAAGGGACCCTTTTACGATTCGGCGGGGGGAGAGGTATGCGCAAAGAGCAGAACTAACGATCGATGCGGGGCGATTTTACCCAGGTTCGGGCCGCTGATCCGTGTAAAACCCTACTCCTGCCTTGTGTTATTATTAGTGTTCTTGAGCCCAGGCTTCAGGAGCGCTCGCAGTGAACAGTACGTTCAAGAGCAGCTACGCATGCAGAATGGGCCAGAAGATCCTCCTCCCCTGTAGCAGTTGCCTTGGGCCTCCTTTTATACCACAAAGGGGTCACCACAGTGGCAAAATGTACATACATTGAGGTGCAAAGTAGCTACAGGGTCATCATACCTAACCCCTGACGGATTAGTACGAACGCATTTAATGCACGGTGAGGTGTCCGTTTAGGTGTCCTCACTTTCTCGGGGATGGAAAAAGGGGCCATCCCATCAGCACCGCTTAAGCTCTCCTCCATTGGCGCGTCGCCACGCATCCAAAGAAGGACCCAGAATGTCGGGTTTGTTGCTGTGCCAAAGCGGCGGCACAGCGACAAAATCTTGCCGGGCGTCAAGCCTTGCCGGGCGCCGAACCTTGCCGGGCGTTGCAGGCCACCCCGGCAAGATCTTGCCGGGGAAGTTGGCCTTCGGATTCCAGCTCTTCTTATCTGCTGATCCTCATATCTTTGACTTGAGAATTTCCTTGATGGCCTAAGTCAACCTTGAACCGTTCCCCGACAAGCCTTGCCGCGAGTATGGCTACAACTGCCCGTGCACAAGTACGGGGTACTAATGGCCCAATACTTAGTACACCGACACTACCTCGCAGCGCCACGAGTTGCCGTCCTCCCGCGTCCTGCCCGCTGATCGCGCGACGAAAGGGTGTTTGTTTTCCATGTGAAGATCATTCTGTGCTGCCTTGAAGACTTCAACAACGGCGTCCCGGAGGATGACAATGACAACGCTGGCGCGGCACACTGCCAGAATTAGTTTTTTTTGGGTTTAATATTGTATCTTGATCGTATGAATATAAATTTGCAGTGTGACTGAATGAAACATATGGTTTGGGCAAACTTGTGTGTTTCTCTCTGAATGTACAGACTTATCAAATGATTTTTTTAAAAAGAACGTCAATGGTTTTTAAATTTAAAACACTCATCGCAAACGCTTTAGATAGAACACCTATATGCAAACCGACAGATTCCCCAGCAAGCCAACAGAAATTGTGCCGAGCAGGATTTGTGCGGCTCTTCATCGCAAACGTTTTAGATAGAACACCCGTATGCAAAGCGAGAGCTACGGTCTTCCCCAGTAAGCCAAGGGAAAAATTTGCCCGCTCAGGATTTGTGCATCCCTTCATCGCAAACAGTTCACATTGTATACAATATGCAAAGCGAGAGCTATGGTTCCTTCGCCCCTAAGCCAAGAGAAAATCTGGCACGCAGGATTTGTACATCCCTTCAACGCAAACGGCTTTTTCGGATGACCCGTGTGCAACCACGTACAGACAATTTGGTAAGATTTGCATCTGTCATATTGGGTATATTGCCATTTGTCAAACTGGAAAGATTGACATTTGTTAATCTAGTAACATTGCCCTTTGTCAACCTTGTAACACTGCCATTTGTCAAAATTTGCAGCTAAAAATCACTAGCACTATCTAATTTTTGCAACAAAAATTCAGTAATTCAGCATAGATTTCATTCATAGATTAAGCAGTCGTTCTTTATACAAACAGTTCAACTCGACAGCTGAACCGACCAAACTTTTCCCCAATTGTTGCCAACCACGTACTGAAATAGCTAGTTCAACTAGATATACTAGCTA
This sequence comes from Thinopyrum elongatum, assembly GCA_011799875.1. Lineage (NCBI taxonomy): Eukaryota > Viridiplantae > Streptophyta > Magnoliopsida > Poales > Poaceae > Thinopyrum > Thinopyrum elongatum. The sequence continues at coordinate 370,362,399 of CM022300.1, read as the reverse complement.
ATTTTAAGTACTTTGTACAGTTCAACCACATCTATAGTCAGATGAACTGAACAAAATAACCCCTAAATACTACTACTATGGAGGGGCTTTGTACTACTGCCAGCAGCCTCTCCTCTCCCGAGCGCACTCAGTAAGAGGCGGAGGAGGAGGAGCCTACCGACGAGCTGGACAACTGCAATACGGTGCCTGCCGCTACTGCACCTTCAACGACGCTCACCTCGAACGCCCTCTGTCGCTCCAGACGACCCCTATCGAAGCGGCGGGACTCCTCATAGATCTCATCATTACTCGCCTCTGCGGCGGCGTGTGCTGTGGCCATGGCGGCGGTAAGGCTCTTTGCATGCTCGACGAGGTGCTCCTCCTCCTTCCGCAGGAACTCAATGTAGCGCGCAAGGTCGCTAACGCACGTGCGGGCCTCCACCTCCACCTCCCGCCTTCGGGCGGCGGTGGCGGAGCGGGTGATGACCCCGGCGGTCGACGGTGGGCTGGCGGCCACGGCGGCCGACGGTGGGCTGGCGGCCACGACCGCCATCTCCCGCCTTCGGGCCGCGGTGCCGGAGCGGGTGATGGCCACGGTGGCCGACAGTGGGGTGGCGGCCACAACAGCCACCTCTTGCCTTCGGGCCGCGGCGGCGGAGCGGGCGATGGCCCTGGCTTTCGACGGTGGTGTGGCGGCCACGACGGCAGACAGTGGGGTGGCGGCAATGGCGGCCGGCAATAGCTGGCGACGGGCAGTGGTGGCGGAGCGTGTGGTGGGTTTTGCGCGCACACCCAACAGGGACGCCACACGCACTACACTATGCCAGGGACTGCGCCGCCAACGCGGTGTAGCCTCCCAGCTGAAGCTGTCCTCTGATGATGGCGGAGTGGCTGAGTGATGATGACGGACCGGTGCCATTGACGATTGTGGGAGAAGCAGACGAGATAAGCTACAGGGAGGGAGGGGAAAATGCGACGCAGGACTCGCTGGCCGTGACGGTTTATATAGCAGCCCGATAAGCATTGGGATTTTGGGGGATTTTGCCGAGTCGGGCGAGAAGCTTGCGCGGGAACCTGTGCGATTGTGCGGGAACGGGCTCACCGATGATTCATTGGCACCACTTCGACCACCGTTTGGCCAAAAGAACGCCCCCACGCGCTGATCAAGCTTGCACTTGAAGCCGTCTGCGGCAGCAGGGTGACATGACGTGCGAGAGGAGGACGAAAGGACACGTACACATATGGTTAATACAAAAAACATTTGCAGTTTAACTACCTACTAGGCTAATACCCCCGTCCTGGTTTATAAGTCGTCTTTGTATTTTTGTGCCAAATTTTGACTAGAGATTTAACTAATAAAATATGAATGCATGTCGCCAAAGATTATATCGTTGGATTCGTATTTGAACATAGTTTCCAACTATATAATTTTTATAACATGCATTAACATTTTGTTAGTTAAATTTAAGGTCAAAATATGGCACAGAATATAAAGGAGACTAATAGACCAAGACGGAGGTAGTAGCACACGGCCGCTCTCTACGCAGCGTCGCAACTGCCGGCCGGCTTGTAGACGACCATTCCTTGCGTGTTCAACTGCTCTATGCGTGTGGTTGCTCGCGGTTGAGGTGGCCGCGGCGCGCTCTACTCATGGCTCGCCGCGCGTGCTCTACTCTCGCGTCCCTCCGTGCGCTCTGCCGTTGTCCCTCCACACGTGCTGCCAGTGTTTGGGGCCGGCGCAAGATCACGTATGTTCGTGCTGCCATTATGCATGCGGTTGCACTGGGTGCGGCGCCACGAAGCAGTTACCCGCTGCTGCAAACTGCCATGCAGACATGCCGATAATCCAGGCTGCCCAGCCCCCATTTATTTCCGTGGCCATTTACCTTCATCTCTTGCGCCCCACGACACAATAATCAAGCACACCCACGACAACACATACAGAGAGGACATCCAGCGGTTCCAATGGCGCTCCCAGTGACCGACGATGACAACGGGGGGCAGTTCGCCACGCATCACGTAGTGGACACCCATGTGAGGGGGAAGGACCTCTCGGTGGTGTACACGAATGAGCCGGCCTTGGTGGAGAGCTCCATCCAAACTATGGAGTAGTTGCTTGTTGAGGACAAGTACCACGTGGTCGGCTTCGACCTCGAGTTCACCAGCGGTTGTGCCGGGCAAGATCAGAAGGTTGCCGTCACCCAGTTGTGTGTGTGACATGACGTCCGTGTCTAACACTACCACCTGGTCACAAGGCCTTGCGAGCGTTTCTCCAGGTTTATCAACAGCTCCGACTACAGTTTCGCTACGGTGGACACCACCAACGATCTAAAAGCACTTAACGTTTCGGGCTTGACCTGCCAGAATATAGTCAACATCCGTGACCACTACAAGGTCTGGGGCAGCACCAACAACAAACAGAACTCCCTGGTTGACCTCGCCTCGGCCATCATCGCCCCTGACTACATGAAGATGAAGGGTGAGAGCAAGAAGGACAAGAACGCCTAGCACAGTGCCTGGCATCAGAGCCTGGATGAAGACCACGTCAAGTACGCGGCCAAGGACGCGTACACAAGCTACGAGATGTATAGGCGGATCGTTGACATGAGGAAGTGTCTTCGTCCTGCCCCAGATGAGGGATCGAGCCACAGAGCAGTGGCGGGAGCGTCACAAGAAGTAGATGACTAGACGATCGTTTCTCCTAGATTAGAGTGCATGAAATTATTTATTGAGGTGTGTATGAATGATCTATATAGTCACTTATGTAATTGGATGTTTATTTTAGTTACATATATGTTGTTCTTCTGTAGACAGAGCAAATAACACGGCTTATTAGCAGCAATCGTCTATGTTATTATTGGTCTTCGCACACATTTCTGATTACGGACCTATTTGCCGCGTATCACACACATCTTTTTCAGTTGAATTGTTTCTGTTGTCTTGGCTCATCGCAAACAGTTCATCCGAGTGAACTGTATGCCCTCCATCGCACACACCTTGATATGGCTGACCGTTTCTATTGTGTTGCCTAATCACACACAGTTCATCCTAGTGAACTGTATGCCGTATATCGCACACACACTCATCTGGCTGACCGTTTCTGTTGTTATCGATCATCGCAAACAGTTCGTATGGATTAACCATGTGCCACTCATCGCACACTGATGTCTACTACGCAACCATCTTCTTGTAGACTCGTGTTGGGCCTCCAAGCGCAGAGTTTTGTAGGACAGTAGCAAATTTCCTTCAAGTGGATGACCTAAGGTTTATCAATCCGTGGGAGGTGTAGGATGAAGATGGTCTCTCTCAAACAACCCTGCAACCAAATAACAAAGAGTCTCTTGTGTCCCCAACACACCCAATACAATGATAAATTGTATAGGTGCACTAGTTCGGTGAAGAGATGGTGATACAAGTGCAATATGGATGGTAGATATAGCTTTTTGTAATCTGAAAATATAATAACAGCAAGGTAACTAGTAACAAAAGTGAGCAAAAACGGTATTGCAATGCTTCGAAACAAGGCCTAGGGTTCATACTTTCACTAGTGCAAGTTCTCTCAACAATGATAACATAATTAGATCATATAACAATCCCTCAACATGCAACAAAGAGTCACTCCAAAGTCACTAATAGCGGAGAATAAACGAAGAGATTAATGTAGGGTACGAAACCACCTCAAAGTTATTCTTTCTGATCGATCTATTGGGCTATTCCTATAACTGTCATAAACAGCCCTAGAGTTCGTACTAAAATAACACCTTAAGATACACATCAACCAAAACCCTAATTTCACCTAGATACTCCAATGTCACCACAAGTATCCGTGGGTTTGATTATACGATATGCATCACACAATCTCAGATTCATCTATTCAAACCAACACAAAGAACTTCAAAGAGTGCCCCAAAGTTTCTACCAGTGAATCAAGACGAAAACGTGTGCCAACCCCTATGCATAAGTTCACAAGGTCACAGAACCCACAAGTTGATCACCAATACATACATCAAGTGGATCACGTGAATATCCCATTGTCACCACAGATAAGCACATGCAAGACATACATCAAGTGTTCTCAAATCCTTAAAGACTCAATCCGATAAGATAACTTCAAAGGGAAAACTCAATTCATTACAAGAAGGTAGAGGGGGAGAAACATCATAAGATCCAACTATAATAGCAAAGCTCCCGGTACATCAAGATCGTGCCAAATCAAGAACACGAGAGAGAGAGAGAGAGAGATCAAACACATAGCTACTAGTACATACGCTCAGCCCCGAGGGTGAACTACTCCCTCCTCGTCATGGAGTGCGCCGGGATGATGAAGATGGCCACCGGTGATGATTTCCCACTCCGGCAGGGTGCCGGAACAGGGCCCCGATTGGTTTTTGGTGGCTACAGAGGCTTGCGGCGGCGGAACTCCTGATCTAGGTTTTGTTCTGGGGTTTTTGGGATTTATAAGAGGTGTTGGCGTCGAGAACAAGTCAGGGGGGGTCCACGAGGCGACGACAAGGACGGAGGGCGCGCCCTGGGGGGTGCGCCCTCCACCCTTGTGGTGGCCTCGGGACTCTTCTGGCCCAACTCTTTTGCTTCGGGGGCTTCTTCTGGTCCATAAAAAATCACCGTAAATTTTCAGGTCATTTGGACTCTGTTTGATATTCCTTTTCTGTAAAACTCAAAAACAAGGAAAAAACAGAAACTGGCACTGGGATCTAGGTTAATACGTTAGTCCCAAAAATCATATAAAATAACATATAAATGCATATAAAACATCCAAGATAGATAATATAATAGCATGGAACAATCAAAAATTATAGATACGTTGGAGACGTATCAAGCATCCCCAAGCTTAATTCTTGCTCGTCCTCGAGTAGGTAAATGATAAAAACTGAATTTTTGATGTGGAATGCTATCTAACATATTTATCCATGTAATTTTCTTTATTGTGGCTGTCGGTGTACTAAGTATTGGGCCACTAGTACCCCGTACTTGTGCACGGGCAGTTGTAGCCATCCTTGCGGCAAGGCTTGCCGGGATCAGCTCGAGGTCGATTCAAGCCATCAAGGAAATCATCAAGTCACAGATCTAAGGATCAGCAGATAAGCAGGACTGAAATCCGAAGGCCAGCCTCCCAGGCAAGATCCTTGCCGGGATGGCCTTTGGGGCCCGGCAAGGCTTGGCGCCCGGCAAGGCTTGGCGTCCAGCAAGGCTCGGCGCCCGGCAAGGTTCAGCGCCTGGCGAGATTCTACCACTATGCCACCGCTTCGGCACAGTAACAAACCTGACATTCTGGGTCCTTCTCTGGATGCATGGCAACGCGCCAGTGGAGGAGAGCTTAAGCGGTGCTGATGGGATGGCCCCTTTTTCCATCCCCAAGAAAGTGAGGACACCTAAACGGACACCTCACGGTGCATTAAATGCGTTTGTCCTAATCCGTCAGGGGTTAGGTATGATACCCTGTAGCTACTTTACACCTCAATGTATGTACATTTTGCCACTGTGGAGACCCCTTTGAGCATATAAAAGGAGGCCCAAGGCAACTGCTACAGGAGAGGAGAATTTCTGGCTCATTCTGCATGCGTAGCTGCTCTTTGAACGTACTGTTCATTGCGAGCGCTCCTGAAGGTTGGGCTCAAGAACATCAATAAGAACACAAAGCAGGAGTAGGGTTTTACGCTGATCAGCGGCCCGAACCTGGGTAAAAACTTCCAGCGTCGATCATCGGTTCTGCTCTTTGCGTATACCTCTCCCCCCGCCGAATCGTAAAGGGGTCTCTCGGGATCCCATAGGTGTCGTACCCCGACATCTTTGGCGCGCCAGGTAGGGGGATTGAAGGTTGCGTGAACCTGATCTGGTGGTCGGCGCCCTAGTTTCTTCATCATCATGCCTCCCAAGAAGAAGAGCGTTGCGACAGCGCAACCGTCCGGATCCGTTTTGCCTGCGCCTTCGCAAACAGGCGATGGTGTGGGTACAGAAGGAAGAGGACTAGAACCCCCGCGGCGTTCTGGTGACCCAAGCCAAGCGAGCGGTATCGTTCGCAGTGGCAGTGGTAACTTGCACGCCGCTGGATCTAGAGATGGTGCTGTGTTACCTACGGGTGGCACAACTAACTCTAGGGATCGAAGGGCGCCTGCTGGAGCTCCCGCGCCGGTGCAGCCCTCGCGACCTACTCAGGTCGTGCAAGATGAGCGACGTCATGGCGCTGATGGTTCGGGGCGTCCCCACAAAAAGGTTTCTGCGCATAGATCACAAGATGCGCGGGACCAGCATGCACACCGAGCTGCCGGCGGAGGTGGTGCGCGGTCGCGTGACCGTGGCGGCGCTCCTTCTAACTTGGTTAGGAGTCAGAGCACCTCACGTACCTCGCACTTGTCACCGCCACCCACGCCAGCGGAAGCCTTGGCACGTGCACAGCTGCTCCTCGATTTTCCTCCCGCCCCGGAGAAGATGGAGGAGTGGCGAGCTACTATCCAGAGCCTTATCGGCTTCGCCAACAAGGATGGACCGCAAGAGGCAGGGCCCTCGCAGCGGAGACCCATCGATCCGGCGCGAGCCGGTGCAGAGAAAACTGGAGGTGGTGCAACTACAGTGCACTCCCCTCCGCGGCATCAGCGGCGGCCGACAACTCAGCAAGTCGACCGCCATGAAGAAGTTTCCACGGCGTTGTCTGATCCACGGATGCGCCGTGATCAGCGTCTGGTTCTCCAGGAACGAGGCAAAGAGGACGCTCGAACAACCATCGAGCAGCGACGGGAAGCGTGCTATCACTCTGATAAGCGCGCGGGGCCGGCTGTCGACGAGGCTGCGCCAGGGAATGTAGGAGACTTACCTTATGAGGTAGGGACTCCAGCGTTTACCCGTGAGCTGCGGCAAGTCCGGTGGCCCAATTCCCGAACCTTTAAGCCAGAGGTTCCGGAGAAGTATGACGGGAAGACCCATCCCTCGGAGTTCCTGAGCATCTACACCATTGCAGTGCAGGCTGCCGGGGGCCGAGATGACAAGATACTTGCCAACTACTTCCCGTTGGTGCTCAAGCCCAACGTCAGGTCGTGGTTGATGCATCTGCCGGAGAATTCCATTTCTTCCTGGTCAGATCTGTGCCATCAGTTTGTTGGCGCCTTCGTTGGAGGCCACCAAGCTCCTGGCCAAGAGAGCGATTTGCACATCATCCCTCAGAAGGAGGGCGCGTCCCTGCGCAAGTTTATGCAGAGGTTTAGCCGAGTGCAGTACAACATTCCCGACGTTCATCCTGCCGCTGTCATTAGCGCGTTCCACCAGAACGTGCGTAACCGCAGAATGCGGGAAGAGCTGGCGATGAACAAGGTCAGGAGTATTGCCGAGCTTTATGCTCTGGCCGACAAGTGCGCTCGAGCTGAAGAAGGGAGGAAACTCCCCGGTGAGGCTGTTGGCGCAGCAGGCGACTCCGAGGATGAAGACGCCGCGGCCCCGTCAAGGAAAGGCCGGCGGCGGAACAGGAAGCGCGGAGGCAAGGCCGTGCTTGGTGTCGAGGAATCCGACAACCCCGGCGCCGCCAAGAAGGCCAAGGTTGGTGACCCCAGCAAGGATCTTGCCGGGTGCCCTTCCTGTCAGGCCTTGGCGGCTGCCGACAAGTCGGAGAACTCCGGCAAGCAGTATTGCAAGATCCATCGCACCAAGGGCCACGATCTCCAGAACTGCCGGCAAGTTGAGCAGCTTGCCGAGAAGCAGAGGGCCGAATACGAGAGGCGAGACAAGGAGAAGGCCCAAGATGGTGCTGAGGGGTCCGGCAAGAAACACGGTGGCCGAGGGGGTCGCCGTGGCAAGGCCAAGCAGCAGAAGGATCGGCCCGCTCGGGGCCGAGATAAAGAAGGAGATGATGATGAGGAAGATGATGAATCCAGTGAGCAGGAATTCCAGAAGGCTACGGAGGCTATGTGCATTGATGCGGGTGCCTCGCTGCATTCTTCCCACCGCCAACTTAAACAGTGGATGTGGGAGGTTAATGCGGCAGAGCCATCCCCCGATGCATGTAGGCCTCTGAAGTGGTCCGGCACGCCTATCATCTTTGACGCCGAGGATCACCCTGATCGCACAACTGCGGTCGGGTGTTTGCCATTGTTGGTTTCCCCAACAATTCGCAACCTCAAGGTGACAAAGATGTTAGTTGACGGCGGGGCCGGCCTAAACTTAATCTCACCAGACGTGCTCACAAAGCTTCAGATTCCCGACGAAGACCTCGAGGAAACGGGTACGTTTCAAGGGGTCAATCCGGGAAGAACCCAGCCTAAGGGCAAGATCACGCTATCGGTAACATTCGGCAGCGAGTTTAACTTTAGGACCGAAAAGGTGGTGTTTGATGTCGCCAAGATCCCCATGTCATACAATGGGATCCTTGGTCGGCCGGCGCTGGCTAAGTTTATGGCGGCATCGCACTACGCATACAATGTGTTGAAGATGCCCGGGCCGTTGAGCGTCATTACTATCCATTCTGATAAGAAGGACGCGCTCATCTGTGCCGATCAACTTTACCGGGAAGCAGTTGCAGCACCTGCCGTCAAGGCACTTGCTCCTGCCGCTGGAACTCCCGGGGGGAAGAAGAAGACCGGCAAGAACCTTGGCGCGAACTCCGGCAAGCGCACCTCCTCGGAGTGCTGCGCTTCCGTCGAGGACGTACCAGGGAGTTCCACCGGCAAGAACAAGAAGTCCAAGGATGCTCCGCCGGAGACCAAGAAGGTGCCTGCTAGGGAGGACGGAACGGGAGGAACTTTCACCATAAGTTCCGCCCTAGATGACAAATAGGAAAGCGCGCTCGTTGCTTTCCTGCGGGCGAATGTCGACGTGTTTGCATGGCAACCGTCTGACATCCCCGGTGTTCCCAGGAAGGTAATTGAGCACCACCTTGCTGTCTGTCCTCATGCGCGGCCCGTCAAGCAGAGGGTCAGGAAGCAGGCCTTGGAGCGGCAAGAATTCATTGCCGAAGAAATTAAGAAGCTGGAGGCGGCGGGACTGGTCAAAGGAGTGCTCCATCCAACCTGGTTGGCCAACCCGGTTGTAGTGCGAAAAGCGAATGGGAAATGGAGGCTTTGTATCGATTATACAGATATCAATAAAGCTTGTCCAAAAGATCCCTTTCCCTTGCCGCGCATCGACCAGATTGTGGATGCCACCGCTGGTTGTGACCTCCTGTCCTTCCTTGACGCCTATTCAGGGTATCATCAGATTTTTATGGCAAAGGAAGATGAAGAGAAGACCGCCTTTATCACCCCATGTGGTACGTATTGTTTTATACGAATGCCTTTCGGGTTGAAAAGTGCTGGTTCAACCTTCGCCAGAGCAATCCAGATTGGTTTTGAGCCACAACTCCATAGAAATATGGAGGCATATATGGATGATATAGTGGTCAAAACTAAGGATAAAGCAACGCTCATTCAAGACTTAGAAGAAACATTCGCAAACTTGCGCCAGATCAACTTGAAGCTCAATCCTGAGAAGTGCGTGTTCGGCGTTCCTTCCGGCAAGCTCCTTTGTATCTTGCCGGGGAATCGAAGCGAACCCCGACAAGATCAAAGCCATTAAGCAAATTGAAGAGCCGAGACGCGTCAAGGATGTGCGTTGTCTTGCCGGCTGTGTTGCTGCTCTAAGCAGGTTTATTTCCAAATCTGCTGAGCGCGCCCTGCCCTTCTTCAAAATTTTGAAGAAGACAGGTCCAATGAAATGGACTCCGAAAGCGGAGGCTGCGCTGCAAGATTTGAAGAAATACCTTTCTTCTCCGCCGACGCTAGTCGCGCCTAAACCACAAGAGCCGTTGCTGCTGTATCTGGCGGCAACAAATCAAGTGGTTAGTGCTGCGCTAGTGGCGCAGAGAGAAGCTGATGAGGAAGCAACACCAGCGGCAGGACCGCCAGATGACGCGGCAAGATCTTCCCCGGCAAGGGTTGATCCCGGCAAGACAGGATCTGCGCAAACAGAAGAACCCGTGCAGAAGAAGAAGGTGGTGCAGCGCCCAGTTTACTTTGTTAGCTCTCTTTTACAAGGAGCTAGGTCAAGATATTCTGGGGTGCAAAAGCTGCTTTTCGGCCTCCTTATGGCCTCAAGAAAGCTGCGCCATTATTTTCAAGCACATGAGATCACCGTCGTCACTCGCTTTCCGTTGCAACGGATTTTGCAAAATCCAGAAGCAACCGGCAGGATTGTGGAGTGGGCGTTGGAATTGTCCAGCTTTGGCCTCAAATTTGAAAGCACTTTGACAATTCAGAGCAGAGCCTTGGCGGAGTTCATTGCAGAATGGACCCCAACGCCAGACGAAGAAATTCAAGAAACAATTCTCCCCGGCAAGGAAATCGATCAGCAATGGGTTATGTACTTTGACGGGGCTTTTTCGCTGCAAGGCGCCGGTGCTGGCGTGCTGCTTGTCGCACCCACCGGGGAGCACCCCAAGTACGTAGTCCAAATGCACTTTCCCTGGGAGAGTTCAACCAACAACACTGCAGAATACGAGGGTTTGCTTGCCGGTCTCAGGATCGCGACAGACCTTGGTATCAAAAAGCTCGTCATCAAAGGCGATTCACAGCTTGTCGTCAGGCAGGTTAACAAGAGCTATCAAAGTCCATTGATGCAAGCCTACATGGATGAAGTGAGGAAATTGGAAGAGCGCTTTGACGGTTTCCAAATGGAGCACGTTCCTCGTACCGAGAACAATATTGCTGATGACCTGTCAAAGCGTGCTGCCCTCAAGTTGCCTGTGGAACCAGGAACTTTTGTGCTCCAATTGACTCAACCATCCGTGGCGCCATCAATGCAGCAAGAAAAGAGAAGAAAGTTGAACTCTGGCCAGTACTTCCCGGCAGAGCTCCCCGGAGCCGCCGGCAAGGAAGTTGCTGGGATCGACACGCCTGCCGGGGAACAACAGGCTCCGGCAGGGCCTCAGGCTCTTGCTATTGAGACAAATGTTCCCCCGGCACAGGAGATGCCTTTAGTCCTAGTTGTCGAGCCTCAGGCTCCAGCATGGGCACAGCACATTGTCCATTTCCTTCAGACAGGTGAACTCCCTGAGGAACAAGAAGAAGCGGAGAGAGTAGCCCGTCGGTCTGTTATGTACAAGTTCGTCGATGACCTCCTGTACAGAAAGAGACCAAACGGTGTGAAATTGAAGTGCATTTCTCGGGAGGATGGACTACAGCTGTTGGCAGAGATTCATGGGGGCATATGTGGTTCCCACATAGGGTCAAGAACGCTTGCCGGAAAAGCATTCCGGCAAGGTTTCTTTTGGCCTACCGCCCTCCAGGATGCGACTGCACTAGTAACCAAGTGTGAAGCGTGCCAGTTTCATTCGAAGAAATTACATCAGCCAGCTCAAGCTCTTCAAACAATCCCTCTCTCCTGGCCATTCTCGGTCTGGGGGCTCGACATACTGGGCCCCTTCCCCCGTGCTACCGGGGGCTTTGAGTACTTGTACGTTGCTATCGACAAGTTCACAAAGTGGCCGGAGGTGGAAGCAGTGAGGAAGGTGACAGCGCAGTCGGCTGTCAAGTTCTTCAAAGGAATTGTTTGCCATTTCGGTGTGCCTAACAGGATCATCACCAACAACGGCACGCAGTTCACAAGTCGCAGCTTCATGCAGTATATCCAAGACCTTGGCGGCAAGATTTGTTTTGCCTCTGTTGCTCACCCGAGAAGCAACGGCCAAGCAGAGAGGGCCAATGCTGAAGTGCTGCGCGGTCTCAGGACCAGAACTTTTGACAGGCTGAAAAAGTGCGGAAGACGCTGGATTGATGAGTTGCTGGCGGTTCTTTGGTCAATCAGAACGACACCAAATCGAGCTACCGGCCAGACGCCCTTCGCTCTGGTCTACGGAGCGGAGGCAGTTCTCCCCACGGAACTCATATACGGATCCCCTCGAGTGCTCGCTTATGATGAGCTCGAGCAAGAGCAACTGCGGCAAGATGACGTTGTGCTCCTTGAGGAGAATCGTCTTCAGGCTGCTGTGCGAGCTGCACGCTACCAGCAAGCTTTGCATCGCTATCATAGCCGCAAAGTTCATGCCCGAAGCCTTGAGGAAGGCGACCTTGTTCTTCGACGGATTCAGTCCGCCAAGAATTCAAACAAGTTGACGCCAAAGTGGGAAGGCCCCTATCGGGTTGTACGAGTCACCAGGCCCGGCGCTGTCCGCCTGGAGACCGAAGATGGCGTTCCAGTGAGCAATTCCTGGAATATCGAACATCTTCGCAAGTTCTATCCATAGGGCGCGGTTGCCGGGGGCTCCCGGCAACCACCCTTTTTGTACAAGTCTTGCCGGCAAGGCATGTGATCCTTTGTACAAAGCCAGGCGCGGACCCTGAGCACAGATGAATAAATTTAAGTGTTGTGCATTCCCTTATTGATTCCCATGTTCATATTCATATATGCATGTTTGTCTAAGATGTTGTATGACACCTGATCCAGGTAAGTTCTAACGAACAGCCAAGGTTTCATCCCTTTATTTTCTCTTCTTTCTTTTTCTCAAAGACAGAAGGATTCCTCGCGTGCACATTTGCCCGGGGGGAAGGGAGATATGAATACCAGTTGGTGACGTTCGGAATCGATGCTTGCCGGAAGAAGAACAAAGCCAGAAAGCTAAGTTCTAAAAACTCAGAGCAAGTTTTTCTTTAATTACCAAGTTATTTCCTTGGACGATTCCGATTCTTGTATGGAAAATCTGCACGCGAAGGAACCCTTGCTATAATCGGTTGCGCCCTTATTTTGTTTCGAGTCCGCTCAACGATTTAAGTGGCTGCACTGAGAACACCAAGGAGTCTTGCCGGCCGCTGTGCCTCCGGCAGTCTGCTGAAGTCCCGCACCCAGCGCTCGCGGCAGGTTGCGCGCCGACAAGTTTTTCAGTAAGCGTAGGATGAACTCCATACATAAAGGAATCAGATAAGGAAAGTAGCAAGCATGAGCCTAAACATAGTCAAATTATATTGCATCCATGAGTTGCCGCAGTTCTAACTTGAGACTTAATTGTCTTTTACATGAGATGATGGCGGCAAGAATAAAAGGGAAGCACTCAATCCCTGCACTGGCCTTCGATCCTTTTGATGGAGTCCACCTTCTCAAGGATTGGCGCGATGCACTTTTCAAGCGCCTCAACATTTGCATCCTTTGGCAGATGGCCGAGTGCGCCGGAGAGGTCGATGCTGGGATTGCTGTGCACCACCTTGATGAGCACCTTGCGAAGGACGGCCCGGCAAAGCCGGTGAGTCTCGTTCGCCAGTTGGGTCGCCCGGCTGGCCTGGAGCGCCCTCAACGCGTTGATGATGCTTTCAAAGAACATCGTCAACCTGGCGCTTGGAGATATTCTTTCCTTGGAAGAATATCTGAAGTTCGACAAGCCCATGGTTGACAGTTCTGCGGTAAGCTTCTCCGCGGTGGCGATGAGACGGCCAGTCCAGATCTCCACTCCCTTCTCATACTCGTTTTGGGCAGCGGCGGCGCTCTTGAGCAGGTTCCTCTCTCCTTGGAGATCCTTGAGTAGAGCCTTCTCACGGGCCCTGCCGGCCTCAAGAGACTTCTGCAGCATGGTCAGCTTCAGCTCCAGAACCGCAATACTATCAGCTGCAGAGGAGAGCTGCTTGGTCTTGTCGGACAGGGCAACTTGCATCTCCGCCAAGGAGTGGAGGGTTTTTTCCCTGTCCCCCTTGAGCGTCGAGAGCTCCTTGCCGTGCTCTTCGAGATCTGTTTCCAGCCTCTTCACTTTGTCGCTCAGCTCGTTCTTGGCGGCCTCTGCAGCTTCGGCAGCATCGACGGCCTCCTTGAGCTTGCCGGCATGACTTGCGGTCAGAGCTTCGAGCGCCTCCTTGTGTTTCTGCTCCAGCTCCTGGGTTCGCCACGCGACAAGATTTTCGATGTCTTCATCCTTGCTACGAAGCTTGGCGGCGAGCGCCTGCTCACATGCGGTGAGATCTTCTTCGTAAGCATAAAGAGCAACGCGGCGCCCCGTCAGGAGAGCATCTTCGGCAGCAATCCTTTGAACGGCTTCATCATGTGCCTTCTCCATATCTGATTGCTTCAGGAGGATCTCATTCCATTGCTGGCTCACTTGTTCTCGGCCGGCAACCAGCTCTTGGAGGGCCTCGGTGTGCCAGATTTGCATTTGTGCGACGCGACTTTGAAAATCCGCTTCGGCTGCCTCAACAACTGCCATTCTGGAGTCCGCCTTCTCTTTTCGGGCACGATGGAGAGCCTAGAGTTTGCGGAAGTTCTCGCCCATGGCCTGAAGGAGCTGATCCTCTTCAGACTTGCCGCTGCTAGCGCTGGGATCGTCAACGACTTCGAGCTCGGCAGCGGCAATAATTTCCTCGAAAACTTCTCCTTCGGCTGGTGCCCCAATGCCTGCCGTCCCCGGCAAGTTGACGAACAGATTCTCGCCAACCTTGAGATATTTGCTGGATGAGGGGCCTTCAGATGTTGATGGCTGGTCTTCAGTGGCCGCCGCACCAATGACAGGGGGCTCTGTGGCCGGTGCAGCGCCTGGCGCTCCTGCGGCAGGAATGCTATCAGTGTGGTCCTCAACCTCCCTGTCGCCCTCTTCAGCAGGTCCTTTGGCGATTTCCTCTTGTGCTGTCTTGGCGGCCTCCCCGTCAAGAGCATCACCAGCCCCGGCAACGTCATCCTTGGTGGCCTCGCTGGCAGCGATCCTGTCCGCTTCGGCGGCGGCATCCCTGGCGGTCTCCTCGATGACGACGTCGACGTCCATATGTTCCATCACAGGGAACTCTGAAGGGCGAAGGAGGAAGACAGAATAAAATCGAGGTTTGAATTTTGAAGTGACTACAGATAAAGAGATAAGAGGAAAAGAATAACAAGCACTCTGAGGCGATCGAGTACCTGCGTCGGGCTGTCGAGAGGTGGCTTCGCCTCTCCCGGCAACTCCGGTTGCCGGGGGTGGGTTGCCGGAGTCCGTGCTTGTCGGCTCCTTCTCAGTCAGGACGGGCTTGTCGGCAGGGTCTCTTGCCGGGGATGTGCTTGTGGGCGGAGCGGTTGATGAAGGAGGCACACTGGGGATATCTTCTCCTTGTTGCCGTTCTTCTCCTGCGAACCCAAAGATATCAGCGGCAAGAATGAAAGCCTCGGCACCAGCCAACAGAAAAAGAGACGATGAACTTACGCTGGGGGCTGTGCTGGGGGCTGTGTTGAGGACTAGACTCCGGGCTGACAACGACAGTTTCCGGCACGCTCATGGAGCCCGCCGGGGGCTCGGCGCCCGTAGAAGTCCTTGACCTCTTCGCCATCCTCTCCAGCAAGGTTTCTGTGTCACTGCGGAAACAATACAAGCAAGTCAGTAAGATTGATGCAAATTGGAAGGTAGAAGCTGTGGCAAATACTCACTCTTCTTCCACTCGCTCTGGACTAAAGCCGGAGATGTCGAAGTTGACCTCCGTTGCGGTGTCTGGGTGGGGAGGCGGAGGAGGGGTCCTAGGCCGCTTGGCTGTGGCAGGCGCTGGGGCAGCCTCCGGCGCGGTAGTACGAGACCCTCCCGCCGCCCCAGCAGTGGCCGCTGGTGTGGGTCTCGCGCGCCGCGCGGGCTGTTGACGAGCCCCCTGCCGCGGTCCAGTCTTGCCGGCCACTTTCTTGCCGGGGGATTCGCCGCTCGAAGTAGGCTGGCTCGCCGGGATGCCTGATGCAGCTTTCCGAAGGACACGCTTCGTCTTCTTCGGAGGCGAGGGCTCTTCTCGCGTCTCCTCTTCGGCCGTGTCTTCGCCGATGAGCTCTCAGCGGCTGCGCTGCCTTCTTCCCCGGCAACCTTGTTCTCCTCGGCAGGTTTTGCCTCCACTACCACCTCTGCGTCGCTGGCTTCCCACTCTGTGAAGCCAACGCTGCCGGCCTCCGCGGCAAGATTCGCCTCCTCCACTCTGGTAGCGATGTAGGCTACCTCCTGATCAGTGGTGGCATGGATAAGATCTGACTCTTGCCGGACAGGCTTCTCCGTCAAATTGTCAAAGAACTTCTGTGCTTCTTCCTCGCTTGGCTCGACCCAGGTCGGGTCAAGGCCGTGGGCGTTGAACATCGGCAAGAAGGCAATGATTGACCCCAAGGCAGAGTTGTTGCACAAGGGGACGATCCTTGCCGGCAGCCGGTGCTTGTCTTCGCGCTGGAATAACTTTTGGCGGAGAGCGCCAAGCTGCATAGCAGTCAGATTGTTGTTCAGCCCGGGGCGCAGCCTCATGACATCTGCCGCGTTCTTGTACTCCCAAGCTGGCCTTCCCCTATTCTGCAGAGGGGCGATGCAGCGGCGGAGAAAGTCGAAGCCGATCATCTCCATTGTCAGTCTGGCAGCCTTCAAGCGAAGGATCCTGGTAGTGGCGATTGTGAGCTTCTCGTCTTCTGCGGCGAGATCGCCCCAATCCTTGCCGCGGACCACCTTCTGTCGCCGGGGATGACAAAAAGGATGAGGATCTGCTTCCTGGATCCAGCACCATTCGGCCCGCCACTCATCCCATTTTTTGC
Organism: Thinopyrum elongatum; assembly: GCA_011799875.1. Taxonomy (NCBI): domain Eukaryota; kingdom Viridiplantae; phylum Streptophyta; class Magnoliopsida; order Poales; family Poaceae; genus Thinopyrum; species Thinopyrum elongatum. Next base: position 370,345,959 of record CM022300.1, on the reverse strand, counting down.
GGTAAACTCCCTCTGGGTATATCTCTTTGTTCCAAGCCCTTGGACTCCAGGCAATGGATCCAGAGAGAGCCTCTCCTTTTTGGATACGAGGGTAGAAATAGTGGCGGAAAAGAGCAGAATTGGGGATCACGCCAGCGAAATTCTCACAGAGATGGGCAAAGATAGACATGCAAAATACGGCATTCGGCGTGAAATCAAGAAGGCGGAAGCCGTATGTGTACATGATGTCGTTGAAGAAATCGGAAAAGGGGGGACAGAGCCCGCAATAGAAATATGAAGTGAAGAAGGGGTATCTGTCCGATCCACCTTTGGAACAAGCACCTGGGATTACGCGTGTGGCGGGGTGAGCTTGCGTTCCCTTCGCCCACATGCATTGGTATCGCCCCTTCAAAGTTTCGGCGTCGAGCGTCGGAGGGAAGACGACGAGCCTCTTCCGCATCTTCACCAGTTCGCTCTCCGGAACTTCGGCTTTCGCCTCCTTGTCCGTGCCCTTGCCTTTGCTGGCCTTGGGCGGCATGGCGACTATGAGGACGGAAGCGGGGGGGGGGGGGCGGAGCGAGCGCGGGAGCAGCGGACAGAAGAGGAAAAAGGTGTCGCTCTGAGCTCGAGAGGAGGAAGGTGATGGCGATGGCCAGATTGGGAAGAAGAGGGGGGTAAATAGGTTTGCGCCTCCGCGACTTCTCCTTTTTATGGGGAAGGAGCGGGGCCGCCTTGTTTATCCCCCAATATGAATGCGCCTCTATGGGCGCGAGACAGTTTGCAGCCTTTTTGGCACGCTTCCCACGTCGCGTGCTTCGTGCGCGTAGTGGGGGGGCACAGTAAAACGAGATATTTACGAGCAGTTAATTCCCTGCCACGCGTGCCCGTGCACTGTTTGGGCCTAGCCCAACAACGCCTCGCACTCGTGTATGGCCTAGGCCCGAGGGCTCCTGTCGGTGTACTAAGTATTGGGCCACTAGTACCCCGTACTTGTGCACGGGCAGTTGTAGCCATCCTTGCGGCAAGGCTTGCCGGGATCAGCTCGAGGTCGATTCAAGCCATCAAGGAAATCATCAAGTCAGGGATCTAAGGATCAGCAGATAAGCAGGACTGAAATCCGAAGGCCAGCCTCCCCGGCAAGATCCTTGCCGGGATGGCCTTTGGGGCCCGGCAAGGCTTGGCGTCCGGCAAGGCTCGGCGCCCGGCAAGGTTCAGCGCCTGGCGAGATTCTGCCACTATGCCACCGCTTCGGCACAGTAACAAACCTGACATTTTGGGTCCTTCTCTGGATGCGTGGCAACGCGCCAGTGGAGGAGAGCTTAAGCGGTGCTGATGGGATGGCCCCTTTTTCCATCCCCAAGAAAGTGAGGACACCTAAACGGACACCTCACGGTGCATTAAATGCGTTTGTCCTAATCCGTCAGGGGTTAGGTATGATACCCTGTAGCTACTTTACACCTCAATGTATGTACATTTTGCCACTGTGGAGACCCCTTTGAGCATATAAAAGGAGGCCCAAGGCAACTGCTACAGGAGAGGAGAATTTCTGGCTCATTCTGCATGCATAGCTGCTCTTTGAACGTACTGTTCATTGCGAGCGCTCCTGAAGGTTGGGCTCAAGAACATCAATAAGAACACAAAGCAGGAGTAGGGTTTTACGCTGATCAGCGGCCCGAACCTGGGTAAAAACTTCCCGCGTCGATCATCGATTCTGCTCTTTGCGTATACCTCTCCCCCCGCCGAATCGTAAAGGGGTCTCTCGGGATCCCATAGGTGTCGTACCCCGACAGTGGCATGAATGTTCAGATCCATAAGATTCAAAACAAAAGTTTAATATTGACATAAAAACAATAATACTTCAAGCATACTAACAAGGCAATTATGTCTTCTCAAAATAACATGGCCAAAGAAAGCTATCCCTACAAAATCATATAGTCTGGCTATGCTCCATCTTCATCACACAAAATATTCAAATCATGCACAACCCCGATGATATGCCAAGCAATTGTTTCATACTTTTGATGTTCTCAAACTTTTTCAACTTTCACGCAATACATGAGCGTGAGCCATGGACATAGCACTATAGGTGGAATAGAATATGGTGGTTGTGTAGAAGACAAAAAGAAGGAGATAGTCTCACATCAACTAGGCGTATCAATGGGCTATGGATATGCCCATCAATGGATATCAATGTGAGTGAGTAGGGATTGCCATGCAACGGATGCACTAGAGCTATAAGTGTATGAAAGCTCAAAAAGAAACTAAGTGGGTGTGCATCCAACTCGCTTGCTCACGAAGACCTAGGGCAATTTGAGGAAGCCCATCATTGGAATATACAAGCCAAGTTCTATAATGAAAAATTCCCACTAGTATATGAAAATGACAACATAGGAGACTCTCTATCATGAAGATCATGGTGCTACTTTGAAGCACAAGCGTGGTAAATGGATAGTAGCATTGCCCCTTCTCTCTTTTTCTCTCATTCTTTTTTTTTGGGCTCTCTCTTTTTTTGGCCTCTTTTTTTTATTTTTATTTTTCGTCCGAAGTCTCATCCCGACTTGTGGGGGAATCATAGTCTCCATCATCCTTTCCTCACTGGGACAATGCTCTAATAATGATGATCATCACACTTTTATTTACTTACAACTCAAGAATTACAACTCGATACTTAGAACAAAATATGACTCTATATGAATGCCTCCGGTGGTGTACCGGGATGTGCAATGAATCAAGAGTGACATGTATGAAAGAATTATGAAAGGTGGCTTTGCCACAAATACGATGTCAACTACATGATCATGCAAAGCAATATGACAATGATGAAGCGTGTCATAATAAACGGAACGGTGGAAAGTTGCATGGCAATATATCTCGGAATGGCTATGGAAATGCCATAATAGGTAGGTATGGTGGCTGTTTTGAGGAAGGTATATGGTGGGTGTATGGTACCGGCGAAAGTTGCGCGGTACTAGAGAGGCTAGCAACGGTGGAAGGGTGAGAGTGCGTATAATCCATGGACTCAACATTAGTCATAAAGAACTCACATACTTATTGCAAAAATCTATTAGTTATCGAAACGAAGTACTACACGCATGCTCCTAGGGGGATAGATTGGTAGGAAAAGACCATCGCTCGTCCCGACCGCCACTCATAAGGAAGACAATCAATAAATAAATCATGCTCCGACTTCATCACATAACGGTTCACCATACGTGCATGCTACGGGAATCACAAACTTTAACACAAGTATCTCTCAAATTCACAATTACTCACTAGCATGACTCTAATATCACCATCTTCATATCTCAAAACAACCATAAGGAATCAAACTTCTCATAGTATTCAATGCACTTTATATGAAAGTTTTTATTATATCCCTCTTGGATGCCCATCATATTAGGACTAAATTCATAACCTAAGCAAATTACCATGCTGTTTAAGACTCTCAAAATAATATAAGTGAAGCATGAGAGTTCATCAATTTCTTCAAAATAAAACCACCGCCGTGCTCTAAAAGATATAAGTGAAGCACTAGAGCAAACGACAAACTACTCCAAAAGATATAAGTGAAGATCAATGAGTAGTCGAATCATTATGTTGCTATGTGAAGACTCTCTCTCATAAAAGAATTTCAGATCTTAATATTTTATTCAAACAGCAAGCAAAACAAAATAAAATGACATTCTAATAATAGAACATATCAAGTGAAGAAGCAAAAACTTAGGCTCAACCGAAACTGACCGATCATTGTTGAAGAAGAAAGGTGGGATGCCAACCGGGGCATCCCCAAGCCTAGATGCTTGAGACTTCTTGAATTATTAATTAGGGATGCCTTGGGCATCCCCAAGCTTGAACTTTGTTGTCTCCTTAATTCCTCTCATATCATGGTTTCCTAAATCTTAAAGACTTCATCCACACAAAACTCAACAAGAACTCGTGAGAAAAGTTAGTATAAATCAAATGCAAAACCTTATCATTCTATACTGTAGCAAATCACTAAAATTATTATTTGACATTGCATACTAAATTCCTCTGCATATTTAATACTCCTATCCTCAAATAGAATCATTAAACAAGTAAACATATGCAAACAATGCAAACATAACAGCAATCTGTCTAAACAGGACAGTCTGTAAAGAGTGCAATTGTACTAATACTTCCCTAACTCCAAAACTTCTGAAACATTACCACACTGTATAAAATTTGTTGTTACTCATTGTGTAAAAATTTCAAGATTTTATCATGTTCTGACTTTCCATAAGAATTCAGACAACGATAGAAAACTTTCTGTTTTCAAAACAGCAACATATAGACTTGCAAAATAAGCATGGTAAAGGCTATACTTGACACTTTTATTGAAATAAAAGATGCAAAACATTACTCTAAATAACAGCAAGCAAATACTAATAACATAAAATGACACTCCAAGCAAAACTCATATTATGTGACGAATAAAAATATAGCTCCAAGTAAGGTTACCAATAATGTTGGAGATAAAAGAGGGGATGCCATCCGGGGCATCCCCAAGCTTAGTTGCTTGTATCTTCCTTGAATATTACCTTGGGGTGCCTTGGGCATCCCCAAGCTTAGTGTCTTGTCACTCCTTATTCTCCTCATATCGATATCTCACCCAAAACTTGAAAACTTCAATCACACAAAACTTAACGGAACTTCGTGAGATGGGTTAGTATGATAAAACAAATCATTCACTTTGGTACTGTCAAGACAAGATTCATAATTTTTCTCACATGATTCCTACTGTACCCTATCATTTCTACAACTTATATTAATCAATATAAGCCATAGAAACTAGAAAACAAGCAAACTATGCATCGAAAACAGAACCTGTCAAAAACAGAAAAGTCTGTAAAGATATGAATTAAGGTCATACCTCTGTAACTCCAAATATTCTGAAAAATTAGGAAAACGTATAAAATTTGTATACCAATCAACTGTAAAAATTTCAGAAGTTTTACACGTTCCAGTAAAATATAGGAATTTATGCACTGGACGCAAAAGTTTCTGTTTTTGCACAGAATCAAGTCAACCATGAACCACACTATCCCAAAGGCTTTACCTGGCACTTTATTGAAAAAAAAGCTAGAAAACATGATTACTAAAGTAGCTTAATCATGTGAACACACAAAAACAGTAGGGGTAAATATTGGGTTTTCTCCCAACAAGCGCTTTTCTTTAATGCCTTTTAAGCTAGGCATGATGATTTCAATGATGCTCACATAAAAGATAAGAATTGAAGCATAACGGGAGCATCATGAAGAATATGACTAGCACATTTAAGTCTAACCCACTTCCTATGCATAGGCATATTGTGAGAAAACAATTTATGGGAGCAATAATCAACTAGCATAGGAAGGTAAAGCAAGCAAAACTTCAAGATTTTCAACACATAGAGAGGAAACTTGATATTATTGCAATACCTACAAGCATATGTTCCCCCCTCATAATAATTTTCAGTAGCATCATGAATGAATTCAACAATATAACTATCACATAAAGCATTCTTTTCATGATCTACATGCATAGAAATTTTACTACTCTCCACATAAGCAAATTTATTCTCATGAATAGTAGTGGGAGCAAACTCAACAAAATAACTATTATGTGAGGCATAATCCAATTGAAAATTAAAATCATGATGACAAGTTTTATGGTTATCATTATTCTTTATAACATACATGTCATCATAATAATCATCATATATAGCAACTTTATTCTCATAATCAATTGGAACCTCTTCCAAAATAGTGGATTCATCACTAAATAAAGTCATGACCTCTCCAAATCCACTTTCATCATTATTAAAATAAGAATCAACACCCTCCAAAATAGTGGGATCAATACTACCTAAAGTTGACACTCTTCCAAACCCACTTTAATCAATATAATCATCATAAATAGGAGGCATGCTATCATCATAATAAATATTCTCATCAAAACTTGGGGAACTAAAAATATCATCTTCATCAAACATAGCATCCCCAAGCTTGTAGCTTTGCATATCATTAGCATCATGGATATTCAAAGAATTCATACTAACAACATTGCAATCATGCTCATCATTCAAATATTTAGTGCCAAACAATTTATAGACTTATTCTTCTAACACTTGCGCACAATTTTCCTTTCCATCATTTTCACGAAAGACATTAAAAAGATGAAGCATATGAGGCAACCTCAATTCCATTTTTTTTTAGTTTTATTTTTTATAAACTAAACTAGTGATAAACAAGAAACTAAATGATTCAATTGCAAGATCTAAAGATATACCTTCAAGCACTCACCTCCCCGGCAACGGCGCCAGAAAAGAGCTTCGTTGACGGGATGTGAGTGCCGCTTACCTAGTCTCCCCTGCAACGGCGCCAGAAAAGAGCTTGATGTCTACTACGCAACCTTCTTCTTGTAGACTCATGTTGGGCCTCCAAGCGCAGAGTTTTGTAGGACAGTAGCAAATTTCCCTCAAGTGGATGACCTAAGGTTTATCAATCCGTGGGAGGCGTAGGATGAAGATGATCTCTCTCAAACAACCCTGCAACCAAATAACAAAGAGTCTCTTGTGTCCCCAACACACCCAATACAATGATAAATTGTATAGGTGCACTAGTTCGGCGAAGAGATGGTGATACAAGTGCAATATGGATGGTAGATATAGCTTTTTGTAATCTGAAAATATAAAAACAGCAAGGTAACTAGTAACAAAAGTGAGCAAAAACGGTATTGCAATGCTTCGAAACAAGGCCTAGGGTTCATACTTTCACTAGTGCAAGTTCTCTCAACAATGATAACATAATTAGATCATATAACAATCCCTCAACATGCAACAAAGAGTCACTCCAAAGTCACTAATAGCGGAGAATAAACGAAGAGAATTATTGTAGGGTACGAAACCACCTCAAAGTTATTCTTTCTGATCGATCTATTGGGCTATTCCTATAAGTGTCACAAACAGCCCTAGAGTTCGTACTAAAATAACACCATAAGATACACATCAACCAAAACCCTAATGTCACCTAGATACTCCAATGTCACCTCAAGTATCTGTGGGTTTGATTATACAATATGCATCACACAATCTCAGATTCATCTATTCAAACCAACACAAAGAACTTCAAAGAGTGCCCCAAAGTTTCTACCGGAGAATCAAGACGAAAATGTGTGCCAACCCCTATGCATAAGTTCACAAGGTCACAGAACCCGCAAGTTGATCACCAAAACATACATCAAGTGGATCACGTGAATATCCCATTGTCACCACAGATAAGCACATGCAAGACATACATCAAGTGTTCTCAAATCCTTAAAGACTCAATCCGATAAGATAACTTCAAAGGGAAAACTCAATTCATTACAAGAAGGTAGAGGGGGAGAAACATCATAAGATCCAACTATAATAGCAAAGCTCGCGGTACATCAAGATCGTGCCAAATCAAGAACACGAGAGAGAGAGAGAGATCAAACACATAGCTACTGGTACATACACTCAGCCCCGAGGGTGAACTACTCCCTCCTCGTCATGGAGAGCGCCGGGATGATGAAGATGGCCACCGGTGATGATTTCCCCCTCCGCCAGGGTGCCGAAACAGGGTCCCGATTGGTTTTTGGTGGCTACAGAGGCTTGCGGCGGCGGAACTCCCGATCTAGGTTTTGTTCTGGGGTTTTGGGGATTTATAAGAAGTGTTGGAGTCGAGAACAAGTCAGGAGGGTCCACGAGGCGACGACAAGGATGGAGGGCGCGCCCTCCACCCTTGTGGTGGCCTCGGGACTCTTCTGGCCCAACTCTTTTGCTTTGGGGGCTTCTTCTGGTCCATAAAAAATCACCGTAAATTTTCAGGTCATTTGGACTCCGTTTGATATTCCTTTTCTGTAAAACTCAAAAACAAGGAAAAAACAGAAACTAGCACTGGGCTCTAGGTTAATAGGTTAGTCCCAAAAATCATATAAAATAGCATATAAATGCATATAAAACATCCAAGATAGATAATATAATAGCATGGAACAATAAAAAATTATAGATACGTTGGAGACGTATCACACACGCATCTCTGATCTGAATCGTGTTTGATGTGTGCGCAATCGCAAACAGTTCATCTCATTTTTGACTTTTTTTTACATCACCATTTGCGATTAATGCATCGCACACGGTTTCATCCAAGGGTTTCTGATTGTAGTGTCGCGTTAGCAGCATCTTGGAGTAGTGACGGTTTCGCTGTCGGTCATTGAACGAAGGGGGTTTCGTTCATGTCTATGAGTTACCAAACCTACGGGGTCACAAGCTTAAGTTAATCACAATATGTGGAGTGTTAGTAGGACAGGAGTGATGAGAATATATTTGTGGAATTGTTTCATTAATATTCGGAAAAGTTTCGAGATGATCTGGAAGCGTTTCGGGGTCACCAGAAGGGTTTCGGTCAATATCGGGTAATCCGAGTATTATCGATAAATATATATATAGGTGGAAATTGTTTCCAAGGATGTTAAATTGTAATAAAATGGTCAAAAATATTTACAACTATTTTATATTTAATTTAATATCAACGGACCTAAAAAGCCCAAGAGGTGGAAGGCAACTTGGGCCACAAAGGCCCAAGTGGGGGAGGCGCCTCCTTCCCTAAGGAAGGAGGCCGGACTAGGGCAGGAGAGGAGTCCAACTCCTCCTCCCTCCTTAGGCCGGCGGTCCAATGAGGCTTTCCCTGCTTGGTGGCAGCCCTCCTCTTCCCCTCCAACCTATATATACTTGAGGTATTGGCCACAATTGAACATACAAGTTTTGGAGCCTCCTCTAGTTCTTCTAGTTCTAGTTCTAGTTGGTCCTAGTTGACTAATTAGATCTAGGCTAATCCTATTGTCCTCATAATTAGAAGCCCATTGTGGTTCTAATCTCCTCTCTCTAATTCTCTGGCGACGATTAGCTCTGGACAGCGAAGCGCTGCCGGATCATGAAGGATGCACGCTTGCAACCAAGTAGATAGGTCGTGCTTTCGGTCTTTGGTTCAAGGGACTGTTCGTGGGCGGTAAGAGGGATAGTTCATCGATGGTTAGAGGGACTCCAAGTATGATCTACACCGACACGTTCTTCCTTTGCTGCAACTCGGTGATGGTAACGATCGTGATCCCAACCCATTATGCATCTTCATATTGATCTTGGGTGATCGTAGACGCGATTTTTTTTGTTTTCTACTACATTTCCGAACAAACCCAACATCGGTCGGCTATGTACGTCTCGCACGGGGGCTCGATCGCTTTCAATAAGCAGCGAGAAGGATTGATCGGGTTCAGTTGGCAGCGAAGGAATCGCTCGGGTTCAGTTAGCAGCTAAGGGATCGATCCGGTTCAGTACATAGTGCGAGGGGTCGTATCTCATGTTTAGTACGTAGTGTGAGGGATCGATCGATCGCTCGGGTTCAGTAATCGAACACCTTGCTCGGGTTCAGTTATTGAACGCCTCGCGCACACACGCATACGAGAAAAACGCGCAAACCGCACTACCTCGCTCGGCCTCGACCACCCACTATAATCGGGAACTCCCTGAAATTTTCCTTGCCCTCACTTCTACCACGAATTTTTACATCATGGACGGCCCAAAGAATGTCATGCAGGTGCGTCTTTGGCCCGCCTAGGAAGAAAAGCCCATTTTCTGTCATAATTTTTTGTCATAGAAGTAGGAGCCCACCACATCTACGATGATACGTATTTTTGTCACAATTATCATCATGGAAGTGTCATACCCATGACAGAAAAAGTTTTCATTCAGGCTATAATGTCACAGATGTGTCTTTTTTCATAGTGTTACTCTGGTGTACCCGTTTGCTAGGATAGTAACAATATTTGCAGAAGCTCAAGCAGTTACTTCACACAAGAACTGTGACACCTCGTGTGTGATAGAAGCACCATTATAATACTCTCCTCTGCTCTTCATTGGGATGATTACTCATTGGGATACTTCTTCGGAAGTGCTACACTATGTTGTTTGGCTTGCAGGCATCATGTACTCGGGGTCAATAGCAGTCTTGGGGTCTACTCATAAGAATGGACGAGAAGGGGGAAACAGATAAATAATATGCATACGAATGCAACACAGATGCATGTCATGGCAATATGTGTTGATGATATGCTCTAATGCATCACTAAACATTTTTAAAGAAGAGGGAAATATTTTCCCAGCTCTAGGTATTTTTTGGTATATTGATCCAGGTGCAAATTGTCAATGTTCATTATGTTAGAGGGGTGTGGGAGGTATGTGAACGACATATTCAAATTCTTCATATTTTTTGATCAACTTTCATATATATATATATTATTTTCATCTGAGTTATAGATTATTTTATATGATTTTTCAAAGTTTAAATGATTTCCTGATTTTCTGGATTTATTTTAATTCAAAATTATAATAAATATAATTGCTATGGGTACACAGAGAGTGTACCCAGAGATGTGCCATGTGAGGATGATTGTGGGCCCAGTAGGGCCGAGTAAGTTGTCTCGTTAGCAGTCAACAGTTGATTGTTGACTGGCCAAACCTGACCAGCGGGTCCCACTAGTCAGTGACTCGTTATTTTAATCCATAATTAAATCTTAATTAGTTAATTAGGAGGCGGGTCTAGGGTGTTAGTGACTGTTAACTTAACTGTTTAATCTAAATCAATTTAATTAGTGGTGGGTCCCGTGTGTTAGTGACATGTGCCAAACCTAATTAGTGCTAATGGTGGTCCTAACAGACCGGGCCCATGAGTCAGTGACTTAGGGCGGCCCAAATGCGGTGGCACGCTGGCAGCAAGGCTCCGGCGACCACAGCACCGACGGAGGTGCTCGGAAACGCGCCTCCAGAGATCATTTGACGCGCGGAAGGGTGCGTTCGAATGCGGGTAGAAGCGCGCGTTGAACAGTGCAAATGGAGGCGCTGGGATGGCCGAAGACATCGACGCCATCAAGTAGAGGTGGCGGCCAGAGTCGGACGTGGATGCAGTCGGCAATAGGGGCACGACAAGGCGAGCGACCAATGGCGGTTGGCTCCTGGAAGCTCTAGGAGCTCGATGCAGAGCTCGAATGTGCAAGACAGGACTGTGGTTGTGGCTGCACCATGTATGTCAGCGAGGAGCTTCGGAAGAAGCGGCGAGGGGAGCCATAGCGGTGGATTCGAGCGAGGGGTTTCGTGCGGCTGCTCACCGAGAAGGCACACCGATGCCCGTTGGTTGCTTAGGAGCAGCGGGGTCGCCGGAATCGTTGAAGAACGCCAGCGATGTCCCAAGAAGAAGGCGACACCGATTTGGTGATGCATTGGCGGTGAGATCGTGGTGGTGGTCGTATACGAAGTAGTGGTCGACGAGCCTTGGCGTTGGAGGCAAGTTCGAGGGCTACTGAGGGAGTCATGGACTGAGGGGTCCTCGGGGTGCCGGCCCATTGAACATGGGCCGGACTGGTGGAGCCGTATAGTGGTAGGAGATCTACGAAGCCGTGGTGTGCCCTCCAAGTCAAGAATGCGCATGATCTCTTTAATCCCTTATTGTAATCTATCTTCAGTAACCCTAACCCTACCGGTGTCTATATAAACCGAGGGTTGTAGTCTTTAGGGCTAGAGCTACATTCATCACCTCATCTCCTTAGGGTTTAGCTCATGCTCATCTCAAGGTAGATCTACTCTGTAAACCATACTATACATCCAATATAATCAAGCAGGACGTAGGGTATTACCTCTTCGAGAGGGCCCGAACCTGGGTAAACACTATGTTCGTCGTACCTTGTTCCCCATCGATCCCAGATCCACAGCTCGGGACCCCCTACCCTGAGGTCTGCTGGTTTTCACACCGACATTGGTGCTTTCATTGAGAGTTCCATTGTGGGGTCACCCAAAGGATCGATGGCTCGCCTGATCATAGGAGAAGGCATCGGATCCGGGGACTTCTTCATCCCCGGACAACTCTTCGCGTTCGGCAGCATCGTACTGCACGCCGACCCGACTGGTCGTTGGGATCAGATTGAGAACTTCACTCCCAAACACCGAATTCGATTCGGTAATATGGAATACGTCGCGGACACGCGGGGCAATCTAGTCTTCGCCGGATTCACTGCCCCCTTCCGCACCCTCGCAGGCCTCGCCGTGCCTGCTCTGGAGTCCCCCTCCGATCCGACCTACGGATCAACCCACACCCTCCGAACAGTTTTGGGCCAGGAGGGCTCCGCCTCAAGCGGGGGCCACACTTCGCCTTTGGCCGAATCCATCATGTCTGCAGAGGGCCTATCCTCGACCTTCGAGGCAGAATCAGGAGGCAGAAGCGAAGAGTCAATCTCGGCCAAACTTTTCCTTCACGACGCTCACCTGGCCTTGAGCCCTTATGACAAAACGGCAGCCAAGGGCCATGGGTCACCCCCGGCCCAAAGCAGCTCGATCTCAAACCCCGGCGGGGAAGCCACAAGCAAGGACCAAAGCCCGTCCTTGACCTCCAGTGACGATACGGACCCCCTCAAGGATCCGGCTCCGCACCCCGAGCTTAGCACGGCCAGTGGAAACCAAGGAACGCCCAGGGCACTGACCGCCCCCACCCCGTTACAACGGAATTTGGCCCAGACCCCTCGAGTTCGGCGACCCTGGCAATGCTAAACGAGGCGCTAGACCGAATTCAGAAAATGACCATCCAGGAGGACCTGCCATCCGCCTTCAATCATCAACCCTTCGAGGCATACCATAGGGAATTTTACGTCCCACCCACCACCCACTTGGTAGCCACTATCGATGATTTAACCGATATGCTAGACTATAATTCGAAGAATGCCGAATACATGGACGAGGAGGGCAGAGCCATGGCCAATACCGATGTCCCCCCCCCCCCCCCCCCCCCCCCCCCCGTCACCGGCCGCTGGTCATCCACATCCACCTACGATATTTACATGGTGGACACCCCAAGGACGGCGATGGCTCTCCTAATCAAGACCGAGGCAAGCCCAGAGATGAGCCGCCCAAACGCCGAAAACAGCGCCGTCGATCGAAGCAACATCGAAGCCATGCGAACAACATGGACTCTACGGAGAACGGCACCATAAATAATACGGATGGCCTCGCCGGAGACGCAGCCAACGAACATCATCAGGATGACCTCGCGGGGCAGGAGGACCCGCTCAATCCAGAAAATCCTGACGACTCCGAGGATAGCAACTACCTCCCACTCTCTGAAGAGGAGGTCAGTCTTGGGGATGATGATTTCATCGTCCCCGAAGACCCTCTGGAGCAGGAACGGTTCAAACGGAGGCTTTTAGCCACCGCCCGCAGCCTAAAGAAACAAAAACACAAAATCAAGGCCGAACATGACACCCTCAGTGACCGATGGACTAAAGTCCTAGCTGCCGAAGAAGGGTATGGCCGCGAACAACCAACCAAAAGTTATCCCAAGCGAAGACTACTGTCACAGTTCGACAAGGAGGCCGTAGAGCCAACACGTTCGACATACACAAGCGCCGAACAGCCGGACCGCCCCCCTAGAGGGTGGGACAAAGAAGCTGACGAGGCCGAACACCCAGCCGCCCCACCTCGCCGTTAGGGCAAGGATCAAGTGCGGCCCACTTACGAGTACGACCTCCGCCATGACCTAGACGCTTGGGGAGGCCGTACCAGGTCCATCTACGGACTCAGAGAAGACCCGCCCACTTATCGGGAAGGATACTACGATCGGCTAAACCAAAAAAATAGAATCCGGGAGCAACAACAGACTCGGAGGGCCGAAGACCTCCGACGCGATGTAGCCCGAGTTCGGGGCGCCGCACACCCCCTGTGCTTCACAGAGAGGGTAGTGCAACACCAATTCCCGGAAGGCTTCAAGCCTGTGAACATCGAATCATACGACGGAACCACAGATCTAGTCGTATGGATAGAGGATTTCCTCCTCCACATTCACATGGCGTGAGGAGATGACCTCCACGCCATTAAATATTTGCCGCTAAAGCTCAAAGGTCCAGCTCGACACTGGTTGAACAGCATTCCCGAAGACTCTATAGGCTGCTGGGAAGAGCTTGAGGACGCTTTCCGAGCAAACTTTCAGGGCACCTATGTCTGGCCTCCGGATGCTGATGACCTAAATCGCATCACACAACAACCCGGAGAATCTACCCAACAATTTTGGAACCGATTCCTGACCAAGAAAAACCAGATTGTCGACTGTCCGGATGCCGAAGCCTTGGCTGCCTTCAAGCATAGTGTCAAGGACGAATGGCTCGTAAGGCAGCTCGGCCAGGACAAACCAAGAACTATGGCAGCCCTTACTTCTCTCATGACCCGCTTTTGCACGGGCGAAGATAGTTGGCTCGCTCGCAAAAACACCAACCCCAACACACCCGATACCTCCGAGGTTCGGGACAGAAATGGAAAACCCCGACGCAGCAAGAATAAATGTCACCACAATGACGGCGTGGGTGAAGATACGGCAGTAAATGTCGGATTCTGAAACCAGAAGTCTAGACCCCGAAAGAAAGCCCCTAAAGGCAACAGTGATGGCCCGTCTAGACTGGACACAATTCTAGACAGGCCTTGCCAGATCCACGGCACATCAGAGAAGCCTGCCAACCACTCCAACTAAAACTGTTGGGTGATCAAACAGGTCGGCAAACTCACAGCCGAAGACTCGGGCAAAAGCCCCGCAGGCCAAATAGTGGAGGCCAGAAACCCTTCCCTTTCGAGGTCAAGATGGTAAACATGATCTATGCAACCCACATACCGAAGAAGGAGAGGAAGCGAGCGCTACAAGACATGTATTCCATCGAGCCAGTAGCGCCGAAGTTCAATCCATGGTCAGCCTACCCGATCATGTTCGTAGAGACCATCCGACCAGCATACGCCATGGAGGGTCCGCAGCCTTAGTGCTTGACCCCATCATCGATGGATTCCACCTCACTAGAGTCCTCATGGATGGAGGTAGCAGCCTCAATCTGATATATGAAGATACAATGAGGAAAATGGGGATCGATCCGTCAAGGATCAAACCCAGTAACACCACCTTTAAGGGGGTCATTCCAGGAGTGGAGGCCCGCTGCACAGGCACTGTGACGGTTGAAGTAGTGTTCGGCTCTCCGGATAACTTCCGAAGCGAGGACTTGATCTTCGACATTGCACGCTTTCGCAACGGCTATCACGCCCTCCTCGGCTGAATAGCGTTCGCCAAATTCAATGTCATTCTGCATTACGCGTACCTCAAGTTGAAGATGCCTGGTACTTCGGGCGTCATAACTATCAACGGCAACACAGAATGGTCACTTCGAACCGAAGAGCACACTGCGGCCCTAGCGGCCGAAGACCAAACCGGCGCATACAAGTCCGGATGCCGACCCGCCGTAAAGGCCGGCGACAACAGTAAACGGGTTCGAACACGTTCCCCATCATGGGAACCCGCATGCATTCGTCGCAAATAGGGATGCGTGCCCCACGGCACGCCCACATTCTTTGCGCTCCACGTGCCTCGTCAGCACAATTTCGCACTCAAAATACCATGGGCAGCTGTGAGGCATATATCAATAAATCTAAAGTACATGTTCAGCTAAACCAAACTCCAGAACTACCTCGACTTCAGACGACCCGGGGACCAATTCCGGAAACCCCCCAAGCATAAAGCTCCATTGGCAGGATCCCCACCCCTCAAGGTCTCATCGAAGGTCCCAACCCCCACCTCCTAGAAGCAAAGGCGCAGACGTGCAGCAGGGCAAAGTGAAGGCTTCGACTCACGCGTCAAGGCGCTGCGTAAACCTTTACTCTATAAAACTTTTTTCATTTTAAATGCCTTCATAGTTTGAATTGTACGATTAGACGTCTTGAGCCTACGAGAAATAATAAAAATGGCCTTTATGGTGTTCGGATATCCGCATCTTGCGATTGTCTATTTCCTTCCCGATTCTCCCCTCGTTCTTCGAACAGTCCGACATGAAAACATGATTGGTTAACTCAACCTAGAGCTCGATTTTCCTATCAGCTCGGCACCCCAAGTCCGACACTACTCTCTGCTGAGTGTTCGGCGTCTCTGATATTGCACTATATGCATCAAGTTCCGAACTATGTCTTAGGTCAATAGTTGGGTTGCCCGGCTCCTGTGCTTGCCCCTTATGTTCCGCACGTTCAGCTAAGAGGGCAAAGGGAGAACCCCTGCGATTGTACTTCTGGCTCGCCCGGTCAAGTACCTCAGTAGGAGAAAGGCGAAAACTGACCGTCATAGTAAGCGCGAACTGATCAACGATCCGATGACGAGGTTTGACTCTAAAAATCGTTGGTGATTTTGCGTGTCACACGAAGGGTTCGTCTTAACACAAACCATGTGATCGGAAAGGGTAGGCAATCACCCCCAAGTACATTACGAAACACAGGGGGCTAGTCCTTAGCCCCCACCGTCAAGCTCCTAAGGCTAAGTGAAAGTAGTAAAACCGAATAGTCTGATTGCCTAGTTTTGTTCACGCGCTACCGCCTCCGGGTACCAAGACGTTGGCTAAGGGTAACAGCGCGGAGACTAAACACCCCTCACGACATTCACCTGGGGGCTGAAGCCTGTGACTGGTAGCTTTTAGATTAAACATACGGCCGAATAGGAGTCAAAATTAAAATCATGACAACATAAAACAAGTCAGGTCGACGCATTATAAAGCATAAGGTCTAAATGGCAACAGTTAATACAGTCATTCAAGAATTACATCTTTTGAACACTAGCCCTCTATCGCCCGCGCGCCATTCATCACCTGTGCAAAGTATTGCTCAGGGCAGCGATGCTCTTTTCCCTTGGGCGGAGGACTAGTGGCCATGTCCATTGGATTAATCTTTATCCAATGCACCATGGTCTTCGCAAATGCAAGCCTCGCTCCTTCAAGGCACGCTGAGCACTTTACGGCGTCAATCCGGAGTGGCGCCTCCTGCAGCTTCTGCACAAGGCCGAAGTAGGTGTCTGGAATGGGCTCGGCGGGCCACAGACTGACAAAGAGGTCCTTCACGGCCAGCTCGGACATCTGATGCATCTCCATCAGTTGCTTCATTTGATTGCTGAGGAGGGGAGGACGCTCGGAATCCAGAAACTGTGACCAGAAGAGCCGCTGCGTGGAGTCCTCCTTGCGAGTAGCATAGTGCTCTGCCGCGGCCGCCACATTCTTCGGAAGTTCAGCGAAGACGCCTGCGGAGCGCCAGACCCGCGTCAGTAGGGCGAATCTGTTGCCTCCGAACACACTCTGTAGTAAGTATTTCTTACCGTTTGCAATTTTCCTGACTTGGCGGAGCTCTTCCCGGGCACCTTGCGCTTCGGTCCTTACCTCCTGGAGCTCCTTCTCCGCCTTGGACAGCTGGGAGGATTGCTCCTCCTGCTCCTTCTCAAGGACCTCCAGCTTCTTGGCGGCATCTTGGAGCTCCACTTGCACTTCGGTTACTCGAGCCTCGTGTTGATCAGCAGCGAGCTTGGCCTTCTCAAGCTCGGCCACCGCCTTCCCAGCGGCCGTTTTCTTTGCGGCCGCCTTTGCCTCGTCTTTCTTCAAGGCCTTCCTCAAGCCCTCAACTTTAGCGGCGGCAACTGCAACATCATCACAATAAGAGATTAACATACAGTCTGGATCATCAATATCCGGCATCAACCAGTTGTACACCTTATCAAAGGGCTTACCTTGTGCCTCGTCAAGCAATTTGTTGACAAGGTCAAGCTCTTTATCGGAATGCTTGAGCTTTCAATCCATCTCCTCCAGTGCCGCAGCATTAGCAGTTGCGGCCAGTGAAGACGCGTGTGACATTTAAAAATTCACACCATTTCAGATAATGGCTTCAAGAACGAGATCCTCCGCAGGTTTTCTTCGCAAACCTTGCAGAGTCTCGGGGGCTACTACAGATATTGCATACTTAAACTAAGGACTAAATCCAATTTATGAGGAAAGAACATTACTTGACTTACCTCAAAGCCTGTTGGCAGGCCTTGAATAGCGTCGTTCAGTCAGAATGAAGGGACCGAACACCCTGTATAACCGCACTCATAAGAGTGTGGTGCTCGTCGACGACGGCAGAGTTGTTCACCAACTCCGCCAGCGTGTCTGGCCAGCCCACCGCCGCCCGAGTGGAGGTGTTCGGCGTGGGCATCGTGTCCCCAGCACCTTCCCCATCGAAAGGAGGTACTAGCTCCCTTGGGGGCTCGGGGGCCAAATTCGGCAGGGGTCAGGATGATCTGGATCCCCTCCCCGTGGTAGCTAGGAGGGATGCATCCCCTTGGTCTTCAACGACCGAGGCATCGGCCTCGGCCATGGTGGCATTGACCTCCTCCCCTGTGTTCGGAGGAGGAGGGGTCTTTCGTGACACCACCTCCCCAGCTTCTTCGGGGATTGGAGGAGGTGCCGAGCGTGAGCCACTGTCTGCCAGTTCGGCGGGCAGGGACATCCCCGAAGAGGTCTCCTCGGCAGGGTGGCCACACAGAGGGTTGTACCATCAGAAAAACAATCAATCTACATTCCGCTAGGGACTACTAAAAGGATAACGAAATTGAAAATGTCGCAATATGTACCTGGCCGCTTGGGGCTTTACCCTGGGTTCCTTCTCCGGAACCTTTTCGGACGCTTCAGACTCCTTGTCGGAGTCCGAGCTGTCAGATAGGACCAGCTTGGGCCGGCACTGTCTCTTCCGGGCTTGAGGAGGTTGAACCTCCTCGACGTCGCTGGATGTCGCCCTCTTCTTAGAGTGTGAGGAGGCGCTTTCCTCCTCGTCCTCTTCCCCCTCCTGTGCGGACTGGGCCGTGGTGTCTCCGGACTTGCTGTCCGGACGGGCTTTGCGATGAAGGCCCTCTTGGGCCTCCAGCACCTCCATCTTCTTGCCCTTCTTGTCAGGCGCCTTGTAAGGCACCACGACCAACAACTTTTCTAGCTGCTCGAATCAGGCCCCTTCTGGCAGCGGCGCTGGACCGCTGATCTTCTCGGCCTCGGCAAGCCAGCCCTGCAAAATCCACATAAAGAGGTTCGGATCAAATCGTGTGGTGCTAATATTCGGATTCATGATAAGACAAGCGTTGCTCACCTTCCTCGGAGGGTTCGCAGCGTTGATGCCGATGTCCTCCCCCTCGACCGGCCACTCCTTCTGCGGTTTGAATAGGAGACTCCACACTTTCTTGTGGGTCGTGCCGAAGAGGTGTTGCATGGTGGCCGGATCTTCGGGGTCATACTCCCACATTGGCTTGGCTCTCTCCTGTCAGGGGAGGAATCGACGATGGAGCATGACCTGAATCACGTTGACCAGCTTCGCACCGGTCTCCATGACGCTGACGACGGGCTTCTGCAGTGCCTTCAAATCATCAGCGGATCCCCAGTCCGGGCTCTTGTTGATCCATGAGGCCAGCCTGGCAGGGGGTCCGGATCTTAATGCGGGAGCTGCCGCCCAGCCAGCCCCCCGTGGCTCGGTGATGTAGAATCATTAATTTTGCCACATTCTGATGGTGTCGACGAAGTGGCCCTTCGGCCACTGGACCCGTGTCAGTTTGCTAATCATGGCCCCGCCACAGTCCGCCTGCTCGCTGCCAACTACCTTGGGCTTGACGTTGAACACCTTTAGCCACAGGCCGAAGTGTGGCTGGACTCAGAGGAAGGCTTCACAGAAGATAATAAAGGATGAGATGTGGAGAAGGGAGTTGGGGGCTAGATCATGAAAATCTAGTCCGTAGAAGAACATCAGCCCCCGCACCAAGGGGTGCAGGGGAAATCCTAGCCCCCTAAGGAAATGAGGGAGGAATATGACCCTTTCACTCGGCTTGGGCGTAGGGATGATCTGGCCCTCTTCGGGGGCCCGATGAGCAATGTTGGCCGACAAATAGCCGGCCTGCTTCAGCCACACGATGTCATCATCGGTGACGGTGGAGGCTTCCGACTTCCCGTTGGCGCCGGAACTGGCCATGGTTGAAGGAGATGGGACGGGATTTGCTGTGGAAGCAGAGAAAAGGGGCGCTGGAGCTCTGAGGATCTGCGTGAGCGGGAGGTGGAAGAAGGCGTGGGATGCTGACCGTGGTAGCTCCCCCCTTTATAGACTGTTGACAGGACAGGGGTTCCTTTTTTCGCGCCGTTGGCTTCTCCACTTCCTGATATGCCCACAACGTTATGTGCGGGGAGGGGAATCGAAATCATTAACCATATCCCCCGAAAGGCGGGACACTATCTCCACCTCAAGGGGACATGCCAAACGTGGCATCAGCCTCGAGCCGTGCTTCGAGAAATAGTAACTGCTCGGCGTCAGGGCCGGAGGCGACTCTTCGTTGAAAGAGAAAAAGTTGTCAGATGAAGGCACTATTTACACTTGAACGGTTTTTTGTTATTGACTTCGTTGTTAAGTAAAACTGCCGTTTCAGATTCCAGACATCACTTGGCTCCGAACATGGGCAAAATATACTGAAGAACTCACCTCGCAAGCCGAACCCTGATTGAGTGAGCGGATGCCGGATACAAGCCTTGGCGTTGGAGGCAAGTTTGGGGGCTACTAAGGGAGTCATGGACTGAGGGGTCCTCGGGGTGCCGGCCCATTGAACATGGGTCGGACTGGTGGAGCCGTATAGAGGTAGGAGATCTACGAAGCCGTGGTGTGCCCTCCAAGTCAAGAATGCGCAGGATCTCTTTAATCCCTTATTGTAATCCATCTTCGGTAACCCTAACCCTACCGGTGTCTATATAAACCGAGGGTTGTAGTATTTAGGGCTAGAGCTACATTCATCACCTCATCTCCTTAGGGTTTAGCTCATGCTGATCTTTAGGTAGATCTACTTTGTAAACCATACTATACATCCAATATAATCAAGCAGGACGTAGGGTATTACCTCTTCGAGAGGGCCCGAACCTGGGTAAACACTGTGTTTCATCCCTTGTTCCCCATCGATCCCAGATCCACAGCTCGGGACCCCCTACCCCGAGGTCTGCCGGTTTTGACACCGACAGAGGGGTTTGTTCGGGGTATCTTCACCTCGACCGGAAACACAAAGAGTTGCCCCTCAACCTACTGCACCTACTGAAAATATTGGTTATGAAATTCCTTCGGGTATGATAGAACAACTGCTAGCTAATCCTTATGCAGGAGACGGAACTAAACATCCTGATATGCATTTGATACATGTGGATGAAATTTGTGGATTGTTTAAGCTTGCAGGGTTACCCGGAGATGAAGTTAAGAAGTAGGTTTTCCCTTTATGTTTGAAGGGAAAATCATTGACATGGTATAGGCTATGCAATGATATTGGATCTTGGAACTGGAATCGATTGAAATTGGAATTTCACCAAAAAAAATATCCTATGCATCTAGTTCATCGTGATCGGAATTATATATATAATTTTTGGCCTCGTGAAGGAGAAAGTATCGCTCTAGCTTGGGGGAGGCTTAAGTCAATGCTATATTCATGCCCCAACCATGAACTCTCAAGAGAAATTATTATTCAGAACTTTTATGCTCGGCTTTCTCGTGATGACCAATCCATGCTCGATACTTCTTGTACTGGTTCTTTTATGAAGAAGACTATTGAATTCAGGTGGGATCTTTTATAAAGAATTAAACGCAACTCTGAAGATTGGGAACTCGACGAAGGTAAAGAGTCAGGTATTAAGCTTGAGTTTGATTGTGTTAAATCTTTTATGAATACCGATGCTTTTCACAAGTTTAGCACTAAATATGGACTTGACTCAGAGATAGTAGCCTCTTTCTGTGAATCATTTGCTACTCATGTTGATCTCCCTAAGGAGAAGTGGTTTAAATATCATCCCCCTATTAAAGAAGAAATTAAAGAACCGGTAATAGATAAAGAGGAAACTATCCTTTACAATGTTAATCCAGTTGTGCCTACTGCTTATATTGATAAACCTCCTTTCCCTGTTAGGATAAAGAAACATGCTAAGGTATCAACCGTGGTTCGCAAAAGTAATATTAAAGCACCTAAACCCTCTGAACAAATCAAAGTAGAACCTAGTGTTGCTATGGTTAAAGATCTCTTGGTCGAAAACATTGATGGGCATGTTATTTACTTCTATGATGAAGCAGCTAGAATTGCCAAACCCGATGAGAAAGATAAACATAGACTTGTTGTTGGCATGCCTGTTGTCTCAGTTAAAATAGGAGATCATTGCTATCATGGTTTATGTGACTTAGGTGCTAGTGTGAGTGCTATTCCTTTTACCTTATACCAAGAAATTATGAATGACATAGCACCCGCTGAAATAGAAGACATAGATGTTACTATTAAACTTGCAAATAGAGACACCATCACACCACTTGGGATTGTTAGAGATGTTGAAGTCTTGTGTGGGAAAATAAAATACCCTACTGATTTTCTAGTTCTTGGTTCCCCACAAGATGACTTTTGTCCCATAATTTTTGGTAGACCTTTCTTGAACACTGTCAATGCTAAGATAGATTGTGAGAAAGAAACTGGCAGTGTTAGTTTTGGTGATGTGTCTCATGAGTTTAATTTCTCCAAGTTTCATAGACAACCACATGATAAAGAATCACCTAGTAAAGATTATTGGTCTTGCTTCTATTGTTGTACCTCCGACCGATCCTTTAGAACAATATTTGCTAGACCATGAGAATGATATGCACTTGCGTGAAAGAAATGAAATAGATAAAATATTCTTTGAACAACAACCTATCCTTAAACACAATTTGCCTATAGAAACTCTAGGAGGTCCTCCTCCACCTAAAGGTGATCTTGTGTTTGAATTAAAACAATTGCCTGACACACTGAAGTATGCTTATTTGGATGAGATAAAGATACATCATGTTATTATTAGTGCTAACCTCTCAGAACATGAAGAAGAGAGATTATTAAAAAAAATTGAGGAAGCACCGTGCTGCTATTGGATATACTCTTGATGATCTTAAGGGCATTAGTCCCAGTCTCTGTCAGCACAAAATTAATATGGAGCCCGATTCTAAACCCGTTGTTGATCACCAACGACGATTGAATCCTAAGATGAAAGAAGTGGTAGGAACTGAAATACTAAAGCTTCTAGAAGCAGGTATAATCTATCCCATAGCTGATAGTAGATGGGTAAGTCCTGTTCATTGTGTCCCTAAGAAAGGAGGTATTACTGTTGTTCCTAATGATAAAAATGAACTTATCCCACAAAGAATTGTTACTGGCTATAGGATGGTAATTGATTTTAGAAAATTAAATAAAGCTACTAGAAAAGATCATTACCCTCTACCTTTTATTGATCAAATGTTAGAAAGATTATCTAAGCACACACACTTTTGTTTTCTTGATGGATATTCTGGTTTCTCTCAAATACCTGTATCACAACCTGATCAAGAGAAAACCACCTTTACTTGTCCTTTTGGAACCTATGCTTATAGACGTATGCCCTTTGTTTTATGTAATGCACCTGCTACCTTTCAAAGATGTATGACTGCTATATTCTCTGATTTTTATGAAAAGATTGTTGAGGTTTTCATGGATGATTTTTCCGTTTACGGAACTTCTTTTGATGATTGCTTAAGCAACCTTGATCGAGTTTTGCAGAGATGTGAACAAACTAATCTTGTCTTGAATTGGGAGAAGTTCCACTTTATGGTTAATGAAGGCATTGTCTTGGGGCATAAAATTTCTGAACGAGGTATTGAGGTGGATAAAGCTAAAGTTGATGCAATTGAGAAAATGCCATGTCCTAAAGATATTAAAGGTATTCGTAGTTTCCTTGGTCATGCTGGTTTCTATAGGAGATTCATTAAAGATTTCTCTAAAATTTCTAGGCCTCTTACTAATCTTTTACAAAAGGATGTTCCATTTGTTTTCGATGATGATTGTGTAGAAGCCTTTGAAACACTTAAGAAAGCCTTAACTTCTGCACCTATTGTTCAACCACCTGATTGGAACTTGCCTTTTGAAATTATGTGCGATGCTAGTGATTATGCTGTTGGTGATGTTCTAGGACAAAGAGTTGATGAGAAATTAAATGTTATCCATTATGCTAGCAAAACTCTAGAGAGTGCCCAAAGAAATTATGCTACTACTGAGAAAGAATTTTTAGCAGTTGTGTTTGCTTGTGATAAATTCAGATCTTACATTGTTGATTCTAAAGTAATTGTTCACACCGATCATGCTTCTATTAAATATCTTATGGAAAAGAAAGATGCTAAACCTAGACTCATTAGGTGGGTTCTCTTACTATAAGAATTTGACTTACATATCACTGATAGGAAAGGAGCCGAGAACCCCATAGCTGATAACTTGTCTAGGTTAGAAAATATTCTTGATGACCCACTACCTATTGATGATAGCTTTCCTGATGAACAACTAGCTGTAATAAATGCTTCTCATAATACTCCTTGGTATGCTGACTATGCTAATTATATTGTTGCTAAATTAATACCACCTAGTTTCACATACCAACAAAAGAAAAAAAATCTTCTATCACTTAAGACATTACTTTTGGGATGACCCACATCTTTATAAAGAAGGAGTAGATGGTATTATTAGATATTGTGTACCTGAGCATGAACATGAACAAATCCTACGAAAATGTCATTTCGAAGCCTATGGAGGACATCATGCAGGAGATAGAACTGCTGACAAGGTATTAGAATCTGGTTTTTATTGGCCTACTCTTTTCGAAGATACCCGTAAGTTTGTCTTGTCTTGTGATGAATGTCAAAGAATAGGTAATATCGGTAAGCGTCAGGAAATGCCTATGAATTATTCACTTGTTGTTGAACCATTTGATGTTTGGGGCTTTGATTATATGGGACATTTTCCTTCCTCTAATGGGTATGCTCATATTTTAGTTGATGTTGATTATGTTACTAAGTGGGTAGAAGCTATTCCAACTAGTAGTGCTGATCAAAACACCTCCATTAAAATGCTTAAAGAAGTTATTTCCCCAAGGTTTGGAGTCCCTAGATATTTAATGACTGATGGTGGTTCACACTTTATTCATGGTGCTTTCCGTAAAATGCTTGCTAAATATGATGTTAACCATAGAATTGCATCACCCTATCATCCTCAGTTTAGTGGTCAAGTTGAACTTAGCAATAGAGAAATAAAATTAATATTACAAAAAGCTGTCAATAGGTCCCAAAAGAATTGGTCTAAGAAATTAGATGATGCACTTTGGGCTTACAAAATAGCTTATAAAAATCCTATGGGTATGTCTCCATATAAAATGGTTTATGGAAAAGCTTGTCATTTGCCTCTTGAGTTAGAACATAAAGCATATTGGGCAATTAAAGAACTCAATTGTGATTTCAAACTTGCCGGTGAAAAGTGGTTATTTGATATTAGCTCACTAGATGAATGGAGAACCCGAGCTTATGAAAATGCCAAGCTATTTAAAGAAAAAGTTAAGAGATGGCATGACAAAAGAATCCAAAAGCGGGAAATCAAAGTTGGTGAATATGTTCTTTTGTACAACTCTCGTTTTAGATTTTTTGCAGGAAAACTTCTTTCCAAATGGGAAGCACCATATATTATCGAAGAAGTTTATCGCTCTGGAGCTATCAAGATCAATAATGCCGAAGGTACTAACCCGAAGGTGGTCAATGGACAAAGAATTAAACACTATATCTCAGGTACGCCCATTAATGTTGAAACCAATATTATTCAAACCATGACACTGGAGGAAAACATAAGAGAAACCTTCCAGAACACTCCAAAACCCTGAAAAGGAAGATCTACATGATACGGTAAGTAAACGGACTCCGAAAAATCCGCAAAAATATTTTCTGTCAGTTTTGGAATATTAGAAAAAATAGGAAAATAAGAAACAACCGTGAAGGCAACCCAGGTGCCCACAAGACACCAGGGCACGCCTGCCCCCCTGGCGCACCCTGGTGGGTGGTGGGCACCTCGGGCACCTTCCCGACTCTGTTTTCCTTCTGTATGCTTGTTTCCCAAGATAAAAAAATTTATATAAACTCCCGGACGATTTGACCACCATGCCGCGGAGAAATCCTCTGTTCTTGTTTCATGTTTTTTTTTGACATATCTAGATCGCCATGGCCGCACCAAGCTCCTCCAAGGACAAGTTCTTCGAGAGGGTAATCAATCCCTACTTGTCGGAGGCGATGAAGCACCCTCAAGCCATTGAGATGCATGAGGGGGTTACTACTTGATACGTCTCCAACGTATCAATAATTTATGAAGTATTCATGCCGTTATATTATCATTCTTGGATGTTTTACAATCATTTTATAGCAACTTTATATCATTTTTTGGGACAAACCTATTGACATAGTGCCCAGTGCCAGTTGCTGTTTTTTGCTTGTTTTTTTACATCACAGAAAATCAATAGCAAACGAAGTCCAAACGCAGCGAAACTTTTTGGAGATTTTTTTCTGGACCAGAAGACACCCGGTGGGCCAAAGAAGTACCAGAGGGGAGCTCCGAGGAGAGCATAACCCACCAGGGCGCGCCTGGGGGCCCAGGCGCGCCCAGGTGGGTTGTGCCCACCTCGGTGGCCTCCCGCACCGCCTCTTCACCCTATAAATTCCCAAATATTCCAAAAACCCTCGAGGTAACCCTAGATCAGAAGTTCCGCCGCCGCAAGCCTCTGTAGCCGCGAAAACCAATCTAGACCCCGTTCCGGCACCCTGCCGGAGGGGAAATCATCACTGGTGGCCACCTTCATCATCCCAGCGGCCACCATGATGAGGAGGGAGTAGTCCAACCTCGGGGCTGAGGGTTTGTACCAGTAGCTATGTGTTTAATCTCTCTCCCATGTTCTTGAGATGGCACGATCTTGATGTATCGTGGGCTTTGTTAATACAGTTGGATCATATGGTGTTTTTCCCTCTCTATCTTGTTGTGATGAATTGAGTTTTCCCTTTGAGATTTTGTTTTATCGGATTGAATACTTTTATGGATTTGAGAGCACTTGATATATGTCTAGCATATGAATACCCGTGGTGACAATGGGGTATTATATTGATTCACTTGATGTATGTTTTGGCACTCAACTCGCGGATTCTCAAGGTGACATTGGGGTAATCTATGCATAGGGGTTGATGCACGTTTTCATCCTTGTTTCTCCGGTAGAAATCTTGGGGCACTATTTGAGGTTCTTTGTGTTGGATCGAGTATTATGAATCTGAAATTGTTTGGTGTGTATCGTATAATTAACTCATGGATACTTGTGGTGACATTGGAGTATCTAGGTGACATTAGAGTTGGTTGATGCGTATCATATGGTGTTATTTTAGTACGAACTCTTGGATAGATCAAACCGAAAGAATAGCTTTGTGTTATTTTAGTACGAACTCTTGAATAGATCGAACGGAAAGAATAACTTTAAGGTGGTTTCGTACCCTACAAACAATTTCTTCTTATGTTCTCCGCTAGATAAGAACTTTGGAGTGATTCTTCGTTGCACATTGAGGGATGGTTATGTGATCCAATTAGATTAGCATTGTTGAGAGATTGCACTAGCGAAAGTACGGACCCTAGGCCTTGTTTTCAAGCATTGCAATTCTGTTTGTGCTTCGTTTTATCACTTGCTACCTTGCTATTTTTATTTATTCAGATTACAAAAATATATTTCTACCATCCATATTACACTTTTATCACCATCTCTTCGCTGAACTAGTGCACCTATACAATTTTCCATTGTATTGGGTGTGTTGGGGACACAATAGACTTTTTATTATTTGGTTGCAGGGTTGTTTGAGAGAGACTATCTTCATCCTACACCTCCCACGGATTGATAAACCTTAGGTCATCCACTTGAGGAAAATTTGCTACTGTCCTACAAAACTCTGCGCTTGGAGGCCCAACACGAGTCTACAAGAACAAGTTGTGTCGTAGACATCAAGCTCTTTTCTGGCGCCATTACCAGGGAGGTGAGTGCATGAAGGTATATCTTTAGATCTTGCCATTTAATCTTTTAGTTTCTTGTTTTATCACTAGTTTGGTTCGTAAAAGGAAACTACAAAAAATGGAATTGAGGTTGCAACATATTGCTCATCTTTATAATGTCTTTCGTGAAAATGATGGAAAAGAAAATTGTGCTCAATTGATAGAAGAAGAATTCAATAAAATGTTTGACATAATATCTTTGAATGATGAGCATGATTGCAATGTTGTTGGTATGAACTCTTTGAATATCCATGATGCTAATGATATGCAAAGCCATAAGCTTGGGGATGCTATGTTTGATGAAGATGATATTTTTAGTCCCCCAAGTTTTGATGAGAAAATTTACTATGATGATTGCATGCCTCCTATTTATGATGATTATATTTATGAAAGTGGATTTGGAGAGGCCATGACTTTATTTAGTGATGAATCCACTATTTTGAAAGAGGTTTCAATTGATTATTATTATAAAGTTGCTATCTATGATGATTATGGTGATGACATGTGTGCTATAAAGAATAATGATAACCATGAAACTTGTCATCATAATTTTAATGTTCAATTTGATTATGTCAATCAAGTAGCACATGGTAGTTATTTTGTTGAATTTGCTCCCACTACTATTGATGAGAATAAATTTGCTTATGTGGAGAGTAAGAAAATTTCTATGCTTGTGGATCATGAAAAAAATGATTTATGTGATAGTTATATTGTTGAATTCATTCATGATGCTACTGAAAATTATTATGAGAGGGGAACATATGCTTTTACATATTGCAATAATATCAAGTTTCCTCTCTTTATGTTGAAAGTTTTAAAGTTGCACTTGTTTTGCCTTCCTATGCTAGTTGATTCTTGTTCCCATAAGTTGTTTGCTCACAAAATACCTATGCATAGGAAGTGACTTAGACTTAAATGTGCTAGTCATATGCTTCATGATGCTCTCTTTGTGTTTCAATTCTTATCTTTTATGTGAGCATCATTGAAATCATCATGCCTAGCTAAAAGGCATTAAAGAAAAGTGTTTGTTGGGAGACAACCCAACACGTTTACCTACTGTTTTTGTATGTTCACATGGTTATTCTACTGTAGTGATCTTGTTTTATACCTTTTGTTTCAATAAAGTGCCAAGTAAAGCCTTTGGGATAGTGTGGATGATAGTTGACTTGATTCTGTGCAAAAACAGAAACTTTTGCGGCCAGTGCAGAAATCCCTGTCTTTTAATGGACGTCGAACAATTCAGAATTTTTTACAGTCGATGGGTATACAAATTTTCTACGTTGTCCTAATTTTTCAGAATTTCTGGAGTTACATAAGTATGACCTTAATTCAGATCTTTACGTACTGTTCTGTTTTTGACAGATTCTGTTTTCAATGCATAGTTTGCTTGTTTTATGGTTTCTATGGCTTATATTGCTTAATATAAATTGTGGAAATTGTATAGTACAGTAGGCATTGTGTGAGAACAATTATGACTCTTATCTTGACAGTACCAAAGTGAATTATTTGTCTTTATCATACTAACCCATCTCACGAAGTTCCGTTAAGTTTTGTGTGATTGAAGTTTTCAAGTTTTGGAGTGAGATATCGATATGAGGAGAATAAGGAGTGACAAGACCCTAAGCTTGGGGATGACCAAGGCACCCCAAGGTAATATTCAAGGAAGATCCAAGCAACTAAGCTTGGGGATGCCCCGGAAGGCATCCCCTCTTTCGTCTCCAACATTATCGGTAACCTCACTTGGAGCTATATTTTCATTCGTCACTGAAGGAAATATGCCCTAGAGGCAATAATAAAGTTATTATTTATTTCCTTATTTCATGATAAATGTTTATTATTCATGCTAGAATTGTATTAACCGGAAACATGGTACATGTGTGAATACATAGACAAACAGAGTGTCACTAGTAAGCCTCTACTAGACTAGCTCGTTAATCAAAGATGGTTATGTTTCCTAACCATAGACATGAGTTGTCATTTGATTAACGGGATCACATCATTAGGAGAATGATGTGATTGACTTGACCCATTCCGTTAGCTTAGCACTTGATCGTTTAGTATGTTGCTATTGCTTTCTTCATGACTTATACATGTTCCTATGACTATGAGATTATGCAACTCCCGTTTACCGGAGGAACACTTTGTGTGCTACCAAACGTCACAACGTAACTGGGTGATTATAAAGGTACTCTACAGGTGTCTCCGAAGGTACTTGTTGAGTTGGCGTATTTCGAGATTAGGATTTGTCACTCCGATTATCGGAGAGGTATCTCTGGGCCCACTCGGTAATGCACATCACTATAAGCCTTGCAAGCATTGTAACTAATGAGTTAGTTGCGGGATGATGTATTATGGAATGAGTAAAGAGACTTGCCGGTAACGAGATTGAACTAGGTATTGAGATACCGACGATCGAATCTCGGGCAAGTAACATACCGATGACAAAGGGAACAATGTATGTTGTTATGCGGTTTGACCGATAAAGATCTTCGTAGAATATGTGGGAGCCAATATGAGCATCCAGGTTCCGCTATTGGTTATTGACCGGAGACGTGTCTCGGTCATGTCTACATAGTTCTCGAACCCGTAGGGTCCGCACGCTTAAAGTTCGGTGACGATCGGTATTATGAGTTTATGTGATTTGATGACTGAAGTTTGTTCGGAGTCCCGGATGAGATCGGAGACATGACGAGGAGTCTCGAAATGGTCGAGAGGTAAAGATCGATATATTGGAAGGCTATATTCGGACATCGGAAAGGTTCCGAGTGATTCGGGTATTTTTCGGAGTACCGGAGAGTTACGGGAATTCGTATTGGGCCTTAATGGGCCATACGGGAAAGGAGAGAGAGGCCTCAAGGGTGGCTGCGCCCCTTCCCCATGGACTGGTCCGAATTGGACTAGGGAAAGGGGGCGCCCCCTTCCTTCCTTCTCCTTCTCCCTTCCCCTTTTCCTATTCCATGTGGGAGGTGGAATCCTACTAGGACTAGGGAGTCTTAGGACTCCACACCTTGGGCGCGCCCTGTGAGGGCCGGCCTCCTCCTCCCTCCATCCTTTATATACGTGGCCAGGGGGCACCCCATAGACACAACAATATATCATTGATCTCTTAGCGTGTGCGGTGCCCCCCTCCACCATAATCCACCTCGATCATATCGTAGCGGTGCTTAGGCGAAGCCCTGCGTCAGTAGCATCATCATCACCATCACCACGCCATCGTGCTGACGGAACTCTCCTGTGAGGCTTTGCTGGATCGGAGCTCGCGGGACGTCATCGAGTTGAACGTGTGCTGAACTCGGAGGTGCCGTGCGTTCGGTACTTGGATCGGTCGGATCGTGAATACGTACGACTACATCAACCGCGTTGTGATAACGCTTCCGCTTTCGGTCTACAAGGGTACGTGGACACACTCTCCCCTCTCGTTGCTATGCATCACCATGATCCTGTGTGTGCGTAGGAAATTTTTTGAAATTCCTACGTTCCCCAACAGTCACATGATATGAGTTTTGCTTGGAGAGTCATTTTCTTTTTTTAGGATTTTCTTGATGTTATTTATAATAATGTTTTACATCTTTTATTTCAATAAAAGTGGCAAGGATAGCCATCACCATGCTTATTTTGCAAATATATGAGTTGCTGTTTCAAAACAGAAAGTTTATTGATGTTGCAATAATTCTCCAGAAAATTAAGAATGTGATAAAATGTTGAAACATTTTGCACAATAATATCTGATAAATTTTCTACGGTGTGGTAAATTTTCAGAAGTTTTGGAGATAGGGAAGTATGAGTACAATTGCACTCTTTACAGACTGTCCTGTTTAGACAGATTGCTGTTATGTTCGCATTGTTTGCATATGTTTGCTTGTTTAATGATTCTATTTGAGGATAGGAGTATTAAATATGCAGATGCATTTAGTATGCAATGTTGAATAATAATTTTAGTGATTTTCTACAGTAGAGAATGATAAGGTTTTGCATCGATTTATAATAACTTATCTCACGAGTTCTTGTTGAGTTTTGTGTGGATGAAGTTTTTGAGAATTAGGAAAACCATGATATAAAAGAATTAAGGAGACACAAAAGCTCAAGATTGGGGATGCCCAAGGCATGCCAAGATAATATTTCAAGAAGTCTCAAGCATCTAAGCTTGGGGATGCCCCGGTAGGCATCCCACCTTTCTTCATCAACAATTATCGGTTAGTCTCGGTTGAGCCTACGTTTTTGCTTCTTCACATGATGTGTGCTATTCTTAGAATGTCATTTTATTTTGTTTTTGCTTGCTGTTTTAATAAAACACTTAGATCTGAAACTTTTAAATAAGAGAGAGTCCTCACATAGCTATCTATATACTTAACTACTCATTTGATCTTCACTTATATCTTTTTGGAGTAGTTTGTCATTTACTCTCATGCTTCACTTAGATTATTTTGAGAGTTGAAATTTTTGAAGAAATACTTATGCTCTCGTGCTTCACTTAAATTTATTTGAGAGCTTGTTAGTATCAATGGTAATATATAAATTTAGTCCAAAAGTAATGGATATTCAAGAGGGATACAATAAAAACTTTCATGTAGATCATTGGATATGATAAGTTTGATTCCTTGCAATAGTTTTGCGATATGGAGATAATAATATGTGAGTCAAGTTGGTGAGTAATTGTGCTTTAGTAGGAATATTGGTGTTAAGGTTTGTGATTCCCTATGCAAGCACGAAAGTCAATAATTATGCAATGAAATTACATCCTACTTGTGGTGCATTATTCGGTGTTAGTTATGCTCAATGCTCGTTTATGTGAATTTTCATTTCTTGGTTGGCTGCTTCTCAATCTATTTGCTGGCCTCCATTGGTAGTAAGTGGGAATACTACTTGTGCATCCGAATTAAACCCAAAGTTGTGCCAAATGAGTCCACCATACCTACCTATATCGGTATTTCCATGCCGTTCTAAGCAAATTTGTATGTGCCATCTCTAAATTTTCAAAATATTTTCCTTTTTGTGTGCTCGTACCGCTCATGAAGCGGCAGGGGTGGCCAATATTTTCCATGCTAGATGTGTTATTCTCAAGATGAGTGTTTATTCACTAGCCATTGCACGAGAGTACGACAAAGGTATTAGGGATGCCCAGTCCCGAAATGAAAAAGAAATTTACTTTATGTTGTCAAATAATAAATTCCTTGGATAGTGTTGGTATGGAGGGCACCCGTGGATACGGCTAGCCATGGATTGTGAAAGAATGGTGGAAAAAAGAATAAACTATATTTTCTGTTTGGGAACCGCCTATGATATATCCAGCATGGAAAGTGTTGGGAATTACTCGGTCGTTTTTGTTGACGGGAAAAGTATGCCTCTCAAAAAATTTATCTCTCAATTTAAGCTTTGAGCTCTGGCACCTTTATAAATCCCTACTTCCCTCTGTGAAGGGCCTATCTATTTACTTTATGCAATTTTTATTTTTATTTGAGTCTCCATCTTCTCTTATAAAGCACCAACTAAGGGGCACTATGATCGTACTTGAGCATTTGATGTAGCTAGTATGCGAGTGTGTTTTGCGAATGGATCAATGATTGAGCATGATGGGCTAGGGATAACTTTCTTTAGTGTTGATATTTTGAAAGACATGGTTGCTTGTTGATATGCTTGAGTATTGATGTCTTC
Source organism: Thinopyrum elongatum (assembly GCA_011799875.1). Classification (NCBI taxonomy): domain Eukaryota; kingdom Viridiplantae; phylum Streptophyta; class Magnoliopsida; order Poales; family Poaceae; genus Thinopyrum; species Thinopyrum elongatum. The sequence continues at coordinate 370,312,525 of CM022300.1, read as the reverse complement.
ATGTCAAATTATAGACTATTGCTTTGAATCATTTAAGTCCAAATGTCCATGCTACAAAAGAAAGAATAAGTTTTATGAGAAAGAGTTGCTGTTATGATGCTAGAAAAAGTGATTGAAATTATCATTGATCAAATTTATGCATTTTGCTAGCATTCACACTTCATAAATTATTTCTTTTATCATTTACCTACTCGAGGACGAGTAGGAATTAAACTTGGGGATGCTGATACGTCTCCAACGTATCAATAATTTATGAAGTATTTATGCCGTTATATTATCATTCTTGGATGTTTTACAATCATTTTATAGCAACTTTATATCATTTTTTGGGACTAACCTATTGACATAGTGCCCAGTGCCAGTTGCTCTTTTTTGCTTGTTTTTTTACATCACAGAAAATCAATACCAAATGGAGTCCAAAAGCAGCGAAACTTTTTGGAGATTTTTTCTGGACCAGAAGACACTCAGTGGGCCAAAGAAGTACCAGAGGGGAGCTCCGAGGAGAGCACAACCCACCAGGGCGCGCCTGGGGGCCCAGGCACGCCCAGGTGGATTGTGCCCACCTCGGTGGCCTCCCGCACCGCCTCTTCGCCCTATAAATTCCCAAATATTCCAGAAACCCTCGGGGTAACCCTAGATCAGAAGTTCCGCCACCGCAAGCCTCTGTAGCCACAAAAAACCAATCTAGACCCCATTCTGGCACCCTGCCGGAGGAGAAATCATCACCGGTGGCCATCTTCATCATCTCGGCGGCCACCATGATGAGGAGGGAGTAGTCCACCCTCGGGGCTGAGGGTTTGTACCAGTAGCTATGTGTTTAATCTCTCTCTCGTGTTCTTGAGATGGCACGATCTTGATGTATCGCGGGCTTTGTTAATATAGTTGGATCATATGATGTTTTTCCCTCTCTATCTTGTTGTGATGAATCGAGTTTTCCCTTTGAGATTTCGTTTTATCGGATTGAATACTTTTATGGATTTGAGAGCACTTGATATATGTCTTGCATATGAATACCCGTGGTGACAATGGGGTATTATATTGATTCACTTGATGTATGTTTTGGCACTCAACTCGCGGATTCCCGAGATGACATTGGGGTAATCTATGCATAGGGGTTGATGCACATTTTCGTCCTTGTTTCTCCGGTAGAAATCTTGGGGCACTCTTTGAGGTTCTTTGTGTTGGATTGAGTATTATGAATCTGAAATTGTTTGGTGCGTATCGTATAATTAACTCATGGATACTTGTGGTGACATAGGAGTATCTAGGTGACATTAGAGTTGGTTGATGTGTATCATATGGTGTTATTTTAGTACGAACTCTTGGATAGATCGAACGGAAAGAATAGCTCCGTGTTATTTTAGTACGAACTCTTGAATAGATCGAACGGAAAGAATAACTTTAAGGTGGTTTCGTACCCTACAAACAATTTCTTCTTATGTTCTCTGCTAGATAAGAACTTTGGAGTGATTCTTCGTTGCACATTGAGGGATGGTTATGTGATCCAATTAGATTAGCATTGTTGAGAGATTGCACTAGCGAAAGTACGGACCCTAGGCCTTGTTTTCAAGCATTGCAATACCGTTTGTGCTTCGTTTTATCACTTGCTACCTTGCTGTTTTTATTTATTCAGATTACAAAAATATATTTCTACCATCCATATTACACTTTTATCACCATCTCTTCGCTGAACTAGTGCACCTATACAATTTTCCATTGTATTGGGTGTGTTGGGGACACAAGATACTTTTTATTATTTGGTTGCAGGGTTGTTTGAGAGAGACTATCTTCATCCTACGCCTCCCACGGATAGATAAACCTTAGGTCATCCACTTGAGGGAAATTTGCTACTGTCCTACAAAACTCTGCGCTTGGAGACCCAACACGAGTCTACAAGAACAAGTTGTGTAGTAGACATCACTACTTCTTGAGCTTGCGTTGATTTTTCCCTTGAACAGGAAAGGGTGATGCAGCAAAGTAGAGATAAGTATTTCCCTCAATTAAGAACCAAGGTATCAATCCAGTAGGAGGCACAAGCAAGTCTCCAATCTATGCACCTGCACAAACTAACAAACACTTGCACACAACGCGAAAAGGGGTTGTCAATCCCTTCACGGTCACGAACAAGAGTGAGATCTAATAGAGATGGGTATAAAAGATAAATAAAAGAGCAAACTAAAATAAATATAAATAAATTGCAGCAAGGTATTTTGGGGTTTTTTGGTTTATAGATCTGAAAATATATGATGGAAAATAGACCCGGGGGCCATAGGTTTCACTAGAGGCTTCTCTCTTGAAAGAAAACATACGATGGGTGAACAAATTACTATTGAGCAATTGATAGAAAAGCGCAAAGTTATGACGATATCTAAGGCAATGATCATGAATATAGGCATCACGTCCGTGACAAGTAGACCGAAATGATTATGAATCTACTACTATTACTCCACACATCGACCGACTCATGCCTGCATCTAGAGTATTAAGTTCATAAGAACAGATCAACGCTTTAAGTAAGATGACATGATGTAGAGGGATAAACTCAAGCAATATGACATAAACCCCATCTTTTTATCCTTGATAGCAACAATACAATACGTGCCTCGCTACCCCTTCTATCATTGGGTGAGGACACCGCAAGATTGAACCCAAAACTAAGCACCTCTCCCATTGCAAGAAAAACCAATCTAGTTGGCCAAACCAAACCGATAGTTCGAAGAGAAATACAAAGATATCTTAATCATGCATAAAAGAGTTCAGAGAAGACTCAAATAATATTCATAGATAATCTGATCATAAATTCACAATTCATCGGATCTCAACAAACACACCGCAAAAAAAGATTGCATCGGATAGAACTCCAAGAACATCGAGGAGAACATGGTATTGAAGATCAAAGAGAGAGAAGAAGCCATCTAGCTACTAGCTATGGACCCGTACGTCTGTGCTAAACTACTCACGCATCATCGGAAGGGCAGCAAGGTTGATGTAGAGGCCCTCTGTGATCGAATCCCCCTCCGGCAGGGTGCCGGAAAAGGCCCCAAGATGGGATCTCACGGGAACAGAGGCTTGCGACGGCGGAAAAGTATTTTGGTGGACGCTTCTGATGTTTGGGGAATATTTCTAAATTTATAGAGGTGGAATTAGGGTTGCAGGATACCCGAGGGCCCACAAGCCCTCAGGGCGCCCCCCTAGGGAGCGCCCTAGAGGCTTGTGGCCTCCTCGGGACTCTTCTGGCCCTCTCTCCAAGTCACGTAGGTGTCTTCTGGTCCAAGAAAAATCATCGTAAACTTTTATTCCGTTTGGACTCCGTTTGATATTCCTTTTCTGTAAAAGTCAAAAACAAGAAAAAAAACAAAAACTGGCACTGGGCTCTAGGTTAATAGGTTAGCCTAAAAAATAATATAAAATAGCATATTAATGCATGTAAAACATCCAAAATAGATAATATAATAGCATGGAACTATCAAAAATTATAGATACGTTGGAGACGTATCAAGCATCCCCAAGCTTAATTCTTGCTCGTCCTCGAGTAGGTAAATGACAAAAACAGAATTTTTGATGTGGAATGCTACCTAACATATTTATCAATGCAATCTTCTTTATTGTGGCAAGAATGTTCAGATCCATAAGATTCAAAATAAAAGTTTAATATTGACATAAAAATAATAATACTTCAAGCATACTAATAGAGCAATCATGTCTTCTCAAAATAACATGGCCAGAGAAAGTTATCCCTACAAAATCATATAGTCTGGCTATGCTCCATCTTCATCACACAAAATATTTCATCATGCGCAACCCCGATGACAAGCCAAGCAATTGTTTCATACTTTTGGTGTTCTCAAACTTTTTCAACTTTCACGCAATACATGAGCGTGAGCCATGGATATAACACTATAGGTGGAATAGAATATGGTGGTTGTGGAGAAGACAAAAAGAAGGAGAAAGTCTCACATCAACTAGGCAAATTAATGGGATATGGAGATGCCCATCAATTGATATCGATGCAAGTGAGTAGGGATTGCCATGCAACAGATGCACTAGAGCTATAAGTGTATGAAAGCTCAAAAAGAAACCAAGTGGGTGTGCATCCAACTTGCTTGCTCACGAAGACCTAGGGCAATTTGAGGAAGCCCATCATTGGAATATACAAGCCAAGTTCCATAATGAAAATTTCTCACTAGTATATGAAAGTAACAAAATATGATACTCTCTATCAGGAAGAACATGGTGCTACTTCGAAGCACAAGTGTGGAAAAAGGATAGTAACATTGTCCCTTCTCTCATTTCTCTCATTTTTTTCTCTTTTTTTTGGGCTTCTTTGGCCTCTTTTTTATTTTATAAAGTCTGGAGACTCATCCCAACTTGTGAGGGAATCATAGCTTCCATCATCCTTTCCTCACATGGGACAATGCTCTAATAATGATCATCACACTTTTATTTACTTACAACTCAAGAATTACAACTCGATACTAGAACAAAATATGACTGTATATGAATGCCTCCGGCGGTGTACCGTGATGTGCAATGATCAAGAGTGACATGTATAAAAAATATGAACGGTGGCCTTGCCACAAATACTATGCAAACTACATGATCATGCAAAGCAATATGACAATGATGGTGCGTGTCATAATAGAACGGAACGGTGGAAGTTGCATGGCAACATATCTCGGAATGGCTATGGAAATGCCATAATAGGTAAGTATGGTGGCTGTTTTGAGGAAGGGTATATGGTGGGTTTAATGCACCGGCGAAAGTTGCACGGTACTAGAGAGGCTAGCAATGGTGGAAGGGTGAGAGTGTGTATAATCCATGGACTCAACATTAGTCATAAAGAACTCACATACTTATTGCAAAAATTTATTAGCCATCAAAACAAAGTACTACATGCATGCTCCTAGGGGGATAGATTGGTAGGAAAAGACCATCGCTCGTCCCCGACCGCCACTCATAAGGAAGACAATCAAAAAATAAATCATGCTCCGACTCCATCACATAACGGTTCACCATATGTGCATGCTACGGGAATAAAAAACTTCAACACAAGTATTTCTACCAATCCACAATTACTCACTAGCATGACTCTAATATCACCATCTTCATATCTCAGAACAAATGCAAGGAATCAAACTTCTCATCTTATTCAATGCTCTTTATATATGAAAGTTTTTATTCTATCCCTCTTGGATGCCCATCATATTAGGACTAAATTCATAACCTAAGCAAATTACCATGTTGTTTAAAGACTCTCAATATAATATAAGTGAAGCATGAGAGTTCATCAATTTCTATAAAATAAAGCCACCGCCGTGCTCTAAAAAGATATAAGTGAAGCACTAGAGCAAATTGCCTAGCTCAAAAGATATAAGTGAAGCACATAGAGTATTCTAATAAATTCACAATTAATGCGTGTCCCTCTCAAAAGTTGTGTATGGAAAGGATGATTGTGGCAAACTAAAAAGCAAAGACTCATATCATACAAGACGCTCCAAGCAAAACACATATCACGTGGTGAATAAAAATATAGCCTCAAGTAAATTTACCAATGGATTAAAGACGAAAGAGGGGATGCCATCCGAGGCATCCCCAAGCTTAGATGCTTGGTTGTCCTTGAATATTACCTTGGGATGCCTTGGGCATCCCCAAGCTTAGGATCTTTCCACTCCTTATCCCATAGTCCATCAAATCTTTACACAAAACTTGAAAACTTCACAACACAAAACTCAACAGAAAACTCATAAGATCGGTTAGTATAATAATATAAATCACCACTTTAGGTACTATTGTGAACTAATTCTAAATTTATGTTGGTGTTATATCTACTGTATTCCAACTTCTGCATGGTTCATACCCCCCGATACTACTCATAGATTCATCAAAATAAGCAAACAACACATAAAAAACAGAATCGGTCAAAAACAGAACAATCTGTAGTAACAAGAATATTAGTCATACTTCTGTAACTCCAAAAATTCTAAAAAAATTAGTAAAAGAGAATTCATATATCAATCTTGTGTAAAAAATTCAGAATTTTTCCACGCTCCAGTGAATTTAAACAATTCTGTTACTGGACGCAAAAGATTCTGATTTTCAGCAAAACCAAATCAACGATATACCAAAGCACCCCAAAGGTCTTGCTTGGCTCAAACACTAATTAAAACACCAAAACACAATTACTACATAGGTAATAATGTGTATTTATTAAAAAATATAACCAAAAACAAAAAACATAAAAATAAAATTGGGTTGCCTCCCAACAAGCGTTATTGTTTAACGCCGCTAGCTAGGCATAAAACATAGATCTAGGTATTGTCATCTTCGGTATGCAATTCTTTCCTAGTCAAATCTTCCAAAACTTTTCTTAACAAGTCTCTTTTCTCTTTCCTTTCCTTTCTAGTAGGTGAACTCAATTCATGAAAAGGACTTTGATTAGTGATTTTAACATTCATAACTTCATAATCAGGATCATCACCATAAATATCCTCATATAAAATACGTATCTCATCTTTAATGGGTTCCCTAGATATTTCCTCCATCTACTCATCATTAAATCCTACATAAATTCCATTAGTTATCCAATCAAATTTATCATAAGTATCAAGGTAAAGGGCTTGAGCAATTTCTGCATAGGGAACTCTTCTCTTAAGATTGGTACTGTAAGAATGATAATCTCTAGATTCTAGACTACGCAAAGTTTCTCTATCATGGAGAATTTCTTTAACTAGAGGATGCTCAATATTTTTATTATAGAAAGCAAAAATTTCCCTAGCTTCTTGTATTATGAAATCAAATTCTCGCATAAGAATGATAGTTGCAATCTTTTTAGCCCTAGGATGGAGTATATTAGGAAGTTCGTAAAATATCTTTTGTAAAGCGGGATGAATGTGCACAAATTTTCTTTCTAGTTTAACGATAAGCATAACAATAGCATTCGCATAGCAATTTGTATCACGAAGAATAGATCCCTTACCAAGTGGCAAAACTCACGTACAATCAAAGAATTCTTGAATAACACTCTTCCCAATAATATTATCGTCCCCCACATGAAAAGTTTTTGCCTTAAGATTAGAGGGAGTTTCAGTTCCACGATCTAAAGAACAAGATCCAAATATTTCCTCAAGATTTATATTAGGAAGATTCTTAGAATTTTCAACGATAACCTCCCCAGATTCCGACATGATGGCAAGAAACCAATCTATCACACAAGCAAACGAAAAGCAAACGAAAAGACGAACGAAAGAAGGGCGAATAAAAAGGCAAATATTTTTGTGTTTTTCTGAAAATGTTTTAGAAGTGGGGGAGAGTAAAACAAGATGCAAATGGCAAATAATATAAGTGCAAGAGATGAGAGTTTATGATGTGTACTTGGTAGACTTGATGTAGCCCCGGCAACAACGCCAGAAATTCTTCCTACTACTTCTTGAGCTTGCGTTGATTTTTCCCTTGAAGAGGAAAGGGTGATGCAGCAAAGTAGAGATAAGTATTTCCCTCAGTTAAGAACCAAGGTATCAATCCAGTAGGAGGCACAAGCAAGTCTCCAATATATGCACCTGCACAAACTAACAAACACTTGCACACAACGCGAAAAAGGGGTTGTCAATCCCTTCACAGTCACGAACAAGAGTGAGATCTAATAGAGATGGGTATAAAAGATAAATAAAAGAGCAAACTAAAATAAATATAAATAAATTGCAGCAAGGTATTTTTGGGTTTTTTGGTTTATAGATCTGAAAATATATGATGGAAAATAGACCCGGGGGCCATAGGTTTCACTAGAGGCTTCTCTTTTGAAAGGAAACATACGGTGGGTGAACAAAATACTGTTGAGCAATTGATAAAAAAGCGCAAAGTTATGACAATATCTAAGGATCATGAATATAGGCATCATGTCCGTGAAAAGTAGACCAAAATGATTCTGCATCTACTACTATTACTCCACACATCGACCGACTCCTGCCTGCATCTAGCGTATTAAGTTCATAAGAACAGAGCAACGCTTTAAGTAAGATGACATGATGTAGAGGGATAAACTCAGGCAATATGACATAAACCCCATTTTTTATCCTTGATGGCAACAATACAATACGTGCCTCGCTACCCCTTTTGTCACTGGGTGAGGACACCGCAAGATTGAACCCAAAACTAAGCACCTCTCCCATTGCAAGAAAAACCAATCTAGTTGGCCAAACCAAACCGATAGTTCGAAGAGAAATACAAAGATATCTTAATCATGCATAAAAGAGTTCAGGGAAGACTCAAATAATATTCATAGATAATCTGATCATAAATCCACAATTCATCGGATCTCAACAAACACACTGCAAAATAAGATTACATCGGATAGAACTCCAAGAACATCGAGGAGAACATGGTATTGAAGATCAAAGAGAGAGAAGAAGCCATCTAGCTACTAGCTATGGACCCGTAGGTCTGTGGTAAACTACTCACGCATCATTGGAAGGGCAGCAAGGTTGATGTAGAGGCCCTCCATGATCGAATCCCCCTCCGACGGGGTGCCGAAAAAGGCCCCAAGATGGGATCCCATGGGAACAGAGGCTTGTGGCGGCGGAAAAGTATTTTGGTGGATGCTTCTGATGTTTGGGGAATATTTCTGAATTTATAGAGGTGGAATTAGGGTTGGAGGACACCCGAGGGGCCCACAAGCCCTCAGGGCGCCCCCTGGGCGCGCCCTAGAGGCTTGTGGCCTCCTTGGGACTCTTCTGGCCCTCTCTTCAAGTCACGTAGGTGTCTTATGGTCCAAGAAAAATCACCGTAAAGTTTTATTCCGTTTGATATTCCTTTTCTATAAAAGTCAAAAACAAGGAAAAAACTGAAACTGGCACTGGGCTCTAGGTTAATAGGTTAGTCCCAATAATAATATTAAATAGCATATTAATGCATATAAAACATCCAAAACAAATAATATAATAGCATGGAACTATCAAAAATTATAGATACGTTGGAGATGTATCAGGGGTGCTCCACATCCGGGATGTTCAAGGGCCCAAGAAGACGAGAACCGTGGAGGCCAGGCTCGAGGCAATGGAGCAGGAGATCTTCAAGTGCCAAGGGATGGTGGAGCGTGGACTCAGTGCCAATCACCTCATGATCACGGAATTCACCCGTGATCACAAGATGGATGGCCGGTCTATGAAGGACATCGTCTTCACCTTCAACGAGCAAATCAATTTTCTGCAAATTCAAATCTATGATCTTCAAAATCAAGTCTTTGAGTATAAGGCAAGATTTAAAGGTATGAGTTTAGCTGCCAGTTGCAGAACTTAGGAGGCTCGTGCTTCCTCTTATGATGGTGAGCTGCTGCCATGGAAGTCGGAGGATAAGCTTGCTACCACCTCATCACCACCACCATCATCATCTTCCCCACCAAAGAAGACTCGAGTACATGGGTATGGGCACTCCCCTTGGCTTTTGCCAAGCTTGGGGAGATGCCCCGGTATTGTATCACCATCACTTTTATTACCTTTACCTATCTTAGTTCGATCTTTAGCTATTTCATGATTTAGTTGAATAAAAGTTTAGTATGATCTATTTTCGAGTGCTAGTTTCGTGATCTATCTACGTAATTGAGTGAGAGTTATATAATAAAGTTTAGTTTTAGTTTTTGCTTCTTTACTTTTATGTTTCAATCAAAATAAAAGGAAATAATAAAAAAAGATCATATGCTAATCTTATGGTAAGTAATGACATCACATAAGGAAAAGTATAAGTGGTAAAATTTGTTGAAAGTTGACAAACATAGCATTAGTCAATGATACAGTTCATGAAAGAATTAATAAGTGAAGAGAAGATTCACATGCAAATACACTATCTTGGACATCTTTTATGATTGTGAGCCCCCACTAAATATCTTATGCCAAACTGTTGACGTTGGACAAGGAAGACAACATAATGATTTATGTTTGTTCATATTCACATAGAAGTTATATTGTCATAGATCCTTCAACATATGGTGCTTGCTCAATATCTTTGCTAGCCAAAATTCCGCACTAAGTAGAGATACTACTTGTGCATCCAAATACCTTAAACCCAAACTCATGCTTTGAGAGTCCACCATACCTACCTATGGATTGAGTAAGATCCTTCAAGTAAGTTGTCATCGGTACAATAAGGCAATAAAAATTGCTTCTAAATGTGTTTGATCATTTAGTGTAAGACAAATTAAGCCTTGTACGAACTTGTGATGGCAAAGTAATAAAAGCGACAGATTGCATAATAAAGGTTGCTATCATAAGGGCCAATATAACGTGAAGTTCTTTTTCATTAAGAGATTGTGCATACAAACCAAAAAGCGCATGACAACCTCTGCTTCCCTCTGCGAAGGGCCTATCTTTTACTTTTATGTATTTGCTTTTTATGCAAGAGTCAAAGTATTTTCCTCTACTCCTTTTTTTATTTTCTCTTTGGCAAGCACCATGTGGTGGGGAAAGATCAAGGCACATATATCCAGTTGGATGTGAGTGATCATGATTTATTATCGTTGACATCACCCTTGAGGTGAATAAGTTGGGAGGCGAAACTATAAGCCCCTACCTTTCTATGTGTCCGGTTGAAACTTTTTGCTTATATACATATTGTGAGTGTTAGCAATCATAGAAGATTAAATGATGGTTGAGTATGTGAACTTGCCAAGAGGCTCCGATACGTGACCCTTCCTGAAAATATGATGAATTGTAGTTGCAAAGTTGACTAAGAACATAGTTTGTTGGTTTTCAATAAAGTTTATGCTTCTTACTTCAATATTGTGATGAATTGTTACTTGTTCATGAGAAGTTATATGATAAAGTTCGTTGTTGTTATGATAATAACCATGATGCTACTATGTCTGTATTTTGTTTTTATCGACACCTCTCTCTCTCTCTCTAAACATGTGGACATGATTTTCGATATCGGCTTTCACTTGAGGACAAGCGAGGTCTAAGCTTGGGGGAGTTGATACGTCCATTTTGCATAATGTTTTCCTACTATTATTTATAATGTTTTTATGCATAATAATGCTTTATGGAGTAATTCTAATGCCTTTTCTCTCATAATATGCAAGGTTTACACAAAGAGGGAGAATACCGACAGATGGAATTCTGGACCTGAAAAAGCTACGTCAGAGATACCTATTCTGCAAATCTCCAAATGAGCTAAAATTCTACGGATAATTATTTTGGAATATATAATAAATATTGGAGCAAATAACTACCAGAGGGGGGCTGCCTGGTGCCCACAAGACAATAGGGTGCGCCAGGCCCCCCTAGCGCGCCCTGGTGGGTGGTGGGCAGCCCAGCCGACCTCCGTTGCCCATCTTTTAGTATATAAGGTCTTTTGACCTAGAAAAAAATGGAGAGGACTTTCGGGACGGAGCGTCGCCGTCTTGAGGCGGAACTTGGGCAGGAGCACTTTTGCCCTCCGGCGGAGCGATTCCGCTGGGGGAACTTCCCACTCGGAGGGGGAAATCGAAGCCATCGTCATCACCAACAACCCTCTCATCTTTGGGAGGCCAATCTCCATCAACATCTTCAACAACACCATCTCATCTCAAACCCTAGTCCATCTCTTGTGTTCAATCCTTGTACCGGAACCTCAGATTGGTACCTGTGGGTGACTAGTAGTGTTGATTACATCTTGTAGTTGATTACTATATGGTTTGTTTGGTGGAAGATTATATGTTCAGATCCATTATGCTATTTAATACCCCTCCGATCTTGAGCATGAATATTATTTGCGAGTAGTTACCTTCATTCTTGAGGCCACGGGAGAAGTCATGTTGCAAGTAATCATGTGAATTTGATATGTGTTTGATATTTTGATGATATGTATGTTGTGATTCCCTTAGTGGTGTTATGTGAACGTCGACTACATGACACTTCACCATCTTTGGGCCTAAGGGAATGCATTATGGAGTAGTTATTAGATGATGGGTTGCTAGAGTGACAGAAGCTTAAACCCTAGTTTACGCGCTACTTCGTAAGGGACTGATTTGGATCCATATGTTTAATGCTATGGTTAGATTTTATCTTAATACTTTTCTCGTAGTTGCGGATGCTTGTGAGGGGGTTAATCATAAGTGGGAGGCTTGTTCAAGTAAGAACAGCACCCAAGCACCGGTCCACCCACATATCAAATTATCAAAGTAGCGAACGCGAACCAAACCAACATGATGAAAGTGACTAGATGAAATTCCTGTGTGCCCTCAAGAACGCTTTGCTTATTATCTGAGACCGTTCTGGCCTGTCCTTTGCCATCCAAAGGGTTGGGCTACCTTGCTGCACTTTATTTACCATTACCGTTACTTGCTTGTTACAAATTATCTTGCTATCAAACTACCTGTTACCGACAATTTCAGTGCTTGCAGAAATTACCTTGCTAAAAATCACTTGTCATTTCCTTCTGCTCCTCGTTGGGTTCGACACTCTTACTTATCGAAAGGACTATGATTGATCCCCTATACTTGTGGGTCATCAGGCGCGTGGCGATCCCCAGCTATGGACGCGCCCGGGTTGTCCACGAGGGGGGGATAGGAGGAAGACGACGAGGCTTAGTGGGCTGGGCTCGGTACTGTGCAACTCAAGCCCAGTTGCACAGCGACAGACTTCCTTTTATTCTTTTCTTTTTCTGTTTCTTTATTTCTTTCACCGTTTTGCATTTTCTTCTAATAGTAAATGATTTTAGTTGCATATGATACTTGACACATAAATAGTAGGCAATGTTTCGAGCTAGCACAACAAGCACAGCGACAGACTTCCTTTTATTCTTTTCCTTTTTTGTTTCTTTATTTCTTTCACTGTTTTGCATTTTATTTTAATAGTAAATGATTTTAGTTGTAGATGATCCTTGCCACATAAATAGTAGGCAATGTTTCGAGCTAGCACAACAAGTCCCAATTTATTTTGAATGGTTTAAGTATTTATTTAAATTGAAGCGACACAATTTAATGTTGCTGACTCTGTTTTAAATAGGTTACGGCATTTTAATGATTCAAATGATGTTGGTTTCTACATGGCAATTACTTAGTGAATATTTGCAACCCAACCAACATTTTTTTACTATCTGAAGAAATAATAATTTGACTTCCTATTTGAATTTGAATTTGACTTGAATTTTTATCAAGTGACTATTGGCTTAGCGAAAATGTGATGACATGGTATCATTAGCATGGGTTACTATAGCTATCATCATGGGTGTTACAAGAAAGCACGGTGGAGATGGTGATGGCGGCGGCGCGTCGATTGTGGTAATGATGGCGCCTGCGCGGTGGTGCGACCGTCGACTCGAGGGCCATTTTGAGTGGAAAGATGGATGAACTTATGAAATTGTTTGCTAGTAAGAGTGCTCCTATTGATCCTAATGATATGCCTTTGTCCAGTTTGATTGAGAATAATAATGAATCTACGGATGTGAATTTTGTTGGTAGGAACAATTTTGGTAATAATGCGTATAGAGGTAATTTCAACCCTAGGCCATTTCCTAGTAATTACTCTAATAATTATGGTAATTCCTACAACAATTCTTATGGAAATTATAATAAAATACCCTCTGATCTTGAGAACAATATTAAAGATTTCATTAATTCTCAAGGAATTTTAATGCTATGGTAGAAGAAAAATTGCTTAAGATTGATGATTTGGCTAGGAACATTGATAGAATTTCTCTTGAGATTGATTCTTTAAAGATTAGATCTATGCCACCCAAGCATGATATTAATGAATCTCTGAAAGCTATTAAAATTTCTATGGATGAATGTAAAGAAAGAACCGCCAGGATGTGTAACGATCCGACCTCAGATGGTCAAATCTCTGTGTTCAACTGTCATCCCCGGATCGGTAATGCTGACACACACAGTACTCGAAGGATTTATAACAGAGTGCAATCACACACTTATTACATCGAATGTCTCAAAAGAGAACTTATTACAATAAATATGGCTTAGGGCCATCTATATAAGATAACAGCGGAAGGCTTGGAAGATAAAGTGAGTCCATCAACTCCAACGGCATAGCTGAGTGCACGACAACGACCTAGCGCACCTTACTCTTCGTCTGAAAAGTCTGCAACATGATATGTTGCAGCCCAAAACGGGTCAGCACATGGAATATGCTGGCAATATAACATAGTAGAGCAAGGAACAGATAATTGCTATCTCTACATGCATATATGGCTGGTGGAAAGCTCTAGGGTTATATTGTTTTGCGAAAAGCCAAATTTTCCCTACATCAAAGGAATATGTTTTATTTAACTATCATGGTGGTTGTTAAACATTGAGAAGGTAAATCCCCATCTCAATCCCAATTAAAAGTAATCATTAAACCCAACAAATTAATTTAGAGTGATGAGATCAAATCAATAATTCAAGTACCAGATACTCAAGATGTCCATAACCGGGGGCACGGCTAATCATGATTAGTTTATACACTCTACAGAGGTTT